>OY282450.1:2692132-3327665 GCA_958295655.1 Palloptera scutellata | reverse complement strand
GGGAGGGAGAGAGAGGGAGGGAGAGAGAGGGAGAGAGAGAGAGGGAGGGAGAGGGAGAGAGAGAGAGAGAGAGAGAGAAAGAGAGAGAGAGAAAGAGAGAGAGAGAGAGAGAGAGAGAGAGAGAGAGAGAGAGAGAGAGAGAGAGAGAGAGAGAGAGAGATATAATTGGGGTCTACCCTTTATGGGAAACATCTACATACGGCTACGTACAAATATAAAAGTTAACCTTGCATCTCTCAGTTTCGATTCAAGTGCGCTATTATTCAGAGCAAGATTGGCGTACATAGATACTCGTTAGCTACCAAATACTATCATCTCCTGCCAACTTATCGCATACTAACTGACAAATTATATTCCTGTTAATAACTTAATCACTATGTTTAATTTCACTTTGGGTTGAACAAAATTTGATAGGTTTTCAAAAACTTTTTACATTGGGTGTCTGTGTGCCTACTACAAACAATAAATAAAAGAATAAAAGAGACAATGTAACATAATAAAATCTTTATTTTCTGAAAGGATTGAAAATGAGAGCAGCAAACAAACGGACCAAGGAAAGAAAACGAGCCGCAAGTAGGAAAAAATTGTTTATCCACAAAATTCGAATTCAAAACACGCTATGAACAAAATTTAAATATTTTCAACCGTTTTTTATGGGTTTGTATTTATTAATGTAGCATTTGTTGCTGCTGATGTTGTTGTTGCCCCTATTGTTGTTTTTTTATGGACGTGAGCGGTGGTCAACAGCGATACACTCTACATTTGTGTTTATTGTATTTTATGAAATGATTTGGTTTTCCTCTTTCATTTTTCATTTCATTTGATTACATTTACGTAAAAATGTATATGTGTATGTGTGTGTGTGTGTGTGTGTGAGTGAATGAGTTTTGTTTAATTTAAAAAACATTTATGCACTCGAATATAAAAGAGTAACTAAGCTGAGTGCGTGTTGGGCGTCCCCCATTCTCCACTCCATTTCACATTGTTCCACATTGAGCGTGGATGTGAGTTGAAGTGAGAAAGTAGAGGGAAAAAGTGAGAGAGACTCTAGCTGATGTGTGTATAATGGAAAACCATAATGGAAATTTTCATATGATTATTACCAAGGATTAAGTAGACGAAAATTGCATAAAATATTCCTATTTTATGTGGAATTTGTGATGGTTGGTTTTCTCTTACTTTTGTTATTGTTGTTGTTGTTGCTGTTGTTGTTGTTGTTGTTTCTGTTGATTTTATTGATGTTGATGCCATGCCATTGCCATTGCCGTCACTATCGATGATGCTGCTGATGATGATGCTGATGATGACGCTGATGATTGGCTTACTTTAAGTACGGATGAGGGAGTGTGTGTGGGTCGATGTTTGTGTATCGATGTGTGTGTGTGTGTGTGTGTGTGTATGCGGTGTTCCATTTATCGTATTGCTATGTTGATTTTGTATGCAATTTAATACTAAAGTCAAATATTTCCAATACTCGAACAATATCATTGAATTGCCATGCGCTTTTTATAATGTGATATGGTTTTTTTCTGCTTTTGTTTTCATTTGTGTTTCGTTGTGTTTTGTTAAAAAGCACTCGGCCAATCACTCTATAAATTCCCAAACTAATAGCAAATGAACGCACATTCACAGTTTCCGGTTAGTCAAATTTAAATTGATGTTGGTCACGGTTATGGGTTAATTTTTGTGTAAATGTGTGTTTGTGTACGAGCTTTGTACGCTTGTTGTATTTATGTTATTGAGTGGATTATAGCCTTTTGTTAACAAAATTTTATGTGTTTCGTTAGTGAACAAGATGAGAATCGTAGTTATTTATTCTGTTAGAGCACGAGTTAGAATGAGAGCCATAAGCAAAGCAGCAAATGCTATTCTCTCTCAGTGATAGTACATTTGCACTTTATCTTTAAGTACAGGCAATTTCACAACCCAATTTTTTTGGTTTTATTTCTTTCGTTAATATGGTCTTTGATATAAGAACAATGGTGTAATTGAAAACAACTCAGAGATTAAATTACAGAAATGGCTTCATATATGGTATCCACATTTGCTTGCCTACTGATAGATTGTCTACTGACTGTGCCCAACAATCCGGACCACAGGTGTGCCACAGGTGCTGATAATAAACTCGCTTTATGGGTGGCTTACGAACCCATAAATTTTATAATGAGGTTGCTGAGTGCTTGCATGATATCATCGTTTTGACAGAAACATGGTTACATATTGGAATCTTGACTACTGAACTGATTGATGCTAATTTTATTGTTTTTCGTAAGGATCGTTGTTTAATGTTCACGGGCTTGACTTGTGGAAGTGGAGTGCGGTACCCTCTATATATACATAGATGCCATGAAATTTGTTTAGAGCACACTTCTGGTTAAAGTAGACTGTCAAATTTACATATATCGCCTAATTCGAGAAATGATAATTATGCTATGCACTTTATGATATTGAATGTATTTAAAAAAATTAAAGTTAATGAGTATATGACAGTTTTAGGTGATTTTAACGTTGGGAAGATCAATTGGGAACTTGCATATGATGTAGCAGATTTTCTATCCTACAATCTATCGGGCAATACTGGCTCTGACATCATTGACTCTCTTTTGTCTTTAGGGCTGAAACAATTAATATAATTTTAGATCTTGCGTTTGTTGATATTGACCTTAATGCTACGTTGTGTGCGGTAGATTTTCCTTTGTTAAGTACTATAAGATTTTTTGTTCGATTGGATTGCGAAAAGAAAAGCTTTTGAAAACAGTAATTGAGGCATTGCAGATATATAAGAAGTGAGATCGAAAAAATCGGATAGCTTTGAAAGACCACTGCTTTGAAACTCTTCATCTGAATGAAAAAATTCAAACAGTAGGCTTTGCGTTGGAGAAATTCTGATGAAATACAATCATATGTTTTTTGACTTGTGAACTTTCAGTTGAGTTATGGCATCGGAAGTGGTAAGACGCGATTTAGTTGTTGAATTATTTCGAGAAAATCCGCAGTGGAGCCAAAAAACCATTGCAAATAAGGCGAAAAAATTTAATACAGACTTAACAGTTGCTAGAAAATATGGTTCTGGAAGGAAATGTGGTTTCGAGTCTCCACAAAATGCGAAGAAAGTGGTTGCTCTCTTAGCGAAGAATCCAGCGTTGTCTAATCGAAAATTGGCGGAAAAAGCGAGTTGCAGTGAGTTTTAAGTTCGTGAAATTAAAAAAGATGCGGGCCTTAAAACATACAAAGTGCAGTCAGTAGCCGACAGGAACGCTTCTAAGAACTTGGTAGCCCCGAGCCGAGCTAAAAAGTTGAAGGCAGATTTTTTCCAAAAATTCGATTGCTGTGTTATGGACGATGAAACATAGGTGTTCTATAAATTTTCCCAATTGCCTGGTCAAGAGTTTTACACCGCAAACGAACGAGGAGTGAGTTTGTGAAGTTTGGTTGTAATTTTGCAACCAAGGATTCTTAAGGATTCATCAGATATGCAGTCATTCTTTCATTTAATGAAAACATACCTCGTAGCATTATTAATCTCACGCTGCAGTTTCAATCTGCATGGGGCATTTAAGTTGTTGTATACAAACTCATTATAAGACATATGCGGGATAACTAAGGTCAATTTAGCCTTTTGAGGAATGTATGATCGTGCAATCGATAATCGATTCAATACATATTTAGAACATCTTGCCCACTGTCATGCTGATATGATCAGAAATAGAAATAGCTCGAGTTTTGGAGGTATTCAATTTTAGCAAATTACCATTCGCCCATGCGTGAATTAAGCTCAAATCGACCAATTATCCTTGATACATATATTTAGAAAAATGAAGTCAAGTCCGAATTATTGGATAGTCTTTATCAAACGCTAGTCTTTTCACAAAAACCTTTTTCACCTATGACCTACTTTATAATGTGATTGATTTCTACTATCTGAAACCTAAAGATGCACAGGCTAGAGAGAAATAGAGTGAAGGAAAAATCCAATAATTTTCTCTTCTCAACAAAGAAGCTCATTCGGTTCTTAAAATTAAAATAATAGATGTGGGAAAAATTGGTAAAAAAAAAACTATCGATACTTACCGAAGTTTCTTGTATCCATAGACATCAACAAAAATTGGTAAATTTCTCCTTCATAGTGCTGAGCACAGACATTGACATCGGCTCATGTGCTCTATGCTTGACACTAACAGTGAAGTCACTGTAGCATCATTATAAAACATCGTTAACACTAGAAACTATCGATACTTGCCAATGTGCACAAACCAATCGATATAAATCGATAGTTCAATCAAACGAGAATCGCCGCGTTCACTCCCTCTCTTAGACAAAGTTATGACAAAACGACGACTTGGACTTCGCAGACATTCAGAAGATGTCAAAAATTTGTTATCACAAATGCTTCACATTCCAATGACGTTATCAGCGTCAGCGAAAACCTTTATTATATGTACATCATTTTTTTTTCAACTGAATCGCTTAATATCCCAATGTAATTGATGCTGTTTAATGTTCAATTGAATAGTGCTATTAATTTATTTTCACCATTAATAAAATATACATACATACGAGTATGTATATTTCTGAAGAATAAAACTTAAACTTTAAATGCAATTATTCGCAAACAAAAACAAATAAACAAGAGCAAAATGATACCGATGAGATGCTGACGTTCAATATCCTGATTAAACAACAACAAGAATCAGTTGGCAAAATAACAAGACAACAACAATGACAGTGTTGTTGGCATTGGCATTAAAAGAGTGGAATTTGTTTGTGGATAATGCAAAAATCTCATTGTGAAAATTCCATATTTTCTGCAATTCATCAATCTTTACACCATGGCAAAATGATATCTCTTTTGCTTATGCTCTCTCTGTCTATCGCTCTCTGGCTCTGACTCTGTCTCTTTCTTTCGCTCTCCGGTGTATAATTTTAAAAACAGGCAGGCAACTTTAATGCTATCACAGGGAAAAGAAAATACATTAATTTGTGCATATCCATATAATCGTATATGTACATATATAGTACATATGTATATGTGTACGTGTGTGTGTGTGTGTGTAAAGGTATGAATACGTGCGCGTATAAAAATTTTGCTTGGTACATTAATAAAGCTTTATTAGTAAAGTGAGAAAAAAGCGAACATCGATCGTAATTGTAATACATTGAGTTGCACATTATTTTTCTCAAACCACTGAATTACACAGGGTGTATCAAAAAAAAGAAGGTTTAATTTATTTATTCGCCTCTCTCTTCTATCTGTCACTAGCTAATCCATATCCTAATAAGGAGTTAAAAATAAGTTAAAAATGGTCTATAAACTCCAGTAATTCATCGATGATTTTGTGTTTTGAATTAACACCCATTTTTTACACCCAGTTTATTTATTAATATCAACAATTACTTGTTTTCTGTTCTCTTTTTCCACACTTCACTTTTCTCGTTACTCTCGCCTTTACTTATACAATTTTGTAAAACTTTCTGACGTTGATGTAATATTTTCATTTTAATATGAAGATAATTATTTATCTGAGTCGTCAGGACCTGTTTGGAAAGGGGATATCGTGTCACTGTGATATGTTTATCAATACCATCATCATTTTCAAATATACTTACATCTACCTGAAATACTTGAAATTAATTATTTACAATAAACTTTTCAAATTAGGTTCTTTATGTCGGGTTGGTAATTTGTTATCTTACTTTACTTTTAATGGCACAACAGCCCATGGAGGGCCTAGGCCGAACTTTTCGCTTTTCGCATCCACTGATGTTGTGCGTGTTATATTTGTAAATGAATGGAACGGACCTACAGTTTAATGCCGAATCCGAACGGCGAAGTGAAAAGCTTTTCATAGCAATTTTTACTCTTGTAGGTTTGCCATTGCCTGCCAAGAGGTGGTGCCGTGTAGAAAAAATTTGTTATCACTTGGCGATTTTGCCATTGCCTAGCAAAAGGTGCACTTGTACATTTCTTATAATTCTCATTCATTTCATATCGGCAGAAATGTAAGAAGGTTAAGTATGCGAACTAGGCACTAAACGGAGATGGGATCGCGTGGCGACTGAATAGAGTCACGCAAGCGACATTTCTACGATATTCCGAATAAGAACACAATCGAGCAGAAAACCCTACTACTCCAGGCAACATTAGCTTTATCGCTCCGTGTTAAATCCGGTTCGTATTCGAGAAGCTCCTGCCAATAGATGCGAATCATACTCCATTTTGAAACGAAAGATCGTGCGGATCTCAGTCGAAGTGATGTAGTTTTCCTGCATCAGCTTCTTTCGACACGCCAAAAATTCAACGAACGTTACATTGGATGGACATGCCCCGAACGTAAGGAGTCGCTCACTCCGCAATAATTACCCCACCCACAGTCAAGGGGTTACCGCGTGCTTGGGAAACTCGTTTGCGGCATAACAGCCAACATTAAGTCTTACATGCGTTTTGCAAGGCAGTGCGAGACGAAGTACAAATATAATATCGTAAAAAAACCACAAAATATTCACACTCATTCACACACACAGAAAAGAAGAGCAAAGAAAATTCACCCATATAAAAAATAAACAAATGAATATTGCCTTCGTTTTCATATGCATACACCATTCATACATACTATGTACATATCTGTCGGCTATATTTCCTTGTAAACGCATACACTCACCAACATATACACGGAATTGCATAAACTAACACAATAATGAAATCACGCACACAATTTCAGGCACATTCGGCTACGAGTCATTAAATACGGAAATTGAGTCAACAAAGCGAAGCAGCCAAATATGGGAGAGAAACAGAACTCACTTCTGGTGTGAGTGAAAAGAAGAGTGAGCAATGGAGTGAGCAATGGAGTGAGCGTGAAGGGAAGATAGTGAGGGGAATATAATCAAATGAAATAAGAGCAAAGAAATGAACCGCAATTCTCGACTCTCACTGACTGAATGGTACTGTATGTATGTATGTAAGCACATACATAGAAAAATATGTATGTTCTTATATTGTAAATGTCCGATATACCAGCAACAAAAACAACCACAACCATAGCAATAATGCATAGAAAGAGAACGAAGGAAGAAAAGGTTACTTTGACTTTATCCTTTCACGAAACGGAATTGCACTTGCAAACAAAATTTAACCCATAATTGAACCGAAAACAGGATGTTAGCAAATGGGCATGCATGGTTGCGATTTGGAGACCATGTGTCGGCAATCATACTCGTATGCACACATACTCAGAAGATCTTTGTTAGTGGGAAAATGAAGATGATGAGAATCAAGAAGACGGAGATGGAGACGACGACGACGACGAAGGAAAAGTCACATGTCGAAGAGTAAAAAGACAAATATTTTTGCACTAAGAACACACACAAATTTGTATTCATGAAAAAAGGAGCTAAAGGATCATAAGGGAGGCACGAGCTATAATGAGAAATAACACTGGCAACAATAAGAAATGCGAACGAGCGTAAGACCGCAACAACAACAACATTTTGATTGTTGGTCAAGCGGAGAAACGGCAAAAGGAAATAGAAATTACATGTACTCAAAATTACATGCATACCAGCATACACACACATACATCTAAGTACATGAAAATGCATACCATACATATACGAATGGGTGATGGAGAATATTAGTGTATCAGTGTATGTGTAAAAAGGTCGCTTGTCAGCTCCTCTAGCGGTTTTGGTTAGCGTCTGAAGCAAAGGTAATTTAAAATTTCCTGTTTATACTAAAATTTTTAAAACGTTATCTCTCAGATGTAACTTAACTTCATAACTTCTCTTAACAAAAGCAATAAACATTTCTAGCATTTAATGCAGCTACAGCTGTGAATGCGGTAAAGCCCAAGTGCACTAAAACCACATATTTTCATAGTAACATAACAAAAATCAAAAAATAAGAGCAAAAATCCTTTGCACTCAAATACATTTTCTGCACATGCATAAACCAGACTTCAGCTTAACCCATTTTATGCCTTACCTTGCCGCAACTGCTTGTAAAAAAATAAGCACAAAAACAGAGTTATACTATTTAAATACACAGACACACATTTAGCAAACGTGTAAAGTACAAAACACACTTCCATACAAACATGCATCCAAATAAATAAATATGGTGTGCACACACATACCTCTGCACAAAAACACAAATACAGAGAAGCACATGTGCCGCTCAAATTTACCACCAACTATTCATCTGCACATGTTAAGAAAAGGTGTTTGCTTTAATTTAAACGTATGCGTTTTGCCTGTTGCGGTTGTTGTTTTCGAAACAGGTTGCAACATACAAATATAAGCCCAAGATCAACACGCACGCACACACAAAGAGAAGTGTTGAGGCAAAAACTAAAAACTAAAAACTTAAAACGTTACAAATACAAATGAAATGAAATTTCATATACATGCATTTCACATACTTACATATTATACATTTACACTGTGGAGCAAAAGTGTATCATGGCTGAAATTGTGTGCATAGTGCATAATTGCACTTACTTACTTACTTAGCTGGCTCTACAACCGATGATCGGTCTTGGCCGCCTCCACAAAGCTTCGCCAGTCACTTCTGCTATGCGCGCGCTGGCGCCAGTTGATAAGGCCAAGTGCAGTCTAATTGCATAATTGCACATCTTTGGCAAAAATGATAAAGATGTGAAGGAAGTGAAATGTTATAGAAAGAGAGAGATGAGAGAAGGGTCAGATGAAAAGGAAAGTAATAGCGAGAAATGTTGAACGGCCAGAAAGGAGGGGAGAGTAAAATAAAACCTGTAAAGGAAGTGCGGTGGAAAAGACAAAATAGAGTTAACAAAATGAGTAAAACATAAAGTTGATGTAATGAGAGAACAAAAGGGAGGACACATAGTTGGCAGAAAGAGAACTGAAGAGAAGGCAAGTGAGAGGAAAGAGAGAATTGGAATATGGACAAGGAGATTGGAAGAAAAACCAAAAGGTTGGAATAGCGGCAGAGAGGAAGGTCTAAAAGGAGATTGGAATAGCAACAAAAAAGGAGATCTAAAAGGAGTGTCGGAAACTAAATTCAGAGAGGCGATTATTACCGAGAGACTTTAACGACTTGACAGTAATGCAAAATTTATTATGCTACAATTTAGCCCACATTTTTAGGTTGCTCTGGATGCAGACACACATACGCGTGCAAATGATTTTAATTTATTGGCATATTCTAAAGATTTATGCACGCCGCCTTGTTAAATAAAACACAACCGCAGGAATGATTGCCTATTCAGGCTCACATAAACGCACACTCATTCACATAAATACATGTGTACATTCATTCATAAGTACAATGCACCTGCCTACGTAGGAGCATGGGAATATACTATAGTAAACAAAGGCGCAGCCAGAACACGTGGTTGTATTCAAACATGACAATAAATACTCTAGGTTGTCACTTGCTTGAGTGTACATTTCCGTTATATTCATAACTGAATCCGGTTTTGAAATAAATTCAAACATTTTGCTTGTGCTAGGCAGAGTTTTGTAGTGTTTTTCTTCAGGTGAAAATACGATTTCAAAACAGCTGAAGTTTTCACATCAAGAATTTCAGAGAGAAAGGGAAAGCTAAGCAATAGAGCACAGCTTCAGTTTACGGCATGGCTGCTATGAAATTATTGGTTGCAACTTAATTCTCATTACTGCAAATAGGCGGTAAATATACTTGATTGTAAGTACATATTTACTAATTTCTGTATGCACCCAATGGGAAGAACAAGAGATCGTCATGCTAAAGAAGTGAAAAAAGCGACTAGCTTCTCTTTACACATTCTTCCAGAGCATTAAGAGTTTTTATTCATCAAATCGATTAACACAACTGATTTCTCTATTTTACATATGCAATTTCGAAAAGAGTGAAATTATATTGAAAGTGATAGTAGTTGAATGATAGCAGCAGTACCAGGTCGCCGTTGTGCAGTTGATCTAGGCACAGGCAAATCTCAAAAAGCTGAGACACAATTTCTCCACATAGAACCACCTATTTGCAGGCAATGGCAACCCTACAAAAGTAAAAATTGATTATAGAAAAGCTTTTCTCTTCCATTCATCTACAAATACAGCACACACAACATGAATGGATCCGAAAAGCTTGGCCTAGGCCCCCAAAGGGAAAATGTTGCCATTAAAGAAGAATATAGCAACTGTACAAGAAGTGGAGCATGGCAATAGCTACACATCTTTGTTGTTGTGCTTGGAGAAGTGCATTGGTCCATATCAGTTGGTCAGCAATAATGGCGGCACTCAGTGAATATGAAACTCAGCCGAAGAAATCAAAAAACCGGAAACTATGATTTTGACAATCGGCCGTCTTTCAGCACAAGCAAAGAAGAAGAGCGAGTTGCTAGTAACTCCACCTTGTGTTTTCACAAATACATTCGCTTTGGTTTATAGCACGAATTTTTCAAATACGTATTAAGATTTCAGAAAATTAATCGGTTAATTACCACTGGATTCCATTCGACGAAATTTGAATTTGGTCCCGTGGTTTAACCACCATTTGTTTTCATTAGTTTTACCAGAAATGTGAAAACATGCAACGTACTTTAATAATTTATTTCGAAATAAGCTTAATAAATCCATTGCAAACAGAATTCCATTCCAAGTTCATGGCTAGAAAACTTAAAATCATATATAAATTCGTTAGCCCAGCAAAAAATAAGCCTAAGTACGAGTAAGCCTAAAAATTTTGTAATATGGAAATCGGAGGATTTTTCCGGTTGGAAAGGGCATGAGGACTGGATAAATGAGATATAAGAGGAGTACGAATACTCCGATCAGAGTATACTCGACAGCACTGGTCCCCAGTTAAATTGTTCGTTCCCCTCAGTCTTCCGTCAGAGGTTAGATGAATGAAAAGAGGTTGCTGATGTTCAAGATAAGAAAGTACAGCTTTTATGGTTGTAATGTTCTCTCAGTCTGAGCTGACTGCTCTTCCAATTGGGTTGGTACATGTACCTATACTCATACACATACCTGTACATACAAGTACTACGTCCATGCATACTATGTACATATGTATGTATGTACGTAGGAGTATGTTTGCACATGAAGATTTAATTGTTCTAAGTACTTACTGTAGAAGCAAACAGTACGCAAGTAGTTTTCTTAGTGTATTTTGAATTATTTGCTAAACTTTGAACATTTCACATGATTCTGTGCGTGTTGAGTGTACGTGTACCATATAGTACGTCTGCCTGGCATAGCTTTCCAAGTATGTACTGCCACTGTTGCCATTTCTGCTTGTGTTTTCTATTGCTTCTGCTCCTGCTGCTTTTGAATTTCTGTTTATGTTTGTTAAATAATAATTATTATTATTATTATTATTATTGCCATGATAATTTTAGGCTTGTTCACGCTGGTTTTGTTATATTTCGTTTTTGTTGTTTCGTTAGCGCAAAGACTTGTATGCAACTTTTATATCGAACAGTAAATTCATCCAGTTTCATGCTGTGTGCGTGCCTGGCTGTGTGTGTTGAGTTTTTTTTTTTTTATATACGGCAAGGTATGGAAAATCTTTATAGATACTGGCAGTCGCGAGCTATTCAGCATGCATGATTCCCACTGTAGTGTGCCTACGTACTAAAACCACCTCCGGAGCCACTCTGTCCTGATTGACCCTCGCGGCATCGCCAATCTCTGTGTGTAGTGTGTATGCATGGATGTGTGTGTGAGCATATTTTGTTATAAAAACATAAATCTTAAACATTTTGCTGCACTTTTTTCGTACCTAATTCGTACCTGATCGCTGTGGTGTAGTGGTAGTGCGTTTGACTGCTACGCACAGTGTCCGGGGTTCGAATCTCGGCACAGGCAAAATCAAAAAGTAGAAAAAATAAGGCACCACCTCTTGGCAGGCAATGACAAACGGCAAACCTACAAGAGTGAAAACTGCCTATGAAAAGCTCTTCACTTCGCCGTTCGGATTCGGCATTAAACTGTAGGTCCCTTCCATTCATTTACAAATATAACACGCACAACATGAGTGTATGCGAAAAGCTCGGCCTTGGCCCTCCATGGGCTGTTGCGTCATTAAAAGTAAAGTAAGTAATTCGGTCCGAATACACTTTTTTTTTTTAATTTTAAAA
Organism: Palloptera scutellata; assembly: GCA_958295655.1. Taxonomy (NCBI): domain Eukaryota; kingdom Metazoa; phylum Arthropoda; class Insecta; order Diptera; family Pallopteridae; genus Palloptera; species Palloptera scutellata. The sequence continues at coordinate 3,315,567 of OY282450.1, read as the reverse complement.
ATATCTACTTAGGCGGTATCAGGTAATTATACACTAGCGTAGGCAATAGTGGATCTTAAGGGGGATTTGCGTTCAATCCCTTTCAATCACGATGGCCGCTGCTCATAAATCAAAGTCCACCCAAAGATCTGTATAATGTACATATAACGATGTCTCACTCCATACATTTATTTGTCCATAAAAATGTATGTTAATGCAGAAAGAGAAAATATTATTATATTATTTGAAATGCAAGAGAGTGAGGAAACCAAGAGAGTTAGAAATACAGTTTTTTTGCTTGCTGTTGCGTATGTGTACGTTCTCGATTGCATTGATCTTTTGGTTGCTTGCTCTCCCGCTTTTCACATGTTCTCTCCAAATTAGTATGTGGATACGCATATGTGTAAGAGTGTTAAGATCTTTGGTCGAACATCTTGTGTAAAACCTCCCACTTCCATATTCTCTGAATTCACACAAGAGAGACTCTGAAGGCGGCATAAATCAAAGTCGATAATTTTATGTAAACCCTCTCACTTCCACATTCTCTGAATTCACAGAAGAGAGAATCTGAAGGCGGCATAAATCAAAGTCGATAATTTTATGGAAACCCTCTCACTTCCACATTCTCTGAATTCACAGAAGAGAGAATCTGAAGGCGGCATAAATCAAAGTCGATAATTTTATGGAAACCCTCTCACTTCCACATTCTCTGAATTCACATAAGAGAAAATCTGAAGGCAGCTCTGTCCTCGTTTTTTATCTCTTTGCGGCTTTCTTGTCCTGTTTTGTCAATTTAGTGGTTTTCCTGTAGATTCCAAGGTCAAATTCTAAAATCTGGCGGCTTTCAGCGAGGTTTTTTTTAATTTCATTTTTTTTTTGCCTAACAACCAACAATTGGCAAATATTTACTTACTCTCCACATACTTCCTTTGTACACACACAAATACACATATACCGAAAAGTTAGTATTGTCGCTCATCTCTTAATTTGCACCCCTCGCCCCCATCTTCATTACAAGTAAATACTTAAATTATATATGGTAAATATCACTGATGAGGCACCGTGGCTGCTTGAGAAACAATTGCCTGCCAAATTACTTATTTATCTGCGAGGCTCAATTGCTTTGAGAATCCAGAGAAGTTTATAATCCAGAGAAGTTATTTACATATGTGAACTCTGTGTATAATTCTCATGCATATTATATAGAATGCCATCGATAATCCTTGAAATACTATAAATTGACAAATTTCGGTTGTTGAATGTTGTTGGTTGCATATGCCTGTGTGTTTGGTTGAAGAATTGAATAGACAATCAGACAACAGTCTATTGAGAATTTATAGTGTTAAGCCTTAAGTAAATAGTATAGAAATAAATATGATAAATTGTGGAGAAGAAAATATACTTGAATTAGCTGTTTGATAAGACAATCAAACAGGAATAATAACAATAACAGGAATGATAATATATTCACACGCACATTTACATACACTCACACACTTGCACAATAGACACAAAATACTTACGTTTATTTTTACTTTTTTTACTTTTAATGGCACAACAGCCCATGTAGGGCCTAGGCCGAGCTTTTTCTCATTCACTCATGCTGTGCGTGTTATATTTGTAGATGAATGGAAGGGACCTACAGTTTAATGCCGAATCCGAACGTCGAAGTGAAAAGCTTTTCATGGCAATTTTTAATCTTGCAGGTTTGCCATTGCCTGTCAAGAGGTGGTGCCGTGTAGAAAAATTATTTTTTTTCTACTTTTATTTTTTATTTTTTTTTTATTTTGCCTTTGCCGAGATTCGAACCCCGGACACTCTGCGTAGCAGTCCAACGCATTACCACTACGCCACACCGACCACTTACTTACGTTGATAAGCATTGCAAATATAACAAAGCCAAATACGCAAATTTCATTTAAATAAAAGTTACATGACCTCAACGTAGCTGCGTATTCAATCACATCTACATGGTATGGTATATGTGAGTGTGAGTTTAAGAATAACCCAATGGGAAGAAATTGGTTCACTTACCTTTAGTTAATTCTAGAACAATTTAACACTTGACTCATCATCAGAATAGGCCGAGGTTTTCGCACCAATTCATAATGTGTACTCACACAAAGGTAAGGGGCCAGCCATTTTATGGCGAATCCGAACGGTGAAGGGAAAGGCCTTCCTACTGGAGTTTTACGATTATCAGCCTTTTTATTCTTCATTTACTTTTTGCTTGTGCCGAAAGTGGAAACCGAGCATGACTAAGCAGGTCACAACCAACTTCACCTCAGTAACACCCAAAAATTGCCGGAGATTTAATATTCAAGCCATAGACCATTGCTGAAGTTATGCGTGATTCCAAAATTGTTTCGAAACTCTAACCCGTTGACTATACTTTCAGTAAAGATTTGTATAGTTTTGATCTTAACTAGACTTAAGGTGTTTCGATTTTTTTCTTTTCCACAGAATCGTTGCTTTGACACTCTCTATTCATAGAAAGCAGCATATGACAATGTCAATGGAGATGACCTATATTTTCACCTGGGAGGTTGGGAATCCATTCCGCTCTTGGTCTGATATTTAATTCTCATACACTTCTTATATTTCTGCCAATATGAAGCGAATGAGAGTTATAAGAAAATTTACAAGTACAACTCTTAGCAGGCAATGGCAAATCCACATCAAATTACCACCCCCGCCGTTCGGAATCGACATTATACTATAGATGCAAAAATGTGGTATCACAATGTGTCCCTGGACAGCCACCATATGATGGTAGTAAAGCATCGTTCTTTTCCACCCCTGCTGGGTCTACTTATGTCAGTACGAGGCATGTATGCATATCTGTGTTTGTCTTCTAAGCAATCCTTGTATGTATTTGTGCTGCTAAATCACAACTTTTGTTAAATTGCAACGGTAGCTGATAGTATGGTAGCTGATAGGTGGTGTCAGTGGTGGTGGCGATGGCGAAGTTGGTGCTGGTGCTGGCACGGATGCTGATTTTGGTGGTCGCATTCGCAATGCACTGGACTAGAATAGCCAAAGGCTTATTATGTATCTACATACATTCTGCTAGCAATCATTGTCAAGACGAAAGGACAATTCGGCATATGCGAAATTTAGCAAGACAAACTGAATAACAACAACAATAGCAACAACAAATACAATGAAAGCAACAAACCACAATAGCAATACCGATACGATATAAGTACTAAAAACAACATTGCACATATACTATATACTACATACATACATACATACTAACAAAGTATTCGATATTGTTGCTGTTTCTGTTGCTCCTTAAGTACTTCACCTTGTGCGGATGTTGTCGTTGTTTTCGTTACTGGTATATACTGAAGCACAAATTCAATTGAACTAATTAAATAAGAACCTCACTGCCCGTGCCTTTGTTAGTCCAACTATGTATGTATGCATACGTATGTACATACATGTGTGTATGTGTATGTGTATGTATGTATGTATGTATGTATGTATGTATGTATGTAGTAAGTAGTACTTAGTTTGAAATTTTCTTCTACATAAATATATACTAGAAATACTTATCGAATTATTTTCCTTAAATTTTCAATAGTTTATATTTACAAATTTATTTACATATTCCTTTTCTTATTAATGTGTGCACTTAGTAAAAATGAAATCTTACTACATATTGAATAATTATATTCGTATTGATTAATTTAACTATTGTATGTAGGGAAATTTCAATGCTGCCACTTAGTCTTAAAGCTGTGGCAGTATTAGAAAGTTATACTAAATTACATATCACCGATGCACGAGCAAGTATTCTCAGGTCTACGATGAAATATTGATAAGTATGTGATAAATACAGGCATTAAAGCAAACTGAATTAGTACCTATGCAATTAAGTATTAATTTTACAATTAAAATTTTGTCCGGTTATCAATACTTCAATTGGTTGATTCTTTCTGATTTCTGCTACAACAGCTCTTAATTACATAATGTTTCTTAAAATAAGTATACATATCTATACAGATAATAAACTGTAATATTATTGATGTTAAGTAAATTGTTTAAAAAATTACTTAGATTATAGCAAAATAAGTTTAAAATACATGGAAAATATTTTTCCATTTTTTCCAATTTCAAAATAATTTACTTTATTTATTTAGCTATAGCAATTGTAGTGAACCTGTCTGTATCCCTGCAAAATTCCTCTCAAAAGTGTTAGTTTCAAAAATTATCTATTGTACGGTATAATTAGCTATCCTCAGCTCACTTACAATTTTTTGTTGTTATTGCTAACTATTCAATGAGAGGAAAAATTATCTATTGTTTAAAAATTATCTATTGTACGGTATAATTATCTATACTCAGCTCACTTACAATTGTTTGTTGTTATTGCTAACTATTCAATGAGAGGAGAGGAGAGGAAAATTAATTTAAGACAATTTTAACACTCAGAGAAAGACAGAGAGCGCAACAACAACACACACAAAAATACACATCAAAAGGAGATTGAATTAATGATGGAACCGTAGAACACACAAGATGAAGCTGCAGAAGCTGACGTCGGTTCCAGCTTTCTTCATATGAACGTGTTTAATGCTTTTTGTTAAAAAAAAAAAACTTTCTTTGAGTTTTGATTTTACTAAAGAATGTTTGCATTTATTTTGTTTTACACTAAGTCGTCGAAACAGTATTTATGCGATTTATATCAAAATTTATGGCATCAATTTATATCAAAAGTATGGCATAAAACTGAAAAAATATTGTTGGCTGAAATGCAATTTTTAATCTAGTTTTTATTATGGGATTGACTCATCGCAAGTCGCTACCATACTAAAGTTTTTTAAAATAGATTTGTTATGTCTGATTGAGTTGTATTTTTGTGGGTGTTGTTGTTGCACCCCCTGTCTCTCTCTGTGTGTTAAAATTGTCTCAAATTAATTTTTCTCTCCTCTCGCTGTGGCGTAGTAAAAAACAAATTTTCTACACAGCACCACGTCTTGGCAGGCAATGGCAACACTAGTAGAAATTGCCTATGAAAAGCTTTTCACCTCGCCGTTCGGATTCGGAATAGAACGGTAGGACCCTTCGATTCATCTAAAAGTACAGGGTGTTTTTTTTATAAGTGTGGTTTTCAAGAAGAAATAAAACGCATATAGTTTAATGTTATGGCCAAGAATTTAGTTATATTATAACGAAAACGATTTGCCATTATGTTTTAAAAACGATTTCGGGCAAGCGGCAGCCGCGGCTGGTTCGAATAAATTCCACCCGAGAGGCCAGGCCCAATTTTCGACCACTTTTTGCAGCAATTGGGATATGTCCGTATGCCAGTAATAACGCGCCGAATATTCTCTTAGAAGGCGTCAATCGTCTCGGGCTTATCTGCGTAGACAAGCGACTTCACATAACCCCACAGCAAATAGTCCAGCGGTGTTAAATCGCACGATCTTGGTGGCCACGCCACAGGCCCACGACGTGAAATAATGCGTTCACCAAAAGTTTCCTTCAATAAATTGTTTCGTGTTTCGTAATTGTTTCGTTGGCTGTATGGCATGTAGTGCCGTCTTGTTGGAACCAAAGGTCGTCCACATCAATATCCTCCAATTCAGGCATGAAAAAGCGAAAAAGTCATTAATCATGGCTCTATAGCGTTCCCCGTTGACTGTAGCATTATAACCGGCTTCATCTTTGAAGAAATATGGACCAATGATTCCCTCTGCCCATAGAACACACCGAGGATGTAACAGAGTCTCAACAATGGCGTGTGGATTATGATCACTCCAAATGCGACAATTTTGCTTATTAACGTACCCATTCAACCAAAAGTGAGCTTCATCGCTGAACAAAATTTTCTTGTGAAAATCGCGCGAACCGAACCATTATTTTGGTAATAAATTTGCACGATTTGCAAACGTTGTTCAGGAGTAAGTCTATTAATTATGAAATGGCAAACCAAACTGAGAATAAGTCAAGTGACAGCTGTCAAAAAGATCAACTTCGAAAAGAGTATTGCCAGATTGAAAACAACACTTCTAAAAGAGACACCCTTTATAACACGCACAACATGAGTGGATGCGACAAGCTCGGCCTAGACCCTCCATGGGTAGTTGTGCCATTAAAAGAATAAAGAATAAGGTACGAGTGCATAGTAAAGTTTAAGGGAAATGAAACGACGACTCTTAATGTTAATTTTCGCTCAGTGCACTTTTTGCTCTTTTAATATTCATTTTATCTATTACTTTTATCCATGAGTTTTTTTTTGTTTATTTCATTTGGTGCTTTCGGGTTTGAAAAAGCGGTGCTCACTGATACTCGCACATACTACAACAAGAGTAGAGACGTCGGCTTTCTCAGTTTCTTCGTATCTGCTCTATAGTTATGCTGAAATGAGTTTACTCTTTTTTGGCTGTCCAAAATCAGGCCAACACTTTTCTCATAGGCAGATTTCAAAAAAGATTTTATTTGTTTAATGGTTTTTTGGGAAACCGATTTCGGAAAATTTCCTTGTTGTTTTACCTGCAAACTTGTATGAATCTCTTATTCCCGAGTGAGTTATGGAAAAATGGGAATCAAAATTAATCCCAGCAGGCATTCCGATGAGACTAATCCATTTTATATATTCATTAAATTCGATCATTAACATTAAAAATTATACTAAATATTTAAAATAATTATACTTATAAGTAATTACAAAATCTCACAACAATGACAGAAAATCAAAAATATGAAGACAAAGATCCAATTTACTTTAGAGCACATGCAAAACATTAACGAAATTAAAATTACTTAATTAGTATAAGGACGATGACGTTGCTTCACCATCATTAGAACTGCAACATTAAGGTCTCGAGCGGTTCATTCAGGCCTTGGAAGTAGATTCCATAAATTAACTCGATTATTCTTATGAAGAGTCAAAAGCAACATGTTGTCTGGATGGAAGTGCGAGGCTATGATTTTTTTTTGCCTGATATTGAACTTCCTTTCGAGCGTCGTTGGGCGACTTTGGAAGAAATGAACAAATTATATTGTAAAGTAATTAGTAGTCTGATGACAATTGATAAAAGAAAAGCAACGCACGTTTCAGCCTGCAACATATTGAAGCAAGCTGGGCACATTAATACATCCAGCTCAAATCCCATCGGAGGATATTTCATTGGCTGACCGCAATCTCTGCAAATCGCCTTCCCACAGTGTTCACAATGCCATCTGGTGGTGCCTGGAAGTTTCAATTAGGTTCTATTGATTACAATTGCAACGCCACATAATTTTAGCGATTAATACCTCTTTGCCTGTTTCTGAACAGTCGAAGCAAGCTAAAGCGAAAGTAACGGAGGCACCTATAACACCGCTTGGCGGCCAAATCCTTTTTTGGAGGCTCAAAACGATCGGCGTTCATATCCGAGATTGCGATAGTGCCTTGTTCACCGACGCTGATCAACTCGTTGGTTGCAGGTGAATAACCCAACAAAATAATTGTTGACCTTTCAAAGCAAGAAAGCGCAGAACTGATTAGGACTTGCAGCAAAAAGGAGAAGAAAAAATGTATATTTACCAGTGGGTGGCGAGGCACACAGATGTTCTTAACCTAAATAAATGAAAACTGAAGTAAACTAAATTCGAGATAATTGGAAATAAAAGTGATGCCAACCTGAGAAAGACTGCGGCCTCCGGGTGTGGCATTATTATACCAAAAGAAGTAATGTTGTTACTATTGGATCCAATGAAGAAATGTTCGCAACTTGCTTGCCACAGAATGCTGCTGATACGACCTTGAATTATAGGAATTGTACGTAAGATTTTCTTAATTTTGATCAGTCAGTCTTACCATATTGAACAAGTGACCCCGAAAGCGGGACTATAGGTTCTTCACCGTAGTGCATCATTTTAACCTTTCCGTCTGCTAAGGCAATAAAGACGATTTTACTGACAGGGTCGTTACTAAAATATACGTTTTCAAAAGGGAGATGCATAATGTTTTAATTTATAATAAATAACTCGGAATATTTTCTTTACAAATTTGTTGTTCTTATTTCTAACGGGCATGTAATGTAGAGCAGCGTACATCACAAAAATACGATTTTATATGATTTAATATGGTTTTGGCCTGGCCGTCACTGTTTTTTTTCGATGGAAAAAATTTAAGCGACAATAGCTTCTTAATTTTTCAAACTTTTAATCGATTGCCTTTGAAGAGTTAATAGTGAACTAAAAAAAAGAAGTTGGGGTTGAATGGTTTGAGCTGAGCTCTTAAGCTAAGACCATACATTCCCAACTTGAATGCAAAACATCATCCCCAACCTTAAATATTGAAAATCAGCCCTCACGCAGATGCAAGCCAAGTTGTAACAATTTGTATAAGCAATGAATTTAATTACTGTGCGAGCTATGTCCTCTTAATTTTGGTTCTTACTGTATTCTACTCACTCAAGTGCTGTACATTCTGAGTTGAAATTGAATTTAAACGGCGGTTTATCATCTGCTGCTTCATGAATAGCAAAGTGTCCGTTTTTGCTGCACGACAATACAACTCTCTTATGCTCATCGTACCTTATTGCGGTAACTGCCCTGTTATGTGCACCATCATAGCGATATTCGTCCTCTATTGCTCCTGTTAGTGAATCAAATTTATAAATACCAATTGTGCCATTCGTATGCCCAGCAAATATGTAGTTTAGGTCTTCCCTTATATACAAGTAATTGATATACGAACACACTCGATGGCAGTGGGTTGGAGTAAATCTATCCGTGTAGCGTCCGCCGTCCCAAACGCATATAGATCTATAAATCGATAGTAAGATTTCAACGGAGGTCGGTCAATTGTAGAGAATATTCCTTTGATTGTGTTTTTATTCGAGCCGAAATTCTCTAGTTCTCAGCTACTGTTAAACACACGTACCTGTCGTCTCCCCCAGTAATTATATAAATACCGTCTTTTGAAGAAATTGCCGCTCTTGAATGGCGAAAAACTTTAAAGCCGATCACCAATTCGGGTACTGTTGGAGGTATGATGTCTATCTCCATTCTCGAATTTTATGCTTTAAATCTTCTTTTCTATGGCACAGAAATTCAATTTACAATTTTACAGAATTTCAACTTAGGAACGCACGAATAACAGTTTCAAATGCTGTTGACTTGTTAAATGGATCAATATTTCCAAAAGCAACGGCATAAAACATGCTCTTACACTCAGCGAAAAATGCGGCGAAAAGTGATGAGATTATCTGTTGTTTTGTTAATTCAAAAGTCTCCGTAAAACTAACAAATCACTAAAATTCAAATTCTGTTATTTTGAGTGAGTAGCAAACGGTAGCGTAGTGAGCTACTGAAGCTGCTAAAGCTGCTAAAGCTGCTAATGTCAAAAGTTTCTATGTTTATGTCAATTATCAATTATACCAATTCTGATATGGATACTGATATTTTATTCACTTCACTACTGACAGCTAGCTTACTTTTCTACAGTTTCACATACGCCCTATGTAAAGGGTGATTTTTTAAGGGCTTGGTTTTTGAAAATTCAAAGAAAAAAAAACACAAAAATAGAAAAAAAGTTTTATAAAAGTGAATGAAATTTTTATTTTTATCGTTAAATCAATTCCTACCATTGTCCACAGTGGAACCACATGTCGGCCGAGTCAAATTCTTGCATTTTCGGCATAAAAAAGTCTGTTATCATTGAACGGTACCTTTTTCCATTGACCGCAACGTTGCGGCCTTCATCGTCTTTGAAGAAGTACGGCCCAATGATGCCGCCTGCCCATAAACCGCGCCAAAAAGCGCATTTTTCGGGATGCATTGGTAGCTTCTGAATTTCCTCTGGCTGTTCTTCGCTGCAAATACGGCAATTCTGTTTATTCACGTATCCATTGAGCCAAAAATGAGCTTCGTCGCTGAAGACAATTTTGAGATTAAACGCACTTTTCACAGAGACTGAGCATGACTGACAAACTGAGCATTTTTTACTTTGACACATGTCAAGAATCACGCGTGAACTGTTAGAAATATAAACCTCAAAATCCATGTAGCAAAAATATCACCCTTTATATCCCTAGAATATTAACCTTCGCCTGTGAGGCGGACCGAATTTGGTTTTCTCGCGATGTTTAACGAACGCCTTTAGCGATCGAAGCAAGCGTTTATGCCAACTCAGTTTAGCGCTGTACGAGCTTGTGAGCAGACGCACATTGTACAGTGCCTTTGAGCAGCCGAGTACTTAACGCCTGACAGGCGAACGTTAGTAGTAAAGGTATTTTTTTTTTTTTTTATAGCTATTTTCTGTTCTGAACTTAATTTTTTTACTTATCGAGATGGCTACTTCTGAAGAACAACTGCCAAAATGGTTGGAACAAATATCGTTGAATGGAAGGGAATGTGAGGACAATTTGGAAGAAGATTTTGATTCGGATGACAGTTCTGCTGACCCTAATTATATTGCTGAATCTGACGATGACACGAACAATATAGTTGTAGGTAAACCGAATGAGAACTCCTACTAGGAAATAAAAAAAAGGATAACGTTCACTTGGCAGCTTTTGCCCAGCGAAGAAAAAAGGTATGAGTGTGTATTGCAGCATAAAATGTAAAAAACTTACTACTTGGAGCATAGATCACCAAATTGTTATCAATGTGATACAAAAAACGACTGACTTGATTTTTATGTACAAGTCATAATATAAAAGTTAAATGGTTAATTATTTTAAAGTTTGAAAGCAAGGACGAATACCTTTTAAATGATATCTGAATTATTTAGGTTCGTTTGCATTAAAATATTTTTTTAATTTTTTTTTAATGATTTCTTTCAAAAAATGAGAAAAAATGTGTTCCTCTTCAAAATTAATTATTTTTATTATTATTAAAAAAAGGTATTGAATTAATTTTATTTAATTTCCTTACTTTAGAAACATATAAAATATGTTTTGGCCCTTTTTGAAATAAACTGAAGGTTTTACAAAGTCAAAAGTTGTATTTTTTTTCAAAGTAGCCTCACAGGCGACCGTTAGTATTAATGGGGGGGGGGGGACGGCGGGGAAACAAGGTTAGTACTCTAGGGATATACTAATTTTTGGTTGCTCTCTATTTCGAAAATGTCCCCGATCGAACATTATTGTGTTAACGAAGAGACTTGATTAAACAAAATAGCAAAGAATGTATACATTTTTGTTTTTCGGAGTCGAAATGTCAAATGTTGTAGTGTCAAAATAGTGCCAAATGTAAATTAACTAATCCCTCGCGTTCTGCCAGAAAGTCATAACTCAAAGAAGATAAATTTTTAGAAAAACTATCACTCCACACACTTTTCTCATCTCATAAGGTATGAGTTTAAATCACTAAATTACCGTTACTTCTATATAACTACTTTACTCGAAACCGAGTCTTAAAACCAAAAACGTTTGAAATTTTGATACTAGAACTTTAGCTCCCTGAGGTGACTTCGTTCTGCTTCAAAAAACAAAAAACTAAAAAAAGCTGTCAAAAAGCCACAGTTATTTATTTTGATTAATTTTTACTGTGAACGAAACTCGTTTTTGAACTTACAAGTTATACCACTTTTATAGGAGTACTCAGACTTTCATGTGTTTACTGTGTTATAAGAGTATTTCTGGAACTTGTTCAATTATATACTCCTATTTAAATGGTGATCCAAGTAGGTACCTATGCACTATGCAGACAACGCCGGTCTTCCTAATCGATTTGCTATTTCGGGTATCGATGAGGTTAAACCTCAGAAAAAGCTCATATAAAGGGCAAAGTTCAACTTTCCTAGTGAGCTCAAAAAGAAGAGAGAGGGAGAGTTGTTGCTGAATAAAAATTATGTGACTTCATATGCACGAAGGAAGAGAAGAGCGAAAGAGAGTAAGCAAAGCAGTTGAAGAATTAGATATTGTAGAACGAACGTGATAACGAAAGATAAAATTACACATTAAAAAAAGAGCTTTAAAATGAAAGTGGCAATTTGTTTAAGACTCGGATATGTATTTCTCTTGCATCTATGAATTGAATATTTGCACTAACTACATTGCTGTGAATTTATTCAATACTTATTTAAATTTGTATACATACATTGAGAAAATATCTCGAATTTCAAAGCACAGAGTAAAAGCGGCTGGATCAAAATTCATATTTATTAACATTTGAATTGAACTTGCTTGGAAGTTCAACGACTCGCAAAGAAATTGTGCTTCATGATTGGACTGAGATCCCAGATTTTAATTTCCGTGTAGTCGGCAGTTAAGATAATTTGTTGCTCATCATCAACAGACAAGAATTTAATTTCACCTTCGCCAGTATTCAGGAAAAGAGCCAACGGTATCTTTCTGTAAAAATGCAACAAAAAAAAATAGTGAAGAGAAACTGACACCAAAAACAAATGCACACCTTAATTTTACTTGCACGAAATAGCAAGATTGGCAGAGGTTCGCTTCAATCTCGAACCCCAACGCTGGTAGCGTCAACGTTTTCATGGGGCAAAGGTGGCAAATAGATACTCCACAGTATTGGCAATGATTGTAGGTGTCTCCTGCGAAATAATGCGGCACCCACCGTAAACATAAAAAGTAATAAATTCAAACGAATTTACATACCAACATTTAATTGATCCGGCTTTCTAGGAGCATTCCACAGGAATAGTTTCTTACACCCAGAACACCATTGTTGTTTTAGTACTGGCTGACGCGGCATACGCGGTACCCTTATCTCCCACATTACAAATGACAAATATTGGCCGGCGCTGAACAACTTCGTGAAACTATTTGAAATGGCCAGCGCAGAAATTTTAGTTCTTAAAAACGATAAGGTGCAAATAAATTAAGAATCGATTTCCAAATAAGAAACACAACAAGTCAGCACCACTTACCCATTCTCGTGGCCGTTCAACTCGTATTTCGTCTCTCGAGTCTCGGGATCCCAAGCAGCTATGTTTAAACTACCTTCGGAGGTAGAGTAGAGTAAATTCTTAGTAGTGGACCACATTAAATTGTTGATAGACCCCATATGCAACACGAACGGTTTTTCAGCTTCAACTTTTTTCCCATTTAAAGCTATTATAGTAATGCTCCCACAGGTGTCCGAAATGAAAACTTTGTTACCCATGTCGTCGAACCTAAAATGGATACACCAAAAATGTTCATAAAATCAATGAAAACACAAAATGCGCTTCAAAAAAAATACATTTCATGAAAAACTTGATAAAATCACTGATTTGGGTTTCATTGGCAGTTTTTTTTATAGAATTAATACAAAAATTAAAATTTATTAAAATCATTTGCTTAAGTTTGTTATGGCACGATTTCATGCGCGTTCATAAAATTTAATGTACAAATTTATTAACTCAATGCGGGTTTCATTGACTCAAGGAGGTTTTTCATTAAGTTCTTTTTTCCGTGTAGAATAAAATAGAAGATTGTATAAGCAATTTCCTCACTGAAACCCTGTGCAATTTGGCTGTAACTCAATCTGGCCCAGTTTCGCTCCTCTTTCAATGCTGTGATACATGAATAGATTGTCTTTGGCACACGATAACAGTAAATTCATTCTCTCAGAAAAGCCCATTCCAACAACTGGCATCTTATGTGCAGCAAAGTCTCGCACGAATTTAATGCTACCGAAGTCAGGCTTCAAGTCACGCCCCAAACAGGGATAATGGTACAGTTTAATAGTGCCAGAATCCAGTCCGATATACAAATATTGTTTCTTATTGTCGTAAGCAAGAGCGGTGCCTTCTGCTTCCAGATCCATATAAATAACCTTATCGAGTTTACCTTTGGACTTCACCCAAACCGAAAGTCGCCTATTTATAGACATAGAGATAAATCAGTTGAATCTGGCCTTCTAGAACACAAACGAGATCACACGTACTTATTATCGGACACACTAATTACGCTATATTTATACGGTTTCGGTACGGAGGGAATAAACATGCAAGCGGTCAAATTGCCCATTTCACATCCGGTAAAACTATCCACCAATTTTATTTCCGATTGGGGTCCCGGTAGAGGGTACGCTGCGGCCATGCTTTCAAATCGCTAATTCTGGCTATAAAACTCGATAGTAGAGTTTGCCTTTTTTAGCTACTAAATATTTCTTCGACCCTCCGCAATAATATTATAATCTGGAAAACTGGATTTTTCACTTTACTGAATTTACTTTAGAAATGCTTACGTCCGACAGAATATAACCGTTTAATAAAAAAAAACAGCATTGTAAAAATAACGGTACAAAATGAAAACACTGAAAAAAAAATAAAATTATGAATTTTCTGAGTCAGTGAGTTTGAAGACATTTTGTACTTATTTTAAAAAATATTTTTAAGAATAAAACTTACTTACTTTACTTTGTTTGGCACAACAGCCGATAGAGGGCCTAGACCGAGCTTTTCGCTTTTCGCATCCACTCATGTTGTGCGTGTTATATTTGTACATGAATGGAAGGGACCTACAGTTTAATGCCGAATCCAAACGGCGAAGTGAAAATCTTTTCATAGCAAAAAAGAAAAAAAAAGTTACTGCACATCAATATTTAGGCAAGGGGTCTCCGCCTCCTCTTCCCGAGTGTTTGAGGTGTAACGTCTTCAAGCATTCACTTTGGGTAACTTAGGAAAAAGATAATGTGGAAAACATGAACTATGAGCATCACAAAAAACCGAAATCGAATAGAAATCTTTCTTCAAACACAAAACAAATCTAAATGGTTTCTGGTGCGCTTTTATTTGTTTAAGTTCAGGTATGACTTCAACCTGCTTTGTAGTTTTACTTTTAGGTTTATTTTCGTTATTTTTTAGGCATAATTTGGTTCGCAATTATAACTAAATTTTGCTCTGAATTTTAGTCTGACTTTAAGATTTGTTGATGTTTGATATTTCAACCAGAGTCAGTATTGATAAATTAGTGCTTTCCTATTGGATTTATTGCTTTTTGGAAATTAAATCATAGAAAAAATTGATTTTGTGCATTTTTTAATAAAATTTTTTTTTTTAAGTCACCGAAGAGCAAAAATTATTGCGATTGTTTTCATGCTTCAAAAATGCTTTACCCAAAATAGATTGAAATCTATATTTTCGTTTTAAATCTACAAGTAATAATTTTTTTCTTTTTTTCAAGACAGGAATAATTTGTTTAAGGAAAAGAACGCGTGATTTTTGTTGATTTCAGGGAATTTTGATACAAAATTGGCCACACTGCTCAGTGACGTTGCAGAGATTGAGGCTAGGGTCTTGCGATGCGTTCATAACGGTTTTGATCATTCTATGTATCATAACTACATTTGTAATGGAGTTTTTCTTTTTTATACGTAAATCAAGCATCTTTGATAATTTTTGAAAGATAGATTTTAAATATGGCAACACTATATGGCTGACCGGATTGCGGACTAACACAACTGTAATTTAACAAAAAAAAACACATGCTTCATCTATTACGAACGGAAACGTTAGGCATTCTGGCATTCCGATCAAGACCAGCGCACAAAGTAAAGAAATTTAATAATTTCTAAAATTTATAAAATTGATACTCAATTTTAACTCATATTCATCGAACAACAAATAATTGTTCAAAACTGTTCAAACTGAATCTTTAGTATACGATCCACAAGCAAGGAAAAAAGGTTTCAACAATTTTGCGGACTGTAGGTGTCTTTAGCGAAGCCCTACTTTTATAGTCGCTCTTCTTGCGTCGCTCAAGTGTCTGCTTGGGCCGTCGTTTGCGCCAAAACCATCATTGGCCATTTTTGATCGGAGAAGGCGAAAGAGTCGATGGGGATCGATATCGACGGATGTTGGCTCATTATGTCTGTCCACAAATGTGTGAAAAAGGTCTGGACGGTTACTGGTTTCAACAAGATGGTGCGCCATGCCACACTGCAAATCAAAAAATTACGGCTTCTGCAACGAAGACTTCCTGTACATGTGGTGTCAAAAAATGGTGACATTGACTGGCCGCCCAGATCTCCAGTATCGATCGCTCTGGATTTCATTTTGTGGGGTTATTTCAAAAGTAAAGTGTACGCCAACAAGCCTCAGACCATTAACGAGCTCAAGGCAAACATTCGTGCCAAAATTGTTGATTTAATTAGTTTTGGTTGGGATGGAAGAGTAACAAAGCGCTCTTATTATTTGGTTGGGACGGGAGAGAGTTGGAAAATAGTAACAGCTACGTCCCCAATCGTGTTGTTTTTAACTTGCTGTTGACTAAGCTATGCATTTAGTGTATTTCGTGTCGGAGGTATTATTCGTATGGCCTTTCTTCTTTTCTCTTAATGGCACAACAGCCCATGGAAGGCCTAGGCCGAGCTTTTCGCTTTTCGCATCCACTCATGTTGTGCGTGTTATATTTGTACATGAATGGAAGGGACCTACAGTTTAATGCCGAATCCGAACGGCGAAGTGAAGAGCTTTTCATAGGCAGTTTTTACTCTTGTAGGTTTGCCGTTTGCCATTGCCTGCCAAGAGGTAGTGCCGTGTAGAAAAATTATTTTTTCTACTTTTTGATTTTGCCTGTGCCGAGATTCGAACCTCGGACATTCTGCGTAGCAGTCCAACGCACTGCCACTACACCACAGCGATCTACATATATTATGTGGTATAAAATTTCAAGGAAGAACCCCCCATATCCGTAGAGCATAGACCCGGAACCACTAGCAGGCGCGCCCTCTGGAGTTATTTCCACTTCAAAAATAAATACCATATATAAAATTGGTATGCAACTAAAAGTTTCAATTACACATTGAAAGAGTTCTGAAGCTACAGCTTGGAACTGACTGAAGCGCTACAATTTGTCAAAAGTGTAATTCATGTATTTTATGTAGTTACAATTCAGCACAGAGTGAAGTTAGCGCTGTCGCTGAAACTAGAAAAAATTGATTGTCAGAAACAAAACATTTAACAATGAGAAGTATTAAGTTACTAGGTATTTAATGAGTTCATTAAGAAAACAAATGATGTAACCTCGTACGTAGAGAGTTGTTTTTTTTTTTGTTTGTCAAAAGGCCACAGTTATTTATTTTGATTGATTTTAACTGTGAACGAAACTCGTTTTTAAACTTACAAGTTATACCACTTTTATACGAGTACTCAGCCTTTCATGTGTTTACTGTGTTATAAGAGTATTTCTGGAACTTGTTCAATTATATACTCCTATTTAAATGGTGATCCAAGTAGGTACCTATGCACTATGCAGACAACGCCGGTCTTCCTAATCGATTTGTTATTTCGGGTATCGATGAGGTTAAACCTCAGAAAAAGCTCATATAAAGGGCAAAGTTCAACTTTCCTACAACACTAGTGAGCATGCTTTACTTTTTACTTTTAATGGCACAACAGACCATGGAGGGGCGAGGCCGAGCTTTTCGCATCCACTCATGTTGTGCGTGTTATATTTGTACATGAATGGAAGGGACCTACAGTTTAATGCCGAATCCGAACGGCAAAGTGAAAAGCTTTTCATAGCAATCTTTACTCTTGTAGGTTTGCCATTGCCTGCCAAGAGGTGGTGTCGTGTAGAAAAATTATTTTTTCTACTTTTTATTTTGCCTGTGCCGAGATTCGAACCCCGGACACTCTGCGTAGCAGTCCAACGCACTACACCACAGCGAGCATACTAGTGAGCTCAAAAAGAAGAGAGAGGGAGAGTTGTTGCTGAATACAAATTATGTGACTTTATATGCACGAAGGAAGAGAAGAGCGAAAGAGAGTAAGCAAAGCAGTTGAAGAATTAGATATTGTAGAACGAAAGTGAAAGATAAAATTACACATTAAAAAAAGAGCTTTAAAATGTAAGTGGTAATTTGTTTAAGACTCGGATATGTATTTCTCTTGCATCCATGAATTGAATATTTGCACTAACTACATTGCTGTGAATTTATTCAATACTTATTTAAATTTGTATACATACATTGAGAAAATATCTCGAATTTCAAAGCACAGAGTAAAAGCGGCTGGATCAAAATTCATATTTATTAACATTTGAATTGAACTTGCTTGGAAGTTCAACGACTCGCAAAGAAATTGTGCTTTATGATTGGACTGAGATCCCAGATTTTAATTTCCGTGTAGTCGGCAGTTAAGATAATTTGTTGCTCATCATCAACAGACAAGAATTTAATTTCACCTTCGCCAGTATTCAGGAAAAGAGCCAACGGTATCTTGCTGTAAGAATGCAAAACAAGCAATAATAAAGCCAAAGCATGTAAATAGTGAACAGAAACTGACACCAAAAACAAATGCACACCTTAATTGCATTTGCACGTAATAGCAAGATTGGCAGAGCTTCGCTTCAACCTCGAACCCCATCGCTGGTAGTGTCAACTTTCTCATGGGGCAAAGCTTACAAATAGATAGTCCACAGTATTGGCAATGATTGTAGGTGTCTCCTGTGAAATAATGTGATAACAATAACAAAGAGTAGCAGACCGCTTAACTTAGTTGCTCGCTAAATTGATTTGTTCACATAATTGTTTTTATTTTTGTTTTTTTTTTCATTCTTGCAAGATTAAATTAAACCGAGGAAGCTTTTAATTCTCCACTACGTCATCAGTTGTGCTATAATGGGGGTTTTGGTCTCAAAAGCTTCCATTGGATTATGGCTCCAAATACGATAGTTGCTCGCAACTCAATCCAGCGGCACCCACCGTAAAAATGTGAACATAAAAAGTAATAAATTCAAACGAATATGCATACCAACAATTAATTGAGCCGCTTTTCTAGGAACATTCCACAGGAATAGTTTCTTACACCCAGAACACCATTGTTGTTTTACTACTGGGAGACGCGCCATACGCGGTACCCTTATCTCCCACATTACCAATGACGGATGTTCGCCGGCGCTGAACAACTTCGTGAAACCATTTGAAATGGCCAGTGCAGAAATTTTAGTTCTTAAAAACGATAAGGTGCAAATAAATTAAAAATCGATTTCCAAATAAGAAACACAACAACTCAGCACCACTTACCCATTATTGTGGCCGTTCAACTCGTATTTAGTCTCTCGAGTCTCGGGATCCCAAGCAGCTATGTTTAAACTGCCTTCGGACGTAGAGTAGAGTAACTTCGTAGTACCGGACCATATTAACTTGTTGATAGAACCCATATGCAGCACGAACGGGGTTTCAGCTTCAACCTTTTCCCCATTTAAAGTTAATATAGTAATGCTGCCGCAAGTGTCCGAAATGAAAATTTTGTTACTTATATCGTCGAACCTAAAATGGATAAACCAAAAATGTTCATAAAATCAATGAAAACACAAAGAAAATTATCATTAAAATACACCCCATGAAAAACTTGATAAAATCAACGAATTGGGTTTCATTGGCAGTTTAATTTTTTTATAGCATCAATGAAAATGTAGAAATTAACGAATAATCAATAATCAATAAAACTTCTAAAAAATGCATGTATGTAAAATATCAATTACAATTATTCTGGCAGCAGTTGCTAGACAAAATCAATGAATGTGTTCATTAACGATTAACAGACGTATTAAAAAATTAAATTTTATTAAAATCATTTGCTTAAGTTTGCTATGGCACAACATTATTGAATGATATTGAAAATCATTGAACGTTTTCATGCGCGCTCATAAAATTTAATGTACAAGTTCATTAACTCAATGAGGGTTTCATTGACTCAAGGAGGTTTTTCATTAAGTTCTTTTTTCCGTGTAGAATAAAATAGAAGATTGTATAAGCAATTTCCTCACTGAAACCCTGTGCAATTTGGCTGTAACTCAATCTGGCCCAGTTTTGCTCCTCTTTCAATGCTGTGATACATGAATAGATTGTCTTTGGCACACGATAATAGTAAATTCATTCTCTCAGAAAAGCCCATTCCAACAACTGGCATCTTATGTGCAGCAAAGTCTCGCACGAATTGTATGATACCGAAGTCAGGCTTCAAGTCACGCCCCCGACAGGGATAATGGTACAGTTTAATAGTGCCAGAATCCAGTCCGATATACAAATATTGTTTCTTATCATCGTAAGCAAGAGCGGTGCCTTCTGCTTCCAGAACCATATAAATAACCTTATCGAGTTTACCTTTGGACTTCACCCAAACCGCAAGTCGCCTATTTATAGACATAGAGATAAATCAGTTGAGTCTGCCCTTCTAGAACACAAACAATCACACACGTACTTATCATCGGACACACTAATTACGCTATATTTATACGGTTTCGGTACGGAGGGAATAAACATGCAAGCGGTCATATTGCCCATGTTACATCCGGTAAAACTATCCACCAATTTTAATTGCGATTGGGGTCCCGGTAGAGGGTACGCTGCGGCCATGCTTTCAAAACGCTAATTCTGCGCTCCAAAACTCGATAGTAGAGTTTTCCTTTTGTAGCTACTAAATATTTCTTCGCCCCTCCGCAATAATATTATAATCTGGAAAACTGGATTTTTCACTTTACTGAATTTACTTTAGAAATCCTTACGTACGACAGAATATAACCGTTTAATAAAAAAAAAACAGCATTGTAAAAATAACGGTACAAAATGAAAACACTGAAAAAAAATAAAATTATGAATTTTCTGAGTCAGTGAGTTTGAAGACATTTTGTACTTATTTAAAAAAATATTTTTAAGAATAAAACTTACTTACTTTACTTTACTTTGTTTGGCACAACAGCCGATGGAGGGCCTAGGCCGAGCTTTTCGCTTTTCGCATCCACTCATGTTGTGCGTGTTATATTTGTACATGAATGGGAGGGTCCTACAGTTTAATGCCGAATCCGAACGGCGAAGTGAAAAGCTTTTCATAGCATAAAAAGAAAAAAGTTACTGCACATCATTATTTAGGCAAGGGGTCTCCGCCTCCTCTTCCCGAGTGTTTGAGGTGTAACGTCTTCAAGCATTCACTTTGGGTAACTTAGGAAAAAGATAATGTGGAAAACATGAACTATGGGCATCACAAAAAACCGAAATCGAATAGAAATCTTTCTTCAAACACAAAACAAATCTAAATGGTTTCTGGTGCGCTTTTATTTGTTTAAGTTCAGGTATGACTTCAACCTGCTTTGTATTTTTTCTTTTACGTTTATTTTTTGTTGCTTTTTATTCATTTTTATTCATCGAACAACAAATAATTGTTCAAAATTGTTCAAACTGAATCTTTAGTATACGATCCACAAGCAAGGAAAAAAGGTTTAAACTATTTTTCCAACTGTAGGAGCCTTGAGCGAAGCCCCACTTTTATAGTATAAGACTTTCCTTCTTCTTGCGTCGCTCACGCAGCGCATCGATTGCGTATTTGCTTGTACTTATACTCCACGCATCACATTTTTATGGACTCAGCCTGGATGCTTTGCCACAGTGGGTACACATCCAACCAATTATACACCAGAACATCCACATTCTTATCATAAATAATACAATTTTCTTGCGATATTAGAATTATTATCTACATACTTACTTATTTAATTTTAATCTAAAATTACGTTTAAAATTTCCTATTACCAGATATATACTACTGTGGGCAAAAGTTAGTAAGACTTTGTTCATAATTTCAAATTTTTTTATTCATTCTTCCAAATCTATTTCGTCCCCTTCAAAGTAATACACTTGTGCCAACGTTTTTTCCAATTCTCGAAACAGTTGTTAAAGTCAATTTCCGGAATAGCCTTCAATGCGCTTAGCGATTCATGTTTAATGTCTTCAATTGACTCAAAACGGTAACGGTGTCCACGAAGCTGTTTTTTGATTTTAGAAAATAGCCAAAAGTCACACGGTGCTAAGTCAGGCGAATAGGGTGGTAGGGTGGTTGCGGAACGATATCAGTCGAATTTTTGGCAAAATGGTCTCGTAAAACCAATGCAGTGATTTTGGAACCAATCGTGCATTCACTCTTCTTAGGCCCAAATGATGTTTTAAAATGGTTTTCACTAATCCTTCCGATATTGCAACGGTGCCAGTAAGGTCTCTGACTGTTAATCGTCGATGTCGATTCTCGAGCACCAATTCCTTGATTTTATTGACGTGTTGATCATCAGTTGATGTTGATGGCCGTCCTGGACGTGGTTCGTCGTCAACGCGTTCTCGACCATCTTTGAACAATTTGTACCAATCAAAAACACTTGCTCGCGTCATACAATTGTCACCGAAGGCCTTTTGCAACATTCTGAACGTTTCGGCACCGGAAATTTGATTCCGCACACAAAATTTAATGGAACTTCTTTGTTGAATAGTTTCACTCATTGTGAAAATCGCCGAATGCACTTTTTGTATATCAGAAAGACAAGCGTATACTAAACACTAATGATTATTTTGATGTGACATTTGGCACAGATGCCACCGACAGTCATACCAACCTTAAAAAGATAATATTTTGATGAATGGGTTTCCGCGCGAAATTTAAATTAAAAAGTCTTACTACTTTTTGCCCACAGTAGTATTGTATATTTGTATATTTGTAAGGTTGTATTCAAGATAATAAGTATGGTAAATAATTTGAGAATTTAATTAAATTTGGAAAAGGTGTAGAAATTTAATTTCCTATTATTAACTTTAACTACTTATTAGTGGTATCATATCAAAACCCACAAAACACAAGACGGCCTATATCATCACCTAAATTGTTTGCGCAAACAACGAGTTCCGATTTGGATATTAGCATATACTGTAGACAATATATTAACAAGTTTATCAATTGTTTTAAATCATTTAGTTAACACTAAATTCACATAATTTTGTACCATATTACTACATACTACATATTAACAAATTCAAATACTACTATTTTCTCTTAATACTACTACTTATTTTGTTTTCAACTTAATTCATTTACAATTTCAAATCAAATCAAAACAAACAGAAAGTTAAAAGTTCTGTATAATTTCATGAAAATTAAACATGAAACCATGATCGGAAACGAGAGAAAGCGAGATGCAAAAATAATGAATATAGTCTCTCTCACGTGGTCGCTGTGGTGTAGTGGTAGTGCGTTGGACTTCTAAGCAGAGTGTCCGGGGTTCGAATCTCGGCACAGGCAAAATCAAAAATAGTAGAAAAAATAATTTTTTTACACGGCACCACCTCTTGGCAGGCAATGGCAAACCTACAAGAGTAAAAATTGCTATGAAAAGCTTTTCACTTCGCCGTTCGGATTCGGCATTAAACTGTAGGTCCCTTCCATTCATGTACAAATTTAACACGCACAACATGAGTGAATGCGAAAAGCTCGGCCTAGGCCCTCCATGGGTTGTTGTGCCATTAGAAGAAGAAGAAGAAAAGTCTCTCTCACGTTTCGTCATTGGTAAAACGTAGGTTGATGAAACATTAAAGATATAATGAGTGAATTGGAAAGCTTTTAATGCGTTTGTGAGCAGTGTTGACTTAAGTAGTTTCGGTCGGGATGGGAGAGTAATATGGCGCGCTCATTATTCGGTTGGGACGGGAGCGAGTTCGATGCTAATAACACCTACGTCTTCAATCGTGTTGTTCTTAATTTGGTGTTGACTTATGCATGCGTTAAACCTTGGCACCCTAAGCTACCATATGCATTTAGTAATGTGTTGGTGTGGTTCTCGGAGGTATCATTCGTACGTACGAGGTGTGATCGTGAGTTACGTATGTTCGATTTTCGCATTTTTTTTCTGTTATGTTATGTTGGTACACATGTCTGTTATATATGTTGGCGTTACCAACCATTTTGGATTGTCAGTTTGTTTCTGACACATAAAAAGGTTAGTCGTGTTTTGGTGTGCTCTTCGATTTTTACTATTCGAAAAAATGGATCAAAGAAACTGTATTCAGTTTTGTGTAAAAAATGAAATTAAATGCGCAAGGACATTTGAAATGTTGACTGTGGCCTTTGGCGAGTCTACTATGAGCAGAACACAAGTTCAATTGTGGTATAACCGGTTTAAGGAAGGCCGAGAAGATGTCAATGACGATGCTCGTCCTGGTCGATCGAGCACGTCAACAACCGATAAAAACATTGACGCAGTGAAGAAAATGATTTTGGATAATCGTCGAATCGCTATCAGAGAGGTTGCTGATGATGTTGGCATATCGTTCGGCTCATGCCAAGCAATTTTTACGGATGTTTTAGGCATGAAACGTGCGGCAGCGAAGATTGTTCCAAAATTGCTAAATTTTGAGCAAAAACAACGTCGCTTGTGCGTAAGTTTTTGACCAAAAACAAAACCTTTATCATGCCTCAACCACCGTATTCACCGGACTTGGCCCCCGCTGACTTTTTCCTCTTCCCAAAACTGAAGACACCGATGAAAGGAAAGCGTTTTGCTACGATTGAGGATATAAAAGAAAAATCGAAACAGGAGCTGTTGGCGATACCAAAAAGCGCGTTTCAGAAGTGTTTCGAGGATTGGAAAAAACGCTGGCATAAGTGTATTATATCTGAGGGGGATTACTTTGAAGGGGACAAGATAGTTGTTGATGAATAAATAAATATGAATAAAAATGAAAATAATGGTTATTTTTTTATCATACCTCGTACGTCCAGTATTCATATTTGTTGTGAGATCCTTTCGTGTATTATATCACACACTCACTGCATGATTAATTTTTAATTTTACATATACTTCTTACTTACTTACTTACTTTTAATGGCACAACAGCCCATGGAGGGCCTAGGCCGAGCTTCTCGCATCCACTCATGTTGTGCGAATTATATTTGAGCATGAATGGTTACCTACTGTTTCATGCCGAATCCGAACTTCGAAGTGAAAAGCTTTTCATATGCAGTTTTTATTCTTGTAGGTTTGCCGTTTGCCATTGCCTGCGAAGAGGTGGTGCCGTGTAGAAAAATTATTTTCTCTACTTTTCTACATATATTATGTGGTATAAAATTTCAAGGATCCGTAGAGCATAGACCCGGAACCACTAGCAGGCGCGCCCTCTGGAGTTATTTCCACTTCAAAAATAAATACCATATATAAAATTGGTATGCAACTAAAAGTTTCAATTACACATTGAAAGAGTTCTGAAGCTACAGCTTGGAACTGACTGAAGCGCTACAATTTGTCAAAAGTGTGATTCATGTATTTTATGTAGTTACAATTCAGCACAGAGTGAAGTAAGCGCTGTCGCTGAAACTGAAAAAAAATGGGCAATGATTGTCTGAAACAAAAATTGCAGAATGAGTATTAGGCCTTTTTTTTATTCAATTTCCAATATATCTAAAATTTAACCAGAGCTGCAAATTTTGTTCACATTTTTCATTTGTTGAGCTTTGTTTTTTTTGGGTGCGCTACATTCTCTTCTTCAGCTGCGTACTTCATTCACCCAAAAATTGCTGACTCACATAGAGAAGAAGAAATGCCTCAAGTGAACATACTATGTACGAGTATGTTTATTCTATGCTGCTTTGAAACTTAATAAACACAATTAAACCGCAGTAAATAAAAGTAAAGAAAATTTACTTTTTCGCGCATGGCATAATGCCATTATAGTAAATAAAAATGTACGCACTTTGGCGGCAGTTAACATATTTTAGATAATTCTTCTGCTACCGCTGCAACACAAAATACAACGCAGGGAAAGAGCAAAAGATAAAAAGTAAAAAATTAAGTGTGCCCTCAACAAAACATACGAAAAATATACATGGCAAACAAGCAAACAGACAGTCACAAACACAAACACACACACAGAAACACAGATAACAGTGAGGGTGACAAAATGTGGCCAAGCAACATTAACTCGACGTTAAGAAATTTTTGCATAATATTCACTAAAAAAAAAAAAAAAAATAAATTGGTGGCGAACGAAGAGGAAAAGTAAATGAGTGGCAGGAGGAAGCTCTCTCAAGTACATACATACATATGTTGTTGTTTCTCTTTGTCACTTTGCCATTGCTTCCTGCTAACCATCGTAAACGCATAGCGCCAGTTCTTGTCGTTGGCGGTTGGCGGTTGTCGACAACGGCACTGAGAAAAGGCAACCATGCCCCAGCAAATACGTATGTCGGTAGAGAGTATATGCAGGACCAACAAGCAAGTGTGTGAGATTGAGAGCGACGAAGTGAGGGGTAAAGTGAGTGCATGATATCGCGCGTTACATACATAAATTACACTTTAATTTTCACAAATTAGCTACGGATTATAAATCAGCACAGAACCAGACGCTGAAGCTCAACAAAACTCAAATATGCTGGCTGGCTATAGCTGGTTGGCTTGGCTTGGCTTGGCTTGGTTTGGCTTGGCTTGGCTCTTGACTTGCTTTTACTAGCATTCAGTTTTATCGCTGGCGCTACTGCATTCAACGCATGTGCTGGAAAGGCATGTGCTGCCTGCTGTTGCCTGTTGCTGCTTTATGTGTGCGTTGCGTTGCGTGGCGCTCTCTCGTCGAGTGTAAAACGTGTGGTTTTTGCACTGAAATTTCGTATTTAATTTGCCTGCTTTCGTACTGTTGTATGAGTGTGAATGTATGTGTGTTTGAAAATATGTTGCCAGCAGATGCGCTCATTTTTGACCCACAAAAAGGAGCAACAACGAACCGAACGAATCGGTTTGAGTTATTTGAACCCCTATAGATGACCTGTTTGCTGCCGTGACATCGCCGATATTGCCATAACTAATAATGAGAGACGAGGAAGAGGGGAACGATAAGGAGTGCCGAGGGGTGTCAAGTGAATTCGATGATTTTTGTCACAAATTGAGTTAAAAGCAAAAACGAGAAGAAAACAGCAGCATATTTTTAACTTTTCAAATAATAATATCAAAAATTGAAAGCGCTATTTCAAGCAGCTTCTGTTTTAGCTGTTTCTGCCAAACACACATACTAAAGTATACATGTGTGTGTGTCTATGCGTGTGCCTGAGTGTGTACGTGTTTGCGTGAACTTATGCGTAAGCGTATGCGTGTTAGTGTTGTGGCATTTTGTGGCTTGAAACCGTATTCGCCTTAACAACTAGCAACTACCATACAATCTATGTGTTCGTGTTTGTATGCGTGTATTATACCGTACGCTTTTCCATCGCTTTATGTTCACGGACTTTGACTTTGTGTGGTGGTGGATGGGTGGCTGGCTGCTTCGTTGACTGCAGTGCAAAAGCTTTTAGCGAAATTAGTTTCAACTTTCTGACCACGTTTCGTTTTTGATCGTTAGCTTAGTCAGTGTGGCGTTGCAGCAGTTGCTGTTTTTTCACACACACACACACACACACACACACACACATGTACTTTGTATTTACGTTTAGTTCAGTTTAATTACCAAAAATTTATTCACCCATAAAATTTTTTTATCCAATTTTTTCGAGTTTTTCACCATTTTTTATTTTATTTACATACTTTACTCGTAGTTTTTATGTGTATTTGGAATAATGATATTGAGAGTAACTAATAAATGTAATGAAATAGTATTAATAAAATTTACTTGGAATCGAATGCGCGACATTACATAAAGTTGCTTAAACTCGTGCGTACATTTAGGATTAGTCTCCCTCCATTATTTTCGCTCTGTGCTCAACTAAGTGTTATATATTGTAGTAAACACGGTCACGGTGTGCTTGCAATTTTTCTCGTTCTTTCCTTTGCTATGTAGTATGTGGCAGCCCTCGTTGTGGCAGCGCTCGTTGCACGCCGCCATTTTTTATTACGCTATTGTTTTCTCACTTACGTACTTAACGGTAGTTTAACTTTCATCACCTTCCTAACCAGACTCTCACCTTTTATTTTCATTCCCAGCTCTATCCTTCGGCATTTGCGGCTCGAATTACGCTTTCCCTTCCTCGCATTCTCTTCATCTCCTATGCTTCAACCCTTCTACATTCCTGTCCTCTTTGTTTTTTGACTAATCTCTCAACTCACCATTCCTCCGAAAAGGAGGATGTGTGTTTTTGAAGTGCCGGTTTTAAGATCCATATTCTGATACACAACATTTAAGTTTTTGATATGTTGAATTGTGCCTTATTGTTTAAAATGTTTCTTTTTCTCTTTTATTTTAGCTCTATGCTCACAATGCTCACATAATTTTTATGTGTCAATGGCAACACGGTAAAAAATGCCATTACTTGGTGGGATATTTCTCTCTTTCTCTTTCTATTTTATGCAAAGAGCGAACTCTTATGTGCAATATATTATATTACACCAACAAATATACGAATACGAATATCAGTGTTCATATTTGAGTTTAATGCAGAGAGAGTATGACCAAAATTGCAGTTATGTTTTTGCAATGCTCTTTATCGCTTTTACGCAAAATTTAAATCTATACATATTTTACATATCGATTAAGTAAAGTTCTTATCTTGGAATTCGGTAAAATTTTTGTAAATATCATAAGGAACAAATATTGCTTATATGGAACCTCATTCTTGTTGACTAAAATAACAAAAATAAAGCAATTCATTTCCACATTACATACATATGTACATACTAAGTATGTATAAAAACATACTGGTTTGTAGTACATAAATATGTTATTTATGATTTTCTGCATATACCAACGATGTGCAGTTATGAACATGCATTTTCACAGTAAGTACATAAACAAATGCATATTTATTTTTAACATTTTGTCACTTGCCTTTGCCATCTTCCCAGCAGCAGCATCCACCATCCGCCATCCGCCATCAACATTTAAACATTTTACTCAATTCCATTTTTGAATTTACTATGCGATACATACATATGTACTAGCATAAATACATACATACATATATACATTTATTTTTATAGAATTTCGCCAGCATCACCGAATGTGTGTGTGTAAAAAAATAACAAATTTTTTAGTGCTTAATGCCACACTTGGCATATAATGACACTCGAGTGCTCGTTACTCGCCATATCAGTCACTCTTCACATGACACTTTTGACTTTCGCCTGTGCAATATGCAGAGGAGCACACACAACAGAAGTAGCAAGCAAGGCAAGGCACGGCATGGAAGTGCAACACACGCTCACACGCACACGCACACACCAAAAACTAACCAGAAGGAACACAAATCAAATGATGCTATTTTTGGGTTTTGAATATTCCATGCGCTCTGTGCTGTGTGTGCACTGTGCCCTTCGTCATAATTTCTTTCTCTCTATAGTACTTAGCACAAATATGTGGTGCTGTGATCTTCATGCCCGCTCGCTCCTCACCGCGAAAGAAAGTGTAATGAACATTCACACACTCCGCTTAAAAATAGAACGGAGACGGTCGAGTTGTTGCTGATTCTTGTTGTTGTATGCTGATGGAAAACCACGTGACGTAAGTCAAGCTGAGTAAAGGCAAGGAAAAGGAGAACAAAAAATAATAAAAATCTAAAAGTAAAGTGTCACTCACTACTGTCGCCTCGCTAGAAAACGAAGTGTAACTTGCGACACTAACTAGTGCCCACGAAAATGAAAAACACTGAAATTTCTACATATCCTCATAATGCTTGCTGTATGCGGTAATTAGCTGCAAGTAAATACAGTGAGAAAAATATTTCACATTGAATGAAAGTCTTGAGCGGAAATTTTTGCCTAAAGGTCAAACTCTTTTCTCGAGTATGCGCTTTCTAGGCATACGGCGATACGCGTTTTGCGCGACTACTTCTTCTTTGAAAATAAACTGTTGCTAATTTTGCAATTTTAAAGTGACTAAAAATTAACAAAAATGGCATCCCTAAAGGATTTTATAGATTTTTTGGAATTTGCTAATTTGATTTTGTGTGCATCGGACGCATACTGGCTTTGTGTTTTTTCACCTCCTCTATTAATTTTACTTCCATTACTTTTTTCTCTTTCGAATTATTTACAGCCAATTTATTAGTGATGAGTAAAGCTCGACGACAAGCAATCGGCAGTAGAGAATTTTCACTTCAGCGAAAACAAAGTTCAAACTGATAGAGTATTATATTAGTTGTTATTTATCATCCCAGGTAAAATAATAATTGTATTTAAAATATTTCTTTGTTATATTCAACAATTTCTATATCAATTAAATGTATTAAATCGTTTCGATATAAATAGTCTGTTATCGATTATTGTGTCTCAGCTGTTTGCCGTCGCAACACGAGAAAAGCGTGAAAAAAGTTTAAAGTAGTTCAACTTTTGACGCATTCTACGCATTTCGACGGCAAGCCGTGTAGTTTGTTTCATTCAATTCATGCAAAACACACTGATTGGACTTTTCGCATGAATACGAAACCGCGCATTATGGAGTTTGACCTTTAGAGTACGTGGAAGCCAAAAGAAAGTATCTGCTCTTCTCTTTTTCTCTCTCAACAGAAAACTAAGGCTCTCATAAAACAAGTGTACCTTAGTACATGATGCAGATTCTGTGTTCGGTTGCCAGTGACGGACTGTTTGGTACGATTGTACTTTTTCGGTACACCTTTAGAATCGTAGATTTCTTACTCTTTTAATTTAAGAGGAACAGAGAAACGGAATAACTTCATAAATGTAAAAACAAAAAGTCTGAACTCAGTTTTCACTCTGAAATTAACTTTAGAACCTAAACGTTTAACTCCGTGACTTTTGATTAATTTAAGTTTAATATTAAAAAACTTCTAAGTGTATAGTACATCTATGTACTCTATGTATATGTGTGTGCATTTTTCCAAACTCGCATGTCCACACATTTTATCACACAATCTTCAAATGAAATTACACTACGCTTCTTCCTTTGGGTGCCGCGAGCCAACTTGTATCCGCCAAAGCGTCAGACAACAATTTAATTACCTACTCATGATGCAGCAGTAGCACAGCGGAGTGACTTGCTCAACAACCAACGATTCCGATTCAAATTCAGATTCAGAAGGTGTTGCCAGCGATAATGTTCACACTACATATGTACTTTATGGCTCTAGTTCCAGCTACTCTATGCTCATTGCTATTGTTCTTGCTGTTCCTGGCGGTAGTAGTAGTGAAGTTGGTGGTGAGTCCATATCACATGCATTTTTGCCAAAGAGTTTCCTTACTCTTTTTTTTTTTTTTGGCTATCTCCGCATTTATTTAGTTTATTACGATGACATTACGAGCAACGACAATGTCGACCGCTTGTTTTATTTTATGCAGTTTATTTTTAATCCACACCTCACAAGCGAATGTGTGACATATGTTAAAATGAGCTGACGGTGGTCTCTTCTTATGCATGGAGCGAATAGAAAATAAAAACAACAACTTCATTAAATGGTCGGACAGGGAGGGATTTGATTTTGCCCAACAACAACAGCCATAAGCCAAATATCAACAGTATCAAAGAAGATGAGAGATAATAGCGCAGAGTTGCCACTGTTCAAAATTTGTTTAAATTAAAATGTAAAACTAAAACTACAAAAAATTATCTAGTGAACAATTTGCCAATCTCGTTACACATAATACATGCATGGCATCTAGTTTTTCCACCTTCGAAGCCCCAACAATCATTTCGTCCTTGTTACGATGTTCTATTGGCTCGCGTTAAGCTTCTATGTATGTTTCTATGTGCCCAAAAATGAGCAAATTCCCATTTGTCTCAAAAACTAGGAGCCAATTCACTATCCTAATCTGACTTTGGGTTAAAAAGAAAACCAACATGGCAACGCAATTCGCTCTCTCACTCTCACGCCCTGTTCTAAAGTGCAATACATATACTTAGTGATGATGTGTTTGTAATGCTTTAATCATTTTAATAAACATTTCTACACATAATTTGCCGCTTATGAGAGAGCGGTGGCGAGAGCGAGAGCGAGGGCCAGATAATTCTTATTGTTTTTAATATGTGAAGCGTTTTGTAAAATGCAAACGAAATTTAAATTGAAATTAATTTTCTGGTTTTTTTTTTTTGCTTTTTTGCTTTTAATGTTCACTAAGTTGTAGAACAATAAGAAGAACAATAAGAATAATAGCAGCAACCAGCAACCACTTGAACAACAACAGCAATAAAAAACTAAAATTAAAAATACGAAACAATGAGATAGATTTGTCTGTTGGCTGGCGGCACTTTAAGTTTAGTAGTTGTTGATGCTTTTTCCTTGGTCTCTTTCTTAATTGTGTGTTTTTTTGTTTTATTTTTGGTGGTTTCGGTTGTCTGAGTATGAAAGAATCTGATTCATAATTAATTCATTGCTTTTGTTGTTGTTGTTGTTGTTGTTGTTACATGATCGTGAAGTTGTGAAATTGGAGGGACTGCCATAAATTGCTTTGCTGTGTTACTCCCCGCTGCTGCCTTTGATTATGTTCTTTATATGTATTGCAATTTAATACAAATTTATGAATTTTGCTTTTCACTGGAAACTATTAGCAAATTGTTGCCTATTGCTAGTGTGCGTGTGTGTGTTTCTGCAAACAATGTGTTTCCTTGTTTTGTGATTTAATGACATGACAGTCGCCGGCAGCAATGTCGCTCTTAATGTGATTAATTTGTTTATATATTTTAAATATTTGTGTGGTTGTGTGCGTTTCTGAAGTTGTCAGCGTGGTTGCACTCTTTTTAATTACACTCATTAAATTAATGCTGTTGTCGATGTTTACTATCTGCTTTGTTGTTGTAATCATGAGCGGAGGTTTTGCATGCGACAGGAAGGAGTTTCAATTTAATTCATTTTTAATTCGTTGCCATGCATTTTGATGTGGACTGAACTATTTCATTATCGAAGTTGCTTACTTCTCTAAGTGAGAGAGAAAGATACAAAAAAAAAATCAATCGGCTGTTAAATTAGATTCACAGGTCGAGCATCACAGACTTCGCTCTTTTTTCTACTCTCTCATCAGGGTTGCCAACTTTTCTCGGAAATAAAGTGTCAAATTACGGGGAAGAAAAATTGCCACTGAGAACCAAGTAACTAATATTAATTACCAAAAAGGATGGAATTTTCTTTTCATTATATTGCAATCACTTATTTCGCTTATTTTATTTATAAAACAAAACATACATAAAACTACACTTTCATTTTCAATTCTGGATACAGAAAAAACACTTTTTTAAAACAGAAATGCAATGAACAAAAACAACTAGATCAACTGTTTTAACTGCAAAGCGTCTAATGTGAAGGGTTGCACAAAAATGTATGCATACTCAAAAATTTAAGTATTTGCTAGGCAAATTATTAATTCTTTAAAAAGTTCCATTTTGATACCTTTTGCCAGATTAAAAAAGGATGTTATTTGAGGCGAAAAAGTGCTTAATCTGGCAGCCCTATATCTCATTATCTTCTAAATAGAGTGTACCGTAATATGACACTGTTACGACCAGGGATGAAAACGGACATAATTTACCAAAAATAATTGTAAAATTATCAACGAAAATAATCATTTCTAGCCTCATATAGCTGCCAATTTACAATGTTTTATACACAGTTTTAAAATATGGTAGTACCACGCCAAAACTTTGGCGAAGAGAAATAAAATCTCAACAAAAAAGAGTGCGATCTAAATTTCTGAATTTCTTAATTTAAGGAAGTAAAAAATTTCATATGGAAAAAAAGAAAACTTCGTGTGATGTTTGAACGGTGAATCCACTTTAATCCTAATTGGATAAGATAAATTCTGTGTTGACCTTTAATAAAAAAACGTGTAGCCGCTACAAAGGAAAGATGTGATAGCTAGGTCTTATGGTCTTTTATACCTGCAATTTATCTCTACCATCTCCATACAACTGCACCGTCTCAGCATCGCATACTAACAGCCTCTCGATGTACAGAGTATATATACAGGGTGTTTTTTGTTAGCAGTGTGGTTTTCAAGAAGTAATAAAACGCATATATTTTAATGTTATGGTCAAGAATTTAGCTGCATTATAAAGATAAGGATTTGCCATTATGTTTAAAAAACGATTTCGGGCAAGTGGCAGCCGCGGCTGGTTCGGATAAATTCCACCCGAGAGGCCCAATTTTGGACCACTTTTTGCAGCAATTCAGCAATATGTCAGTATGTCAGTAATAACGCGACGAATATTCTCTTCCAAGGCGTCAATCGTCTCGGGCTTATCTGCGTAGACAAGCCACTTCACATAACCCCACCAAAAATAGTCCAGCGGTGTTAAATCGCACGATCTTGGAGGCCAGGCCCCAGGCCCACGACGCGAGATAATGCGCTCTCCAAAAGTTTCCTTCAATAAATTGATTGTTTCGTTGGCTGTATGGCTGTATGGCATGTAGCGCCGTCTTGTTGGAACCAGAGGTCGTCCACATCAACATCCTCCAATTCAGGCATGAAAAAGCGAACAAGTCAGTAATCATGGCTCTATAGCGTTCCCCATTGACTGTAACATTATGACCGGCTTCATCTTTGAAGAAATATGGACCAATGATTCCCTCTGCCCATAGAGCACACCAAACAGTGACTTTTTGAGGATGTAGCGGCGTCTCAACAATGGCTTGTGGATTATGATCACTCCAAATGCGACAATTTTGCTTATTAACATACCCATTCAACCAAAAGTAAGCTTCATCGCTAAACAAAATTTTCTTGTGAAAATCGCGATCGGTGGCCATCTCGTTTTCGTAATAAATTTGCACGATTTGCAAACGTTGTTCAGGAGTAATTCGATTCATTATGAAATGGCAAACCAAACTGAGCATAAATCAAGTGACAGCTGTCAAAAAGACCAACTCCGAAAAAAGTATTGCCAGATTGAACTTCTACACTTCTAAAAAAAACACACTTTATAAGATTTCGCGAAGGATTTTTCATTTTGTACTCTCTACGCTATAAGCCAGTTTGTCACACCACGTGAAAAGATTGCAGCTTCAAGAAAAATAACAACAAAAGAAAAAGATTTTGAAATAACTCTATAAATTATGGGCCCATAACCTTTAAGGATTTTCTGCCACCTGGAGAGGTTTCTGAAACATGTTTCAGTTTCCGTTAAACTTAAATCAACTCATAAATCTTTATACCATTTAGAATGATTCATTCTCGATGTAAGTCGTGCTATAATTCAAAGGACCTTATACTATAAGCTATATTTTCTTTTCCCAATTTTTTCTCTTTCTGACTGCAAGGAATATCAAATGATGATTTTTTTAGATTACATTACATAGAGTGCAGACCGTAAGAAAAAAATGCCCGGAAGAGTTGAATCCTAGTAGAATTCCAAGTTTTACTTTACTTCATATAGAATTTAAAAAAATATATAATTTTTCCTCGATATTATAAAACTATGATGCATAAACTTGATGCATAATTAGCAATTTTAAACTTAATAACTGCAAAACCTTGAACTGTATCATCTAAAAAAATATAAGAATGCAAATAGTTTAGTGTATGTACATGATGTCATGACATTGATGGCTTACGAGTATGTGATTTTCCCAAAGAAACAAAAATTCACAAAATTACACAAGCAAAACGTTATGTTAATTCGCTTTTAATTTGAAAAAGCGCCCTTAAAACACAACGAACTTCCACTTTAATTGTCTCCCACATGACGCATGAAGCAGCAATAGCAACAGAACCAGCACCAGCACCATCAAGCAAAGCATACCAAATCCCTTGATGACATTTTGTGTGACAATGTCACAGAAATGTCACACAATTTCGCGGCGGCAATGACATTTTCAAGTACCGAACGAAAGAGATAGGAAAACAAAAGTACCAATGTCAGGCACAACATTCACTCACTTACTCACACACACACACACACATACACACACACAATCACCCGCCCCATTTGCTTTCTGACTACAATCGTTACTGCTTACTCGTATTGTAAATTTGTTTGTAAATGTCAAGGCGTTTGGGTTCAAACAAGTGAATTTTTCAATACTGTACTCAATTTCGATACATTCATTTTTAGCGCACAGGAAAGAGGAGGAAAGTACACGCACACACACATACTTTCATAATTACATATGCCATGAAATTAGAAGACTATGGAAATTGATACAAGTTGAAGTATAGAGATCTGCTGTCAGAATTTTTACTTGTAATGGAAAAATATAAAGGAAGGGTTTATTTTTAAATATAATTGGGCAATATAAAAAGTATCCGCGTGTATCTGTGTTGATACCCTCAAATCTGGCAACACTAGTCCAATTATGTCAATCAAACACATTTGGCGTGAAGACAGTTGTGTAATTCGTCCCTAGTGTAAAAAGTTACATTGATTTAAAAAATGAGTGAAATATCTGAAGAAATACGCTCGATGCTTTATTACTATTGAAAAGGTAAAATCTCTGCAAAACCATGCCGAAAAATTGCTTTTGTTTGCTCGGTTCCGTTTCTGAAATTTCGATATCAAAGATGCACTGGAAGATCCAATGAAAAAGCCAATGAAATTTTGCAACTGGTGGAGCAAGATCGACATGCAAGCTGTCAGGAGATATCGGAGGTACTAAACATCAACCACATCACAGATTAGGTTGGCACCATTTTATATGACCCAATATTATTCTTTGTAACGGCCATAATTCATAATTATGCATCATTGGTGTAAAAGCATAACACTTGCCACAATGGCTGTCTATCTCTTTACCAGTGTCCTGTGATTGCTTTCCTCTCTTATTCTCTCCCCATCTTCCTCCCTCCTATCAATCTTCCTTCCAATCAACACAATGCTCTGCATTCAAAGGAGTAGACCCTGTGTGTTGAAAGTATAAAACAAAAAAAGGTCTCGTAGCTGTAGCCGAGTTGGTCTTGCATGGTCCTTTGTCCTTTCTGCTACTCTACATTTTGAAACTCAAAAGTAAATTGGTGCTGCAATAACATTTTTGGTTGGATTCTCTAAAGATAAAACATTTTTCTATTTGGTTTTTTAAATCTTCATAAAAGTGGAAGAATTTATTAATCTTAGCTGAATAAACCATAAGAAGTTTCCTCTCTTTGAAAATTTCTCTCTTTCTCAGAAGTTTTATCATCACATACAAACGAGCACACGAGAGTATAATTTCTTCTAAGGTGCGCAGGTGTTCTCCGCAAACAAATAGTGAGAGGTTAAGAGATCGAAAAGGAGAGAAAATTAAGAGAGCGAAAGAGTCAATGAACAGGGCTCATTATTCTAAATGAGCCCTGGACATTATTCTAAATATTTGATTTATCTCTGTGTTCTGTGTCCAGGCAGATGGCACAGAAAATATCCCAGCAGTAAAGTGTGTATACTTTCCTCAAGAAATCGCAAGCAAAGAGTCTATTTATGGCGGATATGCTGAATTCCAGAACTTAAAAATGTATCCTCGAATTTTTCCATATTCAAATGCAGATTTAAAGTTATTTTTAAAATTACAAAAATGAGATGCATAATAAAATTGTAAATCATTTTAAAATTAAACGTTGGTTTTTTTTATTCCACAAAATCACATTATGGCAGCAATCAAAATTGTCATATTAAATAATAAAACAAACAAACAATGAACATAATCAGAAATGATAAAATATCATAAACACAGGCACGGCACATTCATACAAACATTGAAAAGAAAAAACCAAAAGAAATATCATTAATAATAATTTGTTTACAAAAATAAAACGATATGCAACAGCAATAATAACAAGCGACAGCAGCAGTAACATCAGCAGCAATAGCAACAGCATCCGCCCAAAATATTTCATACATATGTCAGACTCATCCACGGCGACAGCGAAGCATGCAACAATTACAATAATGATGTTTTATTTAAGAATTGACAGGCCTAACAACTACAACAAACAAACAAAAAACGACAACAGCCACAGCCACACATGCTTACAAAGTAAATTGTGCCGCCACCATTGCCGCCTGATTGTTGAATGATTGTTGTTTTTCTTTTCATTTCACATTATGGTTGATGATGGGAATGCTGCTGTTGCTGTTGCTGCTGAATTTGATGCGGGAGAGCTCACTCACTCCACACCACACCACACCACACCACACCACACCACTCCACACCGAATGCGTGCACATTTTTTCAATAAACAAGCGTAAAAATATATGACAAACAAATTAATAAAATGCATCATTGGCAAAAAAAAAAAAACAAGAGATATGAAAAACCAAATCAAAAAGCCAAGAGTTGTACAAAAAAAAAACATGATTTAATTCCAAAATAATGAATATGCATGTGTGTGAGAATTATAAGTGATGCAGAACACATAGAGTGCGCATTAGTGTGCCTGGTTGACAGTGAAAATGCATTTTCAAGGGAAGTTGCAACAACTGGAGGTATTTTTCTGTTTGGGTTTGAGGGGCGAGACGTTAATTCCACATCGAGATTAAACTTTAATTGTGTATGAAAAATTATGAGATATGAAATTATTAATCAAGTTGGAGCAACACAATTACCGAGAGCAACCGAACTTTGAGTTGTTGGTAAGCGTAGCTAAGGCCCTACCATGCACATGCCTGCAACGGTGGCGGCATCGCATCAGATCAAGGCATTTATACTACGCAAATGCAAACTTTCCCCATTCAATTTCTTTATGGTAATCATCTGAATCATTTTGCACAGGAACCAGAAATCGACCTGTGATTTTGGGAATTCTTAAAACGCCCAGCAATGAGATGGCCAAGGATGCAGGGCTAAGAGTTAGCTGGCATCAAATACCTACCTACCTACTAACTAACTATTCAGATTAAGAAGGTGTTGCCAGCTGTTGTTGAAAAGTTATTTCGACTATTTTAAGAAGCAGTAATTACTTTTAAGTGGTCGCTGTAGCGTAGCGGTAGTGCGTTGGACTGCTACGGAGAGTGTCCGGGGTTCGAATCTCGGTACAAGCAAAATAAAAATAAAAAATAAAAAAAGTAGAAAAAAAATTGTTCTACACGGCACCACCTCTTGGCAGGCAATGGCCACACCTACAAGAGTAAAAATTGCCTATGAAAAGCTTTTCACGTCACCGTCCGGATTCGGCATTAAACTGTAGGTCCCTTCCATTCATGTACAAATATAACACGCACAACATCAGTGGATGCGAAAAGCGAAAAGCTCGGCCTAGGCCCTCCATGGGCTGTTGTGTTGTGCCATTAAAAGTAAAGTAAAGTAAAGTAAGTAATTACTTTTAAACAAAGTTTAGAAAGTATTTTTGATTAATTTACATAAGTTGTTTCGAGTTATGATCCGAACGATGAGTGGTCGCTGGGGCGTAGGTGGAAGTGAGTTGTCCGGAGTTCAAACCTCGGCACAGGCAAAATCAAAAAGTAAAAAAAAAACTATTTTTCTACCCGACACCATCTCAATGGCCACACCTACAAGAGTAAAAATTACCTATGAAATGTTTTTCACTTCACCGTTCGGATTCGGCATAAAACCGTAGCTCCCTTGAAATGGGCAAAATCGTTGAAGCGGCCGTGACTAACTCCCATGAAGAGTGATAATAAAAAAAGAATAAAAATCAAATGATGCCAAATAATTCATCGAAATTTTCTCTTAACTAATTGTTGTCAAAATAGCCACGCCTACCTCCCATGCAAGTGCTATATTCAAATCAAAGTGTAATATTCGATATTAAAGAAAATAATGAAGCAAATAACCAAAATTCAGTGCACATGGCTGAATTAGCTTCAAAAATTACTTATGCTTAAATTGAAATCATTTGACAATAACTGCGCCTATGCCCGATACAAGCGAAATCTTCAAAGGACACACTAAAAGGAACTTTTGTTACAAATACAACAAACTTTGGTAAATGTATTAGGCTAGGCTTATTTAAAGAAATGTCACAC
This sequence comes from Palloptera scutellata, assembly GCA_958295655.1. Taxonomy (NCBI): domain Eukaryota; kingdom Metazoa; phylum Arthropoda; class Insecta; order Diptera; family Pallopteridae; genus Palloptera; species Palloptera scutellata. Next base: position 3,276,123 of record OY282450.1, on the reverse strand, counting down.
AAAATCCATTAAAATGTAAGGGTACATTAGACCACACCCGGACTTCGCAGTCCGACTCGTTTCTATGTACTTGAAGTTTTTCCCATCGCCCACTACAAAAATGAAAACTTCATTATAAAAACATCAAACAGATATTTCGACACTCTGTACGATACTTACGATACGGAAGATAGTGCTTCCACTTCGTTCCCAAATAGATTTTCACAACTTCCACCTGCACACAAATGCCCTACGATTTCTACATAAAATTTAAATCGCAACAGATTGTCTGCACATAAAAGTAAATAATTAGGAGGGTTGGAATTATACCGATATGTGTCGATATGTTTGCATTTTGTTTTCACTATTGCAATCAGTTGCATCCAGCAGTTTATTGATTGATGAATAATGCATTTTTCACCATATTATTTTTATCGTTTGTCCCGTTATCCTTTGTTGTTGTGATAAGATTAAAATAAATAAAGCAATTAGACTCTCGCATGCGCCAATCTCTTTTCACAGCCACTCAGCATGTGCCACATACTTACCATACATATGCAGCGGTGAGTAGGTTGTAGAAAGCAAAACCATAAATTCATATTAGAGCAATCAAAGTATAAAATCATTTGGAACGTACACTTACATACAATGTGCATACGACATGCCACATGCTTGAGGGTTTCTGGAGAGTAGAAGAGAAAACACAACACAAAAAACACCAACGTGCATACGAGTATGTATGGGCGGACGAAAAAATACAACAACACTTTACTTGAAATGAATTTTCTGAAGAGCTGAAGAAGCACTTGTGGCCAAATGGTAATATCCGAATGCCATGGCAGCTAGCAATAAATGCATGTGCATACATGCGTATATCGAGGGATACATGTGTGGATGTGTGGATGAAGAGTGCGTGTGTATATGTATGTGTGTGTGTGTGTACATAATTCGCGAGAGCGCTTACTTGCTTTTGTTGTGAAGGGCCTGCGGCCAGCAAAAGTCGAATGCACACAAACACACATAAACACACACAGCCACACACACACAAGCATATTTACATACATACGAGTATAAGTAGGTAGACACAAAGGGCATACGCGGGCTTAAGTGAAAGCAACAACCACAAATCATTGAACAATGCAATACAAAAACAACTCAATAGCCGGCCAGCATGCAGACACACACACTCACACATACATACGTTGTTGAGTTTATTAGGGTTGCCAGCCAAGCGCTCGCTCAGTGATTATGCTTTTTGTGTAATTGTTTTCGACGCTTTTATTATATCTTTGTTGTTGTTGTTGTTGTTGTTGCTTTTGTTTGCTTTTGTTTGCTTTCGTTTTTCCTTTGTCGTATGTATGTGTGTATGTATACATATGCAACAGGAAAATGTTGTTGCTTGTTATTGTTGCACTCAAATTAAAGTGTAAACAATTGAATTTCTTTGAAGCGTTAATATAAGACGCATGCAAAACTAATTAAAGGATTTGAATATTAAATGAGGTTCTCACCCACTCACTATATTTGTGTGTATGTAAGTGTGTGTGTAGAAGCGTGTGTATGTAGAATCGTAAAGGGTGTTTTTTTTAGAAGTGCGGTTTTCAATCTGGCAATACTTTTTTCGGAGTTGGTCTTTTTGACAGCTGTCACTTGATTTATGCTCAGTTTGGTTTGCCATTTCACAATGAATAGACTTAGTCCTGAACAACGTTTGCAAATCGTGCAAATTTATTACCAAAATAATGGTTCGGTTCGCGCGACGCAGCAATGTTCAGCGATGAAGCTCACTTATAACATATATCATCTATAAAGGGTGCTTTTTAAGAAGTTCGGTTTTCAATCTGGCAACACTTTTTTCGGAGTTGGTCTTTTTGACAGCTGTCACTTGATTTATGCTCAGTTTGGTTTGCCATTTCATAATGAATAGACTGACTCCTGAACAACGTTTGCAAATCGTGCAAATTTATTACGAAAACGAGATGGCCACCGATCGCGAGTTTCACAAGAAAATTTTGTTCACCGATGAAGCTCACTTTTGGTTGAATGGGTACGTTAATACGCAAAATTGCCGCATTTGGAGTCATTATCCACAAGCCATTGTTGAGACTCCGTTACATCCTCAAAAAGTCACTGTTTGGTGTGCTCTATGGGCAGAGGGAATCATTGGTCCATATTTCTTCAAAGTTGAAGCCGGTCATAATGTTACAGTCAATGGGGAACGCTATAGAGCCATGATTACTGACTTGTTCGCTTTTTCATGCCTGAATTGGAGGATGTTGATGTGGACGACCTTTGGTTCCAACAAGACGGCGCTACATGCCATACAGCCAACGAAACAATCAATTCATTGAAGGAAACCTTTGATGAGCGCATTATCTCGCGTCGTGGGCCTGTGGTATGGCCTCCAAGATCGTGCGATTTAACACCGCTGGACTATTTTCTGTGGGGTTATGTGAAGTCGCTTGTCTACGCAGATAAGCCCGAGACGATTGACGCCTTGGAAGAGAATATTCGGCGCGTTATTACTGACATACTGACATATTGCTGAATTGCTGCAAAAAGTGGTCGAAAATTGGGCCTGGCCTCTCGGCTGGAATTTATTCGAACCAGCCGCGGCTGCCACTTGCCCGAAATCGTTTTTTAAACATAATGGCAAATCCTTATCTTTATAATGCAGCTAAATTCTTGGCCATAACATTAAATTATATGCGTTTTATTTCTTCTTGAAAACCACACTGCTAACAAAAAACACCCTGTACATGCGCATCCGGTTAATAATAATAATAAATAATAATTTCTAAATAATAATAGCAATAACTTGAAAGATTAAAGTTTAGATAAATTATAAATTGACCCATTCACCTGGAGCACATGCTACCTCACATACACTCTATCTCTAACTCTATATCTATCTCTATCCCTCTCACTTATACTTCCATAAAGACAATGTCAGCATGGCAATTAACATTTTGCTGTATGCTGCCAACTGCCTGCCATCAGAGCACGTTGTATTGCCATAAATTATGCCTTACAAATGTACACCCACAAGAACCAGAACCAGAACCAGAACAAGAACCAGAACCAGAACAACAACGACTATTGCCACCAATAATAACCAAAATTACAATAACAATAATAATAATTATAATTCGGTGAAGGTGTCTCTCGTTGTCGTTGCGCTGATTGCGTTGATGACACACGATTTTTGCTTCAGAGTAGAGCGAGTGCGACTTTGAACCTGTGCTCTAATCACTTCTGTGATTTATTTGCATTTTTTAGAGAATTTATTGCAAGTTTTTTTTTGGTTTTAATCCGCTACTAATTCAAAAATGAATTTATGCTTCTAGCGGCGCTGTGCCTCTGTGTGCACGAGAGGAATCCGGTGTGGCGAGAGGAGTCCTCTTCAAATTAAGTAAATGGCCAGAATGCGTAACGCACAATCGCTGAGTTGATAACTCAACTTTAGTTTCCTTCATTATTCGAATTTTCATTTGGTTTGTGTAATTTGTAGACAATTTCACGACCATAAATCACTTGACACACGCACATTGCCACACGTTTCGTTCGGTTGTGTTTTTGCTTTTCTTGAGTTTTCTCACGATTTTGTTGACATATTTTTTTCCGATTGGAAGAACCATTCGTTTTTCCTTTCTTGTGTTCAATTTATTTTCTTATAATTTATTAGTTTTTCAAGTATATGGAAGTAGTCAACAGTATTTTAAAATATTTTTTTATAAGAAAAGCCCCAAAAGTTTAAACTTATTTTAATGTTTTAATTGGGAACATTGCAATTTGTTACTTTTTTCTGAATTTGGGTGGAAAATGGTGAAGTAAGCGAAATGCTTGCATACTCGTATATGAAATAACAGACGTTATCTGATTATAATATACCCGAAATTTCCTATACACCCTCAAAATCTGGACTTGGAATTAAAAACCCCATTTTTGGGAGGTCCAAAGGCATACATAAACTTGGTAGGCAATCACTCATGTTGTGCGTGTTACATTTGATCATGAATGGAAGGGGCCTACAGTCTTATTCCGAATCCGAAATCCGAACGGCGAAGTGAAAAGCTTTTAATAGGCAATTTTTACTCTAGTGCAGAAAAATGGTTGTTTTACTTTTTGATATCGCCTGTGCCGAGACTTGAACCTCGGTCACTGCGAGCAGACCACCGCACTATCAACCGCGCTACAGCAACCACAATAAGTTATAATGTTTGCAAACCTTTTACCTAAGATTTGACCGAATTTTTGATTTTCAAAACAAGCTTTATTTGATACAAAATGTATGAATGAACTGCTTCAAAAGTTGAAAACAATTTTAAAAATAAGAGTTTTTGACATGTCTTGGCTTACCGCTTTAAGACTTTTGACATTACTGTAATATGTTTTTAGCTGCTAAAAGCGTCTGTCATTCCTCATTTCAGAAAATAAGATTTTATACTTTCGATTGAAAATTGGGTATAGAGTTTGAGGGTACATTCAAAGTAATTTTTCAGTGAGGTCGAGCCAATAGTATTCGAGATGAGGAGAGGAAATTTGCCTTAGCTTAATTTCGCAATTTTTGTTATGGGGGTTTTTATAAAGTTTTAACCCCAATGACTGCGACTGTGACTCATACATACTATGTATGTATGTACCACAAGGTATATGAGATGGAACAGAGAGAGCCGGAATCGACGTCGCTGCTTGAATTGTAATATCTAGCAGAGGCACAAGAGCTATTTGACCCAGGCGTCAACTCTCTCAGTTCCATCACATTTGCTCTATAGTATACATATACTCTTTTTGCTCTTTTCTTTTTTTGGTAGATGTACTTTGAGAATTTTGAAGCACTAATTCGCCAAATTAACTGCTCTAAAATTGGTTCAGAATAGTTGATATTTTATTATAAATTATTGTTGTTTTTCATAAAATGTTATTCTCAATAACAGTAAAATTCTTTTTATATAAAATAAGTATATACTAGTAAAAAACTTATGTTTATTTTTTGTAAAGCATTAGTACAATTTATTAGTGGGTACAATGAGGTGCAAGAAGGGCACTTCTGCCAAAGTCGCATTTTGCGATATTAGCGTTTATAGTTTTCCATGTATGCATGCAATAAGGAGACTTGTTGAACTCGGCTTTTTGATCTACTGCTCATATCAACATAATATTTTGCTGGAGTATGGAGAAGCGGCTGTAGTATTTATAGAGACGATTTACGGAAAAACAGCTCAATTGTCCTTATTGCACCTAGGTACCCAAATCTGATTAAACTATGTACACATGCTAAAAAATCTTCAAAATAATAAAATTAATATATAAAAATTTATTTCTTGTTAATTTCAGACAAATAAAATTAAAAAAAAACAAAACTATGTAAAATGACAATAAAATTTACAGGCATCTAAAAAATATGTCCCCAAAAGAAATATGCAAAAGACATGCAAAATATTAGGCAAAAGTAAATAAAAAATGTAGTAAAAATGTAAAATTAGTGCTAAAAACATAAAAACTAAACTTTAGTAGCTTATGATGCCAATTCTACAAGAAAAACAACAAAAACATCAATAATTTGCAAAATAAAATTCAGAGAAAATTCATACCTACATATTTTTTTTAGAAAAAGATTCATAAAAAAAAATCAAAACAAATAGGAAATACACGAGAAATATACAAGAAAATTAAAACAAACATTTGAAAATCAAAACAAAAAAGACATTAGAAACTCAAAAATCAAAACGAATACAAGGTAAAAGAAGAAAACAAAAACGCATGACAGACAGCCTTCCATTGCAACATCATAAAATATGCAGTTGTAGCAACATGTTGCTAAACAATAGCAACATTTCCAGCAACAATATCAGAAACAAAAGCAAACAAAAAAACTCTCACACACCCTCCGCACTGAGAGTGAGCGAAAGAGTGAATGGTGTAGAAAATTTCTACACATGGAAAAAGCAACAACAAAAACAGCCTTAAATACAAAGTGAGTGAAGGCGAATAGCATAAAATATGTCGTTATGTTTCGTGGGCGCGTTCGTACGTTTAGTCAGTTGTTAATTTAACAGTTCCGGTGAGCGTTTGCGAAGCGGAAGAAATCGGAAAACAGTGGAAAACAGTGGAAAAGGGAGGCTGCACAAAAACGAAAGTAAAAACCAAACAAAAAAAAAAACAAGCGAGAAAACACAAAAGTGTTTGTTGAAGATAAGAACAGATAAAATAACGTGAATATTCCTGAAATAAAAACAAAATATAAGTGAAAGTCATAGTGTAATAACAAAAATTAAAAAAAAAATAATTTTCTTAAGTTGCAACAAATTTGAATGACGGTCCTGCTCACTCTCCTTTTCGTACTCTTTTCTTGTACTTAGCATAATTAGTTGCACATAATACGAGCCTAAGTAACTAGTAAGAATAAAGAGATTTGTACAATTACTTAATCTGCTTTGAACATATTTACGCCATTTTCATGGTGATTTTTTTTTAACAATTTCCCCCACTCATACACACACACAGAAGCGCTCTAGAGACTCGGCTTTTCTTTCGCACTTAATTAGTGTCAAGTGGGCATCACACTCGTTATGCAATTTAAGCAGGCAACTTGCTTGTTGCAGTGCAACCAGAAAAACAGCAGCAACATTAGCAATATTAACAGTGCCACAAACATCCCCACCATTACCATGACTGCCATCAACACCGCCACCAGCTCTATGCCTACTACAAAGCTACCAACAAATCAAATGCAAATTACATCAAATGCGAAAGTGATCTTTGACAAGCTGACGGGGGAAGAGGCTGGCGAGAAGTTTAGTGAGAATAAAAGTGCAAATATAAAGTGCAACATGTTGGCAAACGCAGTGAAACAATTTCAGTCTGCTACTGCTGCTGCTTCTACTTCTACTTTATACACTGATAACAGTGACAGTAACAGTGGGTGTTGTTGTTCTTGTGATGGAAATGTTGATGTAGATGCTGATGTTGGTGGTCATGATAATGATGTTACAATTGAAGCGACAGCAAACAATTCACAATATTATAGTAAAAATCGTATCGCTTCTTCTGCATCTTCTTCCGCGGAGTTGACATTATTTAATAATTACCAGAGCAACAGCAGCAATAATCGCAGTAGTAACAATTGCAACAGCAGCAACAATAACAATAGAAACAAATTCTACAATCGAATTATAACAGCTGTGATGGTTTTGCTTCTCTTCACCTGGTGTGGTAAGTAGTTGCAATAATTGAATTATATTACATAACATATTAAATCAAAATCGATGCACTTCTTCAAAATAGCCTTTGTGAAAATTATCAAAACCCTACCATGTAAGTTCTCTTAGAGCACGTAATAAGATCGGTGCCAACAGCACGGAAATTAACGGTAAACTTTTCTATTTTTACCTCTCTCGCTCTCTCTATATATATATAGTACTCATTTGGTTATGCAGACCGTGGAATATTCTCCCTTTCTTTCTCTGCATGTTGAAACACAAACACAAACACAAATCTGTGAAACAATCTAAACTGTAATATAAAAGTTTTCCCCTCTCTTTTTTCTTGTTCCACACCTTCTCCACTCAGTATAAGTACATTCGGAATGTTACGAATGAAAGGGGAGTCTGATATGCTCTTTATTAGTAACCCAGCAGGAAAATTTTTATCCACTTATCAAGAACTCGCAGGCAAAGGGTATTTAAAATGTCTAGGGTGTTTATACATAAGTCAGCAACGTTTTTGTCTTAAGCTTTCATGATTTTTAAAATTATTTTCGGTGACTTCAAAGCTGGAAAAATATTTTCAAAAATCACTTCGAAAAAGCTAAAAATTGTCATTCAATAATTGCAATCTTCTTCTTCTTTGACAGTCTATGTGGAGGGCCTAGGCTGAGCATGAATGGAAGGGATCAACACGGCGAAGTAAAAAACGGTTTTTACTCTCGGAGGTTTGCCATTTCCTCCCAAGCGGTGGTACCGTATAGTAACAATGCTTTTCAACTTTTTGATTTTACCTTGTACCGAGATTTGAACTCGGGCAACCACCATCGGTTACTTACAATGTAATCTAATCATTATTTTGCAAAATCATTTAAAGAACAACTTATTGTCGCTTTTTCTGTACTCAGATTTTTTTAATATCGTCTGAGACTTATGTTCAATTCATTATTCAGCATATTTATACTAAAGTATTTTAAAAATTATTTACAATGGGAAAAAAGTTTCTCAGTTACGGAACACATTGACAACACAATACTGCAATTAAGACTGAATACAAGAGATTTACTTACTACAGCCTCGTATAAAAATGGCACGTACATGAAAAAGTTTACCAACAACACAATAAAGTTCTTGAAATAAAATTGCATTCGTTTAAGTTAAAAACAAAACCAATTTTATTCATTTAATTGCCAAACTGCGAGTATATAAAACCTTACTGCGCTGCAAAAAATGGCAGCTTAAAAGTGAATGAGCATTCGCAAAAATAATACTACATCAAATTATACGCTGCACTGTGTGCTTCACACAGTGCAGCGACAACAACAGCAATCGCTGTTGCTGCTGGTATATGTTTAAATTTTATAGTTTTTGCTACAGAAACTAAACAACTACTAAATCAATAGTATTGTTGATTTTAGTAACTCATAGTTTTTCCTTTTGTACTAAAATTCAATGGAAATTTTAGAAAGCAAAGAGGGTCAAAATTACAAGAAGGAGAGGAGAAGAAGAAGGAAAGCTCAAATGAACTTGTTTCATAATCAATTTATTTTTTTGTTTTTGTTGTAGTTTTTGCTAGCTTGTTTAATTGATGAGCACGCTCATTTTTATGTTTGAAAAACACATACAAACACACACAAAGAAAGAGAGAATCATATAGAAGGAACTGATTTTTTTTGTAGCATACTTTTCAGTGTTTTGAGTTTTTGTTTGTTTTGTTTGTTAAGTGCATTCCTAGGATTTTAAATGGAGCGAGGAAAGAGTAGAGAAGGAAAGAGGTAAAAAAAAGGCCGAAAGATAAGTCAAAGCCACTGTCTGATGATGATAGGCAAAATCAAACGGAAAAGGGAGTGACACACATATATGCACTTACACACACATATGTGCACGAGTCAAGCTACTTTCGAGTCTTTTTTCTATGCTTGCACAAGTGGCAATTTCAGGATGCAGCTCTGTAATTCTGGTGAGCAATTTCTATAGAGTGGCTACTGCTTCTGGTACTGTGCGAAGCATGTGCTTAAAGCTAAGTTGTATTGCCATACAGCGATTCTCAAACTTCTTACTTCTGATTCTATTCCATTCATTATTTTTTGCCCACTGCTCGTTGTTTTCTTTACTCATTCAATTCATCTTGTGTGTATAGCTACAAAGAAATCCTATGGAAGGATTTGTTTGTGCTTCTTGCTTTCTGCTCTTATATTTGAGAGACACACAAACAACAAACACATAAAAGTAACAAAACCAAAAATGGAAATATAAAAGAAATTCATCTTCAATTGTGAGCTGTAGCTACTTTTTCCCAGCACATGCATGTACATACTTACATATGTGAGTATGCATGTGTGTGTGTGTGTGTGTGTGCTTGTGAGCTCAGCACTTTGCTTTATCTCACAATTTGGCTTAAGCGTTTTTCTTCCTCACTTCTTCTTCCCTTCTGTATTCATTCATTTTTCTACATTTTTTGTTGATTCTTTTCCACGTTGCTCGTTGCTTATCTGCTATCGCTGGATGTAGCGATTCTGTTGCTGATGTTGCCACTGCTATTCATTAGTGGTAAAAGTAGGTGTGGCTGATGTGGGCGTGTGGGTGTTTTTTCATGTCGATGCTGTCGCATTTTCAATTGCATCTTCTTTTTGCATTGTTGCTTCTCAGCATTTTTACCGTTTTGTTGCTATTTTCTTCTACTACTATCACTCAATGCAACATTGTCGCCGTCTTGTCTCTGTCGTTTTTGTTTCATATTCATTTCTTTACTGTTTGCTCTTTAGCTTCGACGTTGTTGTCTTGCCTGTATACAAAGTATTTACTTTTTATTGCATTTTTTCCACCAAACATTGATTGCAGTTGTTTTGAATTCACATATTTATCTTCAAACTAAATTGGAGTGCTTGACGAAGGGCGAAAGAGTATCATGAAATTAAGGCAATAAAAAATGTAAGTGCAATGGAAATTGTTTTGATGTACATATGTATACTCGGGTATAATAAATATCATTGGACCTGAAGAAATTTTTCATTTAATAAATTCTGAGTTGAAAATCATCACATTTGTTGTTTTGCTAAAACTCATAACTGATGAATCCAAGTATGCGTAGGTACATTAATTTCAAGAGGATAATGAAAGCTTATAGAAACAAGCTCCACAAAAAAACACCAGAAGTAGAAAGAAGTTAAGACCACCACCTCATCTCGGTGGCCTAGTGAGTCCCAGTTGCCCACGGTTCGAGGAAGGAAAGACTGCACCAAGGAAATCTGCTGAAGTAGAGGAAGTAACTTTTTGGTAGCTTCATGTATAAGTGGTTGGCTGAAGTTCTTCTGTTCTCTACTTCAGAATCAAAGTCACGAAACAATCGAATTAAGGAATTAAATTAAATAAAGTAATTGCTACTTTAATTCTAAGTACATACCGCACATTGATTATCGTAGTGTCACTATAGAAAGAGTAAATTTTGAGCTTGATATACTAGCCCCTCTACCTTTTATTAGCAGCAAGGAGTACGCCTTTGTGCAGAAAGAAGGTCCCAAATGACAGTTTCGAACAGCAATGCAGCTTTAAAGTATACATTCTACTAATTACCTTCCCTTACAACACTATGTACACCCCCAATTTATTGAGCTGTGGAAAAAATACCTGATTTGCGTTTTACCAACCCCTAAGTAAAGAATAACGTAAATACTTGATACGAAACTAAATATCTCTCTCTCACCACCCCTTAACCAAGTTACTATGTAAATATTTATTATTAATTAAAAATAATAATGCACATCATTTCCCTGCCTTTCACTTGTCTCTGCGCTTTCTTCGATGACGAACTTACACCAACCATCGTTCATTAACATTTGCACACCATTTAAGTAAGTGCAGGGGGTAAGAAACATGTAGCGCGCTTTAGTTACACTTTCATATTTCACCCAGCATTTAATTTTGATTATTTACAAACGAAGAGAAATTAAAGCATTTATTTATTTATTAATATTAGGTATAAGTTTGTATTTTGTATTTGAAGAGAGGTAGAAAAAAGGTGAAGGAGAGAGCCAGTGAGGACAGGAAACGTTCGTGTAAAGAGGCTGTGAAGCAGTAAGACGGGGAACGAAGCTCAGGGTAAAGAAAAGAGAGTGAAGAAAGGACGGCGTGTGTCGAAAACCAAGTAAACAAGTATTGAAACGCATTGAAACACCAAATTATAAATAAACAATATGGAGAAGGAGGAGAAGAAAGAAAACAACATAAACAATTATGATTTCGCACTGATAGCAGAAAGGGACAGCCGTCGACTCTCTCTCAATCACTCACACGCACAAGACCACATACATAACTTTCTTATTGTTATTGTGGGTAATCTGTGTACAAATACAAGAACAATAAGCAATTCCAACAAGCAATCACACTCAAACACACAACAAAAGATATTGATGACCAAATAGAGTATATGTATCATCAACAATATATATACAAGTATATATGTGCGTGTGTGTCTGTGTGATAAACAAATTGCAAACAAAGCGGGGTCCATGTGGAAACCAACTGCACGCACACATTCACACTCCTTCATAAACACTAACATTTAATTTACTTTACTTTACTTTTGATGGCACAACAGCCCATGGAGGGCCTAGGCCGAGCTTTTCGCATCCACTCATGTTGTGCGTGTTATATTTGTACATGAATGGAAGGGACCTACAGTTTAAAGCCGAATCCGAACGGCGAAGGAAAAGCTTTTCATAGCAATTTTTACTCTTGTAGGTTTGCCATTGCCTGACAAGAGGTGGTGCCGTGTAGAAAAATTATTTTTTCTACTTTTTTTTTTTTGATTTTGCCTGTGCCGAGATTTGAACCCCGGACACTCTGCGTAGCAGTCCAACGCACTACCACTACGCCACAGCGACCACTAACATTTAATATATAAATAAATAATATGCCACACTTACCAATAAGTAACTAATTTATTTACCACCATTACGCATGCATGCAGACAAGCATGCACATAACTGTATAAACATAAATACATATGCATACATACATGTGTATATATGTGTGTGTGTGGTTGTGTATGTATGCGTGAAAATAGCTGATAAACCTTTAATATTGCTCACTAATCGTTTCAGTTGCTTGCACGCAGTTGATCTTGCCTTCTCTTCTCTATTTCTCTATTCACACTCATGCCCAGACACACACACACACACACACACACACACGTACATACCAATTGACCCATTTTCACTTCATTTAACTTGACGCAATATTTATTATTGCTTTTCCATTTGTTTTCAATTCTGCACAAGAAACTTACTTTTCAACGCTACCGCATAAATAATCTTAGAATTATGGGCAATTTTTATACGATACACACACTGTTGTACACTGAGGATATATTGGTTTTGATCGAGTAACGATTATTTGTAACGCACACAACTATGCGTTGTAAGTATATAAGTATATATAAATGATCAGCGTGCACAGAGGAGTCGATTTAGCCATGCCCGATGTCCGTCGGTCTGTCCGTGAACGCGATAACTCGCGTAAAACATAAGGAATCCAGACCAAACTTGTTACAAGCATTTGTTATAGTCTGGAAGAGACTATAACAATGGGAAAATGGGAAATGGGAAAACTCGCCCAAGAGGGCGTGGTTCCTACCATACAAGTGAAATGTTAAAAGAGTGATATTGAAGGAAATTCTAAAGCGAATCGAACATAATTAAAATAGCTTCAAAAATATCTAATGCGAAAATTATAATCATTGGTCAATAACCACGCCTACTTCCCATTCAAAATTGTGTTAGTGAGTCAGGTGTGTAGGGTATATAAAGTTCGGCCGCGACTGAACTTAGCTTTTGGGATTTTTAATATTTTATTTTTAGTTTAGTTTATTTATTTAGCTTAGTACAAGCGAGAAAATTACTTATAATTACTTAAAATAAAAATTACTTAAATCTATACTTAAGTTAGGGGGTGGGATTTTTCATTTATACATGGCTTAGTAAGAGGAGAGAGGGGAGTAGGCTTTATACAGAGAATTCTTTAAGCTAAATTTGCTATGGTGAAAGTAAAATAAAACCAGTGGTCGCTGTGGCCTAGTGGTAGTGCGTTGGACTGCTACGCAGAGTGTCTGGGGTTCGAATCTCGACACAGGCAAAATCAAAAAGTAGAAAAAATTATTTTTCTACACGGCAAACGTTGGCTATTCGAAGCATATCAGAGATTGGTTCGTTGCCGCCATCCATATTCTGTTCGGTGAGTATTAAGACGAAAATATGGCACAGATCTAAGGTTACGTGGGTTGTTGTTAATAAAAATATTTTTGAGCAACGCGGGACAGTCTATGTTTCCAGCTAATAATTGGTGAACAAATACTGTATCGGCGGTTTTCCGGCGTATTTCAATGGACTGTACGTTAATTAGTTTTAGACGATCCTTAAATGGGAGCAAGTTAAAGGGATCAGACCATGGTAGGCCACGCAAGGCGAACCGAATAAATCTGTGTTGCACTGCTTCAATTCTAAGAGAATGGGTGTCATAATAAGGAGACCAGACTTGGCTAGCTTATTCAAGAATTGGCCTGACAGATGTAAAATAGAGAGATTTTGTGACATATGGGAGAGAATTATGAGAATTCTTTGGACCAGTGTTTCACAAACCCAAGAGCAGAGTTGGTCCTATTTACAACGTCATCAATATGGGAACGAAAATTTAATTTAACGCGTATAAAATATAATTATGTTGTAAAGTATTGCATACTTTAAGGCTGCCAATTTAATAAAACTAATTGAAGTATGTTTAAATTTGTTGAAAGGAATGAAGAATGTATCATCTGTGTTTTTTAGAGCCGAAGTACTTTAGATTGAAATAAAACACAGGAAAATGTTCTTAATAACCATTGGCGTTATTATAAAGATAACTTTTTGACTCTACTGTTTGAATATGTTTTCGGTTATGTAGTTGGTGGTGGTACCAGGCGTAATTTGGAGGTCCAATTTTCACATGCTTTTCGCAGTAGATCAGGCTGTATTTCGTTAATATCGCTTCGAATGCTGGGTTTCAAGTGCTCAAATGTTGTTGTTTTATCAGCGTGGGCATGCGGTTTGATTTGACTCTAATGGTGTGAAATCACACGAACGATGTGTCCCGTTAACAGGTCCATTTCATGTAATTAGTTGGTTGACAAATGTTTCTTTCAGTAAATTAATTTTACTACGCGCTGTATGGCATGTGGCATATGGATATAAAAGCAATTGATTTGGAGTAAAAAACTACAACATTTTATTTAAGTTTAACTAAAATTATGTTATATTCTATGTTAAGTACAAATCTATATGAATCTGCCAACTCTAGTCCAATTATACTACACTTAGTATAAAAACTAAAATAGAGTGAAAGTAAAGTAGAGAAAACAATTTAAGGAACTGGTATTAGATCTTTAAAGTTATCACGAGCATTATCTACATATAGCCTATTTTCCACTGTAAGTATTCCTACTTCTCAATTTACCTTTCATTCTTTCACTGGTGATTTGAAGTGGGCCGAAAGAAGGTTTTGAGGATGGAATGTTTATTAATGTGCTGTTTATTTAACTAAAAGGTAAATAGCAGCACTAACTAAAGCACATTAAAGTTAATAAATTTCAGCTCGAGTCCCGCGATAATGAGAAATTTAATCACAAAACGGAAATCATTGAGCTCAAGGGAATTTAAGTATTAAGATTAACAATTTATGTAATATTCACAATGCATAGGGGCAAATAATTGCAGCAAAAATAGAATTGCTGCAAAAAGATACAGTACTTAGTTACAAAAAATAAACAGATAAGTCACGACCTCGGAGAATTACTCACTAATTGTATTGTGTTGTCAGTTAATTTACTTATTCTGCCCTTCCCCCTCAATCCAAAAGCAAAACAACAATCAACCAAGTTGCAAAATAATAATTCCGCTTTTTTATATAATTTAACTTTTTTTTTCGGTGTTATTTTTGCAATGTGCAAACATTGCGCTATATTATTTTGAATTCATTAAATTTTAATAATGCAATTTGTTAGTAAATAAATGCACCGCAAATGAACTGCAAAATATGCTCCCAAAGCACATTACAATTCAGTGGCAAATGCAAGCATTCAGACACATACATACACACACACACACAAACACACACTTCCACTTGCAGAGATGCAAATAAATATTTACTAATACTCGCGCAGCAGTCACCGTAATTACACGCAAATAGATTTTCCTCTCACTTTCTCGCTCTTTCGCTCCCTGTCTCCGGCATTATGACAAATTTATTGTAGGGCAGTGTATATTTTTTTTTTATACAATATTATTAAATATTTGCATACTATAAATTGTAGCAAATTCTAGTAATCGAATATCAATGTGTACTTTTTGTTTTTTTGTTTGCACTTATATTCCAGTTATGCACACAACTATTGCATACTATTAGGCGCATGCAATAACGTAAAAAACACAAAAATAAATGAAATAGAAATGTCTGTAGTAACATTAATACATAAAATATACAGACTGTCAGAATTTTGCATTTCCAAATGTTTCTAAAATGCTAATTTATAAAAAGAAAATATGTATTATATTTTTGCGATAATGCAAATATAAACCACGTAGTTAGATACATATAGATAATTGAAAATAATTTAAATAACATAAATTATGCAGTGTATATTTACAGGAGTGACAGTTGTTTGCATTTTTAACAGCAATTATATAAACAAAGTACGGCAGTGACATGAGAAGATATTATCAAAAAAACTGTAGCCTGCTCATTAGACAAGTACGAATATTTAAGTGGTCGCCGTGGCGTACTTAGTTGGTAGTGCGTTGGCCTGCAACGCAGACTGTGCGGGGCTCAAATTTTATTAAAAAGGTTGGGTTCGGTGTAAAACAATAGATTCCTTCCATTCATGAACAAATATAACAAGCGCAATATAAGTGCTTTACTTGATATTAACGAACGGTCTAGTCCCTCAATGGACTGTTAGGCCATCGTCACAGAAAAATCTGTTCATTTTTAAATCTTTTTAGATTTTTGAAGCAGAGTCACAAACTAACTCTCTGGCTGGGTCATAGACCAACTCTCTTCTTTTTCGTAATGGACAAGTGGCCTATTAAATACTTTGGAAGATCTCTTCTCTCTCACTGACCCGCTGATGAACTTACTGACTTATTAATTAATTCATTAACTGATTGACAGACTGGCTCATTTACTAAGAGTATTACGAACTGATTCACTGACAGATTATATCCACTGACCGCTGATTTATTTAGTTTCTGTCCCATAATGCTAGTTTCACTGACTGAAACACTGATTGGCTCACCAACTTAGTAACTCACTTATTGATTTACTAACTGGCTGAAAGATTTGGACTAACTCACTGAATGACGCATGCAATAGTCCAGCGGTGAGTATGGTACAAGAGTAAGTGAATTGACTCATTAACTATCGCACAGAATGGCTCATGAATTCACTCACTCAATGACTCACCGACTGGCAGACCGATCAACGGATTTCCTAAATATTTCGATCATTGACTCACTTGCATAACAAAATTACACACTCACTGACTTTCTCCGAAGATTTTGACTTACTGGCTGATTTGATACAAATACTAACTTACTAGTTGACTATTTTGTAAGCTCAAAAACATGTTTCCGTAACATTGCCTGTAGCGTGCGGCACACAATTGCATTGCCAGGACCTTATTTTTCGATTATGCATAACTTCACTGGCAATGCCGGTTGAATTTATACAAATCACTCATAAATAAATGGTTTCTTAACGAGTATCCCTGGGATTTTTTATCTCAATTTGTAAGCACTCTTATTACCAATAAATTGTGCAGAATACTAAAAATATGATCTTATCCTAAATGCCCATTTCCAAGTCCTTCATGGCTCTTAAATTATTGAATAGTCTTTCATTTATATTTTAATAAAAGAGCTTGAACAACAAAGGTTTACACACACACACACACACACATATTCATACAAAGCTAAGTATTTCAACATTCATCAAACTTTAGAACAAAGCAAACAGAAAAAAGTAACCAAAATATATTTACAAATACATTTTGCCATTTATTTTCCATTATAAGCATTTAATCTACTCCATTTTTTGTTTCCACCATTGTTTCGTATGCTTTTTCAAAATAACAATTTCGTGCTTACGAGTTTAAATGCATGTGTGTGTGTGTGTGTGTGTGTGTGTGTTGCATATGTGTATACATGTGCTTATGCATACATATTACGATTTTATTTTGAAGTGTTTTTATGCATTTTTGTTTTTCATCGTTTACACTCACACACACACACACACTCACACGCGCACACACGCGCACACACGCGCACACACTCTTCTTCATACAAATGTGCGTGGGTTTTCATTTCATTTTCATTGTTGTTTTTTCTTTCCTTCTTTTGTTTGTTTTATACGCTTTTATCTTAGCTCTCTCTTTCTCTCTCTCTCTCTCTCTCTCTCTCTGTCTTACTCTCTCTCCCCCACAATTGTGTTTATTTCACATGTTTTTTTTTCTTCTCTCTTTCTTCCTCCTTTTTCCTTTTATACATTTTTTGTATGTAGTTATTAAATAACAATAATTGATATAGGATATCATAAGCTGTCCGCACTATGTTTGCCTTTATATCCTTAATACACAGACACACACACACACACACACACACACACACCCATAAGCAACCATAAATACATGGTATATATGTATGTTTATCTTTTAATGCTTTATTGATGAATGTTTACATTTACTCATACCTACTCAAACTGCAAACAAGAAAATATAATAATTTATTCATATACCTACAAAAAAAAAGAAGATGAATGAAAAAGAAGGAACGTAGTGGTTAAGAAAAAATGAGAAAAAAAAATATTCATTAAAATATCTTATTTTGTGGTTTACAAATAAAATTTTATCTTGTATACACAAACACACAGACACACACACACACACACACCCACACACCCACACACTCACACACCCACACACCCACACCCACACACCCACCCAGTCAAACAGCGTATAATATTTCATAATTTATCATTTTTGCGAGCCACAAATAATATCCTACAATATATAATGAAATTATACAATAATATTTTGTTAAGCTTTTAATAGCATTTGCATGTAAATTTTGTGGCTGCTGCAGCATCCTCGCATAATTTTATTTGCTTAATAGTTTATTTTCTCTCCGACGTCGTTCTACTACTGCCAGGACTACCCCCGATTTCAAATCGAGGAAAAAATAGAAACAAAATGAAAAAGGACACTAAATATCTCAGTGATTTATTTGCATCTTTCCTATCGTTGTAAAACTACCAATAGTGAAACTGACGCACACCAACACAAACACACGCATACATACGACTGCATACATACTTACTTACGTATGCATACTCAAGAGTCTGGAGTATTTCAGAAAACGATTTTAATTTTTTATTTTTATCTTTTATTTTTTTTAAAGGTAATTTGAATTTTCCATTTAATTTGTTTTTGCTGTTGTTGTTGTTGTTTTTGCTGCTGGCACAACCTTTTTCATTTAACCTTTTTTTTTCAATAATATTTAAATAAATTTTACATATTTCATGCCATTTTTATGCAATTTTACTACTGTAAATACTGGGAAGGGCTTGGGTTTGATTCTCTTGTCTTGTTTGTACCCTGTACTCTAGGAAGAAGGTTTGATTTGTTGTTGAGAAGACAGTGAAGACAGTAACTTCAAGTTATGTAGAGGAGTCATTCAGCTCACTCAGGGTTTCTATTGCGATCAGGAAAGTGGTAGACGACGAGCAGAACTGAAAAGGTGAGAGAAATTGCTGTTATCGTTGTTATGTGAACGATAGCACACGGTTATGTGTATACAAAACCAAAAACAAATGTGTATGTGTATGGGTATATGTGAAGAGTAAGGCAATAAAAAACATAGTTTAAAAAAAAAAAAAAAAAAAATTTCTACCAATAAATAACGAGAGAACTGAACGTATCGGAGTATCAGTTTCATCTCATGTTCTCTATGCTCACTACAGTAATACTCCTCGCTAACACATTTCCAATAAAAAATATTCAAATAAACGAGTACTTCTGATTGAGATTCGATGGTTTGATTTCAACTTATTCACAATAATGAACTGCGATAGAGATCGAACGCTAAACTGAACGGCAATTGGCTAAGCTGGTTTTTGTGAAGCGTTGGTAGAGTTTATTTCCAAACGGAGTCGACTATGACTGATTGTAGCGCCTATCTACATCTTATATCTGCTTCTTGCACTTAATTTGTTGTATGAATGTAAGTGTAGCTTTTTCTTAAAAATGGCACACGAGCAAGCGGCGCATATTATTACATATTCCCCATTCTTGTTGTTGAAGTTGTTGCTTTTTATCTTGTTGCTGTTGCTGTTGCTGCTGCTGCTGCTGCTGCTGCTGCTGTTATTTACGCTATGTCCATTTGTTAAAGCACCTAATTATGCAAATTTAGGGTAACTCGTTTTATTTTAATTTTTATGTTTTTTCCGCGTTTTTAGTAAGGAGCAGTATTGAGAGAAGCCAGAAAGAGGGAAGGGAAGAAAATATATAAATAAATAAATAAATAAATTAAAATGCAAAAAGTAGCAAGTGTCTCTTTCTTTTTTCGCGTTAAGTAGTAAGGGTGTGAAGGCCGTTGTGTACTAAGATTCTTTTAGTGCTAATGCTACTTGCTGCTTCATCTTTCGCCTCTTCTACTGCTGCTGTCTTCACTATCGCAAATGCTCTACTGTTGTTGACTGCAGCGCAACTGATGCAAATGCATATAGGATATGCAAAATATGCATACGACGAGACCGTGTATATACTCTGTAGAAAACGAGAAAGTCTGTGGCAGAAGGAGTGAAAGAGAGAGGAAAGCGCTTCACCGGAAAGTGTAAAGCGTAAAGCGTAAAGATATGCAATTGTGTAATTGCACTTAAGCGCAATTTACATTTGAAGTGAAACTGCGATTGTATACTTCCTCTCTGCCCCTCTTCCCCTCAACTCAGCACTTGTGCAAATTATAATAATTTAAACATTAATTTTGAATAATAAAAAGAAGAAGCTGGTATGCAAATGTTTTCCACTTTTTTTTCACTACTTCAATGCTGCACTACTAATAATTTTCACGCTTGCAATATTTTTTCTTTCTTTCCTTTTTTTCTGTTTTCATTAGTGCAGTATTTTTATTTTACTCAATCTGTGCAATAAAAATTATGTTTTCCGTAACAAATTTGTACGATAGAGAAATGGCAGCGTAAGATCTACAGTAACAACAGCCAACAACACCAGAGTCAGCCACAACAAACACAACAGCAAATCATTACAGCTGAAAGGAGCTTATAATGTGCTCCCGCTCTTTCCTGCGGCCTCTCTCTTAGGAGGTAGTCATAGAATTATTACTACTTGTATGTTGACTCTAACTACACTTTGTCTACCTTTACATATTTCTACTACTATTTTATTATATTTTTTTCATTGCATTGCATGGAATTAAATTTCGTTTGATTTGAAACGTGAAAATGTGCCTTTCTGTATTCGTTGTACGTTGTTATTTCGTCTGCCTTCCTTGCCTGCTGCTTTAAGTTGTCTGCGCACAGCGCCAAATTTATCCATCCAACCAATCCATCCATTTTTCCTTCTGTCCTCCCAGCCTGCCCCACCTTTCGCCTCTTCTTAATGTCTGTCTACCGGTCTGTCTGCCTGTCTGCCTGTCTGTCTGTCTGTCTTTGCCGCAATTTACACACATACCCACTCAGATGCACACAAACGTAAGTAGTAACATTTTTCCCAACTGCTTTGCTACTTTCGGTGCTCTGTGTTCATCCACTCCGCATTCTATTTTTGCGCTATTTGCTGTTTGTGGGCTCATTCAATTGCCATGAAGCAATAAAAACTTGATTCTTTATTTTTTTTAAGTCGAATGGTGGGGAGCGGGGCCGTATGCGTCGACGTTTATATTCAAATTGGTGGTTTGCTCATTCGCTTTTCTTCTTGCACTTACTCACTTTTTTTTCGTTGTTTTTGGTATTTCATTTCTTTTTGACTACCTACTAAATTTTATGCATGAATAGTGTAGTAAATTGTTGGTTGCGCTTTTCATTTGCACTTGCACTCGCACTCGCACATGCAGAATTGCAAATGTGTAAACACACACACAAACAAACAAACACATATACAATGTACGAGTAAGTTAATTATGGGTTAGTAATGATTTTTTGTTTATTAGTATTTTTTATCTAGTAGCAGTAGTTTTTTCCCCCCCTTTGAGAAAAGGTTCATTAAATTATATTTAATTGTTAGTTATAGGGGCATTAAAAATTTTGTAGGAATATGAGATAATCATTGTTAAAATCTTAAGAATCGATCGTCGTGCTTAACTAAAAATGGTTTTTTCTCTCCTGTTTTCGCTCATTCATTTCCGTGCAACAACAAGAATGCATCAGGTCTACTCCGTATCTTGTAGCACTTATTCATTTTTTTCACTAATAGTATTTGTAGTAACATGACATTGTAGCTTAAGTCGGCATAAGAAAAACTGAGTAATTCATTTCTATTTAGAAAACAAAATTTGTTTTCCGCATTTGAAAAACCAGCATAAATCCTAAGTTATGGTGTTTTAATCACTTTTGCTGCTTCAATACAATTTCAACTTACGATTGAAATTTCCTCAAAGCTTCTACATATGTACATATACAGGGTGACAATAAGTGTTTTGACAGGGTGACAGTTTTGGATATGAAAAAGTTATAAAAAAGTTGATCTCTGTGACTTGCACGTGCAATAATATTTCAATTATATTTGGTTTTTTATCGCAATCCAAATAAACCGCCCGCAAATATTTGCTTATATTTAAACAAAACTTTTAGCTATTCAATTAAATAAAAGGGCTTTCAATAGGAGCATAATGATTTTGTATTCAAATATGAAAGCTTCCTTTAATTTTTTATGATTTGGCAATATCCAAACGTCATTCAAAGTTTACATTTTGAACGAACGACCGTTTGGAAATGATTAAAAATTGCCTCCGAAATTCTGAGTTGGTAGTTGCAACTTTAAGAGCGATTACTATAATTGTCGGCCGTAATAATCGCTCCGCCAGACAGGCTGTGCCTGCTGTAGTGGATAAATTGGAGCCGAAATATTCACTAAATTATTGAATGTTCCTTCCTGTGTTAGTGAGACAACGACTCGGCTGACGTACCGAAAGTATAGCAGGCGCAAATACTTTAGTTCAAAATGAACAAAATCAATCGATTCCACGTCGTTCCCAAGCAATGGGAATATCTCAGTCGTGGCACATTGTGCCATGCTGGAAGACTCTTTTTAGCCAGAATTGAATGGGTTTTACATCAGTGATATGTGGTTCCAACAAGATGCTGCCACATTTGACAGCGAAGGTCAAACAATCGATCTATTGAAGGGGAAGTTCGGTAATCGTGTAATCTCGAGAAATGGTCCGATCGAATGACCGCCTCTATCATGTGATTTAACGCCGTAGGATTTCTGTTTCTGGCGATACGTTAAGTCGTTTGTTTATGCCAGCAAGCCAACAACGTTAGGAGAGCTCAGAAACAATATCGTACGCGAACGATATGTGTGGAGGAGTGGTGGAAAATTGGCCCCAAAGAATCGATCGCAAACATGCTCGCATAGTGGCCATGGCGATATCTAATTTCATACTTAAATGTAACAAATGGAAATAAATTTCAGCATGATATCTCAATTATTCTTGATTGTTTTTCAAATAAAAAAAAATTATTATATCCCTATGAAAAACCCTTTATTTTATTTATGGTAATTTACAATACAAACGGCAAAACTTAACTACACCAAAAAAAAATATGAATTACACATTTCCCTTCATTACATTTCATTTGCAGCAATTATACAAAATATTACTCAAAAAGTTCATATAAAGAAGAGATATTTGCAAATAATACAGACGCATGTACACACACACACACACACACACCCACACACACACATTAATTCACATATGTATTACATGAGTATGTAAGTCAGCATGAACTCGAAGGCACAAATGCACATGTACTTGTAATAAAATTTTAATTTTACTTTTCTGCTTTGTGAGAATGGTTGAAATGAAAAACTCATAATAAATGAGTTTAGTGAATGGAAAAGTTTTCTACGCGCCGTAAAATATTCTATTGAAATGCAGATGTTCTGGTCGAGAGGTTAAGTAAGCACCGCATGTGTATACAAACACACAAGTTCATGTATTTATGTGTGTAAATGTGTATATATGCATGTATGTAGATACAGCTGTGTGGGTGTTGTTGAATTTATTAAAATTTAATATAATTTATGTTTTTTTTTTTTTTTTTTGTGAATAAAATTGTGAAAAAAACTCATATGATAGATTAAAGAAGTGTTGAAATGTGAATGTATTGTACAATGATCGAAAATCCAAAGGAATGTTAAGCTTATGTACTATATCAAAAAAAAAAGTGAAAGCTAGTACTTAATAATATTTTTCTCTGAATGAAATAGTGTATACTTTTAGGTAAGAGAAATATACTTAGTATACTTTTAGGAATGTGGACTGGAAGAGACTCTTAGATGAATGAAAGGATGCTGTAATTGAATACTGATTTTGAAACAGTATTTAGAATGAACTTTCAATAAATATAAGAAATAAAAATAACAGTTTTTTCAGGGATTAAATATATAATTTAGTAGGTACTAATTGAAGGTAGGTACTTTTCCGTAAATTCATACAACTGGACACTTTTTGCATAATAAACCGAGATGTCAGAGAGTACATTCAATTTGTATGTTTTTTTTTTTTATTTTAATATTATCAACAAGCAGGGGGTATCCCTATAAATGCAGAGCATGGTGTAGACTGGAAGGATGGTTGATAGGTGGGAGGAAAAAGGAGGGAGAAGTGTTTACGAACGTTTGCTTTAAACTTGCAAGGGTCATAATAATTGGGAAAAATTGTTGCAGGGAGCTTGTTCCAAATACGTGCGGTACGACAGATGAACGAACTTTCTCTGTAATGTGTAGTGCGTTGGAACACCGTGTCTACGTGGAAGGCGTCAGTTTCGCTTGCTGACCGTGTAGTTCTGTTGAACACACGAACTGGCGGCATCAGCTTCCGCATCTCAGAAGAACATCTACCGTTGAAGTAACGGTAGAACAGTGTGACGCAAGCTACTTTTCGACGATGTACCAAGGGGTCAATAGAGCTGGAAACTCTACTGTCTCTTATTAGCTTTATCGCTCGATGTTGGATACGATCCAGGAGCTCCAGTTGCGTTCGTGTAGCTCCAGCCCATGGGTGCGAATTAAACTCCAATTTAGGACGTATATAGTTGGTGTAGATCATGCGGGGATCAGTCGAAGTAAAATATTTTTTACACCGCCTAAGAAAGCCGAGACACTTGGCTGCATCTTGCGGCACGTCAAAATTGTGTTTATTCCAACGAACATCACATTGGATGGACATGCCCAGAACATCAAGAGTCGCTGTCTCCGCAATACCTACCGGGGGGTTGGGAGATTCGTTTGTAAGATAACAGACAATATTGGGTCTTACGCGCACTGAACTCAACTCTATTCCTAAGACCCCACTTGGAGATTGACTGGAGATCTCTATTGAGTGAGTCATTCATAACGTGCCTTTTCCTACCGATCTCAAAAGAGTTAGGGCGTTTTGAACAGGCATATGAATGAGAAATGGTGCTGTCATCTGCAAACGAGTAAATAGGATTTTTCGTTAATGACAGAAGGTCATTAATGAAGATAAGGAAAAGTGTAGGGGAGAGGACCGATGTAATGCATTGAAGTCATCTTCTTCTTTGTTTTTTTTTTAGTATCCGAGTCGCAATATGTTTTCCCAATAACTTTAATTATACCTATTCTCAACTGATTACTTTATTTTGCAGCTCTGGTAATACAGAAGTTAGAGCATTCTTTTGCTCTATTAAATCGTAGTTATTTGAGAGCTTAAGTATTAAGAATTTTACTTAAGAATCTTAAGATATTACTAGTTTTGGCTTTAAGCTATCTAGTTGTGGAAGGAGTTGGGTATTCTCACAGTATTCTCTGAAAAACAAAAAATTACTCCCTGATTCACACGCAACCGTTTTAAGTCATTTAACTCTGATGGAATTTGGGTAGGTAACTTAGATTTCTATAAATACTTATTTCATACTTATCAAAACTTTCCATTTCCCTTAAACACTTGAATATTAAATGAGTATGCCTTTGCAAATAAATATCATATTTTATAGTCTTTCAATATGGAATGAAAAAGAAGCCAAAATTTATTCACTTTATAATAAATTACAAACAAGGATATAAAAGTAATAAGCATGTACACACGCATATGTAAGTAGTAATGTTGTGCAACTAAAGAAACGATAAATTTAATAAATTGCTGCTATCTAAAAGTACAAACACACATAACTATTCTCGTGCGCCTAAAAGTATGCAGTTTATTTTCAAACTGTCCAAATTTCATATACACACACACACACACACACAATCACAAACTCGAACTATAAAAATACAGGAAAATTTCAATAAATCACAGTATACAATCTGCATTATTTACTCTATGCAATTTCTCTTTTCTCTTTTTACCTCTCTCCATCTCTCTTTCTCTCTCTCTCGGATTCACTCTTTTCGCATACTATTTACTTTCCAATACATACTCGTACTATAAAAATTTGTCACACAGCACTAAACTTTTGTTACATTTATCAGCTGCTACTGATGCATTGCTGTTGTTGTTGTTAGAATGTTACTGTTACTCACCTCACCTCACCCATTCACTTTTACTGCTCCCCTCTTACTGTTACTTAGCTCTCCCAGCCTCTCTTCTCTTCTGCCCTCCTATTCTTGGTTCCGCACTTCTTTAACTGTACGCTTCATCAATTTGAGAGAAGGGATTGAGTAACTAAAGATAAAAAACTGAATCCAGTTTCACAAAATTGCACTTCCGTTGCAGCTGTGTACATAAAACGTTTATTGACAGCAAAATTCAATATTTCATGCATTCAATATTATGACAATGTGCAATATCTCTGCATCACACAGATGCACACAAATACTCAGACTCACTCACACACATTTAAAGATATATATTTACACGCATAACTGTGATACTTATATTGAAAAATCGTATACTCTCTTACTGTTTACTTTGCCTTTGCCACACTTTTCTCTTCCCACTTTGACTTGATTTTTTTTTTCCTCATAGTATTACACAAGCGCATCAAATATGTACACTTACACCATTACCGCTACTCTTATGCACGTCGTCGTTGTAGTTGTAGTTGTGGAAGTGGAAGTGGAGTGTACATTTTCCATACTATTTTTTACTACTTCTACTCTACTATTACTAACTTTTACTAACTTTTTTGACTCACATACTTTATTACTAATATTTATATTGTGCGATTATATTTTTTTCATTTTCTCCCCCCCCACGCACTCTTGTTCCCTCTTTTCTTCTGCCATTTTAATACATTCGTTTTGATAATGCCGTAATTTTACTTATTGCTTGCGTGCATTATTGTTGCTCATAGAGCATATACAGACAAGTGCATGTGAATGTGTGCGCGCGCGTTTGTATGTTTACACTTTATGGCATAAATATTTTATAGATTTTCCATAAACAGCAAAATAGTGAAAAAGTAAAAAGTTGAAGATGAAACTGATGATAGTGATTCATTGCTCTTGCTGTGTCTCCATGTGCTGAGAGCAAGAGATTCGTGCAACACCAACACTAGCACACAGAGTAGCTATTCCTTCTCTTGCCTTCTTTACTCTTCCTCTTCCTTTTCATTTCCATTCTCCTTTTTTCGTTTTAACAGCAATTTGTTAAATTGTTTATGAAATTTATAATCGTTTATTCCAACTAAAAGCACATAAAATGCTATTTGATTGTTGCACTTCCAAGCAAAAGAAAAAGCTAAAGCAGTAAGCAGGAAATTTATAAACGCTAAGAGGAATTTCAAAAGGGTTATGGTAGCTTTATATGTATATTTTATGGTAAATATTCTACATTTGTAAGTATATTCTAGTGTCGGTCGAAAAAAAAATTGTAAAAGTCCGCCCCTCATATGAAAGCTTGCCTCGTGAGAATTACAGGAAACTAAAAATTTTCGCTCCTGCCACGCCCTAAAAACCGCCAAAATCGTTTTAAATGTAGAACTTTGGTATTTGATGTTCGATCTTTGTGAGTGGTAGGTCGTTATAAAGGTGAAAATGAGAACAACAATTTCTTCATAGGTATCAATGACCTTTGACGAAGGCCTCAAGGTGAAAATGTTGTAACTCCTTTTTTTTACATTCTTACCCCCAAATACTTTTTTATAATTAAAAAGATCTCCAAAAGTTATTTTGTTTTTCCATTTGAAGTGATTAGATTCATCTATAAACAAATTTTTTGATAACAAGTTACCAACTAATCGTGGCTTTAAGTTTTAAAACAACAGCCATCTTTAGCACTCAAAAATGTCGTGGTGTAAAAGTTTATGCCCCTTTCTAGTTTCTTATTAAAAGCCAACCGCAAGCTTTTCACGGAAGTCGACATGTTTTTAAATACATTTGTTGGATGCGCCGGTTGCCAATAAAAGTGCAAAAAGTTATTCGTCCACAATAGTAAACAACGCATATTATTTTCATCCTGAGAATATTTTATTGTCAATGATAACAGACCAGGATCAAGAAATACGATCAAATGGATATGAGTTGATTAGAGAAGCACTCCACGATCCACCTGCAATCCTTTGTGCATTTTATGTCCCAAAACATGGCGTTATAAATTTCGACAGCAAATCATATACAGAAATGATCGATTGGAATAAATTCAAAATTACAGAGCCACCGTGTTTGCAGTTCCATATGGAAAGCGAATTAATAAATTTTCAATTTTCAGCCAACAAAATTATTCAAATACCAGGTAAATATTTTGAAACACCAAATTGTATATTTAAGTATGTATATAACTTAAGACTTTTTTAATAAAGTTCCTTTGCCATTCACAAAACACAGAACGCTTTTTGTTCGCGTAGTAAGTGAATCATCTGTGGCTGTTGTGGCTGTCACCGATAAAAATCGTTTGGGTCATATTTTCGCGAAACTGGAACGTCGAGATCGCTACAGCTAAATCGAAACACGCAAACATTTGATTTAAATTTTCTATTTTGAATAAATTTTACACAAAAACTTTTAAGTGCTGTAACTTTTTTGTTTATAGATGAATCTTATCACTTCAAATAGAAAAACAAAATAACTTTTCGAGATCTTTTTAATTATAAAAAAGTATTTGGGGGTAAGAATGTAAAAAAAGGAGTTATATCATTTTCACCCTGAAGACGGCGTCAAAGGTCATTGATAACTAAAAATAAAGAAATTGTTGTTCTCATATTCACCTTTATAACTACATACCACTCATAAAAATCGAACATCGAACATCAAACACCAAAGTTATACCTTTGGCGGTTATTAGGGCGTGGCAGGGGCGAACATTTTTAGTTTCCTGAAATCCTATCGATGCAAGCTTTCATATGAGGAGCGGACTTTTATAATTTTTTTTTTGTATTGGCACCGAACCAATTTAATATATACTATACCTATATAAACCATATATTTATATAAAAACAACCAAAGATAAAACAACATTTTCACTTAAGTTTATATATACCTAATAAAACTTTAATTCCAAACAAATTTTTTGTTCAAATCATCATCAAACATTTTAATATCATCTCTAAAACATAATTGACCCAGAAAGAAAGTTATGTGTGTGTACTCGTATTTTGCGAAAAGTAAATGGGATAAAATTAACATTAACTCAATATTTGCATAAATGTTTTGAATTTTTGTTATTTTTTTATTTTTCTGCTTTCTAGCAAAAGGTCAAGATTATGTGTACATTATATTTTAAGTATACACTCGTGCTTACGATAGTTATAAACATTTTTGTATTTACATAAGGGAAAATGTGTCATTTTAGTTTCAAGAAGTTCTGGACCATAAATTCGAACTTTCACACAAAAACAAAAATGATTATCGTCAATATCGTACTTACGGTGGAACTCCATTACATGAGTTTGCTTTTGGCTGCGTTTGAATGCGGTTGACAGCTAAGTTCAACTATAAGCTTTTATACTTTAGTGAACTCTAATACATGCGTATTGTATTGCGTATTGGGCAACTTTCAACTTTTCTTACAGTAATTTGATTACAATTTGTCCCGAAAATGCCGCAGAAAAACGCATGTACTGGAGTTGCTTTGCCGCAGTTGTCGCAGCCGCATGCGAACGCCTTTAGTTATACTTCAATCAGGTTGTGCAGTTATGTTTTCACTACAGACTTTATCGGGCAAGAATAGATTTCCTCCCGTCTCTTTGATTACAAATTTGAAGAGTATTAGTATATTCATCTTCGCTTTGTTTTCTCCTGCAAATTGATTAAACAAACGAAACGGGAAGACTCAAATTTAAAGTTTGATTTGCTTCCCCTCTCTCACTCGCAATGAGTGATGCGAGTGGATGCGAAAAGCTCGCCGTAGGTTCTTCATGAGCTATTATGTCATTAGATTTAGATTAAGAAATGCTAAGCTAAGAATTACATGCAATAAAAATGAGTGGTAAAATCTGTTGTATTTTTTTGTACATTAATTCTCCAAAGTGCCTTAAAGGCAGTCTTTCTTATGATGTGTGCCATCATGCCTTCAAAAGCAGAAATTCGTTTTAAACATTTTCTTTTTTCATATACTCTCGGTGTTTCTGGCAAACAGTTTATAGTCAATTTAGCAATATTAGTCCTGGTTCCCAAATATTCTAAAATTCTCCAGGATATATTCAACAACCACTTACCCGAGTAAATAGGGTTTGAAGGCATTTTGTATTTCTCTTGTCTAAACCACTCTTATAATAGGCTGTGTATACTCTCCCAAATGCTCAAATATTTATGTATTCTTACATTTTTCTATATTGATTTTTAGCAGTTTGTCATTTCTCTGCTTTTCGGCAATTTATCAACTCTTGATGATGAAGAAACCGAAAAGTATGAAAACCCGTGAGAAAAAAAATTAAAGACTGAACTCAAAGTTCAGCCCAACACTTTCTCGTCGTCAGACACTTCGACATACATACTTCCAAGCACACATACATTATGCAGCAGCTACTCATGCAATCAAACAATCAATGTTGTTTCGCAAGCTGTCATCAAAAATCAATGTTTACCCTCATAAAGAGGGTAAAAATCCTTGCAAGGCGCAAAGCAAACGGCAAAAAAAAAGTAGTGGTAGAAGTAAAAAGAAGCAAGATCAAACTTAAAAGGCGTTTATTTTTATATATGCGAGCACACGCATACTACAAAACTGATACACGCACCTATGTATGTGTGCGAAAAGGGAATAAATGTACCGAAATGTGTGTTTGTACCGGATATTACACTTTCCAGAGACATGCTCTTGTCATGGGCGCTCGCTATGCTGCTCTGCCTATGTGGATGTGACTTTGACGATGATGTTACCAAGATTGTCGTGAAACAAAAGCAAATAAAAAGAGAAAAACAAAAAAAAATTCGAACAAGATGTCTACAAATTGTTCGTAAGGCTTAAGAGCTTTTCTATTAAGACAAAAAAAAACAACTACAAAAAAAGAAAAAAACACCAGCAGAAAGTAATAAACGAAAAATCGCTTTTTGATGTACTCAAAAGCGCAGTAAAAAAGTTTAAACGGAAAATGGTATGCAAGGCGAATGTGACTATATGCTTGGATGTGTGTGTGTTAGTAGATGTAGTTATGTATGTGAGCAGCAAGAAAATGATGTAGAAATATAAAAAATTCAGAATTCAAACACAAGGAGGCTGATGAAGCGTGCAGAGAAAGAAACTCAATTCAACAGCAAAAGCTGAGAAAAAACAATGCAAACGACAAAAACTATTGTATGCTTTAAGGCGCATAGACAATTACAATGTAAGATGTTTCTTATTTTTCATATACATATATGATTGAAATAGCAGATTGTTTTTCTTGGATTGTTTTATGGTTTCAAGTCTTCAAATCTTAAAAGAAAATCCCAAAAAACTTACTAAAATAAAATGGGTTGTATTGCATACTTTTGTGCGTTGATAAACAATTCTCATTAACTGTATCGTGTGTGTGTGTGTGTGTTTAAATGTGTATGAGTGTAATTGTGGGTGAGAAATTGAGCAATTTCTATTAAATTTAGAATTTATTTTTAGTTATTTTTCTTTTGACTTTACTCAGGATATTGGTAGCAACAACAGTGATGAGTGAAGTAAGGGTGGGAGTACGAGTGGCTAGAGAATATGCTCTGTGAAAGCGCGTGGGCGGCCGGATAAATATAACCATCGGAATGGAACTCACGTTTGACATGTCATTTGTCATTTATATTGGAGACCACCGGACCACCGTCACCATTTCATCAAAAACAATAAGACTCTGGTGTAGCCTATTTTTGAATTCTCACACACTTGCTACTCGCTTTTATTTTATATTTTGGGAAAACACCAAGCATTTTTCCAATATTTTCAGCATATGTAGTTAGAACCTGTATTTTATTTTTTTTTTTTTGTTTTGGTTTTTGTCATTATATGAAAAATTTTTATGCTCAGCAACACACAATTGTGTTTCCCACGTTGTGCAGAAGCAGCTAAAGCATTTGCTATATTGAGACAGTTTTAACTTTGCAGACTCGGTACAAAACCGAAAAAGTACCAAAAAAAAAACAAAAAAATACCTTGATGTGTTTCCAAAATGAAACGCAAAAAATAAAAACGTTTTAAAGCCAAAAGCTTGAATTGTGTGTGTTTTGAGACTTAATTGATTTATGTGCTTCATTTTATATCTGTATCAGAGAGAAAAAGAGAGTGTGTGTGTGTGTGTGTGTGTGTGTGTGTTTGTGTCACAGAAGCCCAACATGAGAGCAGCAGAATCTACACATTCGCATACAACACACTCACACATGCATGCACACTACTTCAATATTGTTATATATTGCCAAGTTGATGCTTGATCGATCGTAATGGGTAAAAATTCAAAAGATTCTTTTTTCTCCATTTTCCTCCTTCATTTGGAAATTGAACACTTTGACGACGATGTCGATGTCGATGACGATGATGACGACGACGACATTGTCGTTACTGCTCGCTGCTGCTGCAAAATGCATATGTTGAGCAAAAGATTGAAGTTGAAATTGATAGCATTTGTGGGTATTTTATCGTTTACGTGCTGCTCTAGCTACTGCTGCTGCTCCTTCTTCTTCTTCTTTGTCGCATTAAATATGCAGCATGCAACAGCGAATATAAATTTGTTGGAAAAAAATCATAAGCAGTTGAAAAAAAAATTTTAAAACATGTCTTTGATTGCTTTTTACTAAAAAAAAAATTACATATACTTAGTACATTGAATGCGATTCTTTTTTCCCCCAGTAATTTAATTCAAATACCCAGTGCTTGCACTTGAAGTAACTATAGTAGATTTACACTCCAAACAGCCATACTAACAATTACTAGACGGAGAATGAGGTTCTGACTGAGAGAAGCAGAAGAGAGAGGCCTAAGTCTTGAATAGAAAACAAATTTTTTTGATAAGTTAACATCTTAGCTCCAGGTAGGACTTACATTTGAAGTGGTGAGAAACCGAATATTCTCTAACTCTCTTTCTCTCCTTTCTTTTTATGCTCGCCATATAGTCAGCTTCTTGAACACAATGGAAGCTGCAGGAGCAGCAGCACAAACTCAAGCAGTTTTCTTCACTCTTCTTCTTTTTTCTCTTGTTGCTTGTCAAATTAGAAATATTGTAGATTTAAATTGGTGACAGATACAATTATGGCCGGTGGTCACCATAAGAACATATCCAAAAGATTCTGTGTTCTTATAATTTGACAGATGTGGTTGTGTAGCTGTCGTCGTCAATGTGTATGGATCATCAAATTTCACGTATCTCCTTCACTTGGCCATTGCATTTTCAAATGTGGAAAGGAGTAAAAGATATAAAGATTGAGGAGATAGGAGAAGTGAAAGAAAAGAGATTGGGTGGACTTTAAAATTAAAAGGTGGCAATGCTGAGTGGAAGAAAATTAGAGAGTGAGAGGAGTGGAGAAAGTAGGAGGAGTGAACAGTGACGAGAGATTGAAAGATGATTTGAGTGGAGAAAAAGAGGAAAGGAAGAAGGCAGATAGAAACAGAATGGTGTAGCGAAGGAGCATTTAGGTAGGCCTATCTCGACGCCAAGTGCCTTCCCTAAGGAGATAATACTCCTTGGACATTCGTTAGGCATTCCATAATTGACTTTTAGAATATCGCAAATGACTTAAAAACCTATTGAGTCTTAACTCTTACACTTTTTTAAAACTAAACACATCAGCATTTTCTCACCAAATTTGGCTAAAGAGGTTAATTTCTAGTAACATTTAGCTCTATATTAAAATAATAATAGATCTATATTAAAATAAAATGGTTGTCGTGGTGTAGTTGTGTCTTGGACTACTACGCATAGCGGTTTTAAGTGCTGGGGTTTAAATCTCTTTTTCAACACAGCAGGCAATGGCGCACCTTCAACAGTAAAAATTGTCTTAGAAATGCTTTTCACAACGCCGTTCGGATTCGGCATAACACCTTCCATTTCAGTAAAAGCTATATAACACGCACAACATGAGTAGTCGTACCGGGTAGGCTTAAAATATATTCAATTATTTTTCCTATTTCCTTGTAGATGCGCTTTCTGGTATCCAAATGAGTGCATGAGGAAAAAGTTTTGCTTTTAGCGATTTTGACTGCAAAGGGTTTAATCTCCCAAAATGAGGCGAAATGGGATGGTTAATCCATACATCGTGACCCAATTCAGTTCAATTGCACTTCACATAAAAATGTCGGACTATTTTACCATAAGATTATCCTTACAAAATTTTAAAATATTAATTTCCCAGTTAAGTAAACCAACCACATGAGCAATAATAATAACTTATCTCTTTTTTCTTTCTCACTTTCCTTTCATCCATACCGCACAGATCTCACGCAAGCAGCACTCAGCAATGTCAATTTATTCATTGAGCCACCTGCGGTGCGACGTGGTCAATCTGTGACATTACGCTGTCTCTACACGCTCGAGGGAGCACCTTTATACTCGGTGAAATTTTATCGCGGCCATTTGGAATTCTTTCGCTACACGCCAGGCGAGCATCCGAATACGAAAGTTTTTTACTTTCCCACCATCAAAGTTGATGTAAGTTCACAGGCACACACGCTCATGCATGAATGTATCATGCTTTGGGCCTAAAAATATGCAACTTTTTTTATTTGTTCTTCTTTCTCTTTATGCATTGTATTCGCGTATTACAAGTAAAGCTCGTTGTTGTTTTTTCTTACAGGAAAGCGTCTCGAATGTCACACAAGTTGTGCTGCGGAATGTTGGCTTTGGTCTTTCTGGTAATTTCTCATGTGAAGTCACTGCCGATTCACCGTTATACTCAACAGCCACCTCATATGCACACATGCAAGTTGTTGGTAAGTTGTACACAATCTACCGACTATTTTTGCTATTATCATGTAATATTACTGACTTTGCTGCGCTTTCGTTTTTCATAATTATGCGCATTCTTCATTGCGGAATGTGCTGCTCAAAAGTTAAGCGAAGAATTTTAGAGGTTTTTGTTTTTTCATCAGATTTTATGTGAATGCAATTAAGCAAATTAGTTTCATTGTTTACAGAACTATTAACTACTAAAAAAATAACTTATAATATAAAAGAACATATAATGGAAACATAAAAAGCAAGTGTGAAAAAAAACATTTTGAAACAGGCAAAATTGAAAAAGAAATGACTGCATATGAAAGTGGGCAGTAGATGCTGGAATAATAAGACAACTGATGTAATACAAAAAGCACGGTACATATTACTAACCACACAATTGCATATAACCTAATCGCACATGGATTAATAAAACAAATTTTGGACGCCATTTACGAGTACGTTTAATTCCAAACCCCAAACCCCAAACCCCCAAAGGGATTGCTTCGCATTGTTGGAAACAGAAAACTGAAAATGCTTATATGTAAACGTTTCGCAGTAAGGAAAAATGCAATTGTGCTTCTGAATTTCATTTGATTTCTACTACTTTTCATAGGACAAACTTGAGCTTATAGTACAAGTTTTATTCGCACCGCTTCTTAATCCTATATTCAAGATTGTAACTTAGCTCCTATTAACAGCTCATTAGCTATGCTTATCACAATCGCTATCAGTCGTCAGCCGACACATAGATTATCTCTACATATTTTGCATATTTAAACGCGAGCGACTTGAGAGGCGTAGGTATGCATGAAAATAAGACTAGCTAAGACGTTTCAGCAATAAGAACTAATTGAACTTCTTGTCATATCTGCTATCTACATTGCAAATTATCATAATACTATATGTTATATAAAGCAATAAATAACACCGAGAACAGTTTACGCCTGTGAAGAGCCACGTAGACCACGTAGAAACCCAAAGCAAATGTAGTAAAGCAAAACTTAGATTAAAAATTACCACAGATTTTAATATGCATTATTAATAGCATTGCTAGGAAGCAACACAAAAGAAAAACAACAGAAAAAATAAACTCTAACTACTGCGAAGAAAATCTTTGTGAGAAAATCACAGAAAGCAAAAACAACCAGCAACATATACGAGCTTTCCAGAACAACAGTGACATTCTCCACGTGTCCAACTTTATATCCGGAGACGACTACATCATTAGAACAAATTAAAAATTGAATACCTAAGAGCAACTAAGTAGAGGGAGCAAGACCAGCAAGTAGTTTGCCCCAACAACTGTTCTCTAGAGCTACAGAGATTCAAAGAAAAATACAAAATAAATGTCTACGCCATAGTTGCTTGATTGTCACCTTTAGAAGCGAAACGAAGCGAAGGTGGTGGCAGCAGCAAAAATGTCTTTCAAGTCCGTTTTTCCTTTAGATTGCACGCAGGTCATGCACTAGCATTACAACTAAAAAGAACTAAAAGTAAACGCCACAAGGTGTTTGCTCTTCAATATTGAAGAAAAGATGGAAATAGAAGAAATGGGAAGCAGAAAGTAGAAGAGGAAGGAGTAGAAAAACATAGGAACAAGTATAGCGAACAAACAAAAAAATTAAGAAGAAACCTGGTGACACAAACAGCGAAAGCATTTCAACTGCAAAGATAGTTCTGCTGTCCTAAAAAGAGTTAAGAGTGGGCAAAGACCGGAGGTCATTTTTTTTCTTCTATATTTGCTACAAAAAATACTTGCTATATTCCACGTAGGTAAACACCACAAACACCGTAAATACACACATAACTACAAAAAAGTGTGGAAATATAAGAAAAGCTGAAAGCAAAGAAAAGTGGCAAACACACACATCCCAACTCACAGAACACTGACAACAAGGCAGCACTTTCCAGTCAATGTGAAACACAACGCAATGGCTGGCAGACATTCAGAGAGACAGACAGATGGACAGACAGCCAAATAGACAACTGAACAGAAGGACGCATAAATAGAAAGAGAGAAAGGTAGAGAGAGCACGTCAGTCAGAGATAAAAAAAGTTTATTGCCTCAGGTTGACATTTGTGCGGCTGTCAAGTGTGCAAAAATTTGCTATGCCTTTGGTGCAAAATTTCTGCACAAATGCAATTAAAGTTTCAAGCAAAAGGGAACAGAAAAATAATAAAAAGCTCAGGTGTGAATTGAAATTGTATTTTTCTGCTACTCCTGCTGCTTTTCTCTGTCTTTCCTTGTGTTTTGTGTATTGCCAAGAAGTGTATTTGTTATGGATTTAAAA
This sequence comes from Palloptera scutellata, assembly GCA_958295655.1. Lineage (NCBI taxonomy): Eukaryota > Metazoa > Arthropoda > Insecta > Diptera > Pallopteridae > Palloptera > Palloptera scutellata. The sequence continues at coordinate 3,239,099 of OY282450.1, read as the reverse complement.
ATTTATTCAATGCTACTGGGGGCGTATGAGTAACATGTAGAGCAATTTATTTTCTATTACATTTGTGCACCTAATCAGTTCAGTAAGAAATTTCACTTATTTGTTATGATGAAGGTGATGTGTGTCTATGTCCTTATGTGGAGACAGACACAATGGAAATCCTCTCCTAGAAGATTTATTTTGAGGTTCTAATTGTAATTTCAGTTTTAGTTTAAAATCTTTTCACCTGGTCAAATTCTGTTGTAGTAACGTAGTAACTATCTATTACAATATTATTGTTATGTAAAGTAATGATACCAATCAAATGGTTCAGTGATCTGCTTCTATTCTCTTCTATGTTGCCGCAATATTTTAAATTAACCCTGGCAATGATGGATACGACCAAAAATTAAACCTTACTCACGTCAAATCCCAGATAAAAAGTCAAACCAAATCAGGATAAAAATAAGACCAATTCAGACCAAAACCCAGACGAAATTGAAGACCAAAACTCACACCAAAATTCAATCCCAAATTAGGACCAAACCTTAAACTAAAATTCAGTTCAACACTTAAACCAAATTTTTTATCCAAATTCAAACCAAAACTCAGACCAAAATGCAAAACAGAAATCAGACCAACATTTACCATCAATTTTTGCATCTACTCTTGTCTACATATACATAAATAAATCAGCAACAGATATTTTCGATTGCAATGTAATTTTGATATCTCTCTGAGAAGTTAGTTTTATTCTACTCACGACTTTAGTTTACTTATAAAAAGTCTCACCATTAGTGTCGTGCAATTATTACTTACATCTTACATAACAGAAGAAGTAAAACTTTGAATTATATCAAAATTTGTGAATTGTATTTAGTAAACGCTAAAATATTTAAAGACATTTAAAAGTAAACCGAAAAGTTACTGTCATTAACGTGGAGAAAAGTGTTGGTGTTGCTTTAATGCATACATAAATATGTACAATATATGCTTGCATATGCTTAGATGTCTTTGTGAGTGTGAACAATAAGACTCAAGCACACTTACACACCCGCATACAAATATCTAAATAAACAAAAACACCAGCACATGCACACACAGACACTCAATTTCAAGTGGTAACTTCCTGTCATGTCAAACAAGTGAAAATGAAACGAAAATATTTATTGTATGTGTATGTTGGCGTAAGTAGAAGAAAAACACAACAAAAAGTAAAGAACGTGAATAATGAAGAAATTCACAAACACACATACTCACACACGCTGATAGTAAGCAAAGAGAAAAAGTAAGATGAAATACTAAATACATAAGAAGAAATGAAGGGAAACTGGTATGTACAGAGTGCAAGTAAATGAATGTATACGAGTATATAAGAAATAATATTGTAATATATGGCAGCAACGGCAGCCGCAGTAGCACGAGCAGTAATTGAGTGGCGTCATCGCCTCCGTCGTCGTTACCGCGGCGTTGTTGGTGATGGTGGAGGGGGTCGTATGAGTAACATCCAAAATTCATACGTACAGCTTTAAGTAGTATGCAGCAGGCATATGAAAAAGCTTAACAACGAGAACAGCATTTCATACTCTTACAACACTCGTACATATCTAAATGCATGAGTGAACGTTTGACATGATGATGTACTAATTCAGAATGCAAATGCCACTCACAATGAATACAAATGCAAAATACAAGCACACGTAAATGAATGTGAATTGTGAATGCCAACGCACATCCACACACAAACACACATATACGCAAAAATGCACAGAACGTTTCTATGTGTGCTTGTGTGTGTGTGTGTGTGAAATTCATGAGAGTTTTGTTCTTGATGATAACGACGATGATGATAAAACGATGACGATGAATACGACGATACTTGAGTTCATCAACTGCTGACAGTTTGGTTTTTTTTACATATATATTTTTTTTTGCCACTTGCCAAAGGGATGAAGAAGCTGCTGGGGTGAACATGTAAAGCATCATAGTTGCTTCTGTTGCTGCAAAATTGTTGGTTCAAGTGTTAAATTTGTTTCTTTTATTCATGCAGCACCAGTGTTGTGCATGCAAAAACAAAAGCAACGCGGGCAAAAAAATATGTAACTATAACTAAATAAATTCAATTTTATAGTATTACTTCAAAGTTGATATCTATTGTGTCTTTTACGACTTTTTGAGTTCGAATGTAAGTGTTTTCATGCAAATATTTGCAGCTGTCACTTTACCCTCTCAAGCCCTTTTATATTATTTTTGCAATTTTATTAACGAAATATTTCGCTTTTATTTTCGAACAAAAGTCTCCGAATCTAAAATCTTTCTTCATTATCTGTGGTCTTTGATATAAGTTCTTATGAGAGTCTGTCTCTAGACTCTTCCCCTTTCAGTACTTAGTTTCTGTTTTAGCTCTGTATAAGTTCTGTTTTAAATCGAAATAAGTTTAGGTTAATTTACTTAAATTATAAGTATGTAATATATATGTATGTAATTCCTAAAATTAAATTTTGATGCAATTTCTATTCATTTCACTATGCCTAACTTTTTCCTTTCCTTTTTATGTTTTTCTTTACAGAATTTCCCGAAAAACGTCCGCAACTCTTCACTGAGCGTTCACGTTACGAACCTGGTGATTTTTTGCAAGCCAACTGTAGCACTCCGGCGTCGCGGCCGCGTGCTGATTTAAGATTCACCGTTAACAACATACCGGTAAGTTCACATACTTACGTATGACTAGCATCCCTTTTGTAAAGCTTACATATAATATTTTTTATTCAATTTTTGTATTTCCCATTTTTCAAGTTAATATCTTGTCAATTAAAAATTCTTTTGACAATTTAATCTCGTCGACACGGTCACGTGACACATATAAAACATGTTTAAGTGTAATTTATAGGCATGTAAGAACGAGAGACATGGAGCAAGAAAGAGAGGAAGAGAGAGAGAGATAGAGAGAAAGAGAGACGGAACTAGAAAATCCAATGCGACCAAATATGAAACGTTTCAAATTTAAGCGCAAATTGGTTGATATTATTGTGCTGTGAAAGCAGAAGCAATAAATTAACACAGTTTGGCAATAAATTTTCAACAATTTTGAAATCGTTATTAATTGCTAATTAACGGTGAATATGATTAATAGCAAGTACTCGTAAGCAACAAATGAAACGAAAGGAAGACAAGAAAGCGACGAGCATGCAAGCAACTCAGCACGTGACACATGATGTTGCACTTTTAAAGTAACTTGGTGAGTGAATACGGAATTGAAGTGAAGAGCTTCTCAATGTGTGTGTGTGTGAGTGCCTATGTGTGTGTTTGAACGTTTAGGTAGAGTAAAAGTTGAAGCACGTAACGTTAATTTGTCAACATATGGGAGTGCGTGTGTGTGTGTGTGTGTGTGTGTGTGTGTGTGTGTGTGTGTGTGTGTGTGTGTGTGTGTTAACTTTCCAAAGGAGCATGTGTTTAGGGAAGGAAGTAACACACACATACACATACATACATATGTATCTTTATACTTACACACACGCTCGCACTCTTGTGCACTTAATCACTGCGCTGTAGACACACATACATACATATGTACAGAAATATAAGCGTTTACCCTTTGCGGCAATCAGACATTTCCGCTGTTTGTTGTTGCTGCTTTGGTTGTTGTTGTTATTGTTGGGTTAAGCTTTAGCAATATGCTGCTCAAGCAATTGTCGGAAACTATTCATCATTTGCTTGCTGATGTTGCACTCACAAATATTCACACATTCATGTGAAATGAAGTAGTTGCTTTTGTTAGTGGTGTTGGTTGTTATTGTAGATGTGGTTGTTGTTGTTACTTTAGCTATTACCACACTGCCTGCCATAGGGTCCCTTTTCTCACTGTCTCTATGTTGTCTCCTTCCCTCGCACTCTCTCTTCGTGCTACCACTCTATGTGTGTGTCTCCTTCGTGATTGCGTGAGGTCAACCTTAATGGCAAACAATTTCAAACGTTTATGAAAATTGAAATTACAGACATCAGGGACCCCTACAACAACAAACATAAATATTCAATAACGAAAAGAGCATCCGCAACATTATCGCGATGACTAGTGCAAAATATTAAATTTCACTCATGTGTGGGCAACGTGCAAAGCATGACGTCTAAGTATATATGTACCTATGTATATGAATAATATTTAATTAATGTTTGCACAATGTTTTCATTGAACAATTTGGTCTACGTAAATATCCGCACAGTATACGAGGAAATATGGTATCAAATTTACTAGCCACTTACATACTTCCTCACTGTAGAAAATTATTTTAAATTGGCTGTGCTTAGGTGCACTTCATTCAATACATACATAAGTCTTTAAATAAAAATCAAATTCCAGTATATAATCTCTTGACTAATATGTACATATATATTACATATGCATACACATAGAAGAGGAGCTAGCGTTAACGTAGCCAGAGCAGAGCATAGCGGCGCCGCATTAAGCTTTTGTGTGCACCCTAATTAATTTGCTCTGGTGCTACACTCACTCACTTTAGTCATCAAGCGAAAATCCTTCTTAATTATCCTTTTACAAAGTTTAAAACCCTTTTGGCAAATAGAAAAACGGGAGAAAAAACAAAAATTTTTTACACATGAGACTGGAACGAGAGATCCACCGTCTCACATACTCCGCATATCGCTATCCTTTGCTATTACTTACTTTTTAACTTTATCTCTTTCTACTTGAGGTTGTTCTTACTCCTATTCTCTCTCTCTTTCTCTTTCTCTCTCTCTCTCTCCCACTCTCTGGATTTACCTTTCTTCTTATTACTCTACTGCTGATTTGAACCTTTCTGCCTTTGTCTTTGTCTTAGCGCAAAAGATTTGGCACGGTAACGGTAAATTGTTAAGTATGCGTGTATAAGTACAGGGTGACAATTAATAAGTGTATGCAAAAATTTTGAGCACAAAAAAATTATTGTAATTAAAAACGAAAAATATACCGAAGAAAAAGAAGTATAGTTATATTCAGCCGGTTTCTAAGTGGCCACCCTTGGTACGAATACCCAGCTTCAAACGCTTGGACAACTTTTTGGCTATGGACCACAGCTTCTTCACCGTTATTCGATCCCATATGACGTTTAGCAAAGAAGCTGGCTTTAAAATGGACAATACGCTGTAATCCATCTGGTTGAGATCCTGCAATTCTTGAGATGTGATAAAATCAGGAAAAAGAAAATGTGAGCTGGAGTAAAGTCGTGTTGGAACATTCAATCATTAACGGGCCCACAGCCACCAAAATTTCACGGCTGTACACTTCTTGGTTGATTTCGACTCCTTCTACCACAAACATCAAGGGTGTCTTACCATTTGTGCAAGTCCCACTCCATACTATAACGGAATGCTGATTTTGGCGATGTTGAATGACGAATGATTGTCCAGGAGCCTCTGTTGACCAGCTTAGGTCATTATGACCGTTAGGCGCTTGTTCAACACTAAGCAGATTTTCATCTGTGAATACGATTTTTACCCATCCAATTCCTGTCCTGTGACTCAACGTTGAAGTAGGCGATATCTTTGGATGCGTATGCGCTTGTTTTCATCCGTAAGTATGGTAACTGCCATTTTTGGTGCTCATAGTCATTGAGTCCTAGTTCGTTTTTTGGTATGAGTCGAACGATTCAAGATTGATGACAATTTCGTGAGCAACATTTCCCATGGCAACCGTTGAATTAAGCTGCACTCGCTTTTGAACGATTTTGGGATTCCTTGGAGCATTGACGATGGGTTCTCTGCCTCTTCCTGAAAGATCACCTTCTTGACCCAGCTCCTTGCGATTGCCTAGCGGGTGCAATGCTTTAATAGCTGATCGATTACTTGGCATCATAAAATAAATAACTAATAAATGAAATCTAGACCACACAAAACTCAAATCAGATGTTCTCTCGATTACGTAGAATAACACAAAAGAATGTAGAAAATTGCAGAAAAATTACAATACTTTTTCTATAGCACGAAGGAAGTTGTATACACTTATTAATTGTCACCCTGTTTGTATAAGTGTGTGAGCATGGATGTATGATTTGTATGCCCCTTGTATTTATTTATTATTTATGGATGCGTTGAAAATCGGTTAAGATATTATTATGAGAATGATAAATAAATTGATAATTTGTAAGCAAAGTTAAAGAGAAAATAGAGGATATTAAATGTGGTATATGTACTAAAACATACCAAGTTTTTAATTTGTGGTCGCTGTAGCGTAACGGTAGAGCTCGGCACCGCCTCTTGGCAGGCAATGACAAATCGGCAAAAGTAAAAATTGCCTATGAAAAGCCTTTCACTTTCACTTCCCCATTCGGATTCGGCATAAAACTGTAAATATAACTCGCCCAACATTAGAGGATGCGAAAAAGAAAGAATCTATGATCTATAAATCATTGCTTAGAAGGCTTAATCTACCTTCTTTTGCTTAGTACCTACTGTGTAACCCTTCACTACACTGCGGGGATCCTTCGGGGGTACTTGATTATCCAACTCAATTTGTGTGGTCGCTTTAGCGTGGCGGTAGTGAGTTGGACTGTTACGCAGAGTGCCCGGGGTTCGAATCTCGGCACAGACAAAATAAAAATAAAAAACAATAACTAAATTTCTACACGGCACTGATAAACTGAAGTTCATTGTTGTAGAGGCATAACACTTGCCACAATGGCTGCCTATCTCTTTATCGGTATCCTGTGTGATTGCATTCTTTCCCTCCTTCTTCCTCCCTTCTATCAATCTTCCTTCCATTCAACACAATGCTCTGTATTCATAGTTGTACACCCTGTATGTTGAATGCATCAATAAAAAAAAAATTTACTATGTATTGTTACCCTAGTTAAAAAATGAGATTGGGGCTAAAATTCTGGAGGCACAAAACTCTATTTACAACGTGCACAGCATCACAAAAATATCAGGCGAACGTCCTTTTGCCCTTATACTAGCGAAAAAGAGGTTTGTAAGGCAAACGGGAAGCTGAAATAAGTGTTTCGATTTAATTACATTCTGCCGTACCAGATAATACTACTAATAATCGGTTGTATTGACACCGGTCAACAGTCGAGATAATCTTCCAGTAAAGGGTGCACAGAAGGCAGCCGATAGAATTCCTTGGAGAACGTTGAGTCTGTATGTCTTCAAGCTTCCATAAGCTTGCTAAACAACAGCGATTTTGTTTTTATTGATACATTCAACACACAAGGTGTAGGGGCGAATGCAGCGCATTGTGTTGATTGGAAGAAAGATTGATAAGGGGCGAGGAAGAAGTAGGGAGAATGAGAGAGGGAATACAATCACAGCACATTGCCTGGTTATGTATGAAACCTTTGATGTTGTGCCTATTATAATTAGGCAACTTTCTACAATTCACGGGAAGGTAAGCGGAGAAATTGTTGCCTAATGAGTTGTGGTTGTACCTTTCTTGATTAATCAAAATTTCACTTGGTTTCGGAATAAACCTCCATTCAGCTCGAATTGTAAATATGTACCTTTGAAAAGGGGTATAATATCTGCCATAAAGACATTCTTCCCAAACACGAACTTAATCAATTGCTTCTTCCACTTTGAACAAATTATATGGAAAAGGGTGGAAAAATAAAGGTTATTGCATTCTATAATAAGAAAGTATTTAACTTACAATGTTTCGAAAAACGTAGATAAACCTGTGAGGAGTAACTTTGCCAAACAGGAAGTTAAACCGTGAGTTATGAAATAGCACATTATGAAACTTAAACTACGGATTAATGATGATCCTGACACACAAACAATTTCTAACTAGTTTAAAACGAATTACAGTGGACCTGATTCGCTCCCAAATAATCGTCCGGAGTTTTAGTCACAATATGACAGTTCAATGTGGACCTCTCTAAACTTAGGTAATGATTATATAACCATCCGCACGTTGAGTTACTTGAACTGAACCATGAATCAAACCGATTATTTTTTTTTACTTGAACCAATTAAGTTTTGTTGAAAAAATGGTTGAATCCAATAAAATAATATTTTCTTATTACTTTTGCATCATTATCTTTTATAAGTATGTCATACTCGACTGCCGGCGCAAGGGTCCTTGAGTTCAATTCCATACTATGGCATGGTCTTTCTTTTATGCGTAAGTCTTTGAGCGCTTGTTCATAAATCGAACTAAAAATTCTATATACATACAGTACTTTCAAGAAGAAAGCATTCGGCTTTTTCGCATGAAATAATTTGAATATCATGTAGGCCTTGATTTTCAAAAAACTTGATTTCACTGTAAATTTCGCAATGTAATTGTAGAAACAGTCCATTATACGCTTTCGTCTCAAGAGCATATTTAAGAAATGAGTTCCGTATACGCGAAACGTTTTGAAGCAGTCCTTCTTTGTTCTCATCCAAAAGGTCCCAAGATGTTCCACTTGAGTTCTTCGAAGTACTTAAAAAAGTCGAAGGCGCTTATAAAGCATTGGAACCAATACTTTTTGGTGCACAAAAATGTGGACGACTTGCCAAATCGCGGCAAAAGAGGATTTTCGAAGCTAATCCAGCCATACCCTTGAAAGCAGCTAAACAAAAATTGGCTCGAAAGGGCATAATTGTCTCTCTGAATACAATAAGAAACCGTTTGAGGGAGTTTCAGATCCAATTTCGAGCAACGACGGTAAAACCCTTGCTAACTGCAAAGCAAATAAAAAAACGCCAAGAGTGGGCAACTGAGCATGTGGATAACGATTGGAGCCAAGTGGTGTTCACAAACGAATCCTCCGTTTGGATGACAAACACTATTAAGCGTGCTTGGTCCACTAAAGACGGTAAGATGTGCCAGCGATCAGTGAAACATCCAGGAAAGGTTCCTGATTGGGGATGCTTCACAAAACAAGGATTTGGCAAATTAATCATGTTCACGAGGAATTTAGATGCCAATTTCATGACCACGATATATCGTCGAGGACTTCTGCCATCAACGGATACGTGGTTTGCGGCAGGAAGCTGAGATTGGGTTCTTCAAGAGGACAACGACCCAACGACACCGCAGTCGCTTGTGTAGCAGTTGGAAAGAGGAAAACGGCATAACTTAATTGGATTCGCCCTCACAGTCGCCAGATGCGAATCCGATCGAAAATGTTTGGCTCTTATGAAGTTAAAACTACGTGAAAAAAAGATACGTTCAATAAATCATTTGAAACGGCTTCTTAGCGTAATATGGCGAAGTTTAACACGGTCATATGCCGTGGCGACTGGACGCCATATTAATATGTTTGCGGAATGAATAATTAATCATTTTAAGATGCTGTGAACTTTTTTTTTAAGATACCTTAATTTTTTCAGTAACTTAAGCCGATTGCTTTCTTGTTGAAACTACAATAAAAATTTTGCGGGTTTTTGAACCAAACCAATGGTTCAGTGAGACCGTGAGCATACTGCAAAATTCACATAGAAATTCACGTGAGATTCAGTCAGTTTTAGACGCACAATCCTAGGTTATGTTATTGGTCAATAATATAAAATTTAATAACATTATAAATTTATATATAATTATATAATTACTTTTACATGCATGGATATGAAGTACGGTAATACTTATGTAGTTTAACCAACAACACATATCTACAAAACGGGAATACTTCAGTACAAATGGATGAAAATTAGTATATGCAAAAGCACCATCATCACATAGAGGAAGGCACTGTCGCTACTCTCGATAGTTTATATGTAGTAAAACTTCTGGGGCATCAGCACAGAAGGTTTAAGATCTAGTTGACGTTAGATTATTTCAGCGAGCGACAGCCAACTCAATTTTTCGTAGTACATAAAAACTCGTATAGATATTTATTGGATATTGGGAGTGAAACATCGCACCAGGATTAGTTCGCTCAGATATTTGTAAGGCACCAAGGGAGTACGATAGCGCTTTCATGGTGTAGTACGACATCGCGACTACTCGACAGCGTCCTGGTTACTCACTGAGTATAGCTCAGCTTAAGAGAAGTAACCAGAAAGGTTCGTAACAAGCCGCTCAATTTCAAATTGAGGTTCATGCTACCATATTTTACACAGCTAACTCTAAATAGGAGGTATGATCAAAAAATAACCGTTATTTTTTCAAAAAGTATTTATTTATTCATCAACAGCTATCTTGTCCCCTTCAAAGTAATCCCCCTCAGATATAATACACTTATGCCAGCGTTTTTTCCAATACTCGAAACACTTCTGAAACGCGCTTTTTGGTATCACCAACAGCTCCTGTTTCGATTTTTCTTTTATCTCCTCAATCGTAGTAAAACGCTTTCCTTTCATCGGTGTCTTCAGTTTTGGGAAGAGGAAAAATTCAGCGGGGGCCAAGTCCGGTGAATACGGTGGTTGAGGCATGATAATGGTTTTGTTTTTTTGCCAAAAACTTACGCACAATTTTGGAACAATCTTCGCTGCCGCACGTTTCATGCCTAAAACATCCGTAAAAATTGCTTGGCATGAGCCGAACGATATGCCAACATCATCAGCAACCTCTCTGATAGTGATTCGACGGTTATCCAAAATCATTTTCTTCACTGCGTCAATGTTTTCATTGACATCTTCTCGGCATCTTCATTGACATCTTCTCGGCATCTTCATTGACATCTTCTCGGCCTTCCTTAAACCGGTTATACCACAATTGAACTTGTGTTCTGCTCATAGTAGACTCGCCAAAGGCCACAGTCAACATTTCAAATGTCCTTGCGCATTTAATTTCATTTTTTACACAAAACTGAATACAGTTTCTTTGATCCATTTTTTCGAATAGTAAAAAATCGAAGAGCACACCAAAACACGACTAACCTTTTTATCTGTCAAAAACAAACTGACAATCCAAAATGGTTGAAATTGCCAACATATATAACAGACATGTGTACCAACATAACAGAAAAAATGCGAAAATCGAACATATAGTACGTAACTCACGAAATTTGAAAATAACGGTTATTTTTTTATCACACCTCGTATTTCAATTATACAAAATGTATCGTAAGAACTATTTCATACATGTAGAGATGAAATACATAAGTCCGATTTTCGCAAAGGAAACTACGGATATAATTGGCATCGTAGTCATAGCTACAACTCCACTACTTGCAAAGTTGTCATATGTTACTCAACTCATTCGTTTATTTGTTCATATTTATGGGCACGTATTTTGTATGTATTTGGTTACCAGGCTCAAGATACCGAAATACTTATGCATGTAGCTTTGTATTATTGCACGACAACAATAACAACAACTGTATTTTGAACCATTTGTTCTCTCTTTCGTTGTTGCTCCGTTGCTCCATAAGATGAATATCTCGACCAACGTTACGCATTAAAAGAAAAAGAAGAACTAAGTAGAAGCTTTTAATATAAAAATCTTTCCTGCAAAGCCAAAATAAATAAAAACAAGAATAAGGGACAACATTTTTCGGCAATAAGAAGAATAAGGACAACAAAAAAAATGTATAAAGTAGAAAAGAAAAAACAAAAATGAAAGTAATATGTCCACATGTTAGATAAATAAATTATGTAAATTTCATTTAAGTACAACATGCCATGCCTTTCCTTTTCATGTCTGCTTGCGTCTTCTTTTTCCTCGCCACTTCTTCCTTATCTCTATCTCTCTTTCTCTGTTCAGCCGGCATCGACCAACAAACCAACCGGCACTACTTTTACCCTTCGGCAATTTCGGCAACAAATATCAAGTTAAATTTTTTTTATATGCTGTGCATTTTACAGGCATCAAACAACATGAAAGATAGAAAGGAGAAGAAAAAGAAGAAGAGAAAAAAAATCATTGTCAAAAAATGTATAAAACTTTTAGTGCTTTTGTACTTACCAAACATACATGATAAAAGCAAGCAACACTCAAATATTGTAGGCTTTCGGTATTCCTCATTGATATGAATTTCTGTTGTTGCATACATACTCGAATAGACGTTAACGCTCATACTTACATATTTGGTATAAATCGCACACAACATTTCCCATTAGAGCTTGGGATCATCTATGGAATAATCATTGAACGCTGCACATGGAGCAAGGAAGTATCAGGAAGTAGTACTTCCTTTTGCTTCAAATTTTCTTGGCATTTTGTATTGTTTTGTGTTTAATTTTATGCCATTGTAAGGAGATACTAGTCGTCTTCACCTCCAAAAGGAGTAAGACAGGGGAACACGATTTCTGGTCGTAAGTGTCGCTTCTCTTCCATTTTGGTTTTTTTAGATCTCTCAATTTGAATAAGTAAAGACTCTAGTTAAATTAAAGTTAAATTAATTTTAATTTCTCACGGAAACAGTTTTGACTTATTTGTATTGTTTCAAACTAAAGAGAAAGTTAATGATAATTTTTGATGATGACAATATTTAAAATAAAAGTGAGAAACAAAAGCGAAATACACTAATTCAGCCTCAGTCACTCTCATTTTTATCAAATAATGAGAGAGTAGTTAAACGTGGTCGATGTGGTGTTGCTGGCAGTGCGTTATCCTGCTACAGAGAGTGCCCGAGGTTCAAATCTCGGTAGAGGAAAAGTAAAAAACTTGAAAATAATATTTTTTCTACCCGGAACCACCTCTTGGCAGTCAATGGCAAACCTACAAGAGTTACCTATGAAAAGCTTTTTACTTTGCCGTTCGGATTCAGCAAAAAATGTAGGTCCCCTTCCGCTCATCTTCAAATACAACACGCACAACATGAGTGGATGCGAAAGCTTGGCATAGGCCCTCCGTGAGTGTTGTGAGCCATTAAAAGAAGAAGAAAGAAGTTAAAAGGCACACTACACTCAATCAGCAAATTAGCCTTCAGGAAATATAAATGCAGCAGTTACTTAGTTGTTCTTTTTGAAGCAATCTAAATCAGTGCAACTGGGCTACTTCTTTATACTTTTCCCGTCGTTCCTGTTGCTTGCTGCTTATTTCATTCATTTACATGGTACATCTTAAAGATGAGCAATTTTTTTATTAATTTTTTTTTTTTTTTTGTGTTCAACAACATTATTGCCCAAATGATGAGCATCATAAAAAGTTTTGCTTATGTGTTTTTAGTTGTCGTTTAAACATACTTATATAAAATTTTTGGGGAAGATGAAGGTGTGGAAGTAGAAAAATTGCATAGATATTTTAAAAGTGATTTATGGAATGTTGGCTGGCTGATGGTGCTGTGCTGAAGTTTGTGTTAGCGTGTGGTTATAGTAGAGCAATCATTCTTGGTGTCATATGGAAAATCAAGCGAATAATTTTGTGGAACTCCTACATTTTACTTTCGCTTACACTTTCTCTCGCTCTCTCTCTCGCTCTCGCTCTCTCTTTTCTCTATCTCTTCATTTATATTACGCTCTTATTGTTGGCAATTCTTTTGAATTATATTTGACATGCCAGTGTCATCATCGCCTGTCGCATACGTATTCAAAATTAGTATTCCGTTTGTGTCTTTTCGTTTTGACAGCTGACAAATGACATTTCATTTGCACATTCTTAACCAGCTGACCTCACAATTTCTTATGGCATACTATACATATAAAAATGTGTGGCTACGTTTTATGTATAATACTTACGTATGTACATTATTTATGCATGTCTGTATATATAAGTAGTATACATATGTATATCGGTCGTTTGCTGCAAGACTGTCACAAGTCAAATACAATATTTTTCAGTTAAGTATACAGAAATAACCGTTATTTAGTGCCTTATCCTGTGCAAATAATAATTGTATGTTATGAACTCTAAAATGGGTTTTTTCTCCGAATTTATGCATTTTGAGTTACGACAGTCTTGCAGCAAGCGATATGTCGTTACTATCAATGCTAGATACTTAAATGAAAAAATCCTAAACATTGAAGTTGTGCAAAAGAAAAACAATCATTAAAATTAAATTTTTTTGTTGTTGGTATTTTCCCCACTGCAAACACTCACTTAACTGTACAAGTATATTTACTGCATATTACTCTCTCTCAGCGCGACTTACTCCATGTCTTGCATTTACTGGTATCTCATTTGTGTGTTATTTTATGTTGCTGTGTTTTCGTTTCGTTTTTTCTGCAAAACAAGAGTAAATACTTTATGATTTATGTATCTAAGACAGAGAGAGAGAGAGAGAGAGAGAGAAAGCAACAAAGCAAAACAAGAAACAAGTTTTTGTTCATTCTAATCGCTTACATACAAGTGTTCACCTGAATATTCGTGCACGGGTTACATATGGTACATGAAGATCGGTTAAAACTCACCCATTCGGATGACAAATCAAACGTTTTCGGAATATGAAATTTGAGTATCTTCTCAGTTTTCAAGATTACGATTTCCTATTCAAGTAAGTACCATATGTACTTCAGTTTGTAACTCACAAACGACATTACATTTATCTTTTAGCGTATAGAGAAATTTTACCACTCACATAATATTTGAACACTCCAAAAAGGTTTACAACATTTCTTAAACCTTTTAGAGGGTGGAAAAAATTCTATTGAATTTGTCATTTTACAAAAGTTCACCCAGTTGAAGTCTCTGAAAATATTTGCAGACCTGTAAGTTATAGTTTCTATAGCAAATTTATATTTAAATTTTATTTCTTTTTTTCAAATCAGAAATAATTACTTTACTAGAGAGATTCATATAAACTTATAATTTGTCTGAAATTTGAAAGTTTGCTTATGGATATATATGTTTAAACAGATTTCATGGCATTTATGCGTTTATATGAATCCCACTACTATCTCTTGTTGATTTTCAAAATAAATCGCTTTTCATTTAATTTTAGTGAAGCAAAATAATTGTAAATTAATTATGTAAATTTAATTTCAAAGTCAGCACATGTGAGAAATCTTAAACAGCGATTACCCTTGGTAAAAACTGTTAATGTATTTTTGACACATTTTCAAAAATCGTACAGATGTGCAAAATAAGTTAGCAGTCAAATACCAGAACGCAAGAAGAAAAACCAATAAATAGCAACTAATGCAAGTCATCCTCAACCGTATTTCGAATAATGCTACTTAGTTACAAAACAGATTGGACTTGTTTTCTTTATTTCAAGTTTGTGAATTAACTCAAGTAACTTTATTTAGCAAGCTGAGTTTAAACCTCACCTCAGATAAAATCACGTTAGAGAATTCTATGTATGGTAAAAAAAAGATAAAATGGTTTACCAACCTTACTTATTTTCCTTTCACTAAAATTTACTCTTACCATATACTCGGGTGTACTTACTTACATACATATGATATTTAAACTAATGCAAACATCTGTACATCAAATTAACATTTTAATTAAATATATTATCATTCCAAAGACAAAAAAAAAAGAAAAAACCGACCCCATCAATTTACACATTTACACAAAAGTTTTTCATTTATATTTGAAATTTGTAATGTCAAACATAATCCAAATTGTCCTGTTTTCTGTAAGTTACACAAAAACTTTGCTACTTTCTCTCAACGAGGAACGAACAACGATGAATTAAATCAAAGTGAATGCTTTTGGATTTCTTTCAATAGAATTTGTGTATGTTTGTAGGTATTCGGTTAAATCTGTATGTTTGTGTGTGTGTGGGTGTGTGTATGTGTGTGTATGTTTGAGGTAATAGAAAAAACTATTTTCACAATGTCGAAACTTTACAATAATTGTGCCTCAGAGAGATGGAGACATACACAGAAAGAGACGACGAAAGGTAGACAGAAAAAGAGAGGCTGGTAGATGACGATGGGAAAAGACAGAGTCAGCTTAATGAATTCACAATTCACACAAAATGTCGGCGTTTGAAAAGTAACCAAAACTAGAGAATTATTCTCAAGGGATAAGATTTCGCTAAAGTTTCTTCTTTTCTTTACTGTGTATTTGCGTTTGTTTGAATGTGTGTGTCTGTGAATTGTTAATTGGTGTGCCAATTAGAAGTAGATAGTTGGGTGAATTGAAAGCTACTTAGTTTGTAAAAAAAAAACAATCAACCCGACTGCAGCATTAAAGCATAAAAGTTTAAAAAATACATAATACTTAAATTTAACGTATACGCAAGCCAAATTTTAGCGCTACCCTTTGATATTTTTTAGTGTTTCAGTAAATCATTTTCATCGGCATCATAAATAAATAAATAAATTGTCAAATAACCCTAATAATACCATACTCAACCAAAAAATCATAGCAACTATGTGGCCAAGGTTAAGTTTGACATTCTGCTGTCATGTGAGATTCCAGGAAGACAATACACAAATCTCTGCTCTATTTATTATGTATGGCAACATAAAATAAACTTAACTTTCCCTACAACTGGTTTCTTTTAATGAATTTATGACAATATTTTCAATTCACCCTCTACAGGGTATAGAGCGCCCACCGTAACAACCAAAGCCTCTCGTTCCTCCCGCTGCAAGTGTAAGGTTGATGTGTGTGTCTCTCTTATTTTATCTGAGTGTTTTTTGGGTGGGTGTGTGTGTATGTGTGTGTGTGTGTGTATATATATGTGTGTGTATGTGTGTGTGAAAGAAATCCTTATTAAACGCCTCATAAATTTTTATAGGGTGTACATGCAATAATTTCCCATTTTTTTTTGTTGTTATCGGTGTTTTGTTCCCCAACGCTTTTGCCAAATAGCGCAAACTTTTACGTATTTTCTTTTCTCCTATGTCTACTTTCTTATGTCGCATGCACATCGGCATCAAATTGGCAATGGATATTTACTTTTTCTTTTCAGAAGGTAAAGAGCAAAAGTGAAATGGGCATGAAAGGAAGATGCTGGTTGTTTTGGTTTTATATTGTTATTCTTAGCTATTTTGCCATAGAAATTTCTCAACGGCTGCTATAATTATAAGTATCTAAATAGAAAACCTGAAGAACAACAACTGCACTGATATACGAGTACATACGCAGATACCTACACATACTCGTATTTTACTTTACTTTTTATTGTGTTGTTATCCAAGGTTCCTATTTGAATTTCGCACAAAATTGATTTAACTTTAAATTTAATTGGAGAACAACGCCAATTAAGAATGAGTTAACCATTGTTTCTCTATTTTCCTCTCTCTACTTACGCTTCTAAAAAGCGAAAAGCAGACAACACCCATATTTCTTCGATTACTTAATATGAATTAAAATTTTGTACATATATAGGATGTTAGTCTTTCTTTTCTTTCTTTTTCAATCATTTATTTTGTTAATTCATCTTTTGTCTCGTTTTCTGCTCTTAGCTGCTGGTTATACTGGTGTTCGCTCTTCGACGAACACATCAAATTTTACTCTCGTGCTGGGTGTAGTGGTTACATTGGTGTTCGTGACAGAGTTGCATTTTGTCGAAATTCACTTCTTTTTGTAATACAATTTTTTGCACTACGGCAACACTAAATGCTATACCAAAAAACTTTAAACGATTTTAGTAATATGGAGCGTGAAATTAATAATATAATTAAAAAATGATGAAAATAATATGATTTTACTTCAATAGTTTTATGAATAAAATATTTAATATTCACTTTTAAAAACTAAAAAAATTCGCAACTTCGCTTTTTTGCATATGACAATAATGATGTACAGGTTTGCATTTTTTCCTTCCATTTTACATACATTTTTGTTATTTTTTTGTAGAATAACTCATTGACACCCTGAATACTCGGTGTGCTCGGTGTACATTTCACGCAGCATATCATGTTCGGTGTCAGAGTGAGTAAAAGCTCTTTTTTTCGTGTTCGGGCAACAACAATTGCATGGTGTTCGCCGAGTAAACTTTGAATATAACCTCAGCCATAATTGATATTATTTTATCTCTCTTCCCTCTCTTTGACTTGTCTCGATTATAGTTTCCGACCGAATCTGACTTTTTCTCTCGCTTTTTGAAAATTAAAACTTATCTATTTAGATCAAATATCTAACTTGATATATAAATTATAGTCTCACAGATCCCCACATATTTTTCAAAGATACAATGAATCTTTTGTATGTAAAAAAGATGTATGGCAAAAAGACAAATTTCAGTAGAAATTCAAATCTTCCACAATTGCTGACTTCAACTTACATATAATGCCTTAATAGTATTCAATGCCAGAGTACATTTACATATTACCTATGATTTATTTATACTTTTGTGCACATCTGGCTACATCAGGTTCCGGTAAAATTAACCAGAATTTTTTTAAAACTTTTTTAGGTAAAGTATATAGTATGAAAGTACTCCGCTAGTAGAGTAAAACCTCCAAAGGGTTTGACGTTTCCAGATCGCTGGATTTTTTTATGGCCTTATGAAAATCTTCCAAATCCACTAAAAAGAAAAAAATTTCAAAATAGGCCATAAAAAACCACCGATCTGGAAACGTTAAATCCTTTGGAGGTTTTACTACACCAGCAGAGTACTTTCACCCTACACTGGACTTTTTGATCACCCAGATTGGCTGCTGCATTGTGCAATCTTCTCAGTTTTTGCAATATTCTAAACTAAACTCTCAAGCATGTATGCAAATATAATTCTATAAAATTTAAAACATTTTTCATCTTTATTTTTGACAATTTTCTTTCATTATTACATATTTTCTCCATGCTTGAATTTTTATTTTGTTTTTTTTTGTTTTACTTTTTTGCAACATTTACGCTTGCTACTACATCAATAGGAACAATAACAAAATTCCTTAAATTTCTGTTGTCGTTGCTGTCGCTTGTATGTCTGTAGCTAAAAAGATATCTGTTAATATGACAAAAACTTTCAACACATTATGTTAGTCGTTAACTTCATCCTCTTCTTCTTCTTCTTCTTCTCCTCCTACTTCTTTTTCTGTCTATGAGCAAGCAGCAGTAGAAATATTTAGTTGTACACAATAGATAGTATAACTTGACTCTCTTTTTTTACTCTCACTCTCACTATTGTTTCTCAGGTTTTTTCCCTCTTTTCTAACCAGTGTTGCCAACAATTTTGAGGAAGTTGTAGCTCATACTGCCGAAAAAAATTTTATGAAAAAAAGTAAACAAATATTGTTGTGTAAAAAAATTGGTTAAATATTTTTTTTTTTATGAATACATACTACTGTGGGCAAAAGTTAGTAAGACTTTGTTCATAATTTCAAATTTGTTTATTCATTCTTCCAAATCTATTTCGTCCCCTTCAAAGTAATCCCCCCCGGCCCCAATACACTTGTGCCAACGTTTTTTCCAATTCTCGAAACAGTTGTTAAAGTCAATTTCCGGAATAGCCTTCAATGCGCTTAGCGATTCATGTTTAATGTCTTCAATTGACTCAAAACGGTAACGAAGCGGTTTTTTGAGTTTAGAAAATAGCCAAAAGTCACACGGTGCTAAGTCAGGCGAATAGGGTGGTAGGGTGGTTGCGGAACGATATCAGTCGAATTTTTGGCAAAATGGTCTCGTAAAACCAATGCAGTGATTTTGGAACCAATCGTGCATTCACTCTTCTTAGGCCCAAATGATGTTTTAAAATGGTTTTCACTGATCCTTCCGATATTCCAACGATGCCAGTAAGGTCTCTGACTGTTAATCGTCGATGTCGATTCTCGAGCACCAATTCCTCGATTTTATTGACGTGTTGATCATCAGTTGATGTTGATGGCCGTCCTGGACGTGGTTCGTCGTCAACGCGTTCTCGACCATCTTTGAACAATTTGTACCAATCAAAAACACTTGCTCGCGACATACAATTATCACCGAAGGCCTTTTGCAACATTCTGAACGTTTCGGCACCAGAAATTTGATTCCGCACACAAAATTTAATGGAACTTCTTTGTTGAATAATTTCACTCATTGTGAAAATCGCCGAATGCACTTTTTGTACTTCAGAAAGACAAGCGTATGCTAAACACTAATGATTATTTTGATGTGACATTTGGCACAGATGCCACCGACAGTCATACCAACCTTAAAAAAATAATATTTTGATGAATGGGTTTCCGCGCGAAATTTAAATTAAAAAGTCTTAATAACTTTTGCCCACAGTAGTACGTACCTAAACTACAAAGTTGTCTTTGTACTAAACATAGTTAGTCTCTACCGGGAATTCAAAATTGTAACAGCTTTCACCATGGAGTGGTCAGATAATGAGAACCGTATCGCTGTTATAGCACTTTTTAAGTGTGAAATGAAAAAGGGCGATATTTTCAAAAAGCTGCGCCCACTCGGGATAAGTCGCATGTTCGTCTGCCGATGCATAAAACTGTTTGAGGAGACTGGAGATATCAAAGACCGTCACTGGTCGGGCCGTCCATGTACAGTTCGCACGCCGCAAGTCGTCAAAGCCGTCAAATCAAGAATTCATCGAAATCCGCTCCGAAAACAAAACGCCATGACCCTTGAGATGAATATCACGCAAAAGTCCAAGAGTCGAATTATTAAAAAAGACTTTAGACTTGGTGCCTTCAAACGTCGCACCGGACATTTTTTGACTGCAGTCTTGGAAAAAAAGGGTAGAAAAATTGAAACGTCTCTTGGTGAAGCACGCTGATAATTTGCACAGAAAAATCTTGTTTACGGCTGAAAAAATGTTGACTGTGCAGGAAAAATTTAATATGCAAAATGATAGGGTGTATGCACGGTCATCTAAGGAAGCGTCTGAACTGATCCTACGGGTCGAAAAGGGTCATCACCCAGCTTCAGTCATGGTTTGGGGTGTCTCTTACGATGGGGTGCATTTCCACGAACAAGGGGTCAAAACTGCGTTCAAAGTTTCTGCGCCAGCCCAGAAGGCTCAGGCAACCCAGACTTGGCGTCAAAACAATTTGCCTGCTTTTATTTGAAGAATGGCCGTCTGGCAGCCCTGATCTGAACCCACTGGATTTGGACAGTTTTATAGAACATGGTTTGCCACAAAGATACCCCAGTACTGATTTTCTAAAGACTCCTTTGAATCGTGCTGTCAACCCTGTTCCAATGAACGAGGTGCGTGTAGCTATTGATGATTGGCCAGAGCGACTTAAGGCGTGCGTGAAGGCCAAAGGCGGCAATTTCGAATATGTAATTGCTTTTTGTATACAATATACGAGTATATCAAGAAGCATAACTAAAAAAATTGTTCCAAAAAAATTAATTATTTTTAATTTTATAACATCAAACAGTATTTATGTCCCTACTTGGTACAAAAAAACTTTTAAATATTTTTAATATAAAAAATAATTATTAATATACGAACAAAAAAAACAAAAGCCATTTGTAGGTGCTTTAAGTTCCTATTGGTAATTTCCATATCGTTTTCAAGTGAAGTAATTGCATTTTTCCAGTGCTAGATTTGTACAAAGCTCCTTTCACTAATCCCAAACTTGAAATTCCATCCGTAATAACTAACAAACGGTCTCTCTTTTTTCAAAAAAAGAAGAAAATATCAGTCTTTACAGCTTTTAAAGAGTTGTCAATGGAAAAAGTCATAATTTTTTAAAAGTTTCAATATTTTGTGGTAAACGTGAAATATATTACAGAAAATATTGTGCGATATGAACGAGTCTGTTCATCCGAGTAAAATGTTTGTAATTAAAGAAAGTTGCTAGGGGCTAAAACTCAAACTTTGTAGCTAATTGGGAAAATCGAAATCGCTAAACTGGCAACACTGGTTCTAAGAGTGGTCTACTGTTACAACAACACACCAACATCATCTCCTTTTTTCTAAAGTTGGCAGAGTATCACACATACTGTTGCTTGTCTTCTTATCTTGTTGTTGTTGTTGTTGTGTTTTTTTCTTTCTAATTTTAGTGTTCGATAAACTATCTATGTATGTATGCTAAACTATATATATAAGTATGTTACAAGTAAATATGTAATGTTAGCATTAACCCTAGCCCTGGTGCGCGGCGTACATATGTAAAAAAACAAAAATAAGCACAAGAAGTTTTAACTTTGATATGCTTGTTGTAATTTCGTTGCTGTTGTCTTTGTCGTTGTCGTTGTTGTTGTTGATGGTATTGAATAAAAGCCATTCTCTCTTGCAATGCTCTGCCTTATGTTGCTACTGTTGTTGTTATTCTGCTTGTTTCTTCATTTCTTTTTTTTGTTGCTGCTGTTATGTATTAAGTGACTTCATAAGTTGAAGCTTTATTAAGAACTCATTAATTTCTTGGACATTTTCTTCTTCTTTCATTTACATTTGTATTGGTGTGTGTGTATGCGTGAGTGTCTGTGTCGGTTTTTATATTTGTTTTATTGCAAAAGTTGAAAATATTTTATGGCAGTTTAATAAAGTTATGCTAAAGTTCTGTTCGTTGTTTTGGTTTTTGTTTGGATTATATGGCAAACTATGTGCTTAACTGTCATTCGAATAGCAAAAGAAATTTACTGAAAGTTGTTAATTTTTCTTTCTACTTTTTCTATTATTCTCGTGCACAAGTTCTACATACATTAACAATATCTAGTAATATTGGTATTGTTCTGGTTTCATGATTAGAATTTATTTTTTGTTTGAATGATTTACTTATTGATATTGATTGAATTATGTACGTATTGAGGTTGTTGCGTTTGTCAATTCATGCGTAGTTTCCAAAATGCTTGGTTGACGATTATTAATTACACGTAGCTTATTAATTTTGTGTGCTCCCATGGAGATTAAGTGGCTCTGAAGTAAAATATTCAGATTACACAGTAAATTTGAGCTAGTAATAGGCAACTATTAAATATTGCTCGGCAATCCATTTACTTTACAAGAATTGTGAAACTCATACGCCCTGTATTGCGAAACTCTAAACTAAACTATGTACATGTAAGTAAGACTTTATTACTATCTTATTAAAATCTTGTACACTAAATAAAATTTGTGATATACTTAAAAATAATATGAATAGCTTGTCTTAAAATAGCAAGTATATTAATTAACAAAAGCAACAACAACTGCACCTACCACACAAGTATAAATACGTACAGATATCAAACAAGCGCTACTGTGTGTCTTTAAAGTATGTAGCATATGCTGCTTATCTACTTATGTATATAAAGGGTGGTCCGACTAATAATTGGTATTTGAACTACTGGTTATTTTGAGTGTAGCAACTCTATTGTCATTCGTATTATGACTGAAAATTAGTTTTTATATAGAAATGGGTCGATATACGCTATACGCTTGAACAACGTTAAGCATTAATATCAATTTCTTACAAATTTACCGAAAGTGTAAGAAAATTACGTTCACAATTCGAAATGGATAAATTTGTGAAACGCGTTGGACGAAACAACACATTCTCGTACTCTCAGAGTGTGCGCAAGCTGACCAAATTGCTGCTTTTGCTCAGAAGCAGGAAGATGCATTATAGCGAATGGTGTGCGCCACTGAACAATGATAACTGATTATTTATGACCTATTTTAAAAGATATGGGCTCACACAATATTTGGCTCTAACAAGATGACGCACCGTGTCACACAAGGCGTGCAACAATCGATATTTTGCGTGCGATGTTTTATTGACGTGCAATGGCTACCACGCTCTTGCGATTTGACTCCGTTGGACTATTATTTATGGGGGGCAATTAACGGTGAGTGTTACGCTAATCATCCATCTACGATTGTGGCTCTTAAGGACGAAGCCATCGGTGAAGTACAACTCCATTTAGTCGAAAATGTACTGAAAACATGGATTGAGGGCTACTGCAAGGCCAAGTCATTTGAGTGTTCTACAATTAACTGGAAAGATTATACTTTCGAATAATAAAAACCACAAAGAAAAAAAATTATTCGTTTCTTAATTACACCAAAATCAAATTCCAAATAACAAATGGTCCACCCTGTACATAATCTTGAAGCATGAAAATTTAACGCCACTTAATAATATAAATAAATCAGCAGCATTTTATAACAACCAGAACAACTACAACAAAAGTAAAACAACAATATCATTAATATGCATAAGAAACAGCCAAGAGTAAAAAAGGCAACAGAGCAGCAATTTGTACACTCATAGAAATGAAAATACGACTTCGTGTGTGCATACTTTCGTTACATATCTTTAGAAAAACAGGACTAAGATGATCTTGATCTTAAATCTTTACTTACTTTACTTTACTTTTAATGGCACAACAGCCCATGAAGGGCCTAGGCCGAGCTTTTCGCGTCCACTCATGTTGTGCGTGTTATATTTGTACATGAATGATCTTAAATCAAGGTTATAAATTCCGAAATGGGTACGGTCGCGGCCGATCTTTATGTACCCTACACTTCTTCTGAAATAAAATAGCTTTTTGCATTCAATGGTAGGTTCAATTTTATTGGTAGCATAATTTATTTTTGAAGTTTCTTTTTTTTAATCGTGTACTACACCAACATTTATCCCATTTCAGAACTTAATCTTTTTCTGGTAATAATAAATGTCTGCACTAAGCTTGGTTGAGATTGCTTAAGTTTTACTCGAGTTATCGTGTACACGGACAGACGTGTACACGATCAAAACCAACCAACCCCGTACACAGTCTGTGTAGGGTGTCAAAAGATTATTGTGAAAAATACGAATTGATTTTCTTACTTCTCTATATATATTTATGGTACATACATATACTCTCTTTCTTCTCACTTTATGCTTTCATGGATTTATGCATCAACAAGAGAGAAAATTGCGGAGAAAATTGTATTCTTAATTATATTTCTAAGTTTTTCAGTGATAGGCAAAATGCGTAGAGAGATTTACTCTTTCAAAGTGTTACATATGGGATTCTCTAAACCTCAAGTTATTGTCTTTGTCTTGTCCCTGTCGGAATATTTATATGCGTAAATAAGACTTTAAATATTTTCCTTTATCTCAGATATGACAAAGCGAACTCAATGCTCTCTATCAGCTATTATATAACTATATCATAGTTTTCACAGGTTCGACTCTGAATATCACGAAGAAGATATTCATTATGCAAATTATACTGGAAATAGGTAAAACCTGCTAACAAACTTTTAAGCTAAGTTAGGTTAGAGACGCTGTCCTATAGTAGGGCAAACATGGGAATTGGAACCGCGCAAACTCACGGATGAGAGTTCAATACTGTGCCAGTAGACTAACGATGTTGTCAACATTTAACTAGAAGCACATTTACTTATTTCTTTGAGTGTATAGAAGTATACATACATATATGTATACGAGTATGGTATGTATTTATTACTCATGTTTTATGCAATAACATAGAGTGACAAGTGAATTTACAGCCGCATAGATTCATATTTTATAGTATGCTCATACACATATGTACATATTCAATTACACACGCACACACCCTTTATACATACATATACATATTATATGTATGTTTGTCTGAATACATACATATACATATGATAAAAGCACATAAAAAAGCGCTTGGTAAAAATGTTTAAGTGTTAAATAAAAGCGGTACTCACAAATACACACACATGCATCGCTGTAAACAATCGGTCTGGTCTTACACTAATGTTATACTAGACCACGGTTATATGTCTAGTCCAAACATATGAGAACAGACTGGTTCTTTTTATACAGGCTTGTCATTGGACAGGACTAGTATATACTAGTTCTACACTGTATTTATACAATAGTCGAAAAATTAGTTGCATTGGACCATTTCGTGGCACAAAAAAAATAAAACAATTTTTAAATTTTGTGAAGTTTACTTGGCTCAAAACAGTCACTGTGTATTATGAAGCAAAGGTTTTATTAGGTGATTGGCGTAAGCATTGTACGTGCGTGATCGTTTTATAACCAATATTTTTTTTTTTTTTTAAATTTTTGAAAATCAAAAAAAACTAGTCACCTTTGACTAACAAGAGGTTTTTTAATGTAAAATTTCACGTAATACTATAATACACTTATCTAAACTGAGCATGTAGATCTGAGCTAGTCAATCTCCTTGCTGGTTGAAACGCCTCAAAACGTCCTTTGGTTTAAACCGACTTAAACGTCTGGTTGTAACATCGCAAAGTAACGCCGGAATAGTGCAGTTTGAGTGTTGACTCAGTGTGTCATGATGTGTATTGGCAATCTTCTGTATCTTGCCTGACTAGTTATTTTAAGATCACGATGTAGGCCATCATTTCGCACATACCACGGAGCGTTAACTGCATCCCTGAGTGCTTTGTCTTGGAATTTTTGTATCATATTTATTATATGATTATATTATATGATTTTTTGCGCAGCCCCAAATTTGAACGCCATAGAGCCACACAGGCTTGAAGACTTGTTTGTATATCATAAGTTTGTTTTGTAGAGACACTTTGGATCTCCTTCCAATAAGCCAAGTTAGTTTTTTGTATTTAATGTTCAGCTCTATTAATTTTTTCTTGACGTGTACCTGCATTTCAGTCTGGCATCTAGGTTCATTCCCA
Organism: Palloptera scutellata; assembly: GCA_958295655.1. Lineage (NCBI taxonomy): Eukaryota > Metazoa > Arthropoda > Insecta > Diptera > Pallopteridae > Palloptera > Palloptera scutellata. Next base: position 3,212,898 of record OY282450.1, on the reverse strand, counting down.
AATATTTCGCAGAATTAGCTGCTGGAATTTATTCACTGTTTAGAAACAATGGAATTTGGGTTTCTCTTTTGTTGGTAAAGTCGACGTGGATAGACTTTGAGCTATTTACTGCCAGTTTCCATTTATTGGTCCATTGTTCCACTTCTTGGAGAGCGGTTTGTATCTTAGTGGTAGACACGTTGTTATTTGGACCTGTAGCCATTATTACCGTGTCATCGGCAAAAGTTGTATAAGTGTGTATACAGCAGGTACACAACGGGCCTAGTATACTTCCCTGAGGCACCCCGCGATTTATAGGATATAGTTTTGAATACGCATCATCTAGTTTAACTCGATAGAACCTTTCGGCAATATACGACAATATATCCAACAGTTTACAGTATTTCTGTGGCAGAAGGTTGCTTAGCTTATAAATCAAGCCAGAATGCCAAAAAAAAACCAATATTTGGCAAAAAGCAAAGAAAAACAAAGACGAACCACTTTTTGCTTCGCTGCTGCTTCAACGAGTCAGCTCAGTTTTCCACACATTCGGCTAAATTTAAACTTTTCGGCAGCTATTTGCGCTCTCGAAGTGCGGTTGGGTTTGTTTAGTGTTAACAATAACGTCAATAACGTGTATTACAACAAACTGGTTATGTCTAGCATTACAGTGTACTAGTCTTTGTACTACTTAGTATGACTAGAAACATGCGCGAAGTGGTCTGCTGTTGGTTGCAGGGATTTAAAACATGTCACATTTTAAGTGCAAAGTATTTGAAAGTGTATGAATTTATGTGTGTGTTAGTGCTTCGGCTTAATTTACATAATCCTTTAGAAAATTAACATACTCATGAAAAACAAAAAAATATCAACAAAAGAAATTTAACAAAAATTTTAGACTTCCTGTGTCTGGTGTTATTGTTAGTGTTCTCCATCTCCCTCTTCAACTTTTGGTAAAACAAAGTAGTCGTATTTTTATGTACATACATACATGCGAGCGTCTATGTACAGGGTGCGTCGTCTTTTATGTCAGTATGTAAACATTTAATAATTTTAACATTTATCAACCGATTGACTTGAGTAAACATGTTTTCGAAACGTCAATTCAGTACAATTTTAACCATCGTTTTACACCGAAACAATGCGACGAAGTAGTGATGTTGTACAGTGTCGTTCAGTTGTGTTAACTCAACGTGCATTTTGTCGAAAATATCGTGGCTAACAAGCATCGGCTGACAACACTACTCGGCGTTTGGTGTTGAATTTTGTGGAGCACGGAACAGTGGGAGATCGTCGACAAGCCGTTAATCAACTCCCAAGACGTTCCAGTGAACTGGATGAAGCGATAAGAGAGAGTGTTGCCGAGAACATACATGTGTCGTATCGTCACCGCGCTCAGCATTTTGGCGTCAGTACAACCACCTTGCAGCGCATTTCGAAGGACTCAATTTACCCAACAAATATTGCTGACAGACCGTCTACATCGCTTGGAATATAGCCAAACAGTCGCTCGAATGGTTGACAGTGAATCTGATTTTTGGAAGCTTATTTTGATGACCGCCGAGGCACAAACAAACAAAATTGCCGCATTTGATTGATGTTGTATTGAAAGACTAGTCCAAATAAATTGTAAAGAACCAAATTAAATAAATTTATTCAATAATATTCACATACCTACATAAAAGATGGATCACCCTGTACAAACAAAAAAAAATACTCATTTTAATATTGCAACAAAATTATATATTATAAAGCTAATAAATTGCCACTATTTTAACTCAACGAGATATCGCTACCTTAATTTCAGGAAAAGAATGATATATTTTGATGCTCTAATATTTTCAGTATTGTTTTCAAAAAATTTTAATTCAAAGTTAAAGAAAAATGAGAAAAATTTACGGTAGCCAAATATGTAGATATAGAAGAATACGCTTAATAATTTTCCAGCAAAAACTTGATTTTAAAAAACTTATGTTGCAGCTTTACACACACATACAAACATGTAAAAACTACTACTCAAAAGCACTTGGTAAATATAAATTTTAGCAACATAATTTTTCAATCTCTCTCTCTCACAATCTCTCTCTCTCTCTCAATCTCTATCTCTCTCTCTCAATCTCTCTCTCTCAATCTCTCTCTCTCTCTCAAATTCTCTCTCCCTCCCTCTCTCTCTCTCTCACACTCTCTCCCACTCTCTCCCCTCTCCCTCTATCTCTCTCTCACACTCTCTCCCACTCTCTCCCCTCTCCCTCTCTCTCTCTCTTTCTCTCTCACAATCTCTCCCCTCTCCCTCTTTCTCTCTCACAATCTCTCCCCTCTCCCTCTATCTCTCTCTTTCTCTCTCACAATCTCTCCCCTCTCCCTCTATCTCTCTCTTTCTCTCTCTCTCTCTCTACCTATCTTTCTCTCTCTCTCTCTCCCTCTACCTATCTTTCTCTCTCTCTCTCTCTCTCTCTACCTCTCTGTCTCTCTTTCTCTCTCTCTCTCTCTCTACCTCTCTGTCTCTCTTCTCTCTCTCTCTCTCTCTCTCTCTCTCTCTCTCTCTCTCTCTCTCTCTCTCTCTCTCTCTCGCTCTCTCTCTCTCTCTCTCTCTCCCTCCCTCTCTCTCGCTCCCTCCCTCCCTCTCTCTCGCTCCCTCCCTCTCTCTCCCTCCCTCCCTCTCTCTCTCTCCCTCCCTCCCTCTCTCTCTCTTCCTCCCTCTCTCCCCCTCCCTCTCTCTCCCTCCCTCTCTCTCCCTCCCTCTCTCTCCCTCCCTCTCTCTCCCTCCCTCTCTCTCCCTCCCTCCCTCTCTCTCTCTCCCTCCCTCTCCCTCCCTCCCTCCCTCTCCCTCCCTCTCTCTCCCTCCCTCTCTCTCTCTCCCTCTCTCTCCCTCCCTCTCTCTCCCTCCCTCTCTCTCTCTCTCTCTCTCTCTGTCTCTCTTTCTCTCTCTCTGTGTCTCTCTCTCTCTCTTTTTCTCGAATTTTTTATTCAAATTTCTCTTTCTCTTCTACGTGGCATGGATTCTTGCTAAATATACTTAAATAGTGAGATTTGTATGCATTCCTGGCTCAATTAGTAGGTTTATTTACATATTTACCTATAGAGTGGGTGTTAATCGATAGCAAAATGATTTTTAAATATGTGCTCTTGAAATAAAATAAAGTAATAACAAAGTATTAAAAGTACATATGATGTTTTCGGCTAGTCCTTTAAAAAATAAAATGGTTGAGCACATTCCTAAAAGTCATCACAGATGGTCTGTACAGTATGAAGGGATGTGCACTCTGTACCGAATGCCATCCGGATGCAGCTTTTTGGTGTTTGCGGAGCTTTTGAGCTTGAGTCACTACATAGCCCGAGTATTATTTAAAAATTACTGTATAAAGTTCTTCCGATGCGTCAGTTAATAGACGATGAAATTTTGCTAAAAACAAAGTTAAGAGCTAATGTTTTAAATGTTTTGTTGTGAATTTTGTGTTTTAGTGAATACATTAACCACAATCAATTTATCATATTCTATTAAGGAGTGCTTCGAATAAAATTGTCTGGTACAAAAATGATGAAATCTTTTGAACCAGTAGTCCGATTTGTTTAAACTAAAGTATTTTATTTTGAAAATTATTTTTAGATTAAAAAAATAAAAACAAAAAACCACAAAAAATATTAGTTTTTAATAAAAAGTTAAAATTTTTCAGGAATCCCTTCCATTAATGTTTTTATGGTAGTGTCCAGCACCCTCACAGCTGCTGCAGACCACTTTCTTTTGAAATCTTGAAGGTCTTTGGCCACTTTTTTTGTTACCTTCATCTCCCTCTTTTACTAAAGCCCAGTACCTCTCAATCGGCCATAGTTCTGGACTGTTTGGTGAATTGGCTTCTCTAGGCACCAAAATCACTTCATTCCGTTGGAACCACTCTAAGGCCGTTTTGCTGTAGTGACATGAAGCGAGGTCAGGCCAGAAAAACGTAGACACTTCATGTTGGCGTAAAAATGGAAGCAATCTCTTTTGCAAGCATTCCTTCAAATATTTTTCGCCGTTGATTGTACCCGATGTCACGAATGTGCTGCTCCTTTTGCCACAACTACAAATTGCCTGCCGAACACGGAATTTTGTATTTTTTTTTGGTTTTGAATTTTTTAGCGTCATTTCCTCGAGAATCAGCTGTATAAAATTTCTGGCCATGTAGCTGGGAAAAGTCCGCTAAAACATAAATTTCATCGTCCATTATGCAGCATTCAAATTTCTTGACAAAATCTCGGCTCAGCATTTTCGCTCGTTGTTTCGCGGTTTCATTCTTCACGGCGTTTCTATCCGGAACTTTTTGAACTTTGTACGTCCTCAGCCCAGCTTCCTTCTTAGTCCTGCGCACGGAAGATTCTGAGATTCCCCGCCAATTTCCTTCCCGAAATGTTTGGATCTCTCTTTAAAATGGTCACAACGTTCTTCGCCTTCTCACAGTCATGTGGCTCCTTCTTTTTACCAGAACCTTTCTTCCGATCAATACGCAGTTCTTCCTTAAACCGTTTAATATGACCAGTGAGGTTGCTTTTGAAAAATTTTAATAATATTTTCTCGCACTTCCACTTTGTTTGCCATTTTCGCGTTAAATAAATTTTTATTGTCTTTAACTGACACATAATATTTTCTGACATTTAATTCAAAGCTACTAAGACCATAACGGACCATTTTATTCGACGCAGTCCTTAAGTCATAAGCAGTTGTGGATAGTGAATATAAATATACAGATGTATACATTGGCTATTCAGGCTCTGTGCATGATGCACAAGTATTTCTGAATAGTTCTTTGTACGCTAAGAAAGACTATCCTCCACAGGATTGGTTTTTGATCGGTGATAAAGGCTATCCATGTCAACTATCTCCAACTAAGTTGTCAATCGCCTAATAGTAGATATGTGCATATATAAACTCGTCAAAAACACATTTAAAGACTTTTCTCAAAAGTATTCCAAGTTCAAGCTATTTTGGAAGTTTTGAAAACTCCGAAAAAAAAGAAAATTTCACTAGCTTGGATTTCAAATGATGTAACAAAGGTTCACGAACATGTATTTTTCAGAGACAACAAACTGTTCTAAGGAAAAAAATTCAAAAATTAGTCAATTTTAACACAAGTGCAAAATGATTCACAATTTACTAAGTGCAAATTGTACAATGAGCTTACAATTACATCAAAAGTAAGTAGTTCCAGTATCCAAAAATCTCATATTGAAATTTTATCCACAAAATGGATTAAAACAAAAATTTAAATATGAACCAAAACAAAAAGCGTAAAGTGAAATAGAATTGTAAAAAATAACAAAAAAATTAAGTAAAATCATTCAAGGCCATTAGGTTTGAAAACAAAATGGCAACAACCATAACAAAGCCGGAAAATACAAAATATTAAAACGTTTATCTAATTGTCAAATCTCATAGGGCCAGCACACACACATACACTTACACATTCGTACAACATGCGAATAGGTATAAAATCTCTTAAGAAATTGTGTTGTTATTGTTCTTTTGCTTGTCTGTCTCTTAGAACTTTGCAATAATACACACACAGAGACAGCGAGGCTCGAAAAAAGGTTTACGTACATAAATATGAGGGTTTATTCAATGTGCCCTTAATTAAAGTGATTTCCTTTTTCCGTTGTCGTAAATTGCTTTGCATTAAATAAGCACAATATGAACGAATAAAAAAAGAAAATAACAAAGCAAACACAAACCAAGATACACACACACACACACATTTACCAGCATTGACACAGATAGGTTCATACACAAAAGGATAATGGCAGAACCATGAAATTGTATATAATTATAGAGAGAGTCTATGATGCCAGTTTCGCACCTTTTTGCAATACTCAACTACATACACAAACACACATGCATAAACCTACAATAACAGCTCGGAGCTGTTCTCTTTTCGTCTCGTGTGACGGACTCTATGTTCGTGTAGGTGCTTTGTGTGTGTGTTGCCTTTCTTGTACTTACTTTACTTTTAATGGCACAAACGCCCGTGGAGAGCCCAGGCCGAGCTTTTCGCATCCACTCATGTTGTGCGTGTTATATTTGTACATGAATGGAAGGGACCTACAGTTTAATGCCGAATCCGAACGGCGAAGTGAACAGCTTTTCATAGGCAATTTTTACTCTTGTAGGTTTGCCTTTTGCAATTGTAGAACAAATATTTTTTCTACTTTTTGATTTTGCCTGTGCCGAGATTCGAACCCCGGACACTCTGCGTAGCAGTCCAACGCACTACCACTACGCCACAGCGACCACGCTGTCTTTCTGTTACTTGGTAATAAAATAACGTAACAACAATGACCCAGTCATCCTTAAGATGAAACTACAAAAACAACAAGACGAAGAAAACATAAAGTGAAAGGAAAAAACAAAAAAGGCAAAAACGGCTTAAAGCCAACGTCTATTAAAATGAAATCTTTAAGAGCAAAGTGCAGGTGTGTACGTCGGTCGTGTGTATTGTTGTTGTTGTTGTTGTTGTTTTTGTTCTAGAGTTAAATGCCTTTTCAAGCTTACCACCACTCACGTTTTTAACCTTCTCCTTCCCTGCATTCTTCTTCTTCTTATTTCTACTATTGCTCCTGTAATTTTTCACCTTATTGTTTTCTTTTACTGATTATATTTTTGTCGAGAAAGAAGAATTTTCAAGTTTGTTTTCGACAATTTTATTTTTTGTTTTTATTTAATATTATTTCTTTTTCCCCCCTTCTTTTACTTGGCGCCACTCTTTCACTCTTTTAACAGTTTTCTATTCCCTCTCTTTCTCCGTCTTTTGATTCAATCCAATTTGCGTGAATGTCTTTAGATGTTTCTTCAAACGCAGTTAAATATAGTAATATCGCAAACACACACACACATACACACACACGAACTTTGAAAGCAAGCACAATGCATAAAACCAACAGCAAACAAACAAGCAAATATTTATCGTATTTTTATGTGAAGTAAACGATTTGAAATTGAGTGAGTAAAGCATTCATTTTATTGTGAAGGAAATTGAGATTGTGAATTGTAAAATTGCATGAAGCTAAAGTGTAGCGTCACTAGTTGTTGTCCTTAGGTAAGTACTTACGAGTATGTATTTTGTTAAGTGAAAAGCAACGAGCCAAGACACAGTCATTGAACTTGCCCGCAATTCACTTACAAACAAATGCAAGTTTTAAAATAGTGCATTGTTATTTGTTTGATCGCGTTTGAAAGGAATTGAAGCACATATTTGAGTGCTCCATGGCGTATACGTGACTTTTACATTCATATTTTTTAATACATTTTGCACAATACAATTTTTAAATTTAAACTCAAATTTCAATTTAAGTTTTTAGGTCTAAAAAAAAATACGGTTTAAATTTAACTTTTGTATTGGATATAAATTCATTTTTATTATTTTTTTATTATCATAAAGTCTAACAATAGCGACCCGTTTGCGTTGCTTTTGTCATTTGTTGTTGTTATCATTCAATTTACAACTCTACTCAATTCCCATGAAATTGGCAATTTCCGCTGTTTTACGATTTCACGATATGCTCACAAAAGTGCCCAACTGTCGAATATGAAACATTAGGTGCTACACAACTGCTGCTACATATGTAAATATGTAGAGTAGAAAAAATTTAAAAATTTACTCAGAATTGTATGCTGTTCTCACCGATTTCTCGCCTACTTGAATTTTACGCACTCATTACCACTAGGGAAATGTTGGCGTTTCATGTAAAGGTATTCAAAAAAAAAGTAAATAGCTATAAAGCAATATTCAAGGATTTTCCAGCAGCATCTGCAAGTTACAAAAATAATTTCAAATACGAAAAAAGAAACACTTAAATTCAGTTCAGTGTCACAATCAAGAACAAAATAAAATCAAATTCACTAAAAAAAATATAAAACAAAAAAAATATAAAACAAAAAGGTTCTGTCTTTTAAATGAATAGTTTTCCAATTTTACTACTAAACGAGAAAATAATAAAAACAATTAAAGAAAAAGCAAATATAAAGTTATACTGCGATGCACTTCAATGGCAAATAACCAACACACACAAGTACGCATATATGGTATTGTCGATATATGTAATATGAACCTCTACTAGTAGCAACCCAACGGAAAATGCGCTTTTTGTCTGCATTTAAGCATGTCAAGTGCATGCAGTACTTTTTACACTGCATGTCACTGGAGATATGCGCTGACATTGAGCTTTTTAGAAGTGCTAAAAGAGCGCTTGCGACAACTCGATGGAGATGATTGACATACTAGCATACGTACACGTAAGTCATATAAACTATACACTGACCCGTTGATAAATAAGATTAAAGTTTAATTATACAGTGACGTACACAGAATGTAAAAGTTCTTTAGCACTAACCGCGTAATGCTCATTTATATCAGTTTTGGATGGATTATAAACTGTTCTCAAAATAAACTCTTCTCATTGAAAATCGAATTCCTGCTGAATATTCTTCAATTTTATTATTGTACTTAGTGATTAATTTGTTTCTATGTATATTAAAAAAAAAAGTAATTAAAAATCTTTTCAACATTTTCTTTCTAACCAAATCTAAATGGTCGCAGTGGTGTAGTTAGTAGAGGATTGGCTTGCTGAGTGTCCGAGATTCAACTCTCGGCACAGGCAAAACATACAAGAGTAAAAACTGCTTTGAAAAGCTTTTCACTTCGCCCTTCAGATTCGGCATAAAACTGTAGGTTGCTTCTATTCATGCTGAACATGAGTGGATGCGAAAAGCTCGGCCTAGGCCCTCCTTGGGCTGTTGTGTCATTAAACGAAAAGAAAAAATATAAATGCAAACAACAATCAACTAGAAATATGTAAAACAGAGTAACCAAAAACTAATCGACTTCATGTCTACAACAAAACAAACGAAAAATGATTTTGCCAGTCGAGGTAGGTAGAAGAAACTAAAACATGATTGTATTAATCGAGGTCAAGTATAACAGCGATTAGAGCTATAAAAAGATACAAGGAAATGCACTCGAATGTGCGAGATCAGCAAAGGCAAAAATTTCAATTAAAAGATTTCTATTTAAAAAAGCAATAAATTAACTTAAATTTTTTAGTAACAAGTAAAAAAAGAAGAATTAATTTTCTACAACATTTTTTGAGATTTTTACTTCATTGTAAAAAAGTAATTGAAATGTCTACAGTGTAAATGTGTGTATGTGTAAGTGTGTAAGTGTGTGCATGGCGTAAATTTCATCATCAAATCGTTGCTTCGTCCACTGTACAAAATTTATTGAGCGTGTAGTCTGAAAGCTAACAAGTGAATGAGCTGAATGAAATGCACAGAAAAATGTGCGAACAAAGGTGCACAAAGAATGCAATAATTGCAATCAGAACCAGAGAGAAAGCAAAATTGTTAAAGGTAAAGAAGCAATTGGAATTGACCAAGCGTGGTGTCTTGTGATTGCGATTAAAAGATAAAACAGCATCGATTTAACAATACATTTTCTCAAGTTTGAAAATGGCTTTTGCTAATGACGGAGTGAAATACACATGTGAATTAGAATTCTCTGATTATACAGGGTGTTTTTTTTTAGAAGTGTGGTTTTCAAGAAGAAATCAAACTCATATAATTTAATGTTGTGGCCAAGGATTTAGCTGCATCATAAAGATAAGGATTTGCCATTATGTTTAAAAAACGATTTCGGGCAAGTGGCAGCCGCGGCTGTTTCGAATAAATTCCAGCCGAGAGGCCAGGTCCAATTTTCGACCACTTTTTGCAGCAATTGGGGCCATATGTCAGTAATAACGCGCCGAATATTCTCTTCCAAGGCGTCAATCGCATAACCCCACAAAAAATAGTCCAGCGGTGTTAAACCGCACGATTTTGGAAGCCCAAAAAGGTGAGATAATACGCTCACCAAAGGTATCCTTCAATAAATTGATTGCTTCGTTGGCTGTATGGCATGTAGCGCCGTCTTGTTGGAACCAAAGGTCGTCCACATCAACATCCTCCAGTTCAGGCACGAAAAAGTCATTAATCATGGCTCTATAGCGTTTCCCATTGACTGTAACATTATGGCCGGCTTCATATTTGAAGAAATATGGACCAATGATTCCCTCTGTCCATTGAGCACACCTAACAATGACTTTTTGAGGATGTAACGGCGTCTCAACAATGGCTTGTGGATTATCATCACTCCAAATGTGAGAATTTTGCTTATTAACATACCCATTCAACCAAAAGTGAGCTTCATTGTTGAACAAAATTTTCTTGTGAAAACCTGGACCGATGGCCATCTCGTTTTGGGCCCATTCACCGAACGTGCGACACGCCTGATGGTCGTTCGGCTTCAATTCTTGAAATGGCAAACCAAACTGAGCATAAATCAAGTGACAGCTATCAAAAAGACCAACTCCGAAAAAAGTATTGCCTGACTGAAAACCACACTTATAAAAAAACACCCTTTATATGATTAAATTTCTTCGTAACATATTATGTTGCATAGCTGATATGATTCTTTTAAATTGTACAATACTAAAAAGTACAAATGTACCAATAAAGTCTAAACATTTCTCCTCTCCCTCTCTCTTTCTCTCTCTCTCTTTCGTTCTTCTTCGTATTTTTTTGTCTCTACTATTGAGCCACACCCTAACTAGAAAAGAGGCACAAATCACATTTAAAACATTGGGAAATTAAAAAAAATGTGTTTGCTTAGTTGTTTTTGCTAAATTGAAAAACTTTAAGAAATGTGAAATAAATGTCATTGCTAACCTGTGAATGCATATAAAAATTTTATTAATGGAAAAGACTCAAGTCTTTATACTAAACACGTATGCATATACCAGATTATTTTTCATCCAATAATATTTTATATTTATATACATTCACAGGTAAGTAATAACATTTATTTCACATTTCCTAAAAGGTTTTATATTTTGACATGTGCAACTTTTGTACAAAGTTCGGGTGGGTGCGATATATTCGCATTAATTTTTCGTTGCTGTATTTACGGGAATGAACACCGTCAGCACACACCTCTATTATGATTGGGGTCGCTGTGGCGTAGTGGTAGTGCGTTGGATTGCTACGCAGCGTGTCCGGGGTTCGAATCTCGGGACAGGCAAAATCAAAAAGTAAAAAAACCTGTTTTTCTACATGGCACCACCTCTTAGCAGGCAATGGCAAACGGCAAACCTACAAGAGTAAAAATTGCCTATGAAAAACTTTTCACTTCGCCGTTCGGATTCGGCATTAAACTGTAGGTCCCTTACATTCATTTTCAAATATAACACGCACAACATGAGTGGATGCGAAAAGCGAAAAGCTCGGCCTAGGCCCTCCATGGGCTGTTGTGCCATTAAAAGCAAATCAAGAGAAGAATGAAAAGAAAGAGGAAGCCTGCGTTATTTTCTATTTTTTGTTATTGATACATTCAACAGACAGGGTCTATGAATGCAGAGCATTGTGTTGATTGGGAGGAAGAAGGAGGGGAAAATGAGATGTGGCATGCAAATACAGCACACCGATAAACAGATAGACAGCCATTGTGGCAAGTATGGCATATTTATAATGATATTAAATCATTTAGAACTTGAAAAATTAGTCGATATTACATTCATGTATAAACCTTTCCCAAAACTAAACACTGTTTAATATTTTTATTTTCACATAATTTAAAATTATAATATTAGGTTACCTGTTGCTAGAAAGTCAGGTAAACAAAAATGCTTGTTGAAATGTAAATTTATAGCCTTATCATTCCTTATCAATCAATCAATCAATCAATTCACTATGAATTGCATATATCAATGCAGAAAATTTGTACGCTTCCTAAATTGATTTGAAGCATACGTTAAAGTTAAGGCACTCGTTTCCTTAATTTGCTAAAGCCCTTACATAAAATTTTTCATGTTCGAGTTTTTGATGGATCATTTGCATTTTTCCCAAAAATGCTGAAGCCAAACACTAAAAACTTATGCTTTTTAACTTTAAATTACAATATTAACAACACTGAAAATACTAAATCGCCGTTCGGATTAGGCATTAAACTGAATGTCCCTTCCATTCATGTACAAATATAACACGCACAACATCAGTGGATGCGAAAAGCGAAAAGCTCGGCCTAGGCCCTCCATGGGCTGTTGTGCCATTAAAAGTAAGTACAGTAAGTAAAAGATATGTCAGGGTGAAGAATTTCATACACCGACAAAGACAATTTGCATACATATGATTGCACAAATATGTTTAAATAAGTGCACACACATACATACAAACATACGTATGCACGCACACACACACATTGCCTCGATCACATTGCACAACACATTAAATTTTTCACTTTATTTATGGCTGACGAGAATTTTTTTAATTTTGTTGTTGTTGTTCTTGTTGTTGTTGTAATTCTTTGTTACTTTTTAACTGCAACAATAACAACAACAGTAAAAGAAACACAGATACATGCAACAAACACGCAGCCCACTTTCATATCATTCAGGAAACGAAATGAGAGAGCTAGCGAATACACATAAACACACACACACACATACATATCTATGCTTAAGTGTACCTATGTGTGGCGTGTATATTTCTGTGTATACGATGCGATATTATTTTTGTTTCCGGTAAGCAAAAACCCACATACAATACAAAAGTAAAGTGTAGCGCAGTAAAATATATATAAAAAACAAGAGAGAAAATAAAATTTTTTTGTTTGTTGCAAGTGGATATGAATTGCAATTTGTTTGATGGTTATTGCGTCGCTCTTGTACTTCTTGTTTGTTACTGTTATTGTTGTTGCTGTTGTTGCTCTTTTTATTGTTGCCATTTTTGAGGGAATTGCCATTTTGGGGACTTTTGCGTTGCATATACATACATACCGAACCGACATACATATGTAGCAATTGCCGAAAACAGCAGCAAATGTAAGAACTAAAGTGCAACGCGCTGACTCGTTCACCAGCGAAAGGGTAAACGGGTGCACTAGATCATGCTGCTTGAGTTTCACACATACACACACACACGCACACACACACAGACACACATTTACGGTGCTTCTATTTTCCTTGGCAGCTGCTCGTTTTCAAAATTTCTCTTTCTCCCTCTCCGGCGCTCTTTATTCCAACCCTTTTTGGTTGCAGAAAGTAAAAAGGATTTAACATTACCGCACACACACACACATACACACATATATGGTTTTCTGTTACTGTTGCTGCAGTTGTTGTTGCTGCTGTTATATATGGTCGGTAGTGCGCGGTCTTCGTTATAACCTCAAGGGTACTTTTTATGCTGTGAAAATAGTTTGGCATGTTTGTTTGTTGTTGTTGTTGTTGGTGGTTGGTGTTGGTTGAATTTTTTGTTTGTTTGTTTTCGGTGGAAATTGTTGTCATCATATGTTGGAAATTTTATTTCCTCAATGATGATGCTTCAGTGTCAGTGACAGCCCGGGCAGTTAGTGCTGGGGTGCCGAGAGAGAGAGAGAGGGAGTGAGAGTGAGGACCTTGCTTATCGAGAACGAACCTTCTGGCTTCTGTTTTAAAAACTTAAAGTTTTACACATTTGAAGCAATACTAAAGATATTCATAATCTGATGGAAATGGTTTTGCATCATAGCAAATGCATTTGCTGAAAATGTGTTTATGAATAACGAATACAAAAACAAAGCACATGCAACGCAGAAAGTTATGACGCTTTACATAATAACGGGATTAGTCGTGTTGTTTTTGGTGTACAAAAACGATGTGAGCATAATTCTAAAAGTATCGAAATAGCGAAGGAGAGAAATGTAACGACCTGTTCCGCTCAGCGGTCTCAATCACATGCTAACCACTCACATCGAAACAAGTTGCAGTAACCGCATTCACATTTGTTCTTTGCCATTGAATTTTACAATAAACTTTATGATTTTTATATTCACAGTTTTATTGGAGGGAATATTAACACCAACACATCAATATCCCGAATTCCCAAACAGAAAAGATATTAAAATAAAATTGCTTTGCTTACAATTAAGAATCGCAAAATCATGATACAATAGTATTAACGATAAGTTTTGTGTGTGATTTTTCATATATATACACCGCAGTTTCAAACAATCGTTCTATGTCTGCAACAACAACAATAACAAAAACAGCAACACCAAAAATCGACAATAAAAATACGGAGAAAACAGCAAACAGAGGAAGAAACGCTAAGCCTTCAAAGGAAATGAATTTCCTTTATGCAACAAAAAGGATTTTACAAATTTTTTCATTTATTTTTTACGTTGCTATAAAATTTAGTAGGACAGAAGATGGAGCTGTTGCTCTAGCGGCAGCAACAGCCGCAGGGAAAGATGAAAAATATAAAGGAAGCGTAGGGTGCAGAGAGCACAAGAAACGTGAAATGTGAAAGTACTAGCGCCACCAAACAACAGCAAATATGATTGAGCTCACTACTTTTCTTTTTACTACCGGCACCCAAGAAACATGCACACACCACACACAAATACATAAGTACGATTTGCACATTTACAATGGTATTAATTCCGGTGTTTGAGGTGCAAATATTGCTGGCGCAGCAAGCCGTTCTCGTTACCGTTGATGCTTTGATGTCACGGTTGTTGTAATTGCTGCTTCTGTCGTTGGCGATGCCGTTGTCGTTGAATGATTCTTCTTCTCCTCTATCCCGCGTATCTCTCCTTTATCCCTTTCCTTCCCATTGCTCCCCTCTACATTCAGCAGTCATTCATTACAATAGAATATTGCAAATACTGCAATGGGTTTCCCTCTTATTGCATTTCTTATTTACATTGCATTTCCTTTATGTTGTTGTTGTAAAACGTTATCTGTATATTTTTGTACTTGTGTCTGTGTGTGTATTTGTGTATATGCGTTTCTAGGGGCGCCTATGATTCCCTTTCCATTGGTCGTGTTTTCATTTAAAAAACATAAATTTCATTTTGTAAAATCTCTGATCTAGGCTTCACACAAAAAAAAGAAAAGATATATTGTTTTTCCGTTTTCTAAATGGACTGCATACTTAATAATTGAATTTCCTTCGACGTTCCGCACTTATGACTACGATGTAAATAGGTGCCTACGTTAAATGTTAAGTTTATAATTACGTATACGTCCCGGTGTCCGGATTCCAGTAGTCTGTTTTACAGTTAGATCAATGATGGGCAAACACCGTAGCGATATTATATTTATAAGTATAAATGTATTAGAATACAGTTAGGTAAACTTTAACCCCGGGTGAGAAAATTTTATAGACAGTCAGGAATCTCTCCGTAATTGTTTTTTCATAAAATGAAGTGAATATTATATAAATTTTTCTCATTGCTCTATGCTTTTGTTTCATTATTTCAGATTGTAAACTTTTGTTCCCATTCACTAGGTTTCTTATGTTTTCCATTTGTCGTGCATACTCAAAGGCGCGTTCAGGTCTAACATTTTGTTTGTGCTTCAATTTCTGGTTCCGTAGAGAATCTGCAATAATCGAAAGTAATTAAGTAGCAAACCTTTTATAATACAAATAAAAATTTAGGTACGTTTTGTTTAACTTAATCCCTTAAATTTATAACGGTGGTCCAATTAACCTTTGGCATTTTAACTACTGCTTAGTTTGGGTGTAGCAACTCTGTCATTCGTATTATGGCGGAAAATTAGCTTTATATTTGCGGTTAACGAAATGGGTCGATGTATGCTTGAACAACGTTGGAGAATACTAAAAATTTGGTGAAACTTCTACCAAACGTGTAAGAAAATTACGTTTAAAATTGGGTAGAAGAGAAACGCCTTCCACGAAATTTGTGGATCAAGTTGTGGAACGTGTGCGTGAAACTGAATCTTTATTGGATAAAACAACCGTTCTCGTACTCCTAAAGTGCGGACAACCGAAGAAATTGCTGCTGTTGGTCAGCGGATGATGTGTTGCAGTGAATGGTGTGCGCTACCGCACAATCATAATTGATTATTTGTGGCCTATTTTAGGAGAAGTGGCCTTAGAGAACATTTGGGTCGAACAGATGGCTTGCGGTGTCACACAGGTCATGCAAGAATCGATCTATAGCGTGGGAAGTTTGAAAATCGCGTAATTAACCGTTTTTGTGATGTGCATTGGGAAGTAGCAATTTGACTCCGTTGAGCTAAGTATTATAGTATATGTGGAGAGCCGTTAAATATAAGTGTTACCCTTACCATCCAGCAATAATTGAGGCTCTTAAGGACGAAATTGGTGCAGTCGTCGGTCAAGTACTGCTCCATATTATCGAAAATGTACTGAAAAATTGGGTTGATCGCATGGGCATGAATGAAAAAGTGTTCCACAATTCCACAACCGGAAGCATTGCACTTATTAAAACCACATTGATCAAATTCAAAATTATAATTGGTCCACCATGAATACTTCAATATATTTCGTTATGTTTGCTACTTCGACTACGTCGAATACAATATCGAATATTTTCTTTTTTCGAAATTTCTTTAATATTACATTTTTGGCACTTTAATATAAAACATAAAAGTCTTGTTTTATTTTTTTCTCTTTTTAACAAAAAAGTTGCATGCTGCACTACAATTTTCGTGCTGTTGCTGTTTTTGCTGCTGCTGCTGCTTGCTGGTTCTACAGTTTTCTTTCATTGTCATTGTTGTGGTGGCACTTAACTTAATGAATTGGTTCGAGCTTGCAAGTGTTAATTGTATTAAAAAACATTACCAAGCATTTTTATTTATAACTTCCTTTAGTACAGCACCAAGAAGAGCTGAAGAAAGCTGCAAAAAAGAAACTATGTACTTTATCTTGAAAGTAGAAGGAAAGCAGCAGCAGCAACCAGGCCATTGTGCAGTGTGTGCCAGATTGACCCCAAAATGTCACTGTAAATACACTGTAGAAGGAAGACAAAAAAGATTATTCGCTTCTTGTTCAATTGAAATGTGTCAAAAAATGTGTACAAGAGATGTGATGTGTCTCGAATCTGCTTTGGTAGGGAATTGTTGAAAAATTACCAAACAAGCGAAGAATAAATTTAATTGACATGTGCCGTGTTGTTGTTTCTATCATTGAGTGCATTAAAATTTCCGTATACTACCACGTAAATACCAGCCTGTAATCGTTCAGCTTGATACCCCCATCCTAAAATTGGGAATAAAGTAGGAACTAAACTTCTTTCAAAAAATAAATAATCTGATTCTTCTAAAAGTAAATACTAAACAAATAATAAAATTAATGCATTTAATAAAAATAGGTCGCTGTGGTGTAGTGCTAGTGCGCTGGTGCGCTAGTTCGAATCTCGGCACAGGCAAAATCAAAAAGTAGAAAAAATAATTTTTCTACACGGCACCAGCTCTTGGCAGGCAACGACAATGGCAAACCTACAAGAGTAAAAATTGCAATGAAAAGCTCTTCAGTTCGCCGTTCGGATTCGGCTTTAAACTGTGGGGTCCCTTCCATTCATGTACAAATATAACACGCACAACATGAGTGGGTGCGAAAAGCTCGGCCTAGGCCCTCCATGGGCTGTTGTGCCATTAAAAGTAAGTAAGTAATAAAAATAGGTTAGCAAAAAAGAGAGCAGTTCTCCAAAAATTCCGCGTCATTGCTACGACAAATACAAATTATAATTTAACTTGTATGAAAGCGTTTTTCATTTCTGTAATTTTTCTCTTTGTTAATTAATTTCCTTACCCTCGATTTCCATTGAATTGAATTTTAAATTGACTGAGCTAATCCTAATCCTGCCCATTGACCTACTTCACCAATTAAAACCAACAATCAACAATCACTCTATTAAATCGGCAATGTTACAAAGGATTCAATTTCACAGATTAGAATTTGAATTTCGTTTTAGTTTTCTCTTTCAATAAAATTTTGTTTTATAATTGAACTCTCCAAAATCAATTGGCATGAAATCGAATAAAGTTTTTAGTTTCAGGATTAGCGAAATAATTTTAATTTGAAATATTAGCGCTGTGATTTGCGAGCATATAACGGGGTAGTTCTCCTTCTTTTAATGGCCGAGCTTTTCGCATCCGCTCATGTTGTACGGGTTACATTTTTGTACATAAATGGATGGAAATGTAGGTCCCCTACAGTTTTATTCCTGAATCCGAAAGACGAAGTGAACAGCTTTTCTTAGGCAAATTGCTTGCCAAGAGGTGGTGCCGTGTAGAAAACTAGTAGAAAATCTGCTTTTTCATTTTGTCTGTGGCGAGATTTGAACGCTGGACAGACACTCTGCGTAGCATGTCAAAGCACTACCAACGAAGCCACGCCGACCATATTTTTTATACAGTTTTAAATTTTCGCACATAAATATTGAGCCCATTTTAAAATTTTAACGAATTTTTAAATTATATGTCATATAAGTATTTAATCCTTGTTTACGCTTGTTACGCATGCTGCCGGTACTGCTAATAAGGTTTTAAACTTTGTTGTGCCGGTTTTCGAAAGATATAAATAAATATTAAAAAAATAGACACTAAATGTGTCTAACCACATTAACCACCTTTTAAGTTTTTACACATTAAATGTGTATGAAATAGCGTTGGTAAATTTACGTCATTGTGTGCTAATTTTAAGAAATGGGGGAAAATTACACATTTATTGTGTAACAAACAGACAATTTTTGAAAATATACACTTTTAATGTGAGAAAATCTAAAAATTGGGGTAAACTTGCACATTTAATGTGTAAAATAATATGTTTACTAGAATTTGATATATTCGAGAGTAAACACCCATGGTCAATATCGCAGGTTGAATTCTCATTTTTTTTCATTATTTTAAAACCATTACGTAATCAATTCACAGGTAGATTAGTATCACAATTTTAAGCTAATTGAAAGTAGAAGGTAGCCTCCACGGAATCCACCACTGAGTATAGATTTTTAACTTCGTACTCGAATCGAAGTAAAAACTTCGCTATAATTAAGGGAGGGAGGAAACGGATCTCATTGCGTTTGGCATATTTGTAATTTAAATATATTTTTAATATTATAATATTTCATTTCTTACGCCAAATTCATCATAAACTCTTGCATATGAAAATAAATCTTCTCGCTTTTTGGTTTTTTTGTTGTTTTGTTCTGCAATCCAAACACCAACAAGCTACAATGAGAGAATAGGTATCAATAGAACGGATAAAAATCGAGTCAAAATTACCAATAAGAAACTTAAATAAATTCGCAAATCTATAACATCCGCTCGTGAAACTTATTTTTGTTGTAGGTATTGTTTTTACCCACATTGAAATTGCTCTCATTTAAAATTTGAAAAGCTTTCGAAATAATCTATGGCTAACACTGCGCATACTTCCCACTAACTGTAGGTACTTCAGAACATTTTAAATCAATTTCAGATAATTCCATAAACCAAACTAGAATTGCAAATATGCTCATGATATAATAAACTTATTCTATTTAACACCAACAATGCAATATAAATTTCTCAGACATTTCCTCACCTCTTACATTCTCTCCACTTCTATTTCTTGCAGGTATCTTCCGGTGAAACACAATACATCAGGACAGTCGACAGTTTGGTTGCATCGAGACTCAGTTTAAAGTTGAAATTGGAAAGAATGCATTTCGTTTCGGCTGCAGGCACCAACTCGCACATGATAAATGCTTTAAATGCAGGCGTAGCTGGAGCTGGAGCTGGAGCGGGAACGGGAACGGGAGGAGAAAGCATACCATATAATACATTGAATGCACTAGGTGGTGCTAATGGTGGTGTATCATCGTCACCAGGCGGTTTAGTTTTACGTTGTACTGCACAAATTGGTGATTTATATCAAGAATACAAGGAAATCGAATTGGGTGCACCGCAACAAAAGGACCCAGTGCCAGCAAGAGGTAAAACGTAACAGAGAGAAAGAAAAATATCAAATGTTGAAACGGAAATACTTAGGGCAGTAAGAACAACAACAAAAAGACAACACTTTGAGGCTCCTTCTTGAAACTGCAAAACAATCGCTACAGTGTTTTACAATGCACTTGTTGTTGTTCTACTTAAATGTCTTTGCTGATTGCTTTTGTTGCTTGCTTTTGTTGCTGGCAATTAAACAAATATTTAATCCTTTAAGTAATTTCTATGTGTGACAATAAAAACAAACAAACAAATGTCACATTTTTACTATTTTAATTGAACAGATTCTGGCACTTAGTTTATAAACATTTACATGTGTATGTAGTGCACACATGCACACCTCGTTCGTGTATGTGTTTTTAGGCATTCATTTATTTTCTGAATGATAAATTTATTTTAAGCTTTGAAAATATTACACAAATGTTGTTTTTATTTTTTATTTAAAACAAACTTAAAGTATTATTGTAAAATTCACACAATTCTGTGAGGCGAAAGTATTTTAAGATTAAGTTCTGAACACGTATGCTTTAATTATGCAACTTCAAGGTTTTTTATTTTAAAGTTTATTTGAATAGTTTAGTCTGCCATTTATTGAGTCTGGTCTCATTTACTTTTGCACACGGGAAGAAATCGATAGTGACCGAAATTTTCCATTATTGCAAAACTTTCAACGAGGGAAAAGTTCTGTAAGGGGGAAGCGAGCTTTCAGAGAAATAAAAGCAGCTAAAATTCGTTGCTGTCCTAGACAAATTTTTCTTAATGAAATACATTTTTCTTTGAAAGTAAAGCAAAGCGACAGCAACAAAGTTGTCAAAATTGCTAAATTTGGCAACCAACAACAAAAATAGCTTTTGAGAAACAAATTGAAAAAAATAAAAAAAAATAGAAGAACTCAAAACAAACAATGCAAAAATATTAATTTGAAATGAATGGTTCGGAAATAATAAGAAAACAAAAAAAGTTGAAAAAGAAAATACCGAAAACAAAGTATGGGCACTTTCGAACTTTATATACTCTACGCACTCTCTGAAATAAAATACCTTTTTTTTTGTTCAACATATTAAATTTTTTTTGCATAAAATGTTTTTATTTTCTGTCCAGACTATATTTTATTTTGTATGGGAAGTAGGCGTGTTTATTTCAGCACAATGATGGTAATTTTCCCATCAGTTATGTCTGAAGATATTTTAATAATGTCCATATACTTATCATATTTGGTTTCATTTGCTTCACTATTTCCTTTCAATATTTCACTTATATAGTACCAGTTCGCCCAATGTTGACAATTTGCAAAACAGCTGGCATTTTAAATACTTTTGCCAATTTCAAAAGCTAACCTCTTCTTGATAATAACAAATGACTGTAACAAGTTTGGTTGAGTGTGCTTAAGTTTTACTCGAGTTATCGTCTACAAAGACGGACAGACGGACATGGCTATGCTTGCTGATCATTTTTAATATACGAGGTATGATCAAAAAATAACCGTTATTTTCATTTTTATTCATATTTATTTATTCATCAACAACTATCTTGTCCCCTTCAAAGTAATCCCCCTCAGATATAATACACTTATGCCAGCGTTTTTTCCAATCCTCGAAACACTTCTGAAACGCGCTTTTTGGTATCGCCAACAGCTCCTGTTTCGATTTTTCTTTTATCTCCTCAATCGTAGTAAAACGCTTTCCTTTCATCGGTGTCTTCAGTTTTGGGAAGAGGAAAAATTCAGCGGGGGCCAAGTCCGGTGAATACGGTGGTTGAGGCATGATAACGGTTTTGTTTTTGGCCAAAAACTTACGCACAAACGACGTTGTTTTTGCTCAAAATTTATCAATTTTGGAACAATCTTCGCTGGCATGAGCCGAACGATATGCCAACATCATCAGCAACCTCTCTGATAGTGATTCGACGATTATCCAAAATCATTTTCTTCACTGCGTCAATGTTTTCATCGGTTGTTGACGTGCTCGGGCGACCAGGACGAGCATCGTCATTGACATCTTCTCGGCCTTCCTTAAACCGGTTATACCACAATTGAACTTGTGTTCTGCTCATAGTAGACTCGCCAAAGGCCACAGTCAACATTTCAAATGTCCTTGCGCATTTAATTTCATTTTTTACACAAAACTGAATACAGTTTCTTTGATCCATTTTTTCGAATAGTAAAAAATCGAATAGCACACCAAAACACGACTAACCTTTTTATCTGTCAAAAACAACCTGACAATCCAAAATGGTTGGTATTGCCAACATATATAACAGACATGTGTACCAACAAACAGAAAAAACAATGCGAAAATCGAACATATAGTACGTAACTCACGAAATTTGAAAATAACGGTTATTTTTTTATCACACCTCGTATATGTTTATACTAGGTATACAAGTTGCAAGCAAACACACAGCGATTTGCCTTCTGCAAAACAGAAAACATAAGAAATTCTACATTTTCTTTCGTCTCTTTTACTCTATTACTCTCACTCACTCCAACTTGTAACACTTGAATTATTTTAACATTTTTTGTTTATTTGCTTTATTGCTTTTCAAACATATGGAAATGCGCTGCGGAAAAACCATCGGGCAACCAGCGACTAAAATGGCAGCAGCCATTAAATTACCTAAAACAGCAATAACAAATTCAATTATTCTATTCCATTAGAAAACATACTCTACAGCAATAACAAAAGCAAATTTTGTTGTTGCCTTTGCATTTGTCGCCTTTTCGAGGAAAGAGAAAATGTAAAAAAAAACATTGACGCCACATGTTTCCTTTTTTTTCTTACAAAAACCCACAAACAAAAATAATATGACAAAAACGCATAGAGGCATATAACGGTAAATAGCACAAGTCAAAAATTGAGCATAAGTATTTAAGAGCACTACAAAAAGAATCACATTGACAAAAAACCAAAAGAAAATAATAACAGTAAAATTTCGCTCGCTCTAAAGAAACACAAATACAAACTGAGCGAATGAGGAGGAGAATATGTATACTGTATAGTGTATGGTATACATAAACAACCCAGTTGTAATTAGACGAGTACATGGTGAATGTATCGAGTACACTGGCACAGTGGTGTCTACCAACACATGCACAGCTAATCAGCTGAACTCTTTTTCTATGGCAATGAGGCGATACATGTGAGATCTAAAATGCTTTCGAACACGCGTTCTGCGGAGTGGCCACCACTTACTTTACTTTACTTTTAATCGCACAACAGCCCATGGAGGGCCTAGGCCGAGCTTTTCGCATCCACTCATGTTGTGCGTGTTATATTTGTACATGAATGGAAGGAACGCCGAATCCGAACGGCGAAGAGAAAAGCTTTTCATAGGCAATTTTTACTCTTGTAGGTTTGCCATTGCCTGCCAAGAGGTGGTTGATTGCCGTGTAGAAAAATTATATTTTCTACTATCTTTTTTTTTTTTTTGATTTTGCTTGTTCCGAGATTTGAACACTCTGCGTAGCAGTCCAACGCATTACCACTACGCTACAGCGACCACTGCACTTGAGTTATCTCGCAGTTTATCATTGCCTACAACGAGGTCATTGTGTTTAAAAAATTATATATATTATTTTTTTTCGTTATGTTTGATTTTTTTTCTGTTGGTAAATTTGAGCCCGAGCACCAGCGTATCGGTCAGACGCGCTACCAACTATGTTACGATCATTCATTTTTATTTCATAAAGTTTTTATTTTTTTAAATTAAAACATATTTTTTTCATTCTTAGACCCATAAGCCTTTAAACTTCTCAACTAGTTACTGATTAATGTTGAAATATTCTCACAAAGTCTCTTTTATTCCTCTATATACTTAATGTATTAGCCCAATCTAGAAAGGTGTAGATGTACGGAAAAATATCATACCATTAAATTTTAAGAAAAATTAGTTTTAATTTCAGATTTCGAAAATTCAAAATGGCAGACTCAAAAGAATGGAAAGTGCGGGAATGTTGCGAATTGAATCAAATTATGTAGTTTTTGTTTTTATTCAATGATTTGAAAACCCAAACCAGAGATTTTGTAAAATCCAATCTCTCTTAAATTAAATAAATTTTGGGAAGATTTGTAGGTATAAAGCGATTAAAGGAGCCGAATTATTATTAGTTACCACTTTTATAAACGATTCATATGCGTCCAACTGGGAACTTAAAGTCCAGCACACACACACACACACACACACACACCGAGAGACACTCACATTTGAACGATTGAGTGAATGCCCGTGTGTATGTACATATGTATGTAAATGAAAGCATGTGTCCACTTGTGTGTACGAGTATGTGTATGTTTGTTTTTTTGCCCTGCAGATTGTTTTTTTTTTCAACTAACGCCACTGGATATTGGATATTAAGAACAAACAAACCAAAAAAATAAATATAAAGAGATGAGCTCTTCCACAATAAGCTAAAAAAAAGGTAAATTTTTTATCACTGGGTGTGAGTGAGTCTCTCTGTGTGTCTAGATGTGTGTTGACAACACAATAAAATAAAAAAAGATTTAAAACAACAACTCTGCTGCTTGCTCTTTTATTTGTATCACACACACACACACACACACACACTTCAAATCTACCGCAAATCAAAGAATTCCCCTTTTCGCTTTGTTCGCTTTGTTATACTATTCTCCATTGTTTTGCCTGCTCTTGTTTTAAATGTACTCTGAATATTTTGAAAAATTCATGCATGCATAGAAAAAAACAGAAGAAATTCTCTTCGAGTCCACCAAAGGTGGCCCACGTCATGCTTAATTTTTGTCTTTTTTTTTTGTTTTTGTACCCGCTGCAAATATCAGAAGCTGCAGTGGTAATCTTTTGTTCTTTGCTTTTTTTTTATTTTGTTAATATTTTTATGTTTTCATTTTGTTTTTCTTTGTTCAGTTTTGACTGTTATATTTTTAATTTTTCTTTATGGTTTTCCTTATTTTCTCATGATTGCAACTGACACTTTTCGGAAAGCAAAAGAAAGACGAGAACAAAAAAAAAAACTCAATGGGCGTAGTACAGGTACATAACATATTGTACATAAAGGCTTAAAGGAGACGCGCAACTGACAGGTTTTATATGCACATTTGATTAATGCATTCTCGACAGCAACAGAAAGTAATTCGTAAATGGGCCTTACATACTTTACACTCGTTGTTGTCTTGGGCTATTCAGTTCTATATATCTATTATATCCAATAAATGCGAGCAAGGAAAGCAGGAGGGTTGATATGAAAATCGGGAACGATAAATGAATCGATAAATCCATTATGCACTAAAGGGCAAAACAACATGTGCCAAATCTCGCTCAAAAGTATTGTTCTCATAAAAATTTTAGTGGACTCATTTTTGTATAACGTACATTGATTTCGATAGATTAACGGTTGTTTATAACGTCCACAATTAGGCGTCATTCATTCGATATACCATGTCCATTCCATTCGTTGGTCTGTGGGCACGATAACTCGAGTACAACTACATAAAGCCATCTCAATTAAACTTAGTATTAAACACAGTTAGGAAGAGGTAATAAACTGAAATGAGCAGATAGGACAAGTGGACATAACCACGCCAGCATCTCGTATGTAAACTGCACCATCAAATGCCGTAATTACTTTTCCTTTCCAAGGTGATCGCGGTCGCTCTACTTTCATACTTCAACTTGCATAAACGTTAGCGACATTTCCTTTTACTCCTCATTTGCACATTCGCTTGCGATCCACAAATTTACTGGATATAAGTTCGTAAAACCAAAACAAATGTAAACAGAAAATCTTAAGATTTATTTGATTTCATTATGTGAAACATGCACACACATACACACGAGTACATGCATGCATATGCATGCATACTTAAATGAAAGTGTTAATACTAGTTGAAGTAAAAGCACACTATGTACAGTCTTACTAGCTACGCCCCCCCCCCCCCCCTCCCCACCCCTCAGTTTATTTATGAAAACATGTAAAAAGTTTTAAGCTGAATGAAGTTAATCTAAACTTTCATTCATTTGCCTCACTTTCTCTATGTGCGTATTACATTTAAACATGTGTGTGTGTGTGCATGTGTGTAAACAAAAGAGAGGGTAGATATTTATATAAATTGCAAGCAAATACAAATACTCACACAACTAGAAATATAATACTCATAAGTTAATTCGCTCTGGGAGTATCTAGCGTAAAGAGCCGTGTATAAAGAGAGAGAGAGAGAAAGCAAGTGCATGTATGGTTCGTAAAGGGTCATTTTTTAAGAGCTTGGTTTTTGAAAATCAAAAAAAAATCAGAAATTTTACAAAAGTGAATGAAATTTATATTTGGATCGATAAATCAATTTCAGCCATTTACTTTTAAAAGATAATTTCACTTAATTGTTGCCCGCGACTACGCTTTAAGTGGTACATTCTGATGGTCCAATAGAGCATTTTTCGGGATGCATTGGTAGCTGCCGAATTGCCTCTGGCTGGTCTTCACTCCAAATATGGCAATTCTGCTCCACCACGTATCCATTGAGTCAAAAAGGCGCCTCGTCGCTGAAGACAATTTTGCGATATAAAAGGATTGAATTTTGATAATAAATTTCAATAATTTGCACACGTTGTTCAGGCGGTACTCTATTCATGATGAAATGGCAAACCAAACTGAGAATTTTTTACTTTGACACATGTCACGCGTGAACTGTCCGAAATATTAACGTCAAAAACTAAGTATCAAAAAAATCACCCTTTATGTATGTATGTGTGTATATCTCTGCTGTAATGCAATTTATATTTCGTTGCAACTTATTCTCTCTTTTTCCTTCTTCTTTGTACATTGTTTGTTGTTTTAGATTGTTTGTTGTTTTTCGGTGTAGTGTGTTTTCAGTACTATTCTGCTTGCGTTCTATTTATTTGTTTTGCACTTTTCGCTTTTTTGTTTTCTTTATTATTTCCAAAAAAAAAAAAAAAACTTTTCTCCCTCTATCTCTCTAAATTTACTTTGCTCCCAAAATACACATACACACACAGACACGAATGCAACGAACACATGTGCACACGCTAACACTCTTGGGAAGCAATCAAAACATAGCAACAAGAGAAAAAAAGAAAGGGAATTGTTTAAACTATTGTAACTTTTCATTGCTGCATATGGTACACACCAACACACCAACACATTCACATATTCTAGTTTTTGATAGTCTCAGCG
Organism: Palloptera scutellata; assembly: GCA_958295655.1. Taxonomy (NCBI): domain Eukaryota; kingdom Metazoa; phylum Arthropoda; class Insecta; order Diptera; family Pallopteridae; genus Palloptera; species Palloptera scutellata. The sequence goes on along the minus strand of OY282450.1, from coordinate 3,185,960 downwards.
CGGGAGTCCGTACTCATATGAGTGAGTGAGAATGTATGTGATCGTGTTCGTTTGCTTATCTGCGTACCTTGGCTTTTTGGGGAATACATTAAAGCAGCTCTCTCTCATACACACACACACACATGCTCAGTTCTGTGATAACAACGAAAGTATTTATAAAATTTAAATAAAATAGAAATAAATTTGATTGCAACTCAAAAAGGTGATAGCATTTGAAATAGAGGAGGAAAAGAGAAAGAATGAATGGAAAATACCAGCAGGGTTTAGAAAGTAATGTTAATAAAACTGTTGCATGCTTCTAGGAGTTGAACTGTTACATGCATTCATCTATTATTGAAGCTAATTTTTATTAAATTTTTAAATGAATATTTATTTTTACTATAATTTTAAATTGCATTTAAGCAACTATGTATTTTTATCTCAATACTAATGTTAAGATTTCTCCAATTTCCTCCATCTCTCTCTTTGCAGTAACGCTCTCATCAACCTCAAGTTTCACTAATTTCTTTGGATACTTCACATCATCCACCGCAGCCTCTGCAGCATCAATGCACATACGGCAATTGCTAAGAATAGGCGTGGCAGCAGTGGCTATTGGCACATTCCATTGGTTGCACTTGGGCAGATGCAGATAGTTACATCACTGAGCTGAGTGATCTTAAGTGTACGGCATACAAGAGTAAATACATATATAAAAAGGAGAAGAGTAAAACAAAATGCGGGTGCGCGCATGCGCATACAGTGCATCTAGGAATTAGGCAAATATTCAAAACAAATTAGTAAAGCATAATTTTAGGCTAAAGTTCTGAATCAAAAGAAAAAATCAAAGAATGAAGGAAATAACTACGAGATATAAAAAGACAAAACAAAGATAATTATAGAAAATGAAATAAAAAATAAAAAGAATAATGAAAAGAGAAAAAAAAACAAATCCATGTATGCTTAGTTTCGGTAAATAAATAAATAAGCGGAAATAAATAGAGACATCTGATAGTATCAAGATAATGATTTCAGTTGGATTGAGTTAATAAAAAAATTGATATTACACACATACACACACACACACACGCATAGAATATCATTCATGAAAGTATTCATTTGTTTATTAAGTATTTTCTTTTTTTATTAGCACAACATAGAATACATACTTACATTTCTATGTAGATGCCAATTTATGTTAATTATGATTAAGTATACACAAAAATGTAATAAATATTATTGTTTAAAAGTTGTAAGCTATAACAAAAAACAAAAAACAAAAATAATTGTACATAATATTTACGTATATAGCAATACACACGCCTGCATACACAAATAGACTTACACACACACACAAACACACACACATGTACACTCTCAAATTAACACGCATTCATACTTACACATTTAATTGTTAATTAATTGTTTAATTAATGAAGCATCAATAAATATGGTAAATGAACTAAAGTAATAATAATAATTATTAATAAATTCATAGACACACACACGCGCATACAAACACTTCTGATTTTTTTTTTTTTTTTTTAATAGAATAATATTTATTATTATGTTGTTAAATAAAGCAAAAACAAAAAACAAAAAATAAAAATCATAATAAAAAACAAAATTAATTTAATACAGAAAGTAAACAAAACAAAAAAAATCCAATAAACAAATGCAAGAAATTTAAATACATTAAAGTGTGGCGCCCTTTAGCCAGTGCGCGCATAAGTTGAATAAACATTTGTAAATTTGCCTATTTATGTCACATGATATTTATTACCATATATGTATGTATGTAGGTATACATTGAGATATATTATATATGTATCTATATACATACATATGTATCTATATGTGCTGCATGTATGTATGTATGCACGAGTATTTGTATTTGTAATTGTAATAAATAATAAAAATAAAATTAATTAAATTACAATAACGACAACAAAAACAACAAACCTCTTTTGAATTATCATTGATGGCATATTTTATGCTACTTGTGATTCGCATTTATCAAGTTCGTAAATTATTATCAAAACTATCAAGTGCGGCACACATCGTCAATCATCGCCGGAGGAAATAAAATGCGAAAGACGTGGTCGGCGCTCACTACAGCTTCTCGTGACTTGATTCCCCCTCACTCTCAAGTCACTCTACTCTCGGTAGCAGTTGCCATGAAGTAATCATCAAATAATACTGGCAGTGACTGCCTCTTCCTTGCCCATAGTTTGACAATATTCATTTGTGTTATTTCTCTTCTTTTTTTTTAGGGTGTACCCCTATAAATGCTGAGCATTGCGTTGATTGGAAGGCAGATTAATAGGAGGGAGAAGTAGTTAGGAAGGTTTGCTTTAAATTTGCAAGGCTCATAATAATCGGGGAAAATATTTGCAGGGAGCTTATTTCAAATACGTGCGGTACGATATCTGTAATGTGTAGTGCGGTGGAACACCGTGTTTACGTGAAAGGGGAGAGTTCCGCTTGCTGTTCGTTTAGTGCTGGTGAACACACGAACTGGCGGCATCAGCTTACGCACCTCAGCAGAGCATCTACCATGAAAGTAATGGTAAAACAGAGAGACGCAAGCCACGTATCGACGATGTTCCAAGGAGTCAATAGAGCTGGCCACTCTGCTGCCTCCTATTAGCTTTATCGCCCGATGTTGGATACGGTCCAGGAACTCCAGTTACGTTCTTAATGCTACAGCCCATAAGATGCGAAGTAAACTTCAATTTAGAACTTATATATAACTTTGATAGGTCGAAGTGAAATATTTATTACACCGCCTTAGAAAGCCGTGACACTTGGCTGCTTCTCCGACACGTCAAAAATGTGAACACCACTTTGGCTGGACATGCCCAGAACGTCAAGAGTCGTTGCCTTCGCAATAGCTGCCCCACCCATAACTTGGAGGTGGGAAAACTCGTTTATAAGTTTCTAAGATAACAGACAATATTGGGTCTTTCGCGCATTGAACTCAACTCGCACTCGGAAATTGACTGGAGATCTTTATTGAGTGAGTCATTCATAACATGCCTTTTCCTCTCAATCTTCAAAGAGTTAGGGCGTTTTGAACAGGGATATGAATGAGCTGTCATCTGCAAGCGAGTAAACGGGATTCTTCGTTAATAACAGAAGGTCATTAATGAAGCGAAGGAAAGGGGTAGGGGAGAGGACCGAACCCTGCGGCACTCTTGCATTAATGGCAAGATCTTCCGAATCTATGCCGTCTATCACAACACGGTTAGAACGGCCACTTAGAAAGTTCGTGATCCATCGTGTAAAGTGTACTCCCGACTCCATACGCACTCAGTTTTGGCCCCAGTGCTTTAGGCCACACTCTGTCAAACGGCTTGAAAATATCCAGAGTAAGCACCTTGGTCGCATCTAGGCCATGGACACTGTGATACCAGTGCTCGGTGAGGACCGCCACGATATCGCCCGTAGAGCATAGAACAGATTTCGGGCGATAGATTTGGGGCGATAGTTCGCAAGGTCCACAGTCCTACCCCATTTAGGAACTGTTTGTATATTGGCAACCTTCCAACGAGACGGAAATACACCAGTTGTGTATGTAATGTGGAAAATATTGTGCAATGTCATCGGATAAGTTAGATTCTCTTTCTGACTCGACCGCTTCTTTTTTGGACACAAATCCGTGCAGTGAAATCGTGGTTGCTGGAACTTCGATGTTCACAATTTGGATTGGTGGTGCCAAGTCACACATCACCCGAAGGCACATATGTCAAGTTATTTGCCAAGTCGAACAACCTGACTCAATTCGTGTCACTTAATCCCATTCTTACATATCTGTAAATTAAGTAATCATCTAAAAAATTCTCTCAATTTGTGTTAGCCCATCAGCTACTCAAGTGCATAATACATATACTTATAACATTATGGAAATATAGCCACCTCGTTGGCCTAGAGATTGAGTTTTATACTGGAGTTCCAGTAGCCAGAAAAGATGATTTCCAGATCTTGAACTCAATGATATCACAATCGCCATGAGTTGGCGTATACGACAGAGCAGCTTTTGGTGGCGTTTACGAAAGAATATACACGGAAATAGATAGAAATGGATTTCTCAGGCGTTGCGTTGCTAAATAAATTATTGCATGAAAGCAAACAACGCTATTGCAGTTTAACTACTTAATTCTAATGCTAACTCATTCCAAAGAAAACAACTATACAACTCACGTTCTCGTAATTTCCTTTTTGGGTATGAGCGGAATTTATGAGTTACAACGATAGAAAAAGAGCAAATGCCAGTTGTCGAAAGGAATTGAGAGATTAATTTGCAATCGCTTTTCGGAACAGAGGAAAGACAATCATGGGTAAAAGGTAAACTAGAAAAAGTTAGTAAATTCTTTTGGCTTTATCATACAAACCAGAAAATCACATAAAGTCTTTAAAATGTATGCACCGAGCTTAATTCATACATATACTCCAATATTCTTTATGTGCACTTCATATCAATCGAAAATGCTTGAATATTGAAATGAAACATGTTGATACCAATAACTCAATAACTACTACCACAATCGCATCAATATTTGGTTACATACTTCACTCACAGTTTGTAGTTTCTATTTGTTTTTGCATACATTTGAAATGCATTTACATCTTGGGCATAAAAAACCCAAACAAAGTGATATGCAAAAAAGTCATTTCCTGCATCAGAATCCAGAATGAACTGAAGCCACAAAGAGTAAACTACTGAGCCCTCATGAACATCATCAACATATTCAATGTTTGTTGCATATTCATTTATTTCGTATGTAGTAGCAATGTAAACACACATACATACATACATAGTTAGTATCTAATATGCAAATATTATTTTTTCCAAAGCATCACATGTGAATGAAGTCAGCCAAGGAAAGGCAGGATGCGAATATTCGGAATGAATAAAGAACAAGTTAATAGCTTCTTTATGGTTAAATCAAAAATTTGTACTTTTACTCTATGCAAATGAAATTATTGATTGCATACTTTTAAGCATACGTTAAAGTTAGGATTACGGAATTGTGGATTGTGGAATGTAATGTTGGAATGCGTGTGGAAGAATTGAACAGATAGCATTGCATAGTTCTAGGGATTCCTGGTAAAGTAGAATATCATTTCGAATCCATCAAAGTTCAGCATCTTTACCATAATGGTAAATTTCTAATTTGACACAGTGACTCATGCGATAAATGTCTTGAGTAAGTATGAATTGTTGATGTTTGAAAAGATTATAAACGTGTAATGCATGTACTATATTTTATATGTATAATCATCCAACATTTTAAAAACTACTCTATTGAAAATCGCCTCGTAAAGTATTTTTCAAACCCTCTTAAAGGTGGTACTTCTTTAAAATTAAAAGAAATTTATTGAAAATTAAAACAAATAGACTCAGAAACGACAAAACAGCCTTCCATTGAACTCAGAAAATGAACTAATTTTCGACTAATTTTTCAACCCCGGGGAGGAAGAGTGGAGAAGGGGCCCCCTTGCCAGGGGGTTAATTTGTAAATTGATTAATTTTTAAATTAACTATTTAAGTGCCTAATTTGAGAAATTCGTGCTCTTCGAACTGAACATTCAATCACCTCTGGAACGATGCCTGAAATCAATACTTCAACACAGCACAAAATTAGAAAAAAAAATTTTGATAAAACACCCTTTTTCTATATTCCATTCGGAAAAATATTGGCCTTAAACTAAATCCGCTTGGTCAAAACTTAATAGCAGTTGTAAAGGGGTGAGGGCTTTGCGTCTCCGGACGGGGGTGGATTTTGAGGTCGTGTAGGAAAAAAGAAAAGCAACAGTAAACGATCTAACAAGATTTATTTACATATTATAAAAATATAATTGGGGCGTGCCTTTAAACCTCGATTTTCCTTAGTGCTTTGAGTAGTGGCGTCGGGTAACGGGTCTTCTAAATGTTGGGTTGGTTGCTGCGGTGGACGTCTTTTCTTCTCGGCTTCTCGATTAGTAATACCAATTCTTTAAACATTTCGGTAAAATGTCTAAAGATTGACGAAATACCCCCGCTATTCTCTCCGAACTTAACGAAAGGAAAAACGAGCTGGTAAGGGTTGCCTTAACTTAAACCTAATGAACATAAAAATTATGGCTTCAGGCCTAAACAGAAGTTATGTAGAAACAGAATTTATAATTTATAATATGCATAATCATCCAACATTTTTAAAACTATTGATATTCCACCCTTTTTCTATATTCCATTCGAAAAAATGTTGGCCTTAAAATAAATCCGCTTGGTCAAAACTGAATGGAAGTTATATAGAAAAAGAATTTTGCGAATTCTAATTCTGAATATTTTCGCTAAAGCAGATTCGAGATTTTCTTGATGATGGAAACTGAAAAAACTGAGAATGCCCAGAAGTGCAAAATTCATTGAGGAGTAATATTTTACCGCTTGGAGTAAACAATTTGTAGAATGTCCAATCCAACGATATTTATTTAGTATTTCTCCGCTTAGTTAAATATCTCCGAAACCATCAGAGCCACCTCGGATAAGAAACTTTCGAGAGAAAATTTAGTTTTCTTATCGAAAAATATAAGTATTTTGAAATTATAAATTTCACGACTTGATCAATGAAAAAGTATTTCGCTTTGGAATTAAATGAATTTAAAAATCAAACAAAATAATTTTGCCTTTATAGGCCGGTCGATTGCCATTCCAGCGATGCCATTCCAGCGTCCATATCAGTTGAGTAATAATTGAATTAATGACGATTTATTCAAATCGATATAGACGATTTCGGCTCATTCTCGCAACTCCGTGTAAAATCGCATCAACATTTTATCGCAGTCATTTTGATAGGTTTATAGTAGACTGAATCAAAACCATAGACCGAGTTGGAGCCAAATCTACATAAAATAATATGATCGAAATTCTAAATTTTTTTAGACGTTTTATCAGGAGTTAAAAAGCCCGATTGAAATTCAAATTTAACTAGGAATCTAAAATTCAAGCATAATATTTATAATCTTTATGGTATAATCTAATTATTAATTACTTTTACTACACTTGTTATGATTTCTAGTCGGTAAGAAAAGAATCTGACTAAATAAATGGAATGTAATGAGAAAATATTGGAACATTTTCAATTGTAGGTACTCCAAACATTATTCCCCCCCCCCCCCCCTCCCCCCACTTCCCCTCCTTTGGTAATTGACATAGACCTACCAGAAGCCTGATTGCAGAACATGCTCCTTTTAACTCCGTGCTCACGTAATTTTCACAGCAATGTTCTTTTTTGGATCTTTGAAATAAATTTAACTTGAAAAGGCACAAAGTAAAGGATGTTTTTTTTAGAAGTGTGGTTTTCAATCGGGCAATACTTTTTTCGGAGTTGGTCTTTTTGACAGCTGTCACTTGATTTATGCTCAGTTTGGTTTGCCATTTCAAGAATTGAAGCCGAACGACCATCAAGCGCGTCGCACGTTCGGTGAATGGGCCCAAAACCAGATGACCACCAATCCCGATTTTCACAAGAAAATTTTGTTCAGCGATGAAGCTCACTTTTTGTTGAATGGTTATGCTAATAAGCAAAATTGTCGCATTTGGAGTGATCATAATCCACAAGCCATTGTTGAGACGCCGTTACATCCCCAAGAAGTCAATGTTTTGGTGTGCTATATGGGCAGAGGGAATCATTGGTCCATATTTCCTCAAAGATGAAGCCGGTCATAATGTTACAGTCAATGGGGAACCCTATAGAGCCATGATTAATGACTTTTTCGTAACTGAATTGGGGAATGTTGATGTGGACGACCTTTGGTTCCAATAAGACGGCGCTACATGCCATACAGCCAACGACACAACAATCACAATCAATTTATTGAAGGAAACTTTTGGTGAGCGCATTATCTCGCGTCGTGGGCCTGTGGCATGGCCTCCAAGATCGTGCGATTTAACACCGCTGGACTATTTTTGGTGGGGTTATGTGAAGTCACTTGTCTACGCAGATAAGCCCGAGACGATTGACGCCTTGGAAGAGAATATTCGGCGCGTTATTACTGACATACGGCCCCAATTGCTGCAAAAAGTTCTCAAAAATTGAGCCTCTCGGCTGGAATTTATTCGAACCAGCCGCGGTGGCCACTTGCCCGAAATCGGTCTTTAAACATAATGGCAAATCCTTATCTTTATAATGCAGCTAAATTCTTGGCCATAACATTAAATTATATGCGTTTTATTTCTTCTTAAAAACCACACTTCTAAACAAAAACACCCTGTATATGCATACAGTCAACACACGCCAGCATGTGACATTTCAATTTGAAACAAATCTCACATCTTTAAAATCTATTGTACAATCATTTTTAAACGCAAATGTATTCGTGCACATGCAGAGCCTCCAGAAACATGCGATGACGATTGCCTAAAATATGCTCTTAAGTACTAACAAACAGAAAGCGGTTATTCCAACTACATAAGGCACAAATGTATTTGTGTAATCTTCTGCTTGCAATTGTGTTCATTTTAGTTTTGCATTTTTCATTTGCTAGAACAATTTTTGTTCATACTTCGGTTCTGTTTTTATATCATATATTTTATTGTTCTTACCGAAATTATTATCAAATAATTTTCATAGCTCAACATTTTCAGTTCTGCTAAGTAATACTACGAGTACATTTCAAAAAGCAAGAGTTAAAGTTTCCAAATCGGATTATGTATTTTGGCAAATCAGAGAACAACAAAGAGTTTTGTTTCTCAACGAAGTGCTTAGCTTCATTGCTACTCTTTCCCTCTCTCTCCCTCTCTCCATCTCTCCCTCTCTCTCTCTCTGTCTCTCTCTCTCTCAGGAGTAGAGCTGCTGATGATTGTTTCTGTTTGTACTTTCTTTTAACAATGCCTTTTTTCTGGTATGTATTTGAATTGCTTATGTTGTAATCGTTTGCTTTATTGTTGGACATAACACGAAAAGCTCGTTGTATATGAAGCGAGCATACTTATAGGCGTACGGAGAGCCGAGTCTTAGAAAATATTAAAACGTTTTCAGAGAAACGTATATACTATTTTCGAAGCATTTTTGTTAACTATTAATTTAATGCTTTGTTGAAAATGAATTCGTTAAAATTTATGCAATCCGGTTTTTGAAATTTCTTTGTAAATACATATTTTCATTTATCTGAAGGTGGGAAATGATATTTTAACAGGCAGATGATGATTGTGATATTGAAATTTTAACTTTTTATATAAGAATAGTTTCCTCTGGAAAGAAGTTTGTTATTCTTGACAGACCACATCCTGAAATTGGACAGAAAGCAATAACATTTTAGGTTTGAAAACGATTCAGCTCGAATTTAGTAACAAAACAAAAATGGGAAGATGTAACTCAGACAAATACCATAAGTTCTAGTCTATCTAGAATATGATTTTGGAAGATTTTCTAGCTGACAATTAAATATTATGAGCCCATTACCCATGATAATCATAATTGATAGATGTGATTTCTTTAATCTGAGGCGCGAATACCAAAGTTAAAAACAATTCTCAAATGTCACCAGGTTATCTCGAAACTAGTGAGGGCTGGTCTCTATAAACTCACTGCGCTTGAAACATTCATTATCTTCTTTTGATCCTATCGGTTCAAGTTCATATTGAGATTGAAGAGAATTAGTTTGCTGGTGAACTAGATAAGAAAGAAGCATCAATTCCAGAGCCATTCTGTGGGATCGAAAAAGGAATCTTTTTACTATTCATTGGGAACAAGATGGGATGGGATGGATGGATGTGAAGAAGGCCGAGAACCTAACCTACGAGTGCAGGACAGTTCCTCAAGCACTTAGGCTATGTAGCCCATTGTACTTAAGGCCTAGGAAAAGAAGAAGGGGTGACAGTAAGTAAGGGGTTAGAGAAAAAGAGGGAAAAAGTTGAAAAAGGGGTTATAGGGGGACCACGTTCTCTTCCGCAAATTTTCCGGATTCTCTCACAAATCTCAGAAGATCGCAGAAGGGGAAGGAGTGAACTTTGTCCATTCCTGTGACATCGAAACCCAAAATGCGCCATCTCGTTCTGGCAAAGGCGGGACATGTGCAGAGAAAATGCTCTGTGCTGTCCACCTCCTCCACACAAAATGTGCAGGTCGGGTACTCGGTGATGCTGATGGTGGTTATATGTTGGTCCCATGGATTATGCCTTGTGATGAGTCCCACCATCCGGCGAAGGTGCTTCCTTCCTAATTTCTGAAGGAATTCTGCTGCCTTCCTGTTTGGACAAATCACAAAACACTTAGCCGTTTTACAGATGTTCAGATTGGACCAACGCCTCTTATGTAAATCATTAGCATAAGATTTTATCCAATGCATGGCACCTGCCAAACTGGTCCCGACTATTGGCTCTGGTCCCAAAGATATGTTCTTTGATCCACATTTGGCCAACTCGTCGGCATTCTCATTCTCAAGAACTCCACAGTGTCCAGGAACCCAGATGAGATGAAGCTGATTCAGTCTTGCGACTGATCTAAGTTTCCTCTTACACTCTTGGACAATCTTTGAAGTAATTCTCGCGTTCTCCAGAGCCTTAAGTGCACCTTGACTGTCACTACAGACTCCTTTACGTTCCCCGCGCCATTTACTTTCAATTATCCATTTCGCTACTTTAAAGATGTCGAAAATTTTTGCCTGGAAGAAAGTTGCCAACACACCCAAGGAATAGTAGCAATTGACACCTTCGCGTAAGTGCCATCCAGCTCTAGTACCTTCAGCGGTCTTGGATCCGTCAGGCAATAATGGCAAAGGCAGTTATACCAGGACTAGATCATTCGAATGCACTAATCGTCACATATGATCTAAAATGCTTTAACGAAATATTTGAATATGAAAAGAGTGATCTAAGAATCTTAACAAGACACTGTAGGTTACCTTTCAGTGTTTCGGAGACAATAGGGAAACAGCGAAACATATACTAGGACAGCGTCCAGTCCAGCACCCGCCCAGCAAGCGTCAAATACCAGATTCCAATTTGAATTTCCAAGGAGTGAGACAAATTCTAAAATTTCGATTGCACTATGAGAATGCTACACCAAAATGTAGCAACAAATAGATAGAGACAAAGAGAGAGACAGAGAAAGAGAGAGAGAGCGAGAGAAAAAATGTAACCGTCATGCACGACTTCAAATTTAGATCCCATTCAAGGGTTAAGCTGTTTACACATCAATATATAAAATAAATTTACTACAAGTGTGCATCTTGAAGCTTCAAAATTATTGTTCGTGCCACTAGCTGCACACATGTCTATCAAACTTCTTAGAGTAGACTAAGGCTATTCGAAGCACAATAGGTGCATACTTGAGGAAAAAGAAAGCCATTAAAAGATAAAATCACAAAATCAATTAGCCAGAAACTTCAACAAATAAAGACACATTATACCAACTGCATACTGACTGCCCGCCTATAAGTAAAATAAAAAGAAACGGAAATGGCCAGAAAACTGGGCAAGACATCAACAGCAGCAGAAATTGCAGTTGCTAAAATACGAATGCTGCAATAAATTTCAATGTTGCTGGCAGTCGCAGATTGCATACAGTTATGCAAGTACTTTCTATAATAAGTTTTTTTTTTCCTTTTTCTATAAAAAATATATATAATTTCTGTTTTGCATTCTTATGAATGCTCAATGCAGCTTTCTGCTTTCTGCTTTCAGCTTTCAGCTTTCTATTTCCGATTTCCGTTTCCGTATTTTTGTGGTAGTTCCTTTTTCTCCCAACAACTTGCATACATATGTACATACATGCATGCACACATACATACAAACATATGTAACTATGTCCATGCATATATATTGTAAAAATATTATTGCGCTTTGGTCTACAAAAATATAAAAAATATGCTGAAAATATATGCTACCCGAAAACTGTGAGCGAAATTACGATTTTCTTTTGCCTTCTTTTTTTTCTTCTAACACTTCTTAGCAAATTCTGGCTTATGGCCAGTGTAACCAGTAGTAGCCAGGGACCGAAAAACAAAAATAACAAAAATTCACTTTCTCCCACCAACAAATGCTGTAGCGAAAACATAAGCTTCTTCTGCGGGAATATATTTCTTATGGTAGTTTCATATGCATCTACATATACCATACTACAGTGACGGTCAAAGTGTGCACAAGGTCTTCAAACGTTTTGCAGATATTCTAATTCAAAATGAAATAAAGTTTGCTTTATGAAGTTGAGTAATGAAATAATGAAATTTCCAATACTCTCCAACTCAATTATTCGTCCCTTGAGCGAGTGTAAGAAATGAAGACCGTGCTCTCTTTTCTAAATCCTATTGCATCATCGACTAATCTTCTCCTTTTTCTTTTATATGAAATTTTCTCGATCGTTGAATCCAACCGCCTTAACTTAACAGTTCTGCCCGTCACTGTACCTACACATAGTACTTACATACATACTCGTATATGGTATATATTTTTTTGTCTAAGGAACTATTTTGCAATTGAATCGAATTGCAAAAAATGATTTATGCAGATGCATTAATGTACAAATTTGTACATTTAGAGGAAATTTCAGTAAATATATTGCATTTTTATATTGCACTTATGCACACACAAACATATGCAAGCAGTTCAGATAAACATGAGAGAGAGAGAGAAAGAGCGCGGCTAACTATACAGACAATCGCACTTACATAAATTATAAAATTTTACAGTTAAAAATATTCGCATTCGGTCTCATACTCACAGTTGTTGTAATTGTAAAGTGTTCTTCGCATTTATTTTTACATGAATTCCCCCCACACTCACACTCTCTGTCGCTCGGCCTCTCTTTGACGCTCCTCCCATTCTTTTTCGCACACTCATAAAATATTCATATCAAGTAGTATTTTGTGAGTTAAGTTGTAAAATATGCAAAACATTATATTAAATAGATATGATTTTTTTTTCATTTTTTTCTTTTTTTTTGTGATTTTGGTAGAAAAGAAACTTTATAAACAATTTCAGATATGCTTTTACAAATATTAATTTGTCTAATTCAGTCATTTTGCTAACAGCAAATGTTGCATGCAACTATGTTTATTTTATTTTATATTATTTTCTTTTCAAACCTCAGGAATATTGAATAAATAATTAAGAGTTTTTCTGACAGTTTCTTTAAGAAACTTTTATAAACAATCCTGCAAATGAATTGTGGAATTATTTTGTATGTGTGTGTGTGTGTAGAGTCATAAAAAGTGCTTTGAGTTGTGCAGGGGAGAAGATTAAGGTGAAAGCAAACAGTTTAATGTATGAAATAAAGTTGAGTTCTTCTTCTTTCTTTTGATGACACAACGGGCCATTGAGGGCCTAGGCCGAGCTTTTCGCATACACTCATATTCAGCGTGTTACATTTTACTATATACATGAATGAAAGGGACCTACAACTTTATGCCGAATCCGAACGGCGAAGTGAAAAGCTTTTCATTGGCAATTTTTACTCTTGTAGGTTTGCCGTTGCCTGCCAAGAGGTGGTGGGTGCCGTGTAGCAAAATTGTTTTTCCTTCTTTTTTAATTTGCCTGTGACAAGATTCGAGCCCTGGACACTCTGCGTAGCAGGCCAATGCACTACCAACTACGCCACGGCAACCACAATTAATAGAATTATGCACTTTGAATGAAAGAGCAAAATGTGTTCAAGAGTTATGTTATGCTTTCGATTGAGTACACAGGTGAACTTGCCACACCCCCTCAATGGCAAACATTCTCTTCTACTTTCTATTGCAACGATGCAGCGCTGTTTTCAGTTGGCTCGTATCAGTGGGTACTTCCATTTGCCTTACCATTTTTCATTCCAAGGCTGTCATCATCGTTAATTGACATCTCCAGTCTCATCATATTTAGCAATAAAAGCAGATACATCCAAAAAAAAAATGCAAGTATGGCTGTTCCATGCCAAAACTATAGTGTGCACAGAAACTCAATAACATTTCTCTCAATTTGAGAAAAAATGTCCACGTTAGTTAACCCATTTCGATCAGATACCAAAAGCCGTGATCCGATTTTGAAAAGTTTCTATAGGTGTTAATTCCATCACTCAAGAGGCTGTGGTACAACAAGGTAATGAGGTACCCTTCTGTGAGAAAGGTATAAACACTCATTTGCAACACCATGAGTGTTACCTGTTACCTGCGATCAAATACTAATGAAACATTATTTGAGCAGTTGCTAAAAGTTAGTCAGCTGGTTGCTGGTACCTGTTCACAATGGGTTAAGTGAACTGGATTGAGAGTGTACTAAACAACATACGATATACCATACTAAAAAATCCTTCCTGCCATTGTATAATTTGTACTTTACCATATATTTTTATAGAGTAATAACCTTACTAGGTACTTATGCATATTTAACTACATTATCTCTGCTGCGTATACGAGTACTTTGGTGAATATGTAATGTCAAACCGCTGCCAAACTAAATACGCCCTAATTTATCTGCATGAATACAGTTTATCGATTACATCCATACGAATAAATGTGAATGTAAAACTTGATAAAGCCTGATTGGAAATTTGCATGTATGCATGTAAATGTAAATTTCTGTTGTTTTATCAATTAGTTGATCGAATTTTCGACAGACGTAAACATTTCGCTGACCACTTTTGACTGCCGTGCTATGTACCTTTAGTTATGTTAATGAATTTCGTGTTTTTGTAGGCGAGTATCCTGTTTAATGGAGCACTTCACAATGCCAAACAAAAAAATAAATCCAACAATTTGTTGTCCCACTCAATTTCAAAGTACATAATTCGATTTAAGTGGAAATTTATAATGAGATTTTTTTCCCAGTGGCAAAACTCGATGAAGGTTATTTCAGTTGTTTTTGATATCTTTGGTGGGTGCTACCAACGGCTTGGCCATGCGCAATGAAAGTATTAGCAATGGGATAAAACGATTTGAAGTATGATGAAATTTAGGATTTAATGTCATTTGACGCAAAACGAAACTCAAACTAGATTGTAAAAGCTTAAGAGCAAATGACTTTCTATAAAAATCAGAGTGGTGCTTTATGCTCTCACCATTTGATTTCACAGAGTTCAATGATTGTAGAGATGAACATTTAATGTGAATAGAGAAGCAAATCAGCGATACACACTTTAGATAAATGTGTTTGACTGCGAGATGAGGAAAAAGCCAGGGCTGGAGCATACACAACGAACGGAGTTGATTTTCTGATTTTCCCTTGTGTAAACTAAGTGGAGTAGAACAACTTTGTAATCCCCATCATGGCATGACATTTCATTTCGAGAAGTAGGGGTAAAGTGTAAATACAAGATCTTGGACACATTTATTTCTTTTCTAAACGCACCCCGGGACCTCCTCCGCCTCTCCCATTATTGCTTTTATAAACATTTCACCAGCTTTAGCTCCGGGGTGCCAAAGCAAGGAAATAATAAATTGTTCCTGATTTTAATAAGTTTTACTTTGGGGCCTTACTTTACTTTACTTTTAATGGCACAACAGCCCAAGGAAGGCCTAGGCCGAGCTTTTCGCATCCACTCATGTTGTGGGGATGCGAAAAGCTCGGGGCCTCCTCATGAATAATTCTAAGATCAAAGTGAAAGTCCAAAATGCATTCCTTGGTTCCTTTCTCATTATTGATATGTTAAAAGCTTAAAGCTCCCTCTAAGCTTTTATGCCTTGCAAGGCACGAAAGCCTCAAAAGCTTAGGTATGTAGGTAGAATTATTTCTGCAGTACAAAAATATCAACAACAACCACAAATTCAAAAACTAACTATACCAGAACACTTCCAAAATAATTAAAAGTGTTTTAGTAAAACGGGAACAGCAACAACAACAACACCAACTGAAATAACCGTATATTATTTAATAAAAACCGCGCTCATCTCATGCAATTAAAAATGATGGCTATCTTCTAATTGTGCGCTTCCCAACGAAAGTCAGTCGTCAAACAATGTGACTGGTTGTGGCTAGCCGCGTGGTTAGCAATGCACGTAGGGATTATTATCCTTGCAAAAACAACAACAGCCGCAATCGCTGCTATTCTGCTGCAGTAAAAGTGCTGGCAATGGCACAGTAGCGAACTGGTAAAACAGCAAATAAAGCACAGAACACATTTATGTAAAACCAACAATTGAAGAGAAAAGCAAACAAAGAAGAAATAGGTCAGCAAATGAGAAAAGGATCACAAGAATCGCAGAAAGGAGCCAGAGAATAACAACAGAAAAGCGCATTTAGTTAGTGACTGGGTAAATTTCCTAGCGTTAGCGATTCAAATTGAATGGTGCAAATTAATTGTGCGATAAAAAGCAGCAACAAGACAAAATGAGCAGCAGCTCAAAGTTACATTCATAGAAGACAGCTTCGGTGGAGGAGATGCAGCATACAAGTTCTTTAGAGCTTGAAGAGTTGATGTCTGAGAGAAATCTGACAGAGATTCAATATGCAAGAGGACGATCCTCAGTGCTCAATGAAATGAAAGAGTCACTTCTTCATGCCATTCATGCGACTCCTTGGTGACTAAAAATAAAAACGGAGGGGCTTTATGAAGAGCTTATAATTCCTATATTCTTTTTCTCAGGAGCTAAATGAATCTTAATCTATAGAAAACGAATAAGTATTTGCTTTTAAATAACTGAACCGCTTCAAGCAGGATGAAATAGGCAATGGCTAGCAAACTAAATAGATTTCCATATCGAAAAACGAAGAAGAAGACGAGAAACTCATCTAACATTTCTTCGCAGTCGATTCAGTTACTTTTCTTTCCAGCTTTCCCAGCTTCCGTAGCTTTATCAGATTAATTCCATTCAGTGCACTCAAAGTCAAAAGGGTAACACAAAACTCACGAACACACAAACAGAGACATGGCAATGCCACCGATACCGTAATCCACACATCCTGTTAGCAACTGTGTAAGTGTGCAACACTTGTTGGTCACCCAGCGCAGTGACGATGGTTTTAACTTTTCAAATTCCCATACTCATTGGCTTCAATTTCGTCGTCGTCATCGTCGTTTTAGCCTTTGGCACAAGCAAATAAAAGGTTTCAGCGCGCGTTTAATGGCATGTGTGTTATATTCCATATACATACAACCACTCACAGTGTACATATGTGTGTGTGTGGGCGTAAAAGCTGGCAGCATAACTGTGGTATGCAATAGCATTGCTGTTGTTGCTACCGCTACTTTTGATACTCTTGCTGTTGCTACTGTTGGACTTCATTGAGCTTTGGAATTTCTATTGATGACTTTTTGAATTTGAACTTAACTGCATGCATCTACTCTGGTGAATATAATATAAACTTTTGTGATAGTTTAATAAAAAAATGTAAGGGAAAAATACAAAAAATGTTTCAATGAATTTTTTCAAACCATTTACAATTTTGCAAACATGAAAAAATATTTCAGTATTTTTTCACACGCTATACAATTTTTTGTATGTTTTTTGTTACTATGTAAATACAATTGCTTCGTTAGTGTTGTATGTATAAAAATTCAATATTTGTTAGTGATTTTCATCATTTTCTATGATTTTTTTTGGTTTCCATATTGCAGCAATTTCTTTATTCTCTCTCTCTCTCTCTTCTGTTACTATCTCCTGTTTCTCTTTCATTATCCACATAGTAGATACACACACACACACATGTACACATAATGAAAAAATGAATTGCATATTGTTAGGCGCAACGTGCTAGAGTAAAAGTGTCAAATTGACATTAATATTCTTGCACATACAAAACAAACACGCACTCACTCGCATACATATGAACACGTGTGTGTGTGTTTGAAATAGCAACAATGAAAGTTCGTTAGTGCGTAAGTGTGTGTAAAAATATAAATCAAATTTATTTCCGCATATATGTAAATGTAATAAATTTTTACCCCAATATATATCAACATATGTATGGATGTGTGTGTATGTAGAGAGCAAAATTTCATTGCATACGCTTTGGCTCTAATCAAAAATTAATTCAGAATTTATTGTAATATTTTCATATTTTCGAGAAGCGTGACTTTAAATATAAAAATTGTATCCCAGCAACATACCCACGCATGCATGGATGCAAATCTAATTCCATTCAGTACAGTGAGGAGCAAAACTGATCACTAGAAAACGGAAAACTTTGATTATCTGCTGCATCAATAAGCATTTAACGATTGGAGAAAATCTCCTTAAATGAAAATGAAAATCTCCTGTGTGAAAATCTCCTCCCACCTATCAATCTTCCTTCCATTCAACACAATACTCTGCATTCATAGGGGTACACCCTGTGTATTGTAATAGGAATCATGGGGAGATAAATTATCACCTCACACAGTTCCTATCAGGACACGGATACTTCCGCCAGTATCTGTACAAATACACCCACGTTGACCATCCGAACTGTCAATTTTGTGATGGGAAAATCGAGAATGCTGAACATATCTTATTATGATTGTTGGCGAGGTACTCACCCCAGAGGGACTGGTGAACTCCATGTTGTTGGCAAAAGAGAAATGGCATGAATGCAGCGAGGTCATAGCACACATGATGACGCAAGTGCGAAAAGACGAGCAAGCAGCGAGGCGAGAAGTGGGTCGAACCCTTTTCCTGCCCCGCGAAGTAAATCCTTCACTGTTAGTGCAGCGGGGATACACAGGATAGCGCTCGTAGGAGGTGGGTTTAGTCCGTAGGTTCATGGATGCGAATCGGGCATGTGAGCAGTGCGGTGCTACTCATATCTATGAAGATTCCCACCTACCTGGTCGAAACCGAATAAAAAAAATTAAAAACCTTGGGTATTGAATGAATTAAAAAAAAAAAAAAAAAAAATTATTATGTTTGTATTTCCGTTGCGATATACATAGCCATAACATAGAAAAAATGCAAATTTTATTTCGAGCCTCATGAGGAATCTGAAGACTATAATTCATTTCAAAAATATCTTTCCCCTCCCTTGTATGTATTAAGCTTTCTGCAATGATACTTTTCAACACGCTTGGCTAATTGTTTGTGGTCAATGTTCTATCTTGTTTTGTTCTAACAGTTTCGCTCCTCACTGTGTACATACATATGTAAAATGCGAAATATGCAAATTAATAATAAAACTTATGCATGTCTTTAGCACATAATTTAAGGAGTTTCAAACTAAATTGTAGATATTCTACCCTCATCAACATTTGACATAAGTAAGAGAAACGGAAACAATATCAACAACGCACCGAGTAGAAAACATAAAGAAAGCAAGCAAGCGAACACCAACAACAAAGCGCTTCACACTCTGCGCTATCACATAATGCTAACACTTTATACGCTTTGTTTAAGCTATTTTTGCATTAATTTTTCAATGTTAAAAGCTTTTTAATCGCTGCCACTGCTACCGGGCCCCAGTAGCAGCCCCCGAACCCCCAACTACGTACTCAACTCAATTCACAGCATAATCTCTACTCAGTCGCGAATTTCACATACAACCAACACGATAACCGACATACATAGGTACACAAGCGCTTGGAAATGAGCTGGCTGCCATTCATGTGCCACATTATTATATTGCAGCATGCCGCAATCTCCTGCCCCCCGCCCGCTCTTCCTGCATATTTTTTACTGTACTTTCGGTTTTTTTGTTGCTGTTTTGTTTGTTTATATTCCTCGCGTTTTTTGTTTGACTCTACTTTCACATACTTAACCAACGTGTGCCGTCGCCCTCTCACTTCTCATATGTGTGAATGTGTGAGTGTGTGTGTGTTAGCACAATGCATTTTTAATCGCTGTTAACTGTTTTTCATTAGAATCCAGTAATGACGGCATCGTGTATGCAACTCGCTTCTCGTTTCTGAATAAATTGCGTTGCTTGTGTGCGCAATGCTTTCTTCTTTTTTGGCTTTTGTTCGCTCTCACGCTCCTTTAGATTATCCTTTATTATTATTATTATTATGAAAATTTAAGCTGTTGCGATGTTTCTTTTTTTAATTTTTCCTTGCACGTCAGTAGTTAATATTATGGGTTTCAGGCTCTAGCACTCCGTCTCTTTTTACTGTATAACTGCAAAAGAGTCTATGTGCTTATGCAAATGAAGGCATGTCGGTCTTTGTAGGTGTCAATTGCATGTCATGCCCTCATAAATGCCAACACTTTCACGTACAGTATTGTGCTGTATTTCATGTATTTCATAGATTCTTTTGGTTACTTTTGATATCTCGACTCCCAGGAGGATTTAAGTTCATACTATTTGGATTCGTGTCATCTCTGGTTTTCCTATCGCTATATGTTTCCTATCGCATTATTTTCAAAACACCAACAATTCAAACAAAAGATGAGTCGCTTGATTTGCTTTGCTATCTTTTTTGTTTCTATTCCCTTTTGCTTCTTCTTCGATCTACTGGTAGTCATTCGTACTAATTCGTACCAGTAGATCATTCCATGGGTGCAGTGATTTATTTCTTTCAGAGAACAACATCAAGGAGAACAAACTCTGATCTTTCGCTTTCCATGCCTTTTACTTTTCAAATAGCTTTCCATCTTTCACAAGATCTAAGTTTCTGCAAATGCTCAACCAAATGAAATCGAGTTCAAAAAGAAAATCAAAAAATTTGTACCACTGCACTTCGCTTGTATTAAACATAATTCTTCCTTAAAGCACGTGAGCTGGAACTGGGAGAACCGACACTATGCACGAAACTAAGAATTTTCTATAAGAATTTTCCTATTTTTGGAAATATTTGTTCTGAGATTAAGTTTAACTTATTTGGAACACTTCGGTTTTTCGTACAGGATCTTCGATCAGGATCTTATCAATTTCTCAAAAAAGAAATCACTTCGAATATTACATTTTTCTACAAGAGCTGCCTTTAAAATTACATTTGCAAAACACCAAAGTTATTAGCTCTTGCGAAAAGGTTGAGGAAAATAACAAACTTGGTGCAGAAATGATGTAAAATGTTTTTCAGTGGGTTTCGCAAAAATTCGTACTGTAAAACAGCAGTAAGATTTGCTACATTTCTAAGACTTGAACTTCTTTTGTTTAAGTATATTTGCAGGAGGAGGAGCATCAAAAATAGTTCAAGTTTTTTGGTTTTTTTTATTTTTTTTATTTATACATTCAACACAAAGGGTGTACCCCTATGAATGGAGAGCATTGTGTTGAAGTGAAGGAAGATTGATAGGTGGGAGGAAGAATCAGAGAGGGAATTCAACTACACAGGACACCCATAAAGGGATAGACAGCCATTGTGGCAAGTGTTATGCCTTTACCACAATGAACTTCAGTTTTATCAATGTCGACTATGACCGCATGTAGCGCCAACGGCCAAGCTTTTTGCATCCACTGTTATATTTGTACATGAATGAAAGGGACTTACAGTTTTATGCCGTATCCGAACGGCAAAGTGAAAAGCTTTTCATAGGCAATTTTTACTCTTGTAGGTTTGCCATTGCCTGCCAAGAGGTGGTGCCATATATAAATACATTGATGTTGTTGCTTTCTTATTTTTTTTATTTTGCCTTGTCCGAGATTCGAACACTTGACACTCTGCGTAACAGTCAAACGCATTACCGCTACGCTACAGCGATCACTTGTTGGTTGGTTGTGTCGTTTTTCAGAGGACACACTTAAGCCGGAATGATCTGTTGTGATACAACATGGTTGGACCTACAGTTTATAGCCGGTTCCGAATGGTGGAATAGGAATTTGTTAGCATTTGCTGATTTTGCCATTGCTTATAAAGAGGTGTAGATTTACACTTTCTTATAATTCACGTTCACTTCATATCGGTAGGAATATAAGAAGATTATGTATGGGAACTACCTACCAGAACAAGACAGGAATCGAACTTGTACATCTCAGCTGAGATTTTAGTGCTCTACCCAGGGCCTCGGAGTGGAAATACGGATACGGGGGAGAATAGAACGAACGATTGAAGTCTAACTGGATTGGGCTCATTAAAAACTAAAAGCTCGGGGGAATCCTCCCCGTCGTCCCCTCTCCTCAGGCCGGGGACTACGCCCTGGACTATCGAAGCCATCTCTGAACATCTCTAATGATGCGTGAAACCATGCTAAACATTTATTAAGTATTTAATGCTATATTATTCCACGAAAATGTGTTCGTGTTGAGTGTTTGTGGGTATGTGGGTGTGTGCCTCACTTCTCGTGCTTCTTTATGTTGCCAGGGGAAACAAATGTTTGTATGTGGTATGAACAATAAGTGATTGTATGTATGTTTTATTACATAAATTGTATTTCATTTTCTAAACTAATTGCCTTTCGGTCCTTTATTGTTTTGGTTGTGTGTTTTTCTCTCTTGCTCTCTCTCTCTCTCTCTCACCCTCTCTTTGTTTGAATTTGAATTTATAATGCGGTTTTTATTATTAAATATAATATATAAATAAATACATTAATGTAAACTTTTTAGTTGTATGTAATTAGCAAATAATTTTGCTATTTAAAAATATTCCATACGAGCGCACAACTATGAGCGTATTTTTATTTTGTGTGTGCTTTGTCTGCCATCTCATACATTGTTAATTAAATGTCATATATAGTAAGTGTGTTGTTGTTGCTGTCGCCGTTGCTGTTGGTGATTTGTGGGTTTTTTCTCTGTTCGCACTGTTTTTGCTGTTGTTCTACATAAATGATAAATGCATAATGTTAATTAAACACTTTTTTTGGAGCTACAAAATTTACTAATTCCATTATTGGCTTGAAGGATATTTATTTGTTTTAGCTTGTTTATGTTTTGCATTTTGGTTTCCATGAAAATCTAGATAATTAATAAAATTATTTTGCTATTATTTTTGGTGATGTTGATTTCTGTTGAAAAATGATTTAAAAGAGTCACCTTTCTAAATGTATCCATAAGATATTTTCAAATACTTTTTCTTATTACTTATCTAGATTTTGGAAAGAGCAAAAATAAAAATCTCCAATGGCTTTGTGCAAAGTGCGCAGGCGACTTGATGCGGTTTCAGCGACCGAGTATCATACTCTTTTAATTATGAATTTCTTTTATTTTCTGTGAGCGAGCTGAAAACCTCTGATAAAACTGAGAAGAGTGTGAGACCGAATAAAACCGTCCAAAAAAATTAGTTTCACATACACAGCAAAATTTATGTTTAGAATTAATATGTATGGGTGTACAGTTAAGAAAAAGGAGAGAGGCAAATTGCAAATACCTAAACTTTATACTTGGTGTATAAAAATCATGTGACCATGAGTCGAAATATAATTAGAGAGGGGGAATGCACTCTTGATTTATTTAAATAATGTGAGCATAGCGAAAATAAGAGCAGAGTGAAATATTGAGAACATAGAATGAGAGCTAGAGAGCTAGCTACTGTTAGGCACGACTGCAACTTCAACTTCAATTTCTCAATTGCAATTTTTTTTTAACATTTTTCTACAATAAAACAGAAATGAAAATAAAGGGGTTTTCAATAGGGCAAAAACAATTTTGTATTTAAATAAATAAAACACTAAATAATTGAGATATCGGTCTGAAATTTATTCCAAGATGTACGTACTACATATGTGAGCTCGTTTGAAGGGATCGATTCTTTGGGGCCAATTTTCCACCACTGTTCCACACATATTGGCTGTCGATTTCACGTTCGATATTGTTCCTGAGCACCTCTAACGTTGTTGGCTTGTTGACATAAGCCAACACCTTAACGCAATCCCATTAAAAGGAATCCAGCGGCGTTAAATTGAATGAGCGAGGTGGCCATTCGACTTGACCCCTTCCCGAGATTACACGATTGCGGAACTTCCCTTTCTATAGATCAAGTGTTGGAACCACTTACCACTGATGTGAAGTCCATCCAATTCTGGCCAAAAATAGTCTCATTTTCATAGCTGAAAATATATAGTCCAATCTCAGCTTCGGCATTCAATCTACACCACACGGTCACACAGTCTGGCCAATAATGCATATTTTGCTTATGACAAAGACATTAAGCAAAAAATTAGCTTCATCGTTGATGATAATTTTTCGGTGGGACCAGCGAGCCAGATTTCGGTAGTAATTTTTAATAGTTTGCAAACGCTGCTCGTTCATGAGCAATTCACCATGACAAAAATGTATACCTTTAATGAGGTTTCGGCAGAACAAAAAAATTAGATTGCATTTGTATTTAATTGACAAACCCTAAGCGTCTTTTACTAATAGATCTTGAGCCATATTGGGAGATTCTCCAAGTCCAGCATATACCCTTTCACGGTGCAAAAACAACAAATTTTTGCAATTCACGTACTTTTTGTAATTTCATTCCATGTTTATTTTATTTTTTAAAAATTAATACACAAATGGCTGCAATATCCCACAAAAAATTTTGAAACAATAAAAAGCCAGTATAAAAAATTAATCTCCCTTGACTCTACGACTCTACACACACACACCTATACATACATACAAACACACACATTTATTTTCAAATTCTAAGACACACACAAAATGTAACACCAAATCGTTGGTTTCTCTTAATGGATTTTTGTGTTTGTGTGTGTGTGTGTGTGAAAAAGTGAAAAACTTTACATGTGTGTGTGTGTATGTGTGAGTGGGTGACCAAAAGATAGGAACGAACATCAAGGCAGCAATAATGCCAACCAATGTACGTAATGAAACACAATCGTTAATTTTTAATTAAACTGCCGTTAGCAACAAACGATGACGATGACGATGACGATGACGATGACGATGACTACAACAACAACAACGGCAATATGGACGGACGATGACAACGACGACGACAATGAGAAAACTAACAAACAACAGCGGTATATAGCAACAGCAACAGCAACAGCAACAAAAGGCAGCGGCAGCACAAAAATTGTAATGACAATGAAGTGATGGTGAAGCTGAAGCTCTAAAGCAATTATACGCTCACTCACACACTCACACACACACACACAGTCACAGACAACGTGGCACTTGAAGAGTGTATCGCGTGAGAAATGGCTGCACGAACAAAAACTATATAGCTGCCAGAGAGTATAAAAATATACGTGCACATACGTGCAAGCGTATGTTGCTTTGCTTTTTACATTATTACCTACGAGTAGCTCAGCTGGTCGCCATTATATAAACACATTCGCCATCATGAAAATCACCGTCATCACCGGCATCACCACCGCCACCTCCAGCCCTCATATGCCCATCGAATCGTTGGTAGTAACTAAGCGCTCTAATCGCCGACAAACAGATTTCTTCAATTAACAACGACAAACAGGATGAAAATTGCGCTGCACACGCTTCGCCATCATCAGTGGCATTCACCAGTCGCCATTCACCGACAGCACTAGGACCAAAGCCAAAAGGACTACAAGATTGCCGCCACCAACATCGTCAGCAGCACTTGGCGCAGCAAGCAAATTAAAGCGTATGGCAGTGAGATTATGTGATGCCTGCCTCCTTGCTTCCAAGGCTATGCATTTATGTGCGAGCGAGCGGGCGTGTGGGCATGTGATGATGTAGTATATTCGTTATAAGCTACAAATAACAAACAGGCAACAAGAATAACGTAGCATTGAGAAAAAAAAATATGCTGCAGACGACAACATTTAAAATTTGTGTTTAGTTAGAAAAAAATACCAGCAACAGCAGAAAATGCGGTTAGTTTTATAACTGATTTCCATAACAGCTGGAAAATAAATAATACACAAAAAAATTTTAACCAACAATTTTGTTTAAATTAAAAGTATTTTCTTTTTGACTCTTGCAATTTGATAATTAATTTTTTGTTATACTATACATAAGATATAAATATAAACCATAATAATGTGATGATTTCATCAAACCAAACTTGCATACTTGAACCTGATTTTTTGAGGACCGACTGGGTCTCATTTCACAGGGTGTGGCATCTTGTATGTCGGTATGTAAACATTTTAACATTTATCAACCGATTGACTAGAGTAAGCATGTTTCTGAAACGCTTCACACCGAAGCAACGCCCCAACAAGCACCGTCTGACAACACTGTGTTGAATTTTGTTGAGCACGGGACGTTCCAATAAGGCGTTCTAGTTGAGGCGGTAAGAGAGACTGTTGCCGAGAACCCACATGGGTCGTATCGTCACCGCGCTCAGCACTTTGGCGTCAGTGGAACCACTGTACGGCGCATTTTAAAGCATGATTTGCTTTTGTTTCGTATAAAGTGCAATTGACTCAAAGAACATTGTCGAGAGACCGTCCACGTCGCTGGGAATACCTGATTTTTGGAAGTAATTTTGAACTATTCACAAGGTATCGCGCTGCCATAATGTTGTAAAATATTGTATGAAAAATTAGAGAATTTATGACAATTGAAAGGATGTGAAATTGAAATAGTGAGCATAGAAAGAAAAGGAGCATGGAATACATGAGATGAAATCGCACATATCAATGTTGAAATAAAATTTCATATAACTACAAAGTCTGGCACGAAGGACTTTTGTTTAAACTAAAATCACTACTCTCAATAAAGTGAGTGATCTTGCAGTGAGCCAAACAGCAAAAGAAGCGTCTGTAACACTTCAAAAGGCTTTTGAAGAAATCTCGAAATTGACCAAAATATGGAATGTAAAATTAAACACAACACAATCAGTTCATACAGATTTCACTAATAAAAGAACTAGTTGCCATCTAATTTACATAAACGATGTCCAAATCCCCTACTCAGATACAGCCAAATACTTGGGACTGACTCTAGATACAAAGCTTCGATGTAAGGTACATATAAAAAAGGAAAAAAGAAGAACTAGAAATAAAATTCAGGAAGCTTTACTGGCTGCCGATGCTAGGAAACACATCAGCTCTTTCAATCAGAAACAAACTGCTTATTTACAGACTGATACTCAAACCTGTGTGGAGCTATGGCATTCAACGCTGAGGCTGTGCCAAACATAGCTAAGTATGTCAACATCATACAAACTTTTCAGAACAAAGTACTGCGATGCAATGCTATCCAACGAAATCAACCGACTTGCAACGGACCACAAGAAAATGTTAAATATGCATATAAAAGGGGGAGCCGGTAAACTACTTACAACGATGACTTAGCACAATAAACTCCTGTGTCCTCGGAGATACAATCAATCCATATTCTATTACTTACTTATAGAAAAATGTCTCGTTAGTTTTATATATGTATAATATTTGTTAACTTGTTGAAGAATCACAAAATATATATATTATTTAGGTTCATACTAAGTATATACGAGTACATTTATAAAAATATATTTTCTACGTTTTGAATAAAAAATAATAAAATAAAAAATATACTTACGCAGTACTGCAGTTTCAACGATGATGAAATGCTTGGAAAGTCGGAAATGTTCACTATGTTTTGAATGAAAATCATTATTATGTGTTTTGTTGTAAGCTTAAGAGTTTAGGGAAGAACTGTTTTTTTTTAATGAAATATTTTTCAAGTTAGTCACATTTCATTGCACTACAACTAGTTCTTAAGACTAACAAGCAGTTTGGTTATACAAGAAAATAATTTTAATTTGATTCTAAGCTGTTTTCATTAAATCACTTAGATTATATTATGTCTTTAACAAATGTAAGGGCCTGGTTGGCTTTATCCTTCTGTAAGAAGTAACTTTGATGTTTCTTCGTTAACATGTTGACTTGTGGCTTGTGGCGTATTTTTCGATTTCACTTCTAACAGTGGTTATGTTCAAGTCTCGGTGAAGAGCTTCGTTTCTTATGAATCATGGAGCATCTACGATGCATGGAAGAGCTTAGTTTTGTAGGTTTTGGATTATGTCAATATTTGTTGCCTATGTCCATTGACAACCATACGCCCGTACTGGTTTTAGTACTTGCTTGTATAGCATTAGCTTATTTTGTATAGATATAGATAGTACTGAATTTCTACCAATTAGTCAATTACAGTTTTTTAGTTTGAAAGCTAGCTCTTTTCGTTTTTCCTTTATGTGTGCTCCTTCCAGCGCAATTTCATGCTTAGGTATTCTGGGTTATTAGAGTATGGTATCTGAGACTTAAAGATTTGTATTGGATGATGTTGTTTTGCATTTGTTTTGTAGTAAAGTCTACATGAATTGATTTTGTGTTGTTAAGCTTGATTTGCCATGTCTTAGTTCAATTTGCGACGCAGTTTACAGCTTCTTCCAGTTTTTTCGTTGATTCCTTTGCTGTATCCACCGTTGAAGAGCTGGTGACTAAGGAAACATTACCAATGTCACCAGACTGAAGAATAGTGATTCGTACCCAAGCTATCTTGGTTTAATGCTTTCACATGTTCTCGTTTGATTTGCTGGACATACTTACTTTGTATGGAAGTATTTCCTAGAATTATGCATGATTAAAAGTATAAGAAATTTGTTATTTGTTATAAAATATGGCAAACACTATAAACAAAAACAAAAAAATGCCAAATTAAGCAAAGGAAAAGAATTAAGTAAAATTAATGTCTTCTTCACCTGATGTTCATCAGTAAATATCCAAGTATGAACCCAAGTATAAAGATTTGTTTATGAAATGCCGTCAACCTCAGCAACGTCAACTGTCAACAAAGCATGAAGTGCGAAGAACAACGAGCCGGTGCAAAATGAACCCAGCAAACAAGTCCCAGCTTAGATCTCACACATACACACGAGTATTTATATGCATACATATGTACATGTACACTTGTACATGCATACATAAAACGTCCATGTCAACAGAAAGTCAGCAAAATGTGAAATGTTTATTTTAAACGTTTGACATGAGTCACGAGCAATGCCGCTTTGAATGGCTGTCTCTCTCTCTGTCTCTCTGTCTGTCTGTCTGTCTCTCTGCCTGCCTGTCTGTCTGTTGGCTTGCTGGTTAGCACACATGGTATTTGCCTGTGTTACTACCATATGGTCACAACATTCCAAGTTGACGTCATAACATTTCAAGCTGAAGAATAAAAAGCGGCATCAAAAATTACAAAGTTGACACTTATTACGCAAATGTCAAAATGCGAAGGCATAACAGCGGCAATAAAAGAATATGCACATATAAAAGCAACCAGTCTAAAAGTAAATATCAGTTACAAATGTGGCTAGGCATTGGCTTTATAAGGTAAATACTTACCATACTTACTTAAGTCAGTAAGCGGAGTCAGTTCATTGAACTGACATTTATTATTATTGCTATTACGTGCATGATGATTTACTCAAAGTCACGGTTAAATCGTACGCTTAAATGTAGGCCAAATTTTTCAAGTGGAATTATACACAGTGGAACATGTACCCAAGTGGCAGGTGAGTAGGCAGTGGCTATAAAATAATAGTTTGATTAAATACGGTTATGTTCATTAGTTTCTTGTAACTAGTGCGAGCATTATCTAGAGCAAAATTGGATTATGTGACTGTTTAGATGTCAAGAACTGAGTAAAATATACAGCAAAGCAGTTTGCCCGGAATATAATGAATCAGAATGTGTGTGAGAACACTGAATTCGTCCCAGTAGATAATGTACGTAAACAATTGTCACTCAAAGTGGGTGGAAAGGCAAAAATCAAATCTCTTAAACCTGCTGAATTTTATACACCAGCACAAAATCGAAATGTTTGAGAGCAAAAACGAAGTAAAAATTAGTTCAATTTAAATTTTGATGTTACCGTATTCATATAACGCCACACCATGCAGCTTCATACATTGTATGTATGTAAATTCAAGACACTACCTTACAGCGCTCACAGCAGCCAAAGAATCATGAGCGTTAATGGGTTAAAATGTTTAGCAGCCAACATCAAGGCTAACATCAGGTTATAATTAAAGTCACAGCTAGTGTTTGTGTGTGTGTGTTTGTGTGTTTGTTTGTGTGTGTTTGTGTGTGTGTGTGTGTAGTATATGTGCAAAACATTCTTCATTGCCAAACAAAAAGTGAATATGTTTTCTTATCACATACTCATTCCAACAACATTCTTAGTAACGAGTATACGCTTAAAGCTTCTCTAATGCAGCATCCATTCTTGTACTTGCTATATTTCACATACGTACATACACGCAATCCCAGTTCCACTCCATTTGCCGGCCCCACTACAATGTAAAAAGTCAAAACGTTTTCTGCATATAGAGCAGCGCAACTAGGTCTTGAACGTTTTCGGTGGTCGTGGTAGCTAAATATTTGAAAGCAGAACGTAGAATGACAATGAGGAACGATGAAGAGTTAAAGCGGAAGATGAAGTTGAAATCATTTACCAGCCAATACATACAGCCAGTATTGCTACTGGATAGAATTTGTATGTGTGTGTGTGTGTGTGTGTGTGTGTGTGTGTGTGTGTGTGTGTGTGTGTTTGTGTGTTTGTGTTCGTGTATCGGCAAACGTGAGGGGGAGGGAAAAATTAATGTGCTGCCTGCTTTTCGGATGAAATTACAAATAAACAATAACAACAATAACAACAACGAGAGCATTAGAAACTGTGTCTTCGCAAGAAATTGTTGCTGACTGATTCTGGCTACTGCATGCGCCATGGTCATGCACTTAACAATAACGACGTAAGCAACAACGATGTGGATAATGTGGATGATGATGACAGCGACTGCAACTACAATAACAACGACTACGATGTCGACGACATTTTTCATACATACTTGATACAACATTCGGTGCAGCATTTGAAATTGGCTAGTCGCCTCCAGTGCAGTTCAGTTCAGTTCAGTTCAGTTCAGTTTAGTTCAATTCAGCTCGGTGCAATTCGCTTCTGGTTTGTTCTTTTTCTTTTTGTGTTGTTCTCTTGTTGGTTTACTTACATAAATGTTTTATTCCAAATGCGCATGATTTTCGGAATTCGCCACATGCACGAAAATTGAATGGTGAATGTGCGGCTGGCGGATGTAGAGTGGTTGCGGTTGTTGCAACAACAACAGCTCAACAGTAGCGAGTACTAGCAATAATAAATTGGATTTACATGCAGCAGGAGCAGCAGCAATGTAGTAAATGGAGTTCCTAGGGTACACATAGTCATCTGTGTCTTTGTGTGCCTGTGTGTGTATGTGCGTTTGTGAGTATGTTGGTTGCGCTCTATTCCATTTGGCAGTAACAAATAAATAAACAACAACAACAAAGTATTAACAAAAATGCAAGAGGAAAAACGTTTACGAAATACCAAAAAGTAAACATAAATGTTAAGCTAGCAAATTGCTGCAACATTCAACGGCATTCACTGACAGTGGAGGGCGGACCAAAGCGTCGCCGGTAGCAGCAGCAGGCAGGGAAGCGAAAGAACGGAAACTTGTATCGCTGCTAACGCTGATGAATCAATAGCCAGGGAGAGACTTAATTATCGCATTAAACTGCGGACCGGTGGCGGCGTATGTGCGTACCATACGTGAATGTTGCATGTATGCATGCATGTATGTATGTGTGTATGTGTGTGTTCACGCAATACGTGCATATGAGTGCAGAGTTCATGTATGGTATGTGTCCTTCCCGCAGCTGCAATTAAGCGTGATATTCTTCTTCTTCTTCTTCTGCTGTAACCGTGACGTATCGTAACTTGCGTAACGGTTAATTCATGCATGCCAGTG
Organism: Palloptera scutellata; assembly: GCA_958295655.1. Classification (NCBI taxonomy): domain Eukaryota; kingdom Metazoa; phylum Arthropoda; class Insecta; order Diptera; family Pallopteridae; genus Palloptera; species Palloptera scutellata. Next base: position 3,154,548 of record OY282450.1, on the reverse strand, counting down.
CACCGAAAACGTTTTCATCAGCACTAAGCTCCAACCGGGGAACAAGTAAATCCAGCCTGCTGCACGCTGCATACCTACACACACAACTTAAGCATTCGCTCGCTTTGTTGCAATTGCTGCAATTAGGCATTCAGATAGTAAAGTCCCCTACTGATGACAGCAACGGCGGGTAGATGTCTCTGGTCGGTATAAATGAGCGTACGTCTCTTTATTTGTATGTATGCGTGTCGGTATAAATATGTAAGTCAGGAGAAAATCTAAAATAAATATGTCTCCAAAGGAACGTGATGCTTCTCATATTCATATGTATGTGGAGTGTGAGTACATTTGCTGTGAATTTGCTTAACGGTACATATGTACAAACATACTTACAGTTATGAAGTTCAAATTATTGCTAAAGTAGTGCATACACTTCCACACATACTATGTACGAGTATATTTCAGAATTAAACAACTGCAGTACTAATGTCCCACTGACAGTATATCAATTTCAAATTTGTCTCAATTTTATGGTATGTTCTGCATATAAAGTGCATGGAAGTCAAATATATATAGCGGTAACTATTTTTAACTCATCATGATTGTGTTGGCATTACAAAGTGATGAAATGGAAGCCGACCGCTGGGATGGCAGCACTTCCATACTTATTTACACTTACACCACCACCAAGCTCATCTACCGTACTCATTTGAAACGAAGCTCCGTAAAAAGAGAAAAATGGCAACGGCCAAGGAACGCAGGAGATTTGATATGTAAAATGTTCAAATGAGTGACTATCACATGCAGAGTTGATTATTATTGCGAGCGAAAGAGTGCGAAACAAGAAAAAGTGAGAGAGGGAGAGATCACAAGTGGTCGTCATATTGCTGTTGTATAAAAATGATGTGAATAAAGTGGGAGATAAAGAGAGAAAGAGCGCAAGCACATCAGTTACTGCATGCTTAGGGAGTGGTTATGAAATTGTTGTTGCACCGAACACAAAATGCTCGGTGAAATGAACACCGAGCTCGCCGAGCACTCAGGGTGGCAATGAACTATTTTACAAAATAGTACAAAAACAGTTACTTTCATTTGCAGAACAGGCTACGAATATCTTTAAGTTGTAATGGATATTATTTCTTTATAAATCTATGACAAGACTTTATACATCATATTAGCGGTATTCACATTCACTATGTGATGCAAATGGTCTTGCAAAATTGCAAATTATTAACTTCACTCTCCATCTTAATAAAAGTATTTAAAGTTAGTTTGTATACACTTAAGTGTTGCCATTAAGCACAAAATAATATTAAAAATAAAGACCAAAAACAACTTTGCAAAGAGCTCAATGTATCCATCAGATCGAGCACGAGAGAAAAATGAACGAACACCAACATAAGCATGACCTTAGTCCAGTTGTTGTTGGAGTATAAAAAATATGAGCACAGACCGAAAATAAGATAAAAAGGAAGATCATCGCTGAGATATCCTTTTTTCTCGATGACATTTTAATAACACACGCACAAGCTACCATTTTCTACTACTAGTTTCTATTGCTATTTTTACTACTATTTTGTGTTACTATTTAACTACCATTCCCTGCTCAAAAGTTCCTTTCACCAATCTTTTCTATCGCTATTTTCAACCAGTATTTCCAACTACTAAAGGGTGTTTTTTCTGGAAGAGTGGTTTTCAATCTGGCAATACTTTTTTCGGAGTTGGTCTTTTTGACAGCTGTCACTTGATTTATGCTCAGTTTGGTTTGCCATTTCATAATGAATAGACTAACTCCTGAACAACGTGTGCAAATCGTGCAAATTTATTACCAAAATAATGATTCGGTTCGATCCCGATTTTCACTAGAAAATTTTGTTCAGCGATGAAGTTCACTTTTGGTTGTTTTGGGTATGTTAATAAGCGAAATTGTCGCATTTGGAGTGATCATAATCCACAAGCCATTGTTGAGACACCGTTACATCCTCAAAAAGTCACTTTTTGGTGTGCTCTATGGGCAGAGGGAATCATTGGTCCATATTTCCTCAAAGATGAAGTCGGTTATAATGTTACAGTCAATGGGAAACGCCATGTTTAATGACTTTTTCATGCCTGAATTGGAGGATATTGATGTGGACGACCTTTGGTTCCAACAAGACGGCGCTACATACCATACAGCCAACGAAACAATCAATTTTGTTGAAGGCAACTTTTGGCGAGCGCATTATCTCGCGCCGTGGGCCTGTGGCGTGGCCTCCAAGATCGTGCGATTTAACACCGCTGGACTATTTTTTGTGGGGTTATGTGAAGTCGCTTGTCTACGCAGATAAGCCCGAGACGATTGACGTCTGCTACTAATTCCTACTACAATTTATTAACTATTATTTTTACTGTACTATTTTGTACTTTTATTTATTGGAATTCAATTTTAGGACTATCTGAATGCATGACCGAGAACTGACTAAGAACTTATTTACATTTTGAATACAATACGTAAAACTCTTCACAGCCCAACTGATGCTGCTATTCTTCAAGTAAAATAAAGTAATATTATCAACGTAATTGAATAGAATATCCCTAATAAAATTCAACTTTACTTGTGTACAAAATTGAATTATAACCGTAGAAAAGTAAAAGAAGTAGGCGAAAAAAATATGCCAGAATAATAAAAAAATATATAGGAAAATTTGTATATATAAAAAGAGAAATATAGAAATGTGCACCTAATAAGCAAACAAATAAAATCAAATAAGATTAAGTTACAAACTAAGCAAATATAATTCCAATTTCAATCCAATCACTTCGGGCCAAAATGTAGGTAGCTTTATATACCATATATACTTCCTTACTTACTTACATACTAAGTATAGAAAACAAAAAACACAAACAGAAAACTTGTGATTTGGAAAGCAAAAGAGATGAGAAATAATTCGAAAAAATGCGCAAAAAAATTATTAAGAAACAGAGAACGGAAAAGACAAATGATATTACATACAACAAATCAGATTCAGGTATACTCGTAGATAGAGTGGAAAAAAACGAGAGAAGCGAAACATAAATCTGCTTATAAAATAATACCAACAATCTGGGAAATCAACAACATAAATCTCGAAAGTAAATAAATATTATTAAGGCGTAAAGGCATGGTTTCAAAATTAAATAACATTCAAATAACGAAAGGCACAAAAAGAAAAAACCTAAACTGATTTGCTATAACATTAACTACACACGGTTGGCATAAGTAGTAGTGGCAAAACTGTGGCAACGTTCGCGATTATTCTTGAGCTCATAAAAAGTAGAAGTAGCAGAGTATGAAATAATGAAAACAAAAAATAAAAATGAAAATGAAAAAGCACGCGGAAATGAAATTGTTGAACATCCTTTCCGGTGCTGTTAGTGTGCGGCATGCATGCAACAATAAACTAAAGTCCTTTGTTGTTAGCTCTAAACAAGCGGCCAAACCGTGGTGAGGGTTAAATAAAAGCTAGTATATATTTTCATACTTAAGGTCGAGGTGTGTAAGTGCATATTTACCCTGTCCACCTGTTCCACCACCTTATATCATCGCTACATATATTTCCGCCTGCTTTCATCCAGCCCATTCTTCAGTTCAGTTCAGTTCAGTTCAGCTCAGCTCAGTTCATACATAAATGAATTCTACAATGTCAGGTTGGTAGGTTGTTGGTAGTTGAAAATGGTTCAGTCGTAGGAAACTTGGGGTCATATTTATTAGATTTATGCACTACTAGGGGAACGAGTATAAACCATTCAATGAAAATGCCATTTGAAATGTGTAGGAAATAGAAAAATATTTTAAGGTGCACCCTTTTAATTTGCTCATTCATCGTGAAGTTTTAAATTTTTGGAAACAGAATTTCTGCTGCTTCTTCGTCTATGGTGAATCGGAAATAGACCATAATAAAATTGTGCTACGTTTTTTACTCGAATTCACAATAAATGTAAAATGTTTAGCTGAAAATAAACAATTAACTGGGAAAGAATTGTTTGGAATTTATTTCCTTTTTTGTTATTGCATGCTATAAATTTCCAACAAATAAGTAAATAAATTAATGATAAAATCATTCGGCCACCAAGAAAAAGTAAAGAATGCGATGTTAACCGGTTTCTTTTGTTGTTGAGAATTCAAATGTGGTCGCTGTGGCGAAGTGATAGTGCGTTGGACTGCTACGCAAAGTGTCCGGGGTTCGAATCTAGGCACAGGCAAAATCAAAAAGTAGAAAAAATAATTTTTCTACACGGCACCCACCACCACCTCTTGGCAGGCAATGGCAAACGGCAAACCTACAAGAATAAAAATTGCCTATGAAAAGCTCTTAACTTCGCCGTTCGGATTCGGCATTAAACTGTAGGTAACCATTCATGCTCAAATATAACACGCACAACATCATTGGATGCGAAAAGCGAAAAGCTCGGCCTAGGCCTTCCATGGGCTGTTGTGTCTTTAAAAGTAAAAAAAGTGAAGTAAGAATTCAAATGTCAGATTAAAAATAAGACGAACTTCATTCAGAGAGGAGTGCTGACCAATTGGAAAGAGGGAAGTCAGTTCAAAACTCAAGCTATTTCAGAACAAAGCTCAGATAAAAATAACATCGAAAATTTAGATCAAAAACTTAAATTTCCGATTTTCAATCGGATTTCAGACCGAAATCACACCAAACATTTTATTTTTAACAATGTTACAAGAAAAATCGGATCATGTCAAATTTAAACCATAAATTTGAATGAAAATTCAAAACAAATGTCGGACCAAATGTGAGTGCATGTACTTCAGACAAAAGTTTTAACTAAAATTTTGTGAAAAATTGCACCAAAGTTCAACTCAGAAATCAGATTGAAATTCTTATCAAATTTTAAGACCACATGTCGGAGCAAAAATCCGGCTAATGTGACACCAAATATCAGATTATAAAATGGGCCTAGAGTTCGAACCGAACCAAAAGTGAACTTTGACACCAAATATCAGATTATAAAATGGGCCTAGAGTTCGAACCGAATCCAAAGTGAACTTTTCGAATATATTCCTTTCCGTTGTTTGTTATGACAGTAAATTATGTGGCGGTAAGTTATCAAATTTTAATAAATTAATAGCAAAATACACCGAATATTTACTAAAGAATGTAAAAATCCGGCTGTTAATGGGTTATAGCTCACGTATGGTAAATATGTACTCTAAAGATGCCCGAAACAATTAAAGATTCTTAGTTTTTAGGCTTATGCACATAAATAAGTCCTCCATACAAACAGTTTGGGCTCATTGTCCCCTCATAACCCGTGAACTAAATATAAATATCGCATAAAAAATTAATACATATTGAGTAAAATTTGGATCTTCTTCTTTTCGAAGCTACTATAGAATTACGCTGCAGATTGTTTATTTACAGTACTTTCAAGAAGAAAGCAATCGGCTTTTTCGCTTGAAATAATTTGAATATCAAGTATAGTATAGGCCTTGATTTTCAAAAAACTTGATTTCATTGTAAATTTCGCAATTTAAGAAATGAGTTCCGTAAACGGGAAACGTTTTGAAGCAGTCTTTCTTTGTTCCCATCCAAAAGGTCCCAAGATGTCCCACTTGAGTGCCTCGAAGTACTTAAAAAAGTCGAAGGCGTTTGTCCAGCTTTGGAACCAACACTTTTTGGTGCACAAAAATGTGGACGACTTGCCAAATCGCGGCATTTGCAGAGCTACCTCGAAACAGGAGGACTTGGTGATAAAGAGGATTTTCGAAGATAATCCAGCCATATCCTTGAAAACAGCTAAACAAAAATTGGCTCGCAAGAGCATAAATGTCTCTCTGAATACAATAAGAAACCGTTTGAGGGAGTTTCAGATCCAATTTCGAGAAACGACGGTAAAACCCTTACCAACTGCAAAGCAAATAAAAACACGCCAAGAGTGGGCAACTGAACTTGTGGATGACGATTGGAGCCAAGTGGTGTGCACAGACGAATCCTTCTTTTGGATGACAAACACTATTAAGCGTGCTTGGTCCACTAAAGATGGTAAGATGCTCCAACGATCAGTGAAACATCCAGGAAAGGTTCATGTTTGGGGATGCTTCACAAAACAAGGATTTGGCAAATTAATCATGTTCACGAGGAATTTGGATGTCAACTTCATGACCACGATATACCATCGTGGGCTTCTGCCATCAACGGATATGTGGTTTGGGGCAGGAAGCCTAGGTTGGGTTCTTCAAGAGGACAACGACCCAAATCATCGCAGTCGCTTGTGGAGTAGTTGGAAAGAAAAATGGCATAACTTCATTGGATTGGCCCTCACAGTCGCCAGATGCGAATCCAATCGATAATGTTTGGGCTCTTATGAAATTAAAACTACGTGGAAAAAAGATACGTTCAATAAATCATTTGAAACGGCTTCTTAGGGTAATATGGCGAAGTTTAACACGGTCATATGCTGAAAAATTAGTCGATAGCATGCATTTCCGTTGGAATGAAATTACAAAGAATGGTAGCGACTGGACGCCATATTAATATATTTGCGCAATGAATAATTAATCATTTCAAGATGCTGTGGACTTTTTTTTAAGATACCTTAATTTTTTCAGTGACTTAAGCCGATTGCTTTCTTGTTGAAACTACTGTATATTTTTCAAATTTTTTCTGAAAACAATAAACGTTTTCAAATTCTTAGTGAAACTAAAATGTAAAAATGCACCCATGGCACAGGGAAAAGGATCTTTCTATGGTAACTCGGTAAATTTTATTAGCTCAGAAGTTAACCAGAAATAGCCTGATAAGAGTGCAACAAAGCTTTTAATATTAGTAATACTAGCGCCGACATTATACTTTCGAAATTCTGCCAACTGAAAATGGCAAAACTTTATATAATTGTGTAATTCGTGTGTGTGTGCGTGTGTGTGTATGTGTGGTGGTTTCACTTGTGCTAAAGCATACAAATAAAAATTAGCTAGTAATAACATGCAGCTGCTACACATACATGATGCATACATATACGATTTCATACGTACATATGTATGAAAATGATGAGTGTATTTGTGAGCAGCATCAGTTTCATGTATGTATAGGTAAATAAACTTGAAAATATTTTGAATTGCCAAAAAAATACATAAATATATGCAAATGCTATGCTATGCGAAAACACACACACGAACACGTATGGATATTAATGACACTTAAACGCACACACGCATACCTGTGTGTATGTATGTGCACACACACATACACACACACACACACACTGAAGTTTATATAACCACTGTACAGCATATGGCATATTTTCAGGCATTTTAACTCATTTCTGGCGGAAAAATAAACTTTTCCAAGGAGAAATAAACTTTTGCATCCTTAAATGGGAATTTATGCAATAATATTATGGTTGCTTGTGATATGGCGAAATGAATATGCATACATATATACTTGTATATATGTACATACATACACTCATATACACGCATATATGCATGTATGTTTTTATTGCCACGGGCGAAGCGCCTGAAAGTTATGCAATAATTTCTTTAATATTTCTTTACTGCGCTCGCTCTCTCCCTCTCTCTCTCTCTCTCCCTCTCTCCTTCTCTCCTTGCATTTCACCATGCTGCTTCTTAGTTTTCAGAATGATTACGAGGGTACGTGGAATTATTATTGTAGCTGTTCTCGTTGATTTTCTGTGTGCCGAAGGGTGAGAACGAGGTTAAGGGAAGTATGAGAAAAAGGAGGACGAGGGCAAGGACAAGGAGTGGCGCTTTTACTTGCATCTCAAGGGGCATTTACGTAAGGTGCTCACAATTACAAAAGTGGCAAACTGAAAGTTACCACACACGTAAAGAAATATGTAGTGAATTTTTATAATTAATTCATGCTCATGCAAATTTGATAAAATGATGAACACGATGTTGAGATTTAAATTCCAAATTCTTCTTAATAATTGAAAAGCTAAGGATTATAAGTAAGTAAGTTATCAATTTGTTCTAACTAAATGTATGTACAGTGACGAGCAATACTATGTAAACACATATGTAGAGGATGTGGCCTGTCGAATTAATCAAAAGTTGTAAATCTTTCTTCACTACTTGAATGCTCAATGCTTGAAAAAACGTAATTCTGTTTTTGTCCCCACCAAATTTTAAATATAAATGGTGTTTTTTCTAGAAGTGTGGTTTTCAATCTGGCAATACACTTTTTCGGAGTTGGTCTTTTTGACAGCTGTCACTTGATTTATGCGCTGTTTGGTTTGCCACTTCATAATGAATAGACTTGCGCCTGAACAATGCTTGTAAATTATTGAATTTTATTATCAAAATTCAGGAGCTGTGAAAAAAGTGTTTCGTAAGCTAGGTCCATTCAGCAACGAGGCTCATTTTGGATACGGCTCAATGGATACGTGAATAAGCAGAATTGACGTATTTGGAATGAAGACCAGCCAAAGGCAATTCAGCAGCTACCAATGAATCCCCACTGCTTGGTGGGGTTTATGGGCAGGCGGCATCATTGAGCCTTACTTCTTCAAATACGATGAAGGCCACAACGTTACGGTCAATGGAGAAAAGTACCGTTCATTGAAAGCACACATTTTTTTCCAAAATACAAGAATTGGACTCGGCCGACATGTGCTTCCAACAGAACGATGCCACAGGCCACACTGCACGCGAAACCATACATCAATTGAGAGGCAAATTTGGAGCAGTTAATCTCACGTTTTGGTGTAGTCAATTTGCCACCAAGATCGTGTCATTTCACCCCGTTAGACTATTTTTTGTGGGGCTATGTTAAGTCTCTTGTCTATAGGGACCAGCCAAACACGAGATTCCGGCCGAAATGTGTGAAAAATGTGCCAAAATTGGACCTTCAGAATGGTCCACTTGAAGCGTAGCCGCATTCAACATTTAAGTGAAATTATATTTAAAAGTAAACGGCAGAAATTGATTTATCGATCCAAATAAAAATTCCATTCACTTTTGTAAAATTGCTGTGTTTTTTTTCATTTTCAAAATCCAAACTCTTAAAAAAATCACCCGTTAGAAAATACTTTTAATGAAAATTCAAAAAATGTAGTTCAGTGTTTAGAGCACTTTTCCTCTCCACAGTCCACCCATTTAATTCTGAACTAGATTTATAAATTTAAGAAAAGCGATTTAAAAAAAAATTCTGAACCGATGTAGTTAAATTTTTCTCGTCACTTTTTACATGCACGTAAATTGTGGCAATCATTTGAGCAAGTATTCAAGTATGTGAGTATGGATAAGTGGTAACCTTGCCTTAGTGTGAAATGCGCTTGAAATTGTTGCATAAGCTATGGCGCTTTAGATTTTCAATTTATTTAACTGCCATTACCAGAGATGCCACTCTCTTTTTGTTTTCTGTTGTTGTAGTCGAGTTTTGCAGTAATTTTTTTGGCATTTTTTGTATTTCCTAATGGCAGAAATTTATGAATTTTGTTCTATGGCGTGCATCAAATATGCAGCTACTTTTGTAAGCAGACTGGGTGGAGTTTTAAGTTTTAGTACCAATCAATTTAGAATAGTTTCTTTGGTATACAACCATGTATGTACATATGGAAAGTAGAACTTGGTAAAGATTTCTGGATGATTCTAAGATGAAAAATAACTCAAAGCAGGTGTAGTTCTATTTTTATTTAATTTCATTATTTCTTAATGTAATTTCATTATTATGGCTAAGGTATTCTGACAATGCGGAATTGGGACAGGGTGCATGAAAAGGAGGTTGGTTTGCATTTTCAAGAAAAACTCTTCCTTTGATCCGCTAGTGATTTACAGTCTTTATTTGCTAATTCACATTTAATTGGTGCTTCTTTTGGAAGCATAAAAGTTCTGCATCTTCTTCTGGAGAAGCGATTTTGAAGGAAAAATGAGAAGAAATGCCTTAATGCTTTCGCATTTACCAAACACTGCTTCAACATATCAGCTTCAGCTTCAGTACTTCTACAGATGCGCACGTGATCAGCTTCAATTTCGCAGATCAGCGCTGTTGGGTTTGTAGGTATATTCACATTACAGCAGCGCTGTTTATCTCACTTCCTGTGATGAGGGAGTTTTGTGTCAATATGTTCATACTCGTGTGTGATAAGTGAGTGTAACACTTATGGAGCGCAGCGGTATCATCGACATCATCATTATCGACAACAGGGTGTCCTCATCATTGCCTATAACATCATGATTATTCCTGTAACCCCCTCTTTCTATTTTTAACCTTCACACTAGCCAACTGCCTTCTAATCGGAGTGTGCAGCGAAGTTCCTACTCACCATTTCTTTTACTTTTTGAAATACTTCATTTAGAAAAGATTTCTAAAAGCATAGAAAAGTATAAACTTTTTATCGCAGCTATCTACTTATTCATATCATCCATGCTTATCAGTGGCGTATGCAGAGGAAGAATTATGGGGAGATGTCCTTCTTGAGGAGATGTGGTCTGATTTTTGGTATGTCCGAGTATATTAGTCTAAATTTTAGTTCGATTTTTGGTTTGCTTTGGGTCTGATTATGATCTCATTCTTTTATCGACTTTTAGACTGAATTTCAGTTTGGTTTCGGATCTAAATGTACACAGGATAAAGTCAAGAGTGATTTTTGTCCGCTTTTCGAATTATGTATTTCGATTTGATTTTTCCTCTGAGTTTGCTTTGATTCAACTTTTAATCCGCTCTTGGCCGGAATTCAGTAGTAAATACAGATTTGGTCTAGGCTTCTATCTTTGATCTAATTTGAACGCTTCTTCTGGTCTTATCTCAATTCTTCTTTTTCACGGTATTGCATTGGATCCTAGATCCGCCTCTGTTCATTAGTACAAGTATCCACCAATGTATGTATGAATGCAGATTCGCTTACACTGCAATTGAAAATCTATTTACTACAAAACGAATCAGTGCGTTTATAAATTTTTTTATTTTTTATGTCACTTAGATTAGATTGAAGTTTTAGTTTTATTTTTTCTTGCTCTAATATATGAGCATGTGGTTGACAAAGTTGGTGTGGTGACACCAACTGAAAATACAGAAAACACTTGACGTATTCTCAATGTGCCGATCATCTAACGCGCTGCTTTTTTAGAGCAGCTCGAAAGCAGTTTGAATTCAAAGTCAAAGGCTATACTCGTATGAAATAGTCAATTGCAATCTGATCGCTTTGATTTTTAGTAGCAAAACTTCTCTAATGTTTTATTTTCTACTACTAAATGCGACACTACTATTTTCTACTACACTTCTCTTTTACAGTGATGTTTAACTAACGTAAAATTGTTGATCAGTATTATTTTTTTAAATTTCCAAGTAAGAAGTTTAATTCTTGTGGGCGTGAAGGTTCGTTACATGAAAGCTTCCACAGCAGCGCATCAAAGTAACTTCTGCGGTGTATCTCATTGCCCATGGGTATAAATATAGATATATATATAAGTACATACATACATTTGTAGTATTTATCGCTCAAACGTAAGTGAATTCTATAGAAATTACGGTCTAATGAAGTGTGATTGAAATTTTGTTAATTTTCTCAAGTATCTGTGCTTAGTGCATGCAAGTTCGTATCTGTGTGTCTATAAGTTTGCATGTGTATTAGTTTACATATCGGTGTGAATATGTTTGTATGTGTGAACTAACACTTTAAAGATTATTTACATTTGGTAAAGTATTCTCGTATGAGTTTATATTATAAAGAGGATTTTAATTGGATGCGACAGAAAGTTTTCCATGCACTTGTGTAAATGTTTATTTGCCTTGTATATATGTACATACATCTAAATATGTTTGCATATACAAACGTTTATGTGTATGTATGTGTGTGGCATTATATGTATGTATATACGTATATGTATATTTACATACTTATTGCATAAATTTATTTTCATTATTTCTTTTCCATATGTACGTCATTCTTTATGTACCCCAATGTATGTATGCATGTATATATGTATGTATATATGTATATATGTTTGTATATATGTATGTATGTATGTATATATGTATGTATATATATATGTAGTACTTAGTTACATAGGCACAAGTGAAATTGTTTATATTAATTTAGGTCAAATATGTCTTACAAATATGAGTTATGCTAGAAATTATTAATGGCCTTGGATTCAGCTATACACACACTCACACCATATATAAGTATGTAAACATAAGTGCACATGTATTTATTAAATCCTTACTTGTATTTTACAATTCTCTTTGAGTTGTTATTTTACACTTGTGCCATGATTTTCATATTCTTGCTCCCATTGCAATGAAATGAAAATCAACTGTTTTGATATTTTAAAAATTTAATTCTTCATTTAGAATAAGTACAGCATTTGTACATATGTATAAGTATGTATTTGGAAATAAGTATGTATTTGGAAATTATATCAATCCCTCAATTATTTGATTTGCATTTTACTTATTGTCAATTATTATTAGAGTCTTCTAATGCGTTGATCTGGTAGTGACTATGGACCCTAAACTTCGCTTCTATTTACATATATAAGTGTATAAATAAAGCCAACGGGGTCTTAGGTTTTATTGAGAGATGGCCAAAGGAATTTAACGACCTTATATCACTATAACGTTGTAGATTTCACTTATCCGACTGATTCGGATAAGTTCTATATGCTTCGAATGTTTGGTGTCCTCAATACAGTTGTTACATCAATACCGTGGAGTCTGTTCAAAAACATTTCCTTTTATTTGCTTTGCAAAGTTTAAACTGGAACCCCTTGATGGAGCTTTGCTGTCTCATTTTAAATAATACTAATTAATGTTCCACGCAGCTGTTGATAAGCCCAGTCTGTAGCTGCTATTGAAGTTCCCTTCGGACACAGGTCCGTGCGCGCGTGATGAGCGTGCGCCCACGGTGGTATAGGGCGGGAGGAAAGACCGTCGGAATTCGTAGAAAAAAAATAAAATAATTATATATTAACATACAAAAATATTTCATCTGACATAAGTCTTTCATCTTATTACTTACTCGTCTAACGGGTAAGGCTGCCCTGAGGCAGCTATCACTCTAATTCATTTACTTAATCGGGAATGTGTAATTTTTTTCCGTTTATTTATTTAATTGGTAATACTGGAGAAACAATAAACACACAATATATGACCAGTTTGAACTTTCCGGGACCACGCATTCTATAAATAATTACTTTTATTTTAAAGGGTGCAAATGTTGTTTTGTGGCAAATATTTGAAATTGTATTTTGGGTATATTTTAAAATCGAAAAAATCTAATTTTTAAATATAATTATCTAAAAAGTATATTACAAATTTTATTATCAGTCATTTTTTATCTGTGATCTTTTACTAGCGTCTTCTTTTTCCTGTCTAACTGCTACACTCTAAAGCTAGTCAAAGCAAATGTACTGCAGATTCGTGTTTCTAGCACCAACATTCACTGGAAACAATAATTATGGTGTTAATTTTTCCAGTACTTCAATTTTGCCGGTTAGAAGGTCAAGTTGTACTGCAGATGTTATTTGGAATTATTAGAATTAATATTCCTCCTTTACCTTTTTTCACATTGTGCTCCAACTACCGCAATTAATCGCAGAGGGTAACACTGCCTGACTGGGGCATTCTACTCTTTGAGGCATTATCGAGTAAAGGCTGAATCACTCTCTTCTTTTTTTCACACCATATGAAGTTTTTCGCTCTCTCGATAAAGCCAAGTGGGTGACCCAGTGCCAACTACGCGCTTTTGCGGCTAAAATTTAGTTCGTTTCGGAAGTTACAACGCAGAAACAAGTGATTACGGGTGTTTGTAAGTTTGTAACGCCTAAATTAGGCATTTGTATATGTCAGAAACGAAAAATAAAATAGCTTTTGATTAAGTTTGTGAAATATATAAAACTTTCGTCATCTTATGTAAAAGAATCATTGCTGAAGCTTATCGCTCGTCTGCTGCAAGACTGTCATAAATCAGCAAACCAAATTTTCGAGCTAAGTATACGGAAATAAATGTTGGTTAATACTTTATCTTGTGTAAAACATAGTAACTATACGTTATGAACTCTGGCCGTAAGAAGATTAAATCGCTCGTTAGCTGCAAGACTGTCATAACTCAAAAATTATAAATCAATTCAATAAAATCGAATTTAAACATTTGAACTTACTCCATCACAGTTGATAACGACAAATAATCTTCGCGCTTGTTATTTCCTTTGTATGTTAAAAGAAACTTGAACTGCAAAGTGTAATTTTAATTATAAGGTTATTATTAGTCTTCAGACTAATTTTACAATTATTTTTAATTAATAAAAAGAATTAAAAAAATGCTTAACCTATCTAAAATGCATAGCAATGAATTGCTCAATACTGATGACTCGGCATTTAGTGTGACCTAAATATCGGGTAACCGGCACTTTAGCATTGCTTTGCATTTCCGTATTTATTGACCAAGCAAATCAATATTCCTCAATCGTTTATAAATTGGAAATATTTACTTGCTTTTGGTATTTTGCAACCAGTTCTTTTAATTGAGATTCGTAAGCTAGAGCTTCTGGCGTTACCAAGAGTTCACAAGATGCAGTTGGAATTTTTTTTACCCAAGATAAAACACTAAATTTTTGTTATTTCTGTGTACTTAACTCGACAGTTTTTGTTTTTTGAGTGATAGCTAGATTAAAAATTGTAAATGAGCTTTTTTCTCAGAACTTTTTTGGTTTAAGTTATGACAGTCTTACAGCAAACGAGCAATATGTTCATATGTCTGACAATCTGCACGGGTACGCGATAACTCAAGTAAATCTTAATCAATCTCAACCAAACATTGTACAGACATTTTTGAATGCCAGAAATTGTTCAACCTGATACATGGGCTCCATTGGTTAAATAGGCGTGATACCTTCCATACAATCAAGAAATAAAATTACAAGAAGTGATTTATTCGTGAACCCCGGCAAAGTGTCCGGGGTTCGAATCTCGGCACAGGCAAAATCAAAAAGTAGAAAAAATAATTTTTCTAGACGGCACCACCTCTTGGCAGGCAATGACAAACGGCAAACCTACAAGAGTAAAAATTGCCTATGAAAAGCTTTTCACTTCGCCGTTCGGATTCGGCATTAAACTGTAGGTTTCTTCCATTCATGTTCAAATATAACACGCACAACATGAGTGGATGCGAAAAGCGAAAAGCTCTGCCTAGGCCCTCCAAGGGCTGTTGTGCCATTAAAAGTAAAGTAAGATTTATTCGATACTGAAGCAAATTAAACCAAAAACTAAACTAGATTTAGTAATACATCTTTGAAATAGTCTCAAAAGTGAAGTAGATAGAATTTTGGACACGTAAGTGCATATTTTTACTTAATTCAAACAATAACTGGGAAAAAGTCAGATCAATAAAAAAATTGGAGTAAGGAGAGTTCCGCTTTTCCCCCGCCTACTTACGTCACTGAGCCTCCATTAAAGGTGCTGTGAAATTGTTAACATTAGGCCATAAGCTCGCCACCTCTCACATACTTAACACAACTTTTTTTTATGTGCTTGTTATTGCTCTCTCAAATCGAAAAGGTCGCTTTGATTGATCTCAATAAATTTCAATTACTCGGTTGCATATGCAAATTTTTTGTATTCATCGTTGCAAATTGATAGATTGAAATGTTATTAGACTAGAAATGGCTATTTTCGATAACGGAAACAAGTTGAAATACTGACTTAAGAGATCCAATCACATTTGTTGTATCGTCCTGTAACGTACTCTTCTCTTTATATCGGAATGATAGAGTAGAAAGAAGTGAGTTCGCCTTAATAAAAATACAAGCGAGTCAATATGAGCATATAAATTCTTCAGAAATCCGTTTAAAAGACCCAATAAAGTGTCCTTGAGAGTAGTATTCACAACACTCTTACTCATACACACTCGTACATAATTGAAAAGGAAAAAGCTTTTAGTAAATTTATTGCCATTGGGTATAAATAAATAGAACAAAAAAGCAAATCTTTATAGACGAACTAAAACAAAAACAAAAATAAAATAAAAATAAAAATAAATATAAAAACAACGGGCAGCAAAAGTAAATAAAGCAATATACAAATTGGCAATTAAAAATTAGTGCAACAGCAACAGCAACAACAAAGAAAACAATAACCAAAACAGCAACAACAACAACAACAACAACAACAGAACTGAATTGGGGAAAAAGTAGAAAATAGAAATTACATAGTAACATAAAATATTATATTTATTTATAACTAGAGAATTGCACTGGAATGACAATAACAACAAAAACAATAACAATAGAGAGCAACTGAAACAGGCAGACACATACATCCACACACACACACACACACACACACACACACACACATCCGTGCATTTAAACGCCAGCTCGTACTCATGTCAATGCCATGTCAACAATGTTTTGACTCTGAGCACGCAAGCACACACACTTACAAATACAAGCACTCGCTCTCTGCTCTCTCCTCGCTCTTTCTCTCATCCGCGCTACCCTTGCACCAATGCATTTGCCAGTAAAAACGCATTCAAATTGTAACAATGTATAAGTGTGGGAGTGTGGTGTATGTGTGTATGTGTGTGTGTGTGTGTGTGCAGTACAATGGCAACACTGGACAAAAATCGTCGACATTGACTTGACTTAATGCACGCTCTGCGCTCTGCGCTCTGCGCTCAGCGCTGCTGCGAGTTTACGGGTTAATTAAAATTGGTGATGGTTGTTAACCTTGCGTTTGTTTTATAATGACGATGATGGCTGTGTTGTTAATGATGTTGAGGATTGTAATGCTGGCTGTTGCTGGTGATGAAGATGCTGCTACTGACTGCACTAACGACTTTGTTTGAAGCTTTACTAATCCAGGCACACACACACACGCACAATACACAACCAGATTATACTCACTTACTTTTGTTGCGTTTGCGTTTGTGTTTATTTAATTTTTTTCCTGATTTCTTTTTTGTTTTTGTTTATTTTAATTAGTGCAACTCAACTCAAGAGGCTAAGGCTCAAA
This sequence comes from Palloptera scutellata, assembly GCA_958295655.1. Taxonomy (NCBI): domain Eukaryota; kingdom Metazoa; phylum Arthropoda; class Insecta; order Diptera; family Pallopteridae; genus Palloptera; species Palloptera scutellata. The sequence continues at coordinate 3,137,617 of OY282450.1, read as the reverse complement.
AGCCAAAGCCACACAGACATACACACATACACGCACATATTTCAACAAAAAATTGCCAATGGCAATTTAACTCTTCTGTTACTTCTGTTTCTTTTGCAATTTCTTTGTTAGTATTTTTGCCTTGTAATTTTGTTTAGCTAATGACTTGAAAACACAGAAAGAAAATATCGTAATGGCGGTGGAGAGTTGAGATTCTACACATTCACACATTCACATAAACACAAATGAACAAATGCTTAACCGCATTCCACAGGCGCGCCATATAAAATTTTATACCTCAAGCTCATTTGCCCTCGCTCTGTCTCCACCTTTCTTTCTCTCCTACTTATAACCTAATTTTGGTTCGCCTGTCGGCGTATCTTTGTGTGTACATAAGTATGCATATACATAAAAATCTGTCATTTGCATAGTCCTGAAAGTCCTGCTAACGCGACTACCGCCGACAGTTTGTCATTCGTTTTTCTGTATGTATTAATGAATTGTTTTGTTGCTGGTTTTTGTTATTATTCTTGTTGTTTCACTTGTTGTCATTGTCCTGGTTCATTTTCATGTTGATGGACACTCCAAATGTTGTAACGAAAAATAATTGCTGGGTAAATATTCCATGATTCCAATTATGCTGGTAGTATGTACATAAACGTATATTAATTCAAATTGTGTGCCACTCACTCACATTCATGCTTGAACTACCCAGCATAAAAAATGTGCCTAACTAAAGCTATGAAATTTTTGGCATGCCACTTCAGACTTGCGCTAAATAAAGAAATAAGTTTTCGCGAATTCATTATCCTGGAATATATTGAAGTGAACGAGGTAAAGTAAGAAAGCCCGGAGTAAGAACAGAGCGACATGAAAATTCCGTTACGATCTCCTGTTCACTTTCAACACAATAGAAAAACTATAATAGACCTCACTCTCTCTCTCTACATAGAAAGAATAGTGTATGTGTGTATGTGGGTGTGTGTGAGTGTGTGTGTGTGTGTGTGTGTGTGTGTGCGTGTTAGGAGGATCTTAGTCTGCAGCAGGTGTGAAGAAAAGGTGGAGAGGAAGAAAATGCAGGTATCAAAGTCCTTGAAACATTTCGCTTCTTTACTGGGTAGCCGCTATACGAGTCTGATTTTTATATACATTCTTTGTGCAGTAGTTACTAATATAATTCTACTGGGTCTTTTTATTTATTTATTATGGACATTTATGCAGTGCAATAAATAGAAACGAATGAATGCATGTAGTTGAGAGACCAATTGAAGTAACTTGAAACAACAAAAGGTACATACGAAAACTGTACTGAAAGTAAACCAGTGCTAAAAATAAAAGTAGTAAAAGATTTGGAAAAAAAAAATGTTAACCAAACGTTTTTCTGGGTAGGAATTTTGCCAAAATAATAACAACACAATACATTTTCAATAATTGGCTATCAATGTAATGAAATTGTGCAATTGTACAACAGAGTTCATACATATAGTTTTCATTTTTTGTTTTTTGTTTTTTGTTTCTTTTTCTTCTTTAATTCCCTATGAAACATTTTTTTTTTTTTCTTTTTACTTTTTCAAAATTTGACTGTGCCGAGATTTGAAGCTGCATAGTGGTCCAGCACACTTACAACTACTACCCTACGGCGACCACTTTGAACTCATCGTGTAGTAGAATTAAACACAAATTAAATTTTCAGAAATGTTACTCATACGTCAAGTAGTACTTTTTGTTAATAACGAGCACAACAGTAATTTATAACAAGTTCTCGATAATACTCGAAGCTTTATTGTTTCTCACGTCTGAAACTCCCACTAGTGACACCAAAAATCCCTAACGTGCAGCTAACAACCAAAGTGGCACACTTCTTTAGAATGAATAAACGTTTTTCAACCTTAGCATTCACTGTTTGAGAATCGATCCTGAGGCTGCTACTGGAACTCTAACGCAACATTAAGCATTACCGAACAACCACGCCCTATTACGACTCAAAAGAGGCATTGCCCCCCTTCTTTCAGTAACATCATTATTTTTGAGCTTCTTGTAGTTAGGCACTTGCTACCAGCAGCAGACCTTCACTTCATCCTGCCGCAGCTAGCGCTTTTTCAATTACACTCCAAGTTTAACATCGATTAGTTACAACATTTTCATTTACTTAAACACCCAACAATCCAAACATTATACCATAATTGAATAATTAAATAAGAATAAATGTGTATGTGTGTGTTTCAATTTGTACCTACAATATTTGTTGATATACATTTAAGTTAATTAAATTTAACAATAATCGCCTCTGGCGCAAATGGCACGCATACTTTTTTTGTTTAGCCACTACTATCACTCGCCTCTATGTATGTATGTGGAGTGAGTGAAAGAGTGATAGAGAGAGGGGGAGGCAGATAGAGGGTGAGAGGGTAAAAGGAGAATCCCTCTCCCTCTTTACACTCCACTGTCGAGTAGTGAAAACTTTTTGCTTTTAACTTATTTTGCTGCCCCGAGCATTTTACTTTAATTTAGTTTTAATTTAAATGTTCTCATACTTTTATCTGTTAAACAAAATGGCTCTAAAATTGCGCTGTCGTTCCCTCCGCCCTCCTCTCTCGAATGTGATTCTTGCTACACCACAAACAAAAATTGAAGTTTACGTTGAAGTTTAATGCGACTGCTAGTGTTTCTTTGTTTTACTTGTAGTTAAGGAAAATGTAAAAATTTCTTAAAGCTTAACAAATAAATTTTTGTTAAATTTGTGGAATTTAGATTTTTGGTATTTTTGGTTGATGGCATTGAGGCTCCCGAAATTGACAGACACGATAAATGTAAAGTGGCTAGTAGCTCCACTCACTCACAAAAACAAAAATGTACCTACTTACAAATTTAAAGAAGGCTTGAAATGCACTGTAAACATTCAGTTTTATATAGTCGTAGTTTTTTATTTTTTTTAATTTTTAAATGCTACTCACACAATATAGCGTTTAAAGCAGTGATGGGCAATGCTCAGGCAGACTGCCCACAAATGGTTTAAAGCAAAAGCATGTGTGGATGAGACTAAGAGAGTCAAAATCAGTGTGACCAGATTTTCTACCCGACGGGAATACTATGAATAGAAAGCATTGTGTTGATTGGTAAACGAAAAGGGAGGAGGAGAGAGGGAGGAAATGGTCAAATCAAACCAGCGGTGGATCACAGAAAGTGACTAACTCTGTAATGCGTAGTGCTTGGAAAATCATGCCCACGTGTAATTCGTGGATTTTGCATACCGTTCGTGTAATTCTAGGGAGCGTACGAACTGCTGGCATCAATTATCACATTATCAAAGAACGTTTGCACATGCAAATAAAGACAGAATAGGTTTACAAAAGCCATATCTCCAGAATATTCCAAGGATATTAAATATTAGCTTCAATGCTCCCTGTTGAATACAATCCAAGAGTTTCAATTGTAAACGTAAAGCTTCTCCCCATACATCCAAATTATTTTCCAATTTAGAATGGGCATAAGTAAGTGGTGAAGAGCATTCAGAAATCAATCGGAGTGGAGTAGTGGTTATTTCACTTTCGAAAGCTGGAAGCTTCTTTGGACATAATCTGGATCGAAAATCTGACTAGTTCAAGATATGGACACGACCATAAGGTCAGAAGTTGCTGACTTTGAGATTGCTTTGAATTAATAGGGTTGATTGCTGTTAACAACAAAAAAATCTCTTCTTTTTTCATAAGACGATTGATTGGATGTCACTATCTTGTAGGATGCCTTTTCCTCTCAATATTTGGAAATTTTTAATTGGTGTTTGAATAGAAAATGCTGCCGTCTTCTGTGAATGAGCATAACGAATTCCTTGTCATTGTCGTTGATTTAATTTAAGGAAAAAGGTTGGAGAGAAGACCTAAAATTTATGTTTTTAATGTTGGTACCTTGAGCACACTTTGTCATGTTTATACTAAACACTTCACCTATTATCTTTAAGTATTCAGAGACTTTAGACAAATCATCATTTACTCATTTAAATGATTCTCGCATTTCTTACATTCATCTGGCAACACCGTTTACACTCAACCAGTATTTGTTTGCTTGCTTACAGTTTAAATTCAACCAAATTTCTTTTCACAACGTCTTCGAAGCAAACACCAACAACCGCTACAAGAAAAAACTTTAACTGGAATTCCATCGGTAAACATGATCGCTTCCAACCGAAAATTGTTGCAGCAGCTGAAATGAAACCCCTTTTGCTTTCATTCTTTCGTTTTATTTGTTTTTGTGTTTTGAAAGTTTCCTTGGAAAACTTACCACTACCACTCCACTACCTTCTTCTCCTCCTTCTCCTCCTTCTTTCTGCTCCTTCGGTCTCGCACATCAGAGTAACACCAAAAACAGAATGCAAATAATTTTTGTCTCTTATATATTAGCGAGCGGTGGACGAAAGGCGACAGAGCGGGCAGGCGGCAGGCGGCAGGCAACGACAACAACGACAACAACGAAACGTTTGCTGAAACAGCAAAAGTTTTGCTCTCAAGTAAATTGCAAATGAAAACTTGGGCAATTTTCTCGGAAACTCGAGTCTTTAATTTTTTCTACTTTTTTCCTTTTCTCGTTTCTTGTTTTTTGCATGGAACAGTAGAAAGCAAAAAACACAATTTTAGTCCATACTGCAAAGTAAGTGTTGCTGGTCCATAATTGTAGCATAGGAAAAACAGCAACTGGAGCAGCAACAGCGACGCGGCGAAAGCAATAACAACAACCAATAAAGAAACATTTAAAAAGTAAAAGTTTGTTTGGAAACAAAAACAAGTGAGAAAAAAGGAACAGCAAATAAAAAAAATAAAATAAATAATTACAATAAAAATAAAAATAAAACTACGAAACTATAAGAAACACAGAAATAGTTTTAGTTCTATTTTACTAAATTTTTTGTTCACTTAATTCTTAATTTTTTAAATGCTCACCAGAGACTACCAGTGCAAATAGGAATAAAATAGGAATATTGTAAGGAATGTTTAATCAGTGTTGCTGCTGCTGCTGCTGTTGTTGTTGCTGTCGTTGTTGTTGTTGTTGTTGTTGTTGTTGTTGTTGTTGTTGTTTAACACACAGTAACAAACATGAATAAGTAATTAAAAAGTTGTTATTAAAAATTGTATGCAAAATGCTTTTGTTAGATTGAAATGAAATTATTTGAGCAAAACAGCAATAAAAAAACAAAAACAAAAGAAAAGCGAGTGAGAGGGAATTGGAAACAGGCAGAAACAAGCAGCAAACAAAATGATACTGTGTAATTTGGCAGCTTATGAAACGTTTTTGAGGAAAGTGAATTAAATGCGTGTGAGAGTTGCGGCGAAAATCATTTGCAAATTGCACTAAACACTCAAGCAGACTTAAGAGAAACAGCTAATAAAGGGTGTTTTTTCTAGAAGTGTGGTATTCAATCTGGCAATACTTTTTTCGGAGTTGGTCTTTTTGGCAGCTGTCACTTGATTTGTGCTAACTTTGGTTTGCCATTTCATAATGAATAGACTTACGCCTGAACAATGTTTGCTAATTATTGAAATTTATTATCAAAATTCGTGCTCTGTGAAAAAAGTGTTTCGCAAGCTACGTCCATTTAGCGACGAGGCTCATTTTTGGCTCAATGGATACGTGAATAAGCAGAATTGCCGTATTTGGAGTGAAGACCAGCCAGAGGCAATTCAGCAGCTACCAATGTATCCCGAAAAATGCACTTTTTGGTGCGGTTTATGGGCAGGCGGCATCATTGGGTCGTACTTCTTCAAAGACGATGAAGGCCGCAACGTTATGGTCAATGGAGAAAGGTACCGATCGATTATAACACTTTTTTTGGCCGAAAATGCAAGAATTGGACTTGGCCGACATGTGGTTCCAAAAGGATGATGCCACATGCCACACTACACGCGAAACCGTGCATCAATTGAGAGGCGAATTTGGTGAGCAGCTAATCTCACATTTTGGTGTAGTCAATTGGCCACCAAGATCGTGTTTTTCGACCCCTTTAGACTATCTTTTGTGGAGCTATGTTAAGTCTATTGTCTATAAGACGAGCTAAACACGATTGTTGCTTTGGAAGCCAAAGCCAACATTGAACGCGTCATATGTGAGATTCCGGCCGAAATGTGTGTCAAAATTGGACCTTCAGAATGGACCACTTGAAGCGTAGCCGCGGGCAACATTTAAGTGAAATTATATTTAAAAAGTAAATGGAAGGAATTGATTTATCGATCCAAATAAAAATTTAATTTGCTTTTGTAAAATTTCTGTATTTTTTTTCATTTTCAAAAACTAAACGCTTATAAAAATCACCCTTTATATTATCTATAGGATATTCTGAAGAATATCCTCTCTGCACCTGCTCTGTCTCACTATCGTATACTAAGTAAGAGAGGCCTATTCTATTTCTGTTGTCTTGAGAGAATATAAAATTACGTGTCGGTATTTTCGTTACGTTCTCTACACGCCCCAAACATATTAAACCTAGCCAACGTAAATAAGTTTTATTTCAAATATGGTACATGGGCTCAGACAGTCTCCCTCGAATGAAACGCATACCATGAATGAAAGAGTTGCCATTTCCTTTTCAAATTGCAATACTGCATATGGAAGAATTAACTACCAAAGAATATAAGCACAACTTCTCTTGACAGCTTCTCTGTTCGAGGTAGTAATCTAGTTTATGTATACCTAGTGCTGCCATAAGTTCTGTTACAATTTGAATATAGTTTAAAAATTTAAAAAAATTATAGTGTAAAGTAAGTTTTTTTAAGGTAATTTTGTAATTTTTATTTTGTTATTAAATTATAGTTTTTCTGAAAATCAGCATCTTATTCAAAATGGTCGCCTCTCGCTTTAATGCACGCCTTTAGACGATCAGGCCATTGGGCTGTAGCGGCACGTATGGTTTCGATGGATATTGATGACGCTGCTGAAATAAGAGCTTTCTTAAGACTCTCCAAATTTCGGTGGCGAACTTTGCCGGCCACACCCTCTAGCTCTGACCACAATTTGTTATCAAGGGGATTCAAATCTGGGATTCCCGAGGGCCAATCTTCAGCACTAATAAAGGCTGGAATATTCTGACGTAGCCACTCTTGAGTTGTTTTGGCTTTGTGTGACGGTGCAAAGTCTTGTTGAAAGACCCAGTGCTCTCCATTAAAGAGAGTTATTGTCAAGTCTTTCACCACGCCTTCCAAGACATCTTGTTGGTACACTTTTTCTCCAGTTTTAACGCCCTTTTCGCAAAAATGCAAGGAACTTGCGCCTTTATGTGATACTTGGATGTTGGATGATGACCTCTCTGAACCCTTGGCACAATAAATTTAGCTTCTTCAGATGTTCTCGCATAGATATTGTCGTTTTGCTTATTAAAAACTTCCTCCACCGTAAAAATTTGTTCATCCGTAAAAAGGATATTTTCATGACCGTTTCTTGCGTGCCGCTGCAAAAGCTTCTTACATCTTTCCAATCGTATTTGTTTTAGCCGTGGAGTTAAAATATGGCCTATGCACCTGCGAAAGGCCTTCATGTGGAGGTCATCACGGATAAGTGGTGACATGGATCTGGAAGACATATCCACTTCTCTAGCCATGATCTTTTGCTTTCTTAGGGGATTTCGGCGAATCCGCTCCCGCACAGCTTTTATGGCTCCACTCGTACGAACAACGCGAGGTCGACCACTTCTCAGCTTGTCTTCCACTTGAGACGATTCCAAGAAACGATCGATGGTACGATAAACGATGCGATTTTCGTTATTGCCCCACTCCATTTTAATTACGCAAAATTTGAAACCAAACTGATTTGAATTTGTTTTGCAATAGAACATTGTACCAAAAAATGCGAATAACGGGATCATACAATTTAAAATTTCAAAGCCTACTACTTTGAAAAGCTTGTAACAGAACTTATGGCAAGACTAGGTATACATATAACTCCAGAACCGTCGAAATTAACCTATGGATAATAACTATGTGTATGTATGTAATCGAAAGACGTGTAAAGTCTCAGAAAGTTCAAGGGAATAGAAAAAAAATCATACAATACCTTGGTAATTTAATAAATAGATATCATCTTCTTCTTTATTTAAAGGCGCAGCAGCACATGGAGGACGTACACGTCGCATCCACTCATGTTGTGCGTGTTATATTTGCACATGTATGGAAGGGACCTGCAGTTTGATGCTGAAACAGCAAAAGTCTTGCAAACGGCAAAGTAAAAATCTATTCTTGTAGGCCAGCCTGGTGCCAGAGGTGGTGCCGTGTAGAAAAATAGTTGTTTACTTTCTGATTTCGCCTGTGCCGGGACTTGAACACCGGGCACTAGTTGTAGCAGGCAAGCGCACTACCAACTATGTCAAAAATAAATTACAATTATTTATTTATTATTTATTAATTATCATCGAAAACAAATGCACAATCACTATAACTAGGCAAATTTCAGAGCGTTCGTTCGAACCACACCCACACATTATGTAAATTGTAAAGGTTACATTTAAAACGCTTTATCGATGCTTTTCAATTTAAACTTTCTAAATAATAATAAACGTAACAACAACAACAATGAAAAAACAAAACAAAGAACAATTGAAATTTTGTGATTGCAAATAAATCTGGAACTAATTATATCAGCGGAAAGTGCAAACATGCTGCGATAATTGATTAATTAGCTTCAATAGCAAATGTATTTACAATTTATAATACTTGCCTATGTATGCATGTATGTATGTATGTATGTATGCATGAACAGGTAACAGGTAACATAAATTTATACATACATATGTACACACAAACACAAAGCTACATACATATGTACATACTCGTACATAAGTATGTACGTATAGATTTATGTGCATTGATGTACCCAGTTGATAACATTTTGATTACTCATTACGAGGGTAGATCAATAAGTATCCGTGTGTGAAGACAGGTGGCGTTGCTGAGGGAAGTTGGCATTACCGTCGTGTACTGCCATCTGTCACACGACACCACACTAAATTTCAAACTGATTCATAGGTTAGTTTTTATTTGGCAGCTATTAGTATCACACGTGTTTCGTGTTTCGCGATAAAATGGAAAAAGAACAATATCGATCCGTAATTCACTTTTTATTTTTGGATGGAAAAACATGCGAAGAAATAAAAGCGAAGCTGGATGCTGTCAATGGGGACCCTTCACCATCTATGACAACCGTAAGATATTGGTTCAACAAATTTAAAAGTGTTTTTTGATGAGGACCGCCCAGGCAGCCCGGCAGACCTGGTTTCCGAGGAAATCGTTGAAAAGGTCCACGACATGATTCTCGCTGATCGCCGAAGGAAAGTGCGCGAGGTAGCAGAGGCCGTAGGAGTGTCGTACGGAACGGTAATTAATATTTTATATGATAGGTTAAGCATGAGAAAGATGCCGGCCCGATGGGCGCCGCTATTGCTTACGGTGGACAACAAGCGGATACGGAATTGTCGCGGCCAAATTGCATGAATTGAACTACGAATTGCTGCCGCGCCCACCGTACTCGCCCGACTTGGCTCCCTGCGACTTCTTTCTGTTCCCCAACATGAAAACGTGGCTCGGGGGAAATAAATTCAGCTCAAAACGAGGAAGTTATCGTCGAGACAGAAGCGTGAAAGTGTTTTCGAATTGGTTCTGCAATGAAATTTTATCATAACTTAAAAAAGGATGTGAGAAATCAATAACTCTTCCATAATATGATTTTTTTATTAAAAAAAAATGAGTACTTTGAAATTTTGATACGTTTCGATACGATACGGTTCATATATTTATTTTATTCCTTTTATCCGTACCGGAGAGCAATCGTGACCTTACTAATTTGTTAAGCTTAAATTGATTACTTTATTCATAAGTCCAGGCATTACCTAAAAAAAGAGTACTAAATAGGAAGACTGTAAAAATGTGATTGTCAAAAATCAGAAAAATAAATAGAATAACTACAAAACCTTTGACTTCGTGTGCAAAGGAATGCGGAATAAGCAGAGTGTTCGGGGTTCTAATCTTGGCAAAAACAATTTTTCTACACGGCAACTACCTCCTGGCAGGCAATGGCAAATCTACAAGAGTAAAAATTGCCTATGAAAAGCTTTTCACTTCTTCGCCTTTCGGATTCGGCGTAAAACTGTAGGTCCCTTCCATTCATTCATGTGCAAATATAACACGCACAACATGAGTTGATGCGAAATGCCCTCCATGGACTGTTTTGCCATTAAAAGAATGAAGAATAAGAAGTATTCAGCGTACAACTGGGTGCATTCAGTATGAGTGTGTGTGTGTATACAAAATCTACACAAATAAACACACCTATGAGGATACATGTGTACATAACAATTACGAGCATGTTGGTATGTTTGTTTGTATGTATTCTAATTTAATGTGGTTGTTAAAGTAATTTTCACATTAGCGCCAACAGGAAAACAATTAACCGCTTTTACCTTACCATACGTTTATCATTTCCACTCGCTCGCCACACTTCTCTCATCACTTAAAGTAGATATCTCAAATATGAGTATGTGTGTGTGTGTCGGTGTGGACCTGTGTTGATCAACATTCAACTGACCCATATTCAATTATTATCAATGACAGGCAGCGTATGTTAAAACATGCAACCCCTAAGCTACAGCCACTGTCATGAGTCTCCCATTTCATTATCATTGGTAGCAATCACGCGTTGCCACTAGCCGCCTCCATTGATGTGATTTTCTGTAACATCATTGTTGTTATTAATGTTTTCTCTTACGTTATTTTTGTTTTTACTTTTATTTATGCACATTCATTTTGATATTTTTGCTCATAAATTTTTTCGTATCCCACCACCTCTCCACTCTCCAACCACCACCATCTCTTCCCACCACAAATAGTGCATACACATATGCCTGCCAAATGACCAGCTCTACGCTTAGTACCATGGTGAGAATAAAACCTCACGAATATTGCCACTCCCTCTCATATTCTATCTTTTTTACACTCAACTAACGGGCACAACAATCAAGCACTCATCATGAACTCTCTCTCGCTCTCTTTCTCCCTCACTCTTTCCTTCCACCAACGCCAACGCCTGCCAACATTTATAAAGCAAATACGTTTAAACTGAGGTGAAAGAATTATTGATTGAGATGATTCAATTGGTACAATCAATTTGAAATAAATAAGAATTTCCATTTCTTAGTCCTTCCTTTTGCTGTCGGTTTTTTCTGTTGCTGTTTTAACGTGGTTGTGGCACGCATTTATGGTAGAGTTGCCATGTACATATGTGTAATACTAAAATATAACAATTAATATCAAAAAATTTATAATCAGCATGCGATTATTTGCTCACCGGATTCACATACGAGTACATACATATAACTGTGAATGTTCCAATGTATTTAAAATTTTGCTCTACTATACCTAGAATGTTAGCTACAATATTTTCATGTGGTTTCGGTCACACACTCATGCATATTGCATACAAATATATTTGCAGCCAAATTTTTGGAAATTCTTATTGAACTGAATTTGGTTGGTCGCTGCTAATTGCTGCATTTATTTATTTAGTAGCATTTATAGATTTCATTTAAATATTTGCGTAGTGAAGTTTGCATGACATAATTGCGTTTTCGCATCGTTTGCTGGTTTGTTTGCTAGTGATTGTTGTTGGTTGTCATCACAACTAATGAAGCTGTATTAATTTTATGTAAATATTACATATTTTTGTATTCCCAAACTTTATACTGTAGGTGTGGAGGGATGTGTGGATAGAACAGATTCAGATTTAATTGGTGAGAGGCCACTGGAAAAAATGAGACAGAGCGTTGTACAGATCTGTTACCTCGTTAGTTTGCATTTACAAACGAAGCTTTGAGCCCACCCCTTTTTCGACTTGGTTGTGTTGTTGTTGGTGTATACAAATTATACGCGCAGCTGAGAAAGAGAAAGCCACTAATACTAAATGTCAATTCTGGAAGGATCAGAATGTTGGCAGTTATTACTTACTTACTTTTAATGGCACAACAGCCCATGGAGGGCCTAGGCCGAGCTTTTCGCTTTTCGCATCCACTCATGTTGTGCGTGTTATATTTGTACACGAATGGAAGGGACCTACAGTTTAATGCCGAATCCGAACGGCGAAGTGAAAAGCTTTTCATAGCAATTTTTACTCTTATAGGTTTGCCGTTTGCCGTTGCCTGCCAAGAGGTGGTGCCCTCTAGAAAAATTATTTTTTTTTACTTTTTGATTTTGCCTGTGCCGAGATTCGAACCCCGGACACTCTGCGTAGCAGTCCAACGCACTACCACTGCACCACAGCGACCACAATATTACGAAGTGTTTATTTCCACATTTCATTCCATAACTGGAAATGCAACTAATTAGTAATTCTAGTCAATATGACAACGACATTTAATATTACGTGTTTCTCTCAATTTCCACATTCACTGAATGCTAAAGCAATTTATCTTAATTAAATTTAAAAAAGGACATAAGAAAGCTTACAACAACATCATCATCATTCTCATATCAATTTACTCATTAAAAAAGAATTTCTAACCAATCATTTGTTAAAAAGAAATTAAAAAGAAATGGAGAAAAATTTACAGGTTATCAAAAATCAATGCTATTGCTGTTGCTGCCGCTGTTGCTGCCGCTACTCATGTGCACAGCCAGTGCCAGTTTAACCAGTCGCCAACCGCCAAGTGCTCGCCAACCATATGCACTAAGCGAGCAACCAACTCCACTAACCCAACCACCATCGATCTATCGATATTACAATATGCAACCTTTAAAGACCCACAATCTTCTAGTGATTTTTCAACCTTTTGACCAGCAACTCATTATGTCCGTCATTAATCTAATGATTCTCTGGCTATGTACAAACTCTCTGCCGTATAGTCTTTTGCCCAACGTACATACATATGTACGACTAGGTATGTATGTACATAGTATGTATATCGGTATTCGTTCGTTCAAAGCAAAAAGTTCGTTTGTCCGTTCGCCTGTCCATTGCCACTGCTGCTGCTTTCAACGCTTTTGCTGCTGTGGCTCGATGGCTGGAGCTCCACTTGCTGTTGCTGCGGTGAAAGTGTTCAGCCCCACAAATCTTCTCATTGTCACATTGTATCGACAATGGTGTTGAAATTATTTCCAGGTTCTTTTTTATTTTCTGTTCATTATTGCTATGGATGCTGTTGCTGTTGCTGGTGCTGCTGCTGCAGCCCACATCATCGCATTATGGCAGTAGTTCCATGAGATTGCTCAGTGACTGACTGGCAGACTGGCCAGCAATATGTACATTGTACGTACATACATATGTATGGTATATACTCGTATGTATAGCGTTATCCTAGAGTCTAGATACTTATATACAAGTGTAGATGATTTTTTTTGCTGGTTGAACTTGTCCTGTTGATTACACATTGTTCAAAAGGAAGAATGAGTTTGTCTTTCCTGTTGCTCATTATGTCGTCGTTGTATTTGTTGTTGTTGATTTTGTTGTTGCTTGGTTTATATAAGACTCGTTGACAGTAATTAGTTGTGATGGTCTTTGGCAGTTGGTTGACTTAACGCACAGTCCACCATCAGCCATCATCAGCCGTCATCAGCCAAGCAGCCAAGCCATCGTCAACGCCAACGTCGCTGGGAACGTCAACGACGTCATCATTGGCTGCATTAAGAGTTTTGTGGTTTTGTGTTGGTTGAAAAGGTTATTAATGAGTTGCCATATTTCGTTGACATTTTGTTTTTGTTTTTTCTTTTTTTTATCCTTACTTCCTTTTAATCTTACGGATGCAGAGTGAGAGTCTAATACTGTAACATTTGTGCATAATTGGGAATTAATATATTCATTGATTATTGTTTATTTATATTCGCAGGCGGTTGACAGAGTAAACAGACACACGCACACAAAAAGGAAAACGTTAATTAAATTGAGTTAATTTATCTACAATTTGTGTGAAAGAACCGAATTTCTCTCTTGTGGTTAATGGTTAATAACATTAAGTCTCCAAATGAGCATGTGCTTGCAAAAAAAAAAAAGGTAATACTTGTAATCTATCTTCCTTCGCCTTATGGCGCAGGAAATAGGCTACAATTGTTTCTAGACAATGCATACTAGTAAATAGACTAGTACATAGAATGTTATGCCAGACATGATCAGATTTGTGAAATAAACTTCGTGCGTTGTTGACACCAAACTTACCCGATTGCAATTCGGGTGCCCAAATAGCTGCCGAATTGCTTATATTTAGACGAATCTACAGAAAACTAGTTTTATTCGTCGTATGTTCTTCTGATTTTTTTTGTTTGTTTTTGAAATCGATATCAAAAATAACTAGTATGTTCTTATATGATCAGACAAGACACAGAACTAATTGTGGTCCGTCGCGGTATCAATCTTCCTTTCAATCAACACAATGCTCTGCATTCATAGGGGTACACGGTGTGTGTTGAATGTATCAATAAAAGAGAAAAAAGAATACACCGATTGATTACAGGCTATGTGCACAATACATACTCATACTAACAGTCTCTCAATACACACACATACGAACACAAAAACGGAAAGTTTTTTTTTTTTTGGTTTGATCCAACTGAGATTCCATTTCGTTTCAAAAGTCCAAGCTCATTTTTTGAAACAACTCTCCGTTGTAACAAAAGAGCATGTTAAACATTTGAGGAGTGTGCTATAAAGAGAGAAACGTATATTGTAATGAATGCTGAGATAAGAGAGCACTCGAATGACAGGCAACAACATTTGACACATACATACATACATATAATCTCTCCTCGAAACAATTTTAGAAATAGTTTCCCAAAATACGTGACCTAAAAACTAAAATAGCAGATGATGAAAAACGTCTTTATGAAAATATTGTTCTCCAGGAAAAGATCTACAGAGCCGCAGCTTAGGAGCTCATTCTCTATTCACAGAATAATAATATTCATTCATATTTATGTATGTCAAATATATTATTGAAGCTACTTTACTTTTGGCGAAATTTAGGGCAAACACTTTTTCACTTTTATTCAAATTACGAATATGCCATCGAACCACAACGAAAAAACAAAAGGAATATTGTTATTTATTTTGAGAGCATTCCTTTCCCCTTTGTCTTTTCAACTAATTAGTATGCAAAACGTCATTTGCTTAATGTGATACCACTGCCCGAAAAAACAACGACAACGACAACGACGACAACAACAACAACAGAAAGCTAAAAATTTCGCATACACTTAATTTCATTATTTCGTTCTTATCATACTGGGTAAAATTGTTTTGTTGTTATTTAGTTGTAAAGCACCGCCTTAACCTCACTTTATGGGCCCGAGTGGCAGAGTAGAGTAGAATAGGAACACTTCACAGCGAAAAGATTTTAAATTTTCGTAGTGGAAAAAAAGAATTCGACATTTTATGGGTGCAGTTACATTTTGACTTACTTTACAAGCACGTACCATTTGTGTTTGACTTCTTCATCTTTTCTTTTTGGAACAAATACTTAAAACAATTTTTGCATCAATGAAGCAATGATAAAAATATGTACTATAATATTGTGGTTGCCTTTGGTATGTGAACAACCAGAAATTTTTCTTTTTTTATTATCAAAATGTGCGTAACTAACGGTACTTTATTTGCTTACATAAAACGATTTAAGACCTACGACAAAATCCATAAAACCTGCTTTGACATTTTAATGGCTGTCGTGTTTTTTGTTTCTTTTTTTCTGTTTTTAGATGAAGATATTTTAATACACTCACTTTTTATAGGTACGTTATCAGGTTTAACATCTTTTTGGGGGTAAAACTTGTGACTCAGAAGCTGATGAGTCCACAAATAACAAATACATAATTATAAAAAGGGGGAAAAGAGCTGTCAAATGATATTTATATACCATTAATGTTTAACGGCATTTAATAAGAATGTAAAAAAAATCACGGATATTTATGCGAATAAGCTGTGATATTTCTGACTTGTTAAATGGACCCAGACGTGGGCAGTTTTAATTAGCTTAGTCGTATGTCTCTCCTCGCTATATGCCTCTACTGGTCGTACGCCTCTAATCGTCGTATGCCTCTACTCGTCGTAGGCCTCTAATCTTCGTATGCCTCTACTCGTCGTATGCTTCTACTCGTCGTATGCCTCTACTCGTCGTGTGTCTCTACTCGTCGTATGCCTCTACTCGTCGTATGTTTCTTCTCTTTGTATGCTTCTACTTGTCGCATGCTTCTACTCGTCGTATGCCTCTACTCGTCGTATGCTTCTATTATTTGTATGCCTATACTCGTCGTATGCCTCTACTCGTCGTAGGCCTCTAATCTTCGTATGCCTCTACTCGTCGTATGCCTCTAATCTTTGTATGCTTCTACTCGTCGTATGCCTCTACTTGTCGTATGCTTCTACTCGTCGTATGCTTCTACTCATCGTATGCCTCTACTCGTCGTATGCCTCTCATCTTCGTATGCTTCTACTCGTCGTATGCCTATACTCGTCGTATGTCTCTCATCTTCGTATGCTTCTACTCGTCGTATGCTTCTACTCGTCGTATGTCTCTACTCGTCGTATGCCTCTACTCGTCGTATGCTTCTACTCGTCGTATGCCTCTACTCGTCGTATTCTTCTACTCGTTGTATGCCTCTACTTGTTGTATGCCTCTACTACCCAGATACCCTTACTAGTATGCACCACTCGTCGGTTTCAACAAATGTCCATTATTGGTCAACTGTAATCATTCATGTATTCGTCGATTCTAGTCAGTCGTAAGCCCTTAAGCTCTCAGCTATTCATACCTACTTGTGAGTTTTCATGGGTTGTATGCAACTGCTCCTCGGTTTGAACTAGTTGTCAGAATTAGTGCCAGAATACAGTCATTACTGTTGGTCACAAAAATTCTTTCTCAACGCTTTTAACTTGTTGTGTACCACTCCTCGCCGATTCTAGTCAGTTACATGAACTTTCTCATCACTTTCAACTAGTTGAATGTACCTAATCCGTAGATACAACTAATCATCATCTATCTACTGGTCGTATGCTACAGTCGCCCACTTAAATCAGGCAATATTATTTTACTCATCTAGTTTTTCTCGTTGGATTCAACTAATCATACACCGCTACTTGTCGATTTTGTTCAATCGTATACTTTAACTCGTCGGTTTTAAGTAGTCGTGTACTATTAGTTAAATTAGTTTTATGTCACTACTCACTGGCTCTTGTTAGTCATTTACTCTTACTCGTCGGGTTTTAACTAGTTGCATCAGGAAGTCATATTTAATAATAATAAATATGTATATATTTTGTTTTTTTTTTAAACGCTACCTTAATTACATCTCAGGTAAACATAAATGCAGTATCACCTGCATACTTAGTTGATTTTTCTAGCCGACACGAGCACCACAAAATTGACAACTTCATTTTCACACTTTTGTGCCAATTTAATAACACTAACATGATTTGACAACACTCATTATCAACACCACCAGCACCAGCACCAGCACCAGCAACAACACCAACACCAACACCACCACTACCACCTTAACCAACATCATAATCATCAGCAAAGTCATCATCGCTAGTCATCAACCAACGACAATTGGCACTTGTGACTATTGCAACTAAATTCGAAAACGATTCAATTCGATACAATTCGATTGGATTGTGCAATTTAATGTTGCCACATAGCGCCGCATCGAATCGCATTGCAACGCAACGCATCAAATATTCGTGCCTGAGAGGGTGTTGACGAGAGCCTGAATGTGTGCGTGTGTATGCGAACGTGTTGATTACTTGTTAACCACACATTTGCTGCACATTTGAACATGTTTCGACTGAGGGTACGAGTATCGCGTGCTTCTTTTTATCTTCAGCACTCACACAAACACACACACGATAACACACACGATGACACACTCACTCCATTCACTCCGTATTTAGTTGCAGTGGGTATTAAATTTGTAAGGCCTATGCTTATAGAGTCGGTTTTTCGTTCCGCCTTTTCAGTTTATTATTTTTTTATATGTTACTTTGCTATTCATAGATTATGCTGCTCACGTAATTGTTAAAAATCATTTTGTGGTTTTATTGTATTTTGTTACAGTATTTGTCGTAATCGCTCTACTACTACTGCACTGCAAACATTTCACTACATTCTTCACGTCTTTCCTCCACTCATTTCAACTACTTGTGCAGAACTAGTTAAATCATTTGAGCACTTTCATTCTGACAAGCTGGAAAATGTGAATTTACTTGTCAGTGTCACATTTGCAATGTCACGTTGTCAATTTATTAGATGATGTTCTTGTGTCACTTGTGACACTTGCCGTGTGCTCGGTCACTTGGACTTTTAGTTGTAGTTGTAGTTGAACACAGAAATAATTACTACTTAACTACATTTGTACTAAGATTTATTGATTTGTCATTTTACTAACTACGAGAATGTACATACATACATATAGGTACATACATACATACATATATAGTTACTCATAGAGTGGAGGAAAAGAAACATTCATTGGCCATTTGTTAACAACTGCCAAAGAAGGTAATTGCTTTTAAATTGTTGGACTCTAAAGCGAGTTCGCCGATTGAGTAGCACCGTATTTTCCCAAACTGAGATGATAGGAAATCTTAACTTTATTCGCTTTTAGAAATACTTTAGTACCCACCCAATTGAATCGATGAAATTATACAAGTTCGTTCTAGTATAATCAACAAAGAAATGCAATTAACCGAAGAAAATGAGTACGTTTTAATCTATAGGTAAATACAATTACTTACTTTACTTTTAATGGCACAACAGCCCATGGAGGGCCTAGGCCGAGCTTTTCGCTTTTCGCATCCACTACATGAATGGAAGGGACCTACAGTTTAATGCCGAAGCCGAACGGCGAAGTGAAAAGCTTTTCATAGGCAATTTTTACTCTTGTAGGTTTGCCATTAGCTGTCAAGAGGTGGTGCCTTGGTGCCTTGGCGTAGAAAAATTATTTTTTTTACTTTTCGATTTTGCCTACGCACTACTACTACGCGACAATGAAATACAATTACTGGCATATTTAAGCCGTAAAATGTTGTTGTTTTTTATGAGGAAGCTTGTTACTTTTGAAACTGAGCTAAAAGTTTTACAGGTTTTTTTATTCAAATCAAAAGCTATTCTTGAAACTATAAACAAATGCAGAAGTTTCCGCTTAATTGAGCTGAATAAAACTGCACCCAGTTAAAAAGAAAATAAATCGCTAAGTTGCAATAAAATTAATTCTTCCACTTACTTACTTAGCTGGCACTAGAACCGATGATCGGTCTTGGCCGCCTCTATAAAGCTTCGCCAGTCGCCTCTGCTATGCGCGCGCTGGCGCCAGTTTATAAGGCCAAGTGTAGTCAGGTTGCCCTGCACCTGGTCTTCCCAACGGAGACTAGGACGTCCTCTTTTGCGTGTTCCGCCACCGTGGTTCGAAAAAAACAACACCCTTCTAGCCGGAGCGCTTTCTTCCAGTCGCTCAACATGACCCAGATTTTTATACACATGACTATGTCAGTGTCGACGGAAAAGTTCTCCCTCCATAATCTATTTATGGCCTTCAAACCATCAGTCAGGCATCTTATTCTTTCAAAGAATTTTCGGACCTCGTTCCTGTCCCGCAACATTTCGATATCATTGAACTCGCGTTTTTCTGCATCTTTTTTCTTGCGCATGAAAAGGCCTTTCTCCTCCCTCCTCAACTCTCTGTATCGCTCCTTAGCAGCTCGCGTTGCAACGGACTGCAGGGTGGCTCTGCAAACAGCGTTTTTCGCTTCAGTAGCATCGCGACACTCTATTACTTAAAATTAATTCTTCTACAGACAAAAAAACAAGTGCAATTATACTCGTACTGCAATCTCCTTCTTCTTTAATGGCGCAAATCCCATGGATGACCTTCCAAACTTTTTGCATCTATTAATGTTGCTTGTATTCAATTTGGAATTATATTTTTTGGTTGCGTAGAGTTTTATGCGAACCAGCAAGAATTTAAGTATTTTGATATATTTTTAAATATTTTACTGAGCTTTACTGAGCAAGTATTTTCTGGTATTTTTAATATTCTTTTAGTAGTACTTCTAAATAGTTTTTTTTAAAGTTTTATATATACACCCTTTGCAATCCAGCATAATCGACTATATATTTCAAAAACGTATGTACTTACGAACACCAAATTCTTAAGCTAGTTTCTTTTAAAAACAACTCTAATTTGAGATACAAAAAACAAATCTATTTTCCCATGGGAAAAAGAACTCTTGGAAAAATGTCCAATATTAGAACATTAATGTTAAACTAAGCAGAAGAAACTGCTGAAAATCGCACAGACGTGATGAATGGCAAAATAATTTCCAGCCGCCAGAGAACGTTGCTTTAACTCAGTCAATTACAAAACCTTGATCCACACCCTTCTCCCTGTGACTTTCTCTTTTCAAAATCTTGTAAAATAAACATTTTTATTACACATTCAAATTACAAAGAAGAGCATTTTAAAAAAAAGTGATGCCAACGTTGACGAGCGAGCGTTCGTTCTACTAACCCAATTTCAAATAATGTGTGAATTTACAGTATGTGCCCGCATATTGGTACCGAATAATAAACTGAAGGCGAGCACGTTCTGTGATGGACACTTAAAACAACAAAAATTACAATAAAAGTGCTTTATATTCGAGTACATCCTTATACCAAAAATTATAAATAAATGCGCGCAAAAATATCAACGAAAAATTCAACTGCTAAAAGAAAAAAAGTAAAAGAAAACAATAGTAAGAAGAAAAATGTTGTCACTCAATGTAAATTGTTGTTGACGCATTTGCTAGTAGAGGCGTGGCGTGGCGGTAAAGAATTTCGCATATTCACAAAAACAAAAGCAACAGAAAAAAACAAACAAATGAAAACGTGCGAGAATTTACCAATTTGAAAAGAGACTTGTCAAAAATTCATATTCATTTTGGTTTTTTCGCAGTGTAGCGCTGCATTGCCGCAGTAGCGAATATTCGCACACATACACCTACAATTCACACATGACTTACGCGAGTAACTGAGCGCGAGTGTATTTCTCTTCTTTCTTTTTATTTTGGGTTTTTGTTTTTATACAATATAATGAATATTTTGTTTTTGTTGAATGAACCCACATTTTTAGTGTCACTTGTGCTGTCAAAACAACTGAAAAGTGTAAAATTATGCAAATTAAAAAAAATTTCCGCAGAATCTTTCCATTCACTTCTTTTGTACCTTGTAAACAAAGCGAGTCACAGAAAGACTAAATGATGCGCAAAACGAATGTGCATCGAGCAAAGCAGCACAAACTCCGAAAAAGCTCGCTCATAAAGTATTCGAGAGTATTGATCTAACCCACTTTCGGCGACATCTGCAAAATACTCAGTACTTGTCGGTATTTTCCGTACTTGCTCTTGCAATGTGTTGACGCATTTGGCTGTTAGTTTTATTAAACCAACCACTACAAAAATATGAAACCTTCAGAAAACGAAAAAAGAGCAAGGAGAAAAACTTCAGCCATAAATAATCAAAATCCTCAACCAGCGCATGCACGTTACGCCTCAATATATTGGCCAAGTTTATGTATGTGGGCTGCATTTGGCACCAATGCCTCCGCCACCGCTCGGGCGCAGCACCTGAGCTGTGCCTGAGAACTAACTGTGCTGCGCCAACATTCAAGCAAACAAACAAAGAAGCAAACCGAAACGAAACACCTTGAGAGCTTTCGCTGGCGCTGGCAAACATTATCAAGTGCAAGGAGCCAGCAGCGAGCAGCGAGCACGTGCAGCAGAAGCAGTTACGTTCGCAGCATTTTGAGCGTTTTAATGTTTGTTTTTGTTTTTTCTTTCTATTTATATCATTTTTTGTATTTTACTCGTAAGTGAAATGCTCAAAAATAAATTTTGCTTTTAGCATTAATTTATTGGCAACTCTTCTGTGTTGTTGGTGTTGGTGTTGTTGTTGTTGTTGTTGTTCGTTTTATTATTTTTTGTTTGTTTTGGTTCAAAATCTATTAGCCAATATTAGGACTTTGTTGCCAAGGCATATCATTTATATCACATGGAATGTTGAGTTCATGTGAATGGAAATTGTATAAAATTTAGTCTCACTTTAATTTCAAAGTAAAAAAAAACTTTGGACCAAACACATGTTAAAAGAAACTACCAATTGGCACGCTGAGTTAACGCAATGTCCTCTCGATTGCCGCAAATTCTGTAAATTTTCTACAAAATTGATTAATAAACAAAAATATTATAAAAAATTATCACGATGTAAATTTGTAGAAAATTTTCGCTCAGCATGAAATTCCTTTACTTACTTTACTTTTAATGGCACAACAGCCCATGGAGGGCCTAGGCCGAGCTTTTCGCATCCACTCATGTTGTGCGTGTTATATTTGTACATGAATGGAAGGGACCTACAGTTTAATGCCGAATCCGAACGGCGAAGTGAAAAGCTTTTCATAGCAATTTTTACTCTTGTCGGTTTGCCATTGCCTGCCAAGAGGTGGTGCCGTGTAGTAAAATTATTTTTTCTACTTTTCGATTTTGCCTGTGCCGAGATTCGAACCCCGGACACTCTGCATAGCAGTCCAACGCACTACCACTACGCCACAGCGACCACTGAAATGAAATGAAATTCCGCTGTCATAAAAACGCATAACTGAGTCCAGGTCTGCTAATCTTTCCTATGGTACTAGGTATAAAATGACATTTCGGGAATGAAAGGTAGAAAAAAAAAAATTAGCACCTTCATTTTCAATTGTGGCGATAGAAAAACGTCTTTTGTAAAACAAAAAGACACTAAACAAAAAAATAGGTCAGTGGTCGAATCGTCTGATCCGTGTCCGTGTACGATCAACTCGTCGCGTAATTTACCCAGAATTTCATAAATGAGAAAGGCAGCATAGTTTTCGATCAATACTGTCGAAAATGCTCCGATGGGAATATTTGTACCTACTTTGCTTAAATCTCAATTCTCCTGTCCTCCCCAATCAGATTTGATTTCTACATTCTTAATGTTTTCTGGCTTTGTGTTGATTGTTTGAAAGTTACTCGGTACTCGATAACATAAAAAACGTATCAGCAACTTTGAATATTTAATAAACATGAAAAAAAAATAAAAATTTTATGTAACTTTTAATTTTGTAGCCGCGGACAATAATAACCTGTTCTTGGTACAAGCTATGGTACAATGGAAAGAGTATGCTTTATTAAGATCATTTTGAAACAAATTATTAAAGTACCTTTTCATGGTTTCCGATTATTGATAGAACTTATCGAAAAAAGTAACATTCGACTCGTTCTTTACTTTAAATGAATCTTGTTATAAACTGACTATTTTCTGAAATTTTAAGGTATTCTGATTGTATCCGCTATTGTAAAGCAATAACCTCCGATCGATAGCAAAAAATTCCTTATTTTCCAATTACGAATTAACGCTTCTGTGGTGGAGAATATTTACCATATTTACGCACCTACATTTTTACATTTCAGCATCACAACCGAACAACGACAGATTTTATTGACATATCCTCTTTGTTGGTTTATCTACGCTTTGCATGGCATCGATACAAAATACCAGAATACCAGCTCACAAATTCACCATAAAGATTATGCTGACTCTACAAGCAAATATAAAAAGCAAAATTTAAAAAGGCACAAGAGCGACATTGACATAACGGTGCGAAATGATAAAACAAAATGTTATTGCTATTTGATGTGTGTAGGTAAATAAAAGATTTAAATTTAACAAACACACAAAATAATAAAATTACGATAAAAACCGCGACAACAACAAACAAACAACAACGAACAAATTTGACACTTGAGATGAGAAATTCACGAAATACGTAATACTCAACAATTTCAACAAATCTCAGCTTTCGATGACACAATTACAATAGCAACAGCAACAACAACAACAACACCACCACCACCACCACTGAGTACACAGAGAGTACGCACAAATTTTGACAGGTACAGAAAAAAAATAAACCAAAACAAAGACAGCAACAATAAAACTCTGAAAAAAATCCAACGAGAACAAGTAAAACAATGCCCAAATTGAATTATTGACAGATAACGGAAAGAAGTAAACAACAAAAACCACAAAGGAAGCAAATCAAAATTAATGAAAAAAGTTAAGAGTGAGTAATGCACTTAACCTTACTCATGTGCTCGGGTCGTTTGCGAATTACGAGTGTTTTAAATTTCAAATTATTATCATAAAACAAAAATCATAGAGCTGACTTTTTCAAACTTCTGCAAAGCTGAAGCATAGCTCGAAGACATTTATTGCCATTAATGCAGAATGGTAAACACAAATCATTTCTCTGTCTTGTAATGGCGTACAATAGCCCTCAAGGCGCCGAGGCCGAGTTTTTCCCATCCATTAATCTTAACTTTTTTGCATCCGAACACATTTATAACATCAGAACACCAAAACCATGTTGTTTTTTTACTTGTGCCATTTGTAAAAATGATAAAAAATTAAATATGGAATAAGATAAAATAATTTTCAGAGCAAAAATATAAATAATAGAATTCAAACTAAAATTCAGATCAAAATATAGTATGTATATAGTTCAAAAAGTAATACTAGATCCAGACCAAAAAAGAATTAAAATTTAGATTTTTTAACTTTTCGAATTTTTCTGAAATATATAAATACACTTAATCCGCACTTTACGCGCTTTTTTTTGCGCGTTTTTTTATTTTTACGTGGATTTTTTAAACATCTCTCGATTACCTTTTTATGCGGTTTTTCTTAATTTTTAAAATCTCTTTGCAACCGAATTTTTCAAAAGTGTAATTTAAAAACTCTAAATGAATCATGAATCAGTGGTTCCAAAATAATATCGGTTGCAAAAAATTCAAATTAAATGAGTCTACGGTACGTGGCATAAAAAAGAAAGGCGATTTTCTTCAGCAAGCGGCAGCTTCCAGCAGTACAGAAAGTTTTTTGCACTCTTTTTATGCCAGAGACGATACACTGGTAAAAGCTGAGCGAGCGCTTGCTTGGTGGGTGGAAGACCACTTTGAAAAAAGATGCCAATTGATGGAAGAGCCATAAGACGCAAGGCAAAGGAGTTCTACGAAAGAATAAAAGCAGATGAGCCGTCAACCACAAGTAAGTAGCCTGACTTCCATG
This sequence comes from Palloptera scutellata, assembly GCA_958295655.1. Lineage (NCBI taxonomy): Eukaryota > Metazoa > Arthropoda > Insecta > Diptera > Pallopteridae > Palloptera > Palloptera scutellata. The sequence goes on along the minus strand of OY282450.1, from coordinate 3,112,512 downwards.
CGGGTAATGGATGGCTGCAGAAGTTTCTCAAAAGAAATTCACTCCATAGTGTGAAACAAAGGGGTGCAGGAGAATAGACGCCGTACGAGAATTTCCAAACAATTTCTGGAGGAGGGTACGTGCTGGACCAGATATTTAATGCGGATGAAACTGGACTCTTCTGGAAAAAAATGCCCAGCAGAACTTATGTTGCAAAGCAAGAGAAGTCAGTAAAGGGTTTTAAGGCAGTTAAAGAACGTGTTACGTTTCCACTGTGTAGGAACGCGTCGAGTGATAAGCTGCTAAAACCTTTACTCGTTAACAAGAACTTAAAACCTCGCGTTTTAAAAGGTATGTAAAGCCATTAAAATGAACAACCATTTCATGACTAAAATATTATCATTTTATTTTTAAGTGTGGACTGAAAGCAGCTACCTTTTTATTGGATGGCCAACAAAAAAACTTGGGTAACTGCCGCTCTGTTCCAAGAATGGAACAAAAAGCTTAGCTTCAAGGTTTTATTACGGGTTGACAATGCTCCGGGTCATCCAAACATTGAGCATCCTAAAGTAAAGATCATGTTTCTTCCGCCAAATACCACTTCGCTCATACAACCTCTCGATCAAGGCATAATTTCCACATTCAAATCATACTACATCAAACATTCTTTCCAATACATTTTAAATAAAATGGATGAATGACACCGAAATCAGCGTTATTTCAGCGCGGAAGGATTTCAATATCAAAAACTGCATTGATTGCGTTAAAAGTGCCGTAAAAGAAATTAAGAAGAGCACTTTAAATAAATGTTGGAAAAGCATTTGGAAGGATGTCGTGCTAAGTGAGGAAAATGAAAACGACATGCTGTCTCCTTATGGCGATATCTTACAAGTGGCTAATCGAATTGGTGGCGAAGGATTTGAGGATATGGGGACTGACGACCTCAATGATCTTTTTGAAAACTGCGTAATGGAAGATGAAGAAATATTAGAAGCAATTGACGAAAATAATAATGATAATGTTGAAAGCGACGATGGCGCTTCCTGCTGCGTTACTCCTCCACTTACAGCTGCTTTGCTTCGACAAGGACTTGAAAAAGCCAGAGACCTTGAACAATTTCTTTTGAATAATGATCCCGATGAAGAACGCTCTACATTATTTTGTCATAATCATCAAAAGTTAATGGAAGGTTACCGCAATATTTATGAAGACTTAAAAGGAAAAACGTCACAACGTTTCATGACCGATTATTTTAAGAATTAAAATTTACAAAGCAATTTTTGTATTGTATGATTTTCTTATTTATGTGAATTAATGTGATTTTTTTAAATATGCTGTAAAACAGTATTAACATGGATTTTTCTTTTTAAATAAACCTAAAAAAAGAACTGTTTACTTATGGAATTTTTTAATGGTACGAGATAGAGATATTATGAAAATTTGGTTTTTTTACATGGAATTTTTTTTTGCGCGATTTTTTTCTCAAATATAAACGAATAAATAATTTTGTTTAAAAAGTTTACTTTTTTATGCGGGCTCGGTCTGGTCCCGTCAAACCGCGCAAAGTGAGGATTAAGTGTACATATGAGCTGTTTATTTTGAAAGTAGCATAAGGCACGTTTTCAAAAAAATTAAGTTCATTTAAAAAAAATGCAAATAACCTTTTGAGAACTATTTTAGATTTTGTTGAGAGAAGTTTTGCTAATTAACGCTACATAAAACAAACATGTTTATTTTGAAAGTGGCATACGTCGCTGTAATCAGGAAATTATTAGCTGACATCTATAATTAGCATAATTTGATTAAAATTACTTTTATATAATGTTATTGGACAGTGAATCAGGTAAAACATACTTTGTTTAGTTATGGAATTAGGTGACTTTCAATGTGCATAATTATTTCATAGAAATATTCCCTGTAATGCGAGAAACCGCAGCAAAAGACATATGATATCGATTTCATCCGGTGGAGAAGCCAACCTCTGTGGAGTCATTAGAAAGTGAAAACAATATAACAAAAGGAACAGAAACTCACTGTATACGAAAAAGAGGATGCAGAAACGAATAGAATTATACTTAAAACGTCAATAAGGATAAAAGAAACAGTGGTGAGAAATATGTAACAGCAAACTATAAAGTTATTTTCCCCAAAAATATTGCAGTTAAGTCTTGTTGTTTGAAAAATTGTGGAGGATGAATGTAAAAAAACACAATCCTTGGAAAAATCAGTTTCAAGAAGAACAATAAATACAATTCTAGTCCTATTACTTCAGCTAATTATAAAGACATGATGGACTTGCTTCATTATAAACCTCCAATATAACACAGTTATTTTAAAAATTTGCAACAACATACGATTTCCAAGGACGGTTAAACTGAACTGATGTACTTTTATATGAAATACGTTATAATTATGAATTACTTAAGTATACTTATCTTTCAAAAAGGACTAATTATATTTGTTTTTATAAATATTAAAATAAAAAACTTTTGAATAACCCTCTATATGAAATACGTGATATAAATTATTATTATATTACATGTAATTTATTCATCAATTTTCTTAAATCGCTGTCCTTTCAAAACTTCACCTCAGTCAAATACATCGTACAAAATTGATACTTATAAGTCGGAAAGTTTTCTAAACTATTTATTTCTCAACTACCACGTGTGATTTTTCAATGATTATGCGAAACTATTTGCACTGAGCAAAATATAAGTAACAAGTTAATCTTCTCGAAAGTTGGCATCGAAGTTTTAAAACATGTTAAATCGCAAACCCATAAATATCTCGATTTAAAAACAAAGTGACTTATCCCACTTTCAAAACAAACGGCTCATATCATCTAAATCTATTCTTCAACCATATATCTCCATTTTGGACATTCGGAAACTTTTTATTTTTTTTTTACATGGTATAAAATCACTTAAGGATCAATTTGATAGAATAGTATTTGATATAAATCCTCTGACACACAGAATTCTAAAAATTGTTTTCTTTTTCTACAAACTTACTGCTGTTAAACGAATAAGAAATAAAACAAAGGGAAACAGTGAGGGACGATATTATCTGCATCTCTTTTACCAATGTAAGCAACAGCAAGTGAATGAACAATGAGTACTTTTGCATCCTTACGTATTCATTTGCACAAATGCTAAATGACATAAAACGGATATATGCAAATATTGGCAAAATAAATCGACAATCAGTTCGAAGTTCAACTCAACTCAATTGCTATCTACAATGTAGCTAGAGCAGCACCGAGTAACAGAAGCATTGCAAAAATGCAATAATGAGAGCGAAAAAATACTCTCGGCTTCTTTGAAAGCGTAAAAAGGGAAGAACAAACGTACTAGGAATGTTCCTTCTTCTTAACCTAGTTGTCTCTCCCTCCCTCTCTCTCTCTCATCTGCTTGCCTGCTTGTTTTTCTTTACGCTTTATATCTTTTGTTTAAAACCAACTGACACGTTGACAGATTATGCGGCAGATTACGCAACTTTGAGTTGTCAATTTGACTTAAGCTGATGCCTGATGCTATGTTGCTATAGCTTTTATTGTCGTTGCTACTGCTGGTGCTGCTGCTGGTGCTGCAGCTGTTGCTGCTATATTGCTGATGCAATGAAAACAATAACAGAGCAATGAAAACGAAAAGAAAAGATCAACGTAAATCGCAGTTCGAGTAGCATTACTACTACAACGATTACTGCTACTAAGTAAACTGCGCGCTACAAAAGCACAGGGAGCGTGTTTGTTGGTTCGCTTGTTTGTGAAGCTTGCTCCATTCAGTTTCACTTCTACAAGTTCTTGCCATTAAGCAGCTCACTGATGAATGACATTATGCCATTGGTAACGCATACAACCTGCTGTGCTGTTGGCCCTTGTGCTGCTGATAAATAAAGTAAATAACAGCAGAGTATTGGCACCTATTAGTCTGGTACTTTGTTTTTGCTTTGTTCTCTTATTTTCCCAATGATAACTGCGACATTGATCACAAATTAATTTCTTCTGCGTAATCCGGATTTAGGGTAACGAACTAACTATGTGCTGCAGCTGACGATGCAACTGTAGTTATTCAGTATTTTCTTCTTTAATTTAGTTGTTAGCAACAAATGTGGAAGATACATGGGAGGAAGTAGACGAGGGTTGAGCTGAACGTTCTCAACAATCTCATAGTGTTCATACTTTAACTCTTTCTCTCTCTCTCTCTCTCTCTCTCTCGAGGGTTTACGAAAGAACGAACGAAAATAATCTTTCTCGTATGTTATGTGTGGTTATGTGTGCAGGCAAATTTCTTTTACTCAGTTGAATTATTTCTCTCTCAATTTGAGAGAGCGAAGCTACTTCATATAAAAACAAACGAGCAAGTATAGCGAGACTCCGTTCGGGCGCTTTTATAAGTCCCTCGAAAATTAGTAAAGATTCAAGGTTTCTACAAAAACTTCCAGTACGACCTTTTTCTTCCAATACCTCATATGCACACACACACACACACACACACACACACCCACACACACACACAAGCACAACTACGCGCAATTCAATTACATTTGTATTTGCTTTAATTAATTTTACAATTTGCAAAAGGAAATTGAAAGCCCTGAAAGAATCAAGAAGAAAGTAGCGAAATCAAATGATTTTTGTTTCTTCTACACGTTTCTTTTTCTTTTGGCTTTCTTTAGTTTACGTTACAGGTTTCTATTAAAATTTTCCTTGCACACGGAATCATTTGCAATTTACAGTTAGAGAAGATTTTGCTGCGGTGGCAAGGCAGCAGTACTCTCTCCATCCCTCTTTCTCTCTCTCTCTCTCGCTCACTCCCTGACTCTGCAATGCACTGCATAATCACTTTCATTTTGTGCGTGGATTTATTAATTACTGTGTAATCTTTTAGTTTTTCTTCTCGCTCAAATTAATGTTTTACAACAAGTAATTTTCTGTAGAATAAACGTTGAAGTTTTTCCTATACATGTCTTCCATATTTGTACTCACAACGCATATCCTCACTCTTCTCTTTCACTCTTCTCTATTCCTTCAAATAGTACATGCTATTTTCTATGTACGAGTATGTATTGCTCGAATTCAATTACTTTTGCCCCGTTTTTGTATCTTCATCAATGAGGAAGTAGTGTGAAATTTTTGTTTTTGTTATTGCGGTAGTTTTTGTTGCTTTTCATTGCCATGTATGAATGTGCATGTATACATCGCGTATGCTGCAAGACTGGCATAAATAAAAACTTAATAAGTTTCGAGAAACACGAACTTAAACTTTTCAATCCACACCATATCACTCCATAAAATTGAAAACGACAATTCCTCTTCTCTCGTGAACTGTTCGTAAGATACAGTGATATTTTTTTTTTTACACAACTTAAAGTAATAAATAACTGTTATTTCTGTATACATAACTCGAAAATTTGAAGTTTTGATTTATGCCAGTCTTGTAGCAAACGAGGGGTATGCACCTATGGATGTGTGCGCTCTCACCATTTCCTCCCAAATTCCAAATAGTAGTTACACTCATCCCTCGTTTTACCATACTTGGTTTTCCATGGTTTTGGAGACTTTCAACAATTTGTTAATTCAATGTTCAGAAAAGCTAAATATTTGTATTCTTACATCACTCTTACCCATTACTCTTCTCTGTATCCTTCTTTTGGCGAATTTTTGGTGCAAATGTGGGGTAAAAGATTTCCCTTCAGTGGGCAGTTTGATGTTTACTTATTTACAGAACACCTTGCACTATAAAACTTCAATAGATTTTTTTTTTTTTTGTCGGACTGCTTATGGCAAACAATTTTTATAGAGAAGAAAATGGCATCGTATATAGTTTATAAATTTCTAGGTGGCAACACTACATTTAAATTTTTTTTTGGGGATTCCCAAACAAAAAAGTTGAAGCGAAGCATTCGAAGGCGGACAATCAAAATAAGAACAGCAGACGAAAAAATTTATATTTTAAAAAGAAAACTTAAATTTGTTTATAATTTGTACTGGTAAGGATTTAAATAGAAGCATTGAGGGTAATTCAACAAATTAAATGTAAGCTATTCCGTAATGTCACAGCAAAATGGATCGAGCAAAGCACTGCAGCAATGTAGCAAGGAGGAGCGTGATTTGGTGAAAAAACTGCGAAATGAGGGACAAAGCATCCGCCAAATAGCTAAAACTATTAGCAGATCCTTGACATTTGTCTACCAATCTTTATTACCTCAAAAATTTCATTGCAAGAGAGGAAGGCCCCGCAAAACTACAAGTGCAGATGACAATAGTATCAAAATGTTGACGGCACGCGATCCATTTAAGGCAGTTGCAGCTGCCGCAATTAGAGAGGAGACAGGGGTTCAATCTTGTGCTCGTAAGGAGACTTTTGGTGGTATATGAGAACATTTTTCCAATTATAACGTGTGAATGAATGCATTAATTTTCTCTAAACCTATTCTCTCTTTATACTTAGTTCGGACATACGAGAGCAAATTTCGTCGAAAATATAGAATTTCATTAACACCTGTTTTTTTTTTTTTTGACATCGTTGTGTGAATTTTACATTTGAAAAGTTGTTTTCTATCAATAGAGTTTGGATTATTAAAAATTATTATTAATTCTTTTTCTTCATTTAATATTCATTCATTTTCAGATTCTTAAAAACTAAACAGAGAGCAGCTGTTATGAAAATAAAAACAAAACTTTGTAAAAAGTCGAAAAATTGTAAAAGATCTCACTTTTTTCCTATGTATGTTTTCGCAAATCTGTGTGGTGATTGCAGCAATTCAAGTTCAGTTCATGCATGCAGGCGAAATTTCGAATTTCAAACTCATTTGAACGAATTGCTGATTTATATGAAATTTGCTCTCGTTTGTCTGCAGTATTACTTGAACTTACGCATGTTGGTAATGAGCTATGATTATTTTTGCTTTGGCTCGATTAATTCAATTTATCCTGCCGCAGTATCTGCCGCGTCTATTGACAGTTGAGTGTATGCATGTAATTGTTGACTTATATGTTGTTGCAATTGCAATTTACTATTATTGTTCATAATCATCGCGAAAAGTTTTAATTAATTTTCTTTAATATGTTTGTATAGCAAATCTTCTCCTGCTTTTTTTTACTTTTAGCTTCAGCATTGCATGAACATATAGTAAAAATTTCATTTGAGTAGAAGAGAAGCGGAACTTCATTAGATTTTATTCAACGACGGCCCTGAAAAACAAGACGCAAAAACTTATGTATCCTGAAAGAGCAACAAAAATCAAATGAAATCAGAGTTGAAAACGATAACTTATAAACGATACAGAAACTTATAAATGATTGTCATAGTAGATTACCGAGGGAAGACTAGCTTTAAGGTCATGAATACAACTGCTACAGCCTCAAAAAATGTTTACGACCGACAGGGTCGTGTGAGTGAGCAGAGAGTGAAACGAGAGAGCGTCACGAAACCAGAAGCAGAAAAATAATAGTTCTTTCTTCTGGTGACCACTCAGTAATACCCCTAATATCCATGACCCATGTGTGGATTAGGACGCCAAACAAAAAAAAAACCATATATATTGCTAACCCCACCCTAAAGCTGTTAAAAAAAATGAGAAGCTTCCACACAATTTTGTAATTTAATGTCTTCTGCATCCACTGATTTCCCTTACGACATTACACTCGTAATTTTTCACTGAAATTGCAAGCAATAATTTTGAAAATAAAATTCGCTCGGAGCAAGTGTAAAACTGAAAGATAACTAGATTGATAACAACAACAGATTGATGAGCTAGTAAAAAAAAAACATAAACTAAAATACTCCACTTTTCAAAAAACAAAAGCAAAACGATAAAAGCTGACATATATTTTATGTAAAATGCCACAGAGATTTTTGAGCTGGAGCTGCTATCACACATCGATTCAATTAACTTAAATATGAGCAGGGTGGAAGGTCAGTCCACATCATAATCTGTACTTAATGATATTTAGGCTTGAATAAATCAACACAAATTGACCATAAATTTGATAAGGTAAGTATGTGTTGTTAAGGAGCTTATCTTAACCAAAGGAAGCTGATAACCGCAATGTCACTTCTGCAAAATGAATTTACCTTAGCAGAAAAGGTGCAAAAAAGGAAGCAATTCGGAGAAACTTATGTTGCTGAATGGTGGCTACTGCTGCTGGTGATGTTGGTGCCATTTTATTTATAGGTACAATATATTTAATATATATAAAATACAAATTCAGAAACAAAAACAAGAAAAGAAAAGAAGAAAATGAAAAAACCAGGAAACCTAAAAGATATAAACTTAACATGCCCCGGCAACGTACTATAAGACATTTTTCAAAACGACATAGCTAAGCAACAGCAACAGCAACGACGACAATGACAGCAACAACAAGAAAATGTCATTTGGCCAACATACACTAACACTCAGTCACCTGTGCCAATGCTTTGTCTGGCTGCCAAATACAAGTCACACACACACGCACAAATACATTGACATTCCCATCATCGTCATCATTGTCATCAACAGCAGCAGAATCAGCAGCAACGCAAGCAACAACACCAATACATTGACACTTTCTTCTTACTCTTCTTTTTCTGTTTCTGTGCTTCGAATTCTGGCATTTACCCACATCCGCTGCGCATTTGCATGGCGCGCGCTTTTTAGACAAACGCACACACAAACACACACACACACACACACACAAGCAGTCAAAGATTTATTATCGTATTTGACTTGATTTAGCTTGTTTATGTTTGCTGCTAAATTATAGCTGGCCATTATTGTAGTTAGTTCAAAGTAAGTACGAGTGGAAAGCATGACTTCGACAGCGAGAGAGAGAGAGTGAGAGAGAGAGAGAGAAGGACAATATGTCCGTTTGTCCATCTTCCCGCTCATGCCGTGAAAGCACAAACATTGCATGGCATACGTGAATTCATGCTTCGAAAGATTCATCAATTTGCTGAGTAAGTGCGAATAATTTATTTTGACGCTTTTTGTGTCAGCGGGCAGAACAAAACGAGGAAGCAAAGTGGAAAAATTTACAAATGGAAGTAGCAAAATACAAAACTGAAATCAGATTCACCTTCACCCCTCACAAAAAAATCAAACTAACACAAGCAATCAAATAAGACGCGTATCAACAACAGATTTCAAGTTGTCTAATGTGCAATCACAAGTGGATTAGATTTGGAGATTGTTGGCACCGTAATTGAAAGTGAGTTGGCAATTTAGTTGGGACGTTACACCTTAAATTCAGTATAGCAAATGAATTCATTAAAGAATATCTTAACATGTGATTAGCTAAATACCTATAACTACTCAATCGGAGAGAATGAAAGGTCTTTGCTGAAAAGTGAAAACAAACAGAGAGAGAGCGGGAACATTGACATTACTCATGATTCCAAGGCAACACTCAAATGGCTGTCATTTATTCTCTCTGAATAATTTCTTTGTACTCAGTCGCCATGTTTGAGCTGAAAGCGGAAATGCAAGAATGCCGTTAAGATACTCAAAGTTTTTGGTGGCTGTCCTTGCTACTCGACACCATCGTTGTGGTTTACTAAGGGGTATTTCACATTGGAAATTGTTGTTGTCTCCCTTCTTATTACATATATGTACATTTACATATATAAAATATCTCTCTTTTTCTATGATCTTTTACTAACTAAATTAATGTGTGCGTGGTAGGGCAAAACTCTTGGTGAGAGCAGCGCAGAGAGTAATGCAGCAATCAAAATATCGGTGCTACTATTCAACTATTCAACAACCATTTTCGACTTCATTATCTACTTTTATTTTAAGAACTATTGGACCCCATGCACGTTTCACTGTGCATAATTAAAAAAGTAATTCAAAGAAGTTTAAATTTAAAGTTTATATTTATTGTAAAACTCAAGAGAGTTAAGATAGCCCCACAAAAAATAGTATAACGGGGTCAAATCACACAATCTTGATTTCCAATTGACTACACCAAAACGTGAGATTAAATGCTCACCAAATTCGCCTCTCAATTGATGCATGGTTTCGTGTGCAGTGTGGCAGTAGGCATTTGGTCGAGAGCAGTAGGGATAAGTCGAACCAATTCATTATTCTCTTGAAGGAAAGTTTGGATTCGTTCAATAACATCTCGCTTCAAATTTTGAACTAATTGAACATCGACGATCAACTTGCTGATCAGAATTACCAAGGAAATAAATTTGTAAAACCTGATACTCTGAATCAGGAAAGGGCAATAAAGAACCCAAGCTGTGGTATATTTGTCCTTGGATTAAGAAAAAAAAACAGTCAGAAGCGGGAAAAACGTTGTTGTGAAAATCATTTTCATAATTATCAAATTCATTTTCATCCCGAGACCAATAGAATTTTTCCATGTTGTTCATGAAGATTACATTGAATGTGGTCACAAAATGGTCACCGAATAAAGTCATTTGGAAACATGAATTGTAAGACTGAGTGTTTGCCAAAAAAGGGCTTTGATTCAGGTGCACCAACTGAAACCAATGAGCGTAATGGTTCTGGTGGTGGTAATCCAATGCCGGTAATTTGACTTTTCCATTAGCACAACATAAGCCTGGTGGCTCATTTTTCAATTTGTACGCTTTGCAATGATTACATACGTCACCCATAGCACCATCCATAGCACATAGCACAGTTTGATGTATAGTGTAATCAATAGTCGAATCATAATTGAACGCAGCTCGCTGAACATTTAAATTCGTTGCTCTTTCAATATTCCGAACACCGTCTTGTGCTGTACTTCTTTGTGCTGCACGTCTCCTTTCAGTTTGTTCTCGATTCTGCATATTTCTTTCATTTTGCTTTTCTTCAGCCTCTGCAGCTCGAGCAGCTGCAACAGCTGTTGTTTGACATGAACGCCTACTAAGATTAGATCGTGGTCGGACCATATTGCACGAAAAGCAACTATGTAATAAATGGAATTTAAAAAAAAACAGGTAAAATAGGTATTTTAAAAACAAAACAAAAAAAACCATCTAACCGTTATCAGTTCTAATTTTCGTCGGCTGATTCTAAATCAGCCGAACGCAATGCAAATGGCACAAAGGCCTCATACAATGTTTCTCAAATGTTTAAAAAAGTCGCCAACAATTACAAAAAAAAAAAAAAAAACGAAAGAAATTCAATAAAAATAAAAAAAATAATAAAAATTTTAAATAAAAATACATTGCTTATCGATGTGTTTTCAATTTTCTTTATAATATAATTTCTTTATAGTTTTACTAATCTTTTCCTAGATTCAAATTGTTTTCGTAGGTGGGGCATAGAGGAACTTTTTTTAAGTTTAAAAGTATAAAGTTCAATTCCCGTTCCTTGCTTTGCAGCATTAAAGCCCCCGGTTCCTCATATGAAAATATCAAGTCAAGTCCTCCGAGATTAAGAAATCGAGCATTTCAAATTTTATTTTATTTTATTTATATTTTTAGCAATGAAATTTTATTAATCACAGGCGACATGATGTCTTGAATTATTGTACTAAACAAAATGGCGATAATGATTTTTCCAGAATTTTTACACCCTGTAATTGCTAATATTCGGTTTTTTTTTATTATTTCCTGTAAATGTCAATGAACCATTTGGCCCAAGTCTGAAAGAAAATCAAAGTTTAACGATTGAAGGATACATTCTACCTATACTCATGTTTACATTCTCTTCTCCTTGTGGCTGAAAACACAAAGTTTATTGCCTTGTGCAATTTGTGTATTCAATAGCACGCTTCGATGAATTATCTTCATATCTTGGTTTGCTCATTATCCTTTGCATTTTTCTTCAACACTGACACACACACATACGCTCTGACATTTTAGCCTCATTTATTTCAGCACGACATACCATATAAGACTCACCCTTTCCTGCTGTTGTGTGTTGTTGTGTTGTCGTTGTTGTGTGTGCGCTGAGCTTCTATGAAATATGAAAATATCCCTTTTTTGATGTTGTTGTTTTGATTTAGTGCAAACGATAAGCATTTAAATTTACGCAAATTAATGAGCCAAAGTGTCAGAGTTTGCTTACCTTTTTTTCTTTTCATTTTTCTTTTCTCTCTTTCTGATTGCCGTCCATTCCACTTTGTTCAATGTTCATTAGTCAGTTCAGCCTCTCTGGTGCTGTTGTTGTTGTCATCATTATAGTCATCAACAGGCGCTTTGCACCAGCACTGGCATCTCATCCTCATGGCTTTTCGCTTCTTTCTTTTTCTCACTTTATAATTTAGTGTGTGTTGCGGCTGTCAGCTTAAAATGTTAAAATGCTTTAAGGGCGGGAGCATCTTACAGGCGAGCCGTGGCAACAGCAGATACAGTAGTCAATAGCAGCAGCAGTAGCAGTGGGGGCCAACAGTGGGGAGCAAGCATCTTGAGAATATTTTCCTTTTGTTTTAACCTGGCAGCAGCAATAACAAGAACAACAACATTAATGATTGTCGTATCTAATTTTTGTTTCGTAACAATAACAACAAGAATGACACCAACAAAAATGCATTGTCATTCATCAAAACAAGGCGCAACAACCACGAAAAGAAAAACATTAACAGTTAAAAACATTAACAACAATGAAGCACACACGCACACAACAACAACAATACAAAGTACACAATCTCTCAATCCGCATGAACTGTATGCTCTTCTTCTCTCTTTGAATATCTCATTATCATCACTCAATAAGAACAACAGTAACATTTCATGCACTCATGTCTCTCTTAAACTTTGGCCTCTCTCCCTTCCTGCTCTTCTCGTTGAGCTGCTACTCCACTGAAGAATACAACGACCCTTACAAAATAAAAAAAGCTCTCATTTAACGAATATTTAAAGAAATTGTTACCAAATTAAAATATTGCAGTATAGTAAATGTATTTTTAACACTACCGCACCGACGCCGCAGTTGTCAGCGTTGCTGCCGTTGTTTGTTGCCATTGTTGCTGCTACCGTGTGATTAATGAGCATACAATGACAATTTATTGTCTTCATTGTTTTTTGAGCAAGTAACTAAATTGTAAAATGTAAAACTCCTTGGTGGAAGCAAATATGTTTAAACATTTCATCTTCTTAAGAAAGAGCAAAATGAAGAAAACGAAGATGTTCTCAAAGGCTGCATTTTTATGAGCATAATATGTGTGTGTGTGTGTGTATGTAAATTTAACAATTTAAACATTTAATTTTATAAAATTTTAAGATTGCTGAAGAAAACTCCTAAAGGATATTGAGAAAGAGTATGCGAGTATGTAACCTGAAGATGTCCGCACTTGTATCACTTCAACCAAATTATAAATTATTCATACAGTGAAAGGGGTTTGTTGACCCCCACCTGCAGTTAAATCTTGCAGTTCATGATCACATCTGATGCACGATTCTTAATAATGGCCATCGAGAATTATATTTCTTGCACTTTAGTCAACAGTCACGACCAGAATTATTACTTCGGGGTAATCAAAATGCAACTGAATTCCCTGACAAAGCAAATCCAGTTGAGCTAAGTTTTTTTCAAAAGTTCGACTACAAATGGTGATTTCAAATTTGTGTTTTTTTTACTGCAGGGTAATATAATGAGTAATATTGAAATTTTCTCAACATACCGATCCGTCTTTTACATAACCTCAAAATACGAGCAATGGGGCTTAACTTTATTTGTACGCAGAGCGGCGAGTAAAATTTTGAAAATCTAACAGATTAGGAAACGTAATTAGACCAATGTCAACCAAACCTAAACTTCACAATTAAACCTTAAAGTGAGTCTCAATTTTTCTTGATTGAGGATTAATTTGAGGTAATGAGGTATTGTTTTTGGTTCTCTTTCTGTTCCTGCCGTTCTCTTCTCCTTACGTTCTTCCAGTGACGCGTAGCCACTGCGCATTTCACCTTCCATTTTTGCACAAATTCGCACATCTGCATTGTAAGGTTTTATTGTGTTGGTGGCCTGAGGACTGAGAATTATGTCACCTGCTCCCTCTCGTTTTCAAAGCGTGAGCAATGGCAAAGCACGTGTCTTGCATTTTCGCTTTCATTCCTCAGGTCGGAGTCCTTAGAGCACCCACACAAGGCCAAAGTCATCGTCGCCATGCCTTTTGTGGAATCAATCCGATATGACGGGGATCAGCATAAACATTCTTACACCTTTTGTGATGCACTCCCAGCGCTGTTGTCACTTCGTGATGGAACGTTGGCGCTCCACAAATTTTTCATTTCCTTCTTCTTTCTTGTAAAGTCGCTTTCGATCCATCGCATCGCATGTAAGTATATCTATGATCAGCTTTCCTCCGATCTCGCGTATCGCGGCTTATGATACGGTTCGGAAAGCAATGGACTTAATTTTAAAATGGCACATAACCGTAAGATTTGTATTTCTCTCCCTTTCTCCTTTTCTCTCCCCCTCTCTTTTTAATTATCAAAGTTTTCAATAAATGCTATTTAAATTAGCGTAGCTCAGTAGGGATTGCTTTCTTCTTCCAGCATGATTTTCTCTAAATCTATCACCCTTAGACTTACGTACATATGTTTTTTAATGTCATGCACTTACGCACTGCCATGATTCCACAAACATTTACTAAATGCTCATGGGTGCATTTCAGATAACGTGAAATTAAATGCTAATGCCTAGCACAAAGTGATTCCCTCTTTTCATTTCCAAAGCAATAATAATAAACGCATAATTGCCACTCCCACGAAATGGTTTTGTCCCCATATTAGGTATAAAAGCATTGGCTAATTAATTTTCACTTCCTACTTGGTAGTAATTTGCATAATTTGCATTTGATGAGTTCAAGTAACTACTTCTGCGCATACCGGCCACGAATAAATTTCCTACCTACCTCAGTTCACTCAGTGTTGGTTTTTGTGCTACTACTTAAATAACTTGTAGTTGCTATTATTTTGCTTTTTAATTTATTAAATTAAATCGTAACCGCATAGGTTTCCACACACACAAACACACAAACATGCACACTTGTATAAATTATGTACTATAAGCGAGCAGCATATTACTATGACACACTTCATGCATGCGATAAATTATGAGTTGTTCATTGTAGCATGATATTCATAGGGAAGGATAATCATGCAAACGGATTGCCAACATTGTTGTTCTGTAACTTTCTTTTTATTAGTATGAATTAGCATTATAAATGTGTTCGAGTTTAAAGCTAGATGGCAACACTAGTGCTTGTTGGAAAGGGTAAAAGTAAAAAAATCGCATTATCATGACATATTTTAATTTAATTAATTAGAAAACAAAACAAAAAAGGGAAAGAGACAACAAAATAATTTAAATAAAAATTCTAGGAACTAAACGGAGCTGACTCGGACATAGAAAGAAAATTGGGCGTGTCACTCAAAGCAAGGCACGCAAATATGTAGCAGAAATATTTATCTATAGTACTAGGGTACAACTACTTGGGTGTGTGTGTGTGTGTGTGTGTGTGTGAAGGGCACCCGGTGCCCTAATGACACATACATTCTAAAGCAAACACACACGGCCATATGCATGCAGATCCCCAACAGTGGCGCTGACATGAACAGTCCTTACATAAATTTCATGTTGTTATTGTTCTCCTCTCCGAACGTATGGAGATGTGACAATGTTGTCACATTGTAGCGGTTGATGCGTGTATGTATTAGTGAGTGGCTCTTTATGAAAATTATACTTCTCACATGCCGCCCTCTCCGGGAGGGCGGCATGTCCCCCACATTACATTATTGCTCATTAAGCGCTGCGGTAGTGTGGCGTTCATATGCGTGTGACTGCGTGTGTCTGTGTGTGTATGTATGCGAGGGCAAGAAGCTCAGCAATTTTCCTTTTCCTGAACGTATAACTTTTATTTGCGCAGCAACAATAAAGTAAAAATTTGTTTCATTTCAACACAAAAATGTTTTAATGTTTAATGAATGACATCATTTCGTTGGGACATAATTTTTTAAAAATATTTTGATTGTTTGTTGTTGTTGTGAAACTTATACTCTCCAAAATGATATCAGATTGTCATGCGTGACAATTTTGTTCGTGCAAAATTTTATCACAAGGAATTCATTTTGCTTTTGCTGTTGTTGTTGTTTTGTATTATAACTTTTGCCATTAAAAATTTTTTAATGACATTTAAACACATATAAATTAAGGAAATTACATTTGACCATACCATAAATGAAGCTGTGAATGGTGAATTGTGAATTATTTGTTGTTGTGTGTGTGTGTGTGTGTGTGTGTGTGGTGTGTGTTTTAGGAAATAATTTAAAATGTTGCCTCATTATTAGTTTATGTTTGACTGCATTCACACACTTTGAGTCGTGCAATAAATTTTCTCATTCATTCATCAAAGCAAGGCTTTTTAATACTGGGGTCAACTACGTTCGAGTATTCACGTTTCATGGAAAACTAAGAATGTACACTTCAGAGTGGAGGCAGAGAGCATCAGAAGAAGAACTGGCCACTATCAATACCTACTCCGCTGATCTTTAATGTGTCTATTCCCTTAGGACTTTTCTGCCGGCGAAGGATGCTGCCGGTGCACGTCCCCAGTGTAAACTCTAAGGATCTTCAAGGACAGTTTCTGGTTTTTTGTTGCTGTATTTGTGTGAACAAATTCAGTTCAAAAGCTAATAACACTGAAAGTTTCTAGAACAAAACAAGTCAATAAAATTTACATTTAATGTATATAAAATATGATTTTATGATATTGTAAATGTAATTTGCAACAACCACAAAAAGTTGCCAGAAACTGTCCTAAAAAAATCAACTAAAAAACCCAGCATGAAACAAAGAAATAAAATTCACAAGAACCCAAAAAAAAAAATTAATTCTATTTGGACAGAATCAGAAAGCATAACAGCTTAAGTATGTATAAGTATAACAAATTATATTTCAGTACTTCCTCGGTACAATGGCACTTTTTTCGGTACAATTTGTAAACCAAAATTGAACTGCTGGTACAACAATAACATTGTTGATACAACTACAATATTGGGCTTATTATTATTATGAATTTTGAATCTGAATTTTTGATGGTGAACATCTAGTTACCTTTTTCAGCCCCTCAAAGTGAGCCCCTATGTGATCAATTCGGAGTAAGCTGCAGTAATTGAACCACGCTTATTCCTTTTCCTGTTCAATTGAGTCAGAAATATTAAGTTCTTAGTTCAAAAATGTTCCCAAATTACTCGGTTAGTTGAACCATAAATTGTACATTTTCGTTAATGCAATTAAGCGGGTATTACCATACTATATGAATGTAATGAAATTGTACATCTTTCTGTCTTTCTTTTAATGGCACAAAAGCCCATGGAGGACCTAGGCCGAACTTTTCCCAGTCACTCATGTTGTGCGTGAATGTAAGGGACCTACAGTTTTATGCCGAAACCGAACGGCGAAGTTTAAAGCTTTTCATAGCTAATTTTTACTCTTGTAGGTTTGGCATTGTGTCCCAAGAGGTGGTAGCGCGGTAACATTTTTTTTTTTCCTTTTTGATTTTGCCTGTGCCGGGATTTGAACGTCGTAGCCTCGCAGCCTCCGTAGCAGTGCGTAGCAGGCCAACACACTACCAACTACGCCACAGCGACCATTCGACCACTTTGTACATCACTCCAAATATATTTCGCTGTCACCATAATATTCTTTTATGATAATAAAAATTGGTGCGTCATTGCGTCAAATTTTGATACTTTTTTGAGAGATTTGGTAAATTATTTTATATTTATTTTATTTCATGTTCTATGTTCTCAGGTGGGGAATCGAACCAAGGAAAAAAGTTGAACTGCAGTCAACCGAACACAGTCGCTTTATCATTCCATGGTCGCAATTTTAGGTATTATTTAAAATTGTTCCGACCTTTTCCATGCTGAAGGGACTTTAGGCACTACCGACGTTCGTTTTTTTTTTTTCATGTACAAGCATTTACGAGTATGCTCTGAGTTTTTAACTTCGGTTTCTAAAAAAAAGAGTACTCCTAAATCCATAATTTTTTCAGGTAAGTAAAGTTACGAGCTTATCTGGTTTGAAATTTTCATGCTGGGATCGAGTTTAAAAGTTATACAAATTTATTGTAAATTGAAAGTATAAATGTATGAACTGAGAGAGAATTAGAGAGTTGAAAAAAGTGTGAGTCACGTGAGTCACGCGGTCAATTTTTAGGTTTTATGATAGACAAATTCTGCTGTCAAATTTAAATTTAAAAAAACTTCCATGTAAATTTCGTTCTTAGGGTTGAAAAGACCAGACGAATTTACTTAAAACGTTCCATGCACGAAGTAGGCCGTTCTATCTTTCACACCCCCAAAACCAAGTTCGATATTATATTTGGAAGGAGCGCTGATAGAATAGTATTGGGATGGCTCACACATTATACACCACCGCAACCGCCACCGCCACCACCACCACCAGCACAACACATTTCAATTGGCATTTATGCAAATGAGCTTAAGTTTGAGCAGAAACAATTGACATGCAGTGTTAATATCTGTCCAACAGTCGGACGACAATTGTTCGTGCATATACACACACACACATGCACAGGGACTCGTATGCATGCATATATTTTATTCTGTTTGTAGCCCATAGAGGAAGAATTTTCCGTCATGTCTTTTATGATTTTTTTTAAATTTTTTTCATATTCCTATAACGACAATAAAATTGGCTAAAAGCAATTGGCCATAACATATCTCAAAACACAATCTGGAGCGTTGTTGTTCTGTTCTTATTCAAAGTCCGCTCAAATCGAAGAAGAAAGATACAAAAACATTTATGCTATGCGAGGCAGGACTATTTTTTGATTAAATTATATAGCAAGCGCATAAAGTAACAACCGAGCAGCAACAACACTCAGCTGCCTTGGCTAATTTAAGTATGAATAATGCGCACCCTTCGCTCTTCACAACGGGTGCACACTGGGTGCAGGCAACGAGTGCGCGCCACGGCCACGGCCACGGCCACTGCCACTGCCACGATTACAGATGACATTCAGAAAATGCTGCTGTTGCTGGTTGCTGGTTGCTAGTTGCCAATGGCTACATCTTCGTTTTCCTTGTACCCCTCCAACATTTTATTTACAACATTTATTTTGTTCTCTCAACACTTTTTCTAAATTTAGCCTACCACCATCGACCATTTATGGGCTTTGATCTTTGGTTTTGTGTTTCTTGTTGCTGATGTTGTTTGATGTTTTTATGTTTCTTTTATTGCCTGCGTTTGTTTCTTTACTGGTGGTTTGCTGCTGTTCTTGTTGTGTACCCCCGGCCCCTCGCGGCTGATTTCTTAGAATCTTTCGCCGCAGCGCACTCACCTGGCCAAGATGATAACATTACATAGAAATATTCCATGCACCACGCGAGTGCTTCATTCTCTGATAAAAGGGTTTTCGTTTTCTTTGTAGTGCTGCAGATATAATTGGTGGGTAGTTATCGACTTTTGCGCAGATCGGATGTGTTTGTAGGCATGCGACTACTTTCAGCCAGTCGCATGCTTTTGTTCCCTTCAGCAGGACGCTATAAATGTGCACATGTAAGTAGGTATTTTTAATAATCAACCAGCAGTAAAATGTTGTGAGGCAAATACGTCGTTGACACAGCAAAACCGCGTTGAAGGTACTGGATTTGTTGATTGTTTAATTGCTGCGTTTTTTATATACTTATATAATATTTATGTATAAACTCAAATACCAAAAAGTCACAGCATTCATTGAAAATATTATATGGTAGATATAAATAATAAAATAATTTTTTTTAAACTCTTATTTAGCAATAATTTTCATAGCAACCGATGCACAGGCAGCCGCCATAAATTAGTTTTTTAGCTTTTGTATGAACACACACGCACATATAAAATTTATATATGCATGTACAGTGTCGGACGATCTAATTAGAACACCTTGCACTATAAAACTTGCATCGAACTGCTTATGGCAAACAACTTTTATAGAGAAGAAAATGGTATTGTATATACTTTATAAATTTCGAGGTGGCAACACTACATTTAAATATTTTTTGGGGATTCCCAAACAAAAAAGTTGAAGCGAAGCATTCGAAGGCGGACAATCAAAATAAGAACAGAAGACGAAAAAATTTGTATTTTAAAAAGAAAACTTAAATTTGTTTATAATTTGTATTGGTAAGCATTTAAATGGTAGCATTCAATGTAAACTATTCCGTAATGTCACAGGAAAATGGGTCGAGCAAAGCACTGCAGCAAGGAGGAGAGTGATTTCGTGAAAAACATGCGAAATGAGGGACAAAGCATCCGCCAAATAGCTAAAACTATTAGGAGATCCTCGAAATTTGTCTACCATTCTTTATTACCTCAAAAATTTCATTGCAAGAGAGGTAGGCCCCGCAAAACTACAAGTGCAGATGACAATAGTATAAAAATGTTGGCGACACGCGATCCATTTAAGGCAGTTGCAGCTGCCGCAATTAGAGAGGAGACAGGGGTTCAAATTTGTGCTCGATCAGTAAGGAGACGTTTGGTGGGGGAAAATGTATGGGAGAACAGCACGAAAAGAACCAATGTTGACACAAGGACATCGAAAGCGTCCCATAGAGTTCGCTGAAGCGCACATTGATTGGGATGGTTCAATTTATGAAAAAAAATGGTCTAACGTATTATGGATAGACGAAAAAGCAAGTTGAATCTTGTTGGAAGTGATGGCAAACGTTGGGTTAGACGCCCGAAAAATGCCCAAAATATACTAGGAAGACGCCTTGCGCGAGATTGGTTTTTCCCATAATGGAATTCCCGTTATGACCTGGCCTTCACAATCTCCTGACCTTAATCGAATCGAGAACTTGTGGAATATTGTCAAAGAGAAGATTGGCAGTACCAGAGCTAAAAACAAAGACGAATTGTGGCAAAGCATTCAAAGAGCGTCGTATTCCATACCGTACAGGCCCCCAGGCTACTTGCGCGTCTCTGATGGAATCAGTGCCTAGAAGGTGTAAGGCGGTTTTAATTAACAAGGGATATTCCACAAATTATTAGCATTAGTGAACAATTTGAGTCAATATGTTATAAATTTTTGTTTTTTAATCAAGTGTTCTGATTTGTTTGTCCTTTTGAAATGTGATTTTATATAACTTTTAAATTTCTTTTTTTTAAACTGAATTGATTTTGTTTTTGTTTTAGGAAAAAATTAAACTTATGGCATAAATGAATAAAAGTAAATACCTTTTAAATTTATCATAAGCCTAGAGAAATATTTGTTTAAGGTTATTGGTTTCAGAACAAGGTGTTCTTATTTAATTGCCCGGCACTGTATGTATGTGCAATATGTATGCATGTGAATGTATGTTTATTTTTAATTTGTGAACATAATTAATATGCAAATTTAATAATGAATACATTAATTAGATTTTAAATTGGCCTACATTAAAAACGAAATTAACTATAACAAAGTCTGTAAATCGATGCCGTCTCATTCGCTCCAGCTTCCTCTCGCAGTCCCGCTCACTCTTTCTCTGTGTGTTCGCCTGGCTGTCTGTCTCTTTCAATAAAGAAATCATGTTGCCAATTAAAATTTACATAAATAAAGACGCGTACGTCATAATATTTTATGGATCCAGTATTTACTATAAGATATTAATTTCCATATAAAAATGCAAAAGATATGATGACGAAAATAAAAGAAGACAATTCCGAAGGCAAAGTTACCATATATGGTATACCCTACACACCCTTTTCGCATTCAATGGTGGGCTAAATTTTTATGATTTTGCGTCAGTTTTCATTTTCATCCACTTGTCCACTATGTAAAATGGTGTATGGGCAGTAGACGTGGTTGTTGCCCAATGTTGACAATTTTCAGGACAGTGGTTTGAGACTCTATTTCAATGATGTGTATCGAATTTAGTTCAATTCGCTTTAGAATTTCCTTCAATATCGCTCTTTAAACGTATACACTTGTATGGGAGGTCCCGAGCCTTCTTGACCGGTTTTACCCGTACACTACCTATACAAAATTTATGTACCAAGTTTGGTTTTACTTACTTACTTACTTAGCTGGCACTACAACCAATGATCGGTCTTGGCCGCCTCCACAAAGCTCCGCCAGTCACTTAGGCTATGCGCGCGCTGGCGCCAGTTGATAAGGCCAAGTGCAGTCAGGTTGCCCTGTACCTGGTCTTTCCAACGGAGATTTGGACGTCCTCTTCTGCGTGTTCCTCCACCGTGGTTCGAATAAAACACCCTTCTAGCTGGAGCATTTTCTTCCATTCACTCAACATGACCCAGCCAGCGAAGCCGCTGGAGTTTTATACGCTTGACTATGTCAGTGTCGGCGTACAGCTCATACAGCTCATCGTTCCATCTTATTCGATACACGTCGTCCACGCATACTGGACCGTATATCTTACGTAGATCTAACAGCCTCTCATCATTGATGGTCAATGTCCACGTCTCTGCGCCATACATTAGGACGGGAAGGATGAGGGACTTATAGAGCGTTATTTTCGTCGGTCGAGAGAGGGCTCTACTTCTCAATTGCCTACTGAGCCCGTAGTAACACCTGTTGGCAAGAGTTAGTCTCCGCTTGATCTCGAGGCTGACATTTGGTTTTACTCGCGGTAATGTGTTCACAGACACGGCGTGTTTTATAAATTTTTTATCACTGACTCACTATATAAAATTTTGTATGCGACGTAGGCGTGGTTATTGCCCAATGATATTAATTTTCGCATACATTTCTTTAAAGTTATTCTCTATTTCCCGTCATATTTTACTTTTATTGGAAGTAGACGTAGCTCTTGCCCAATGTTGACAATTTTCAGTAAATTTATTTAAGAGACTATTTCAACGAAGCGTATTGAGTTTTGTTCAATTCACTCTTTGAACATTTCACTTGTATGTTAGATACCACGCCTCCTTGACCAATTTTGCCCATTGCACAACGTACTCTCCGCCAGACGGCAATAACAAATGCTTGTAAGTAACAAGTTAGATTGGGACTGCCTAAGTTTTCCTAGAGTTATCGTGTACACGGACAGACGGACATGACCAAGTCTTCCGCTATGCACGCTGATCATTTTCATATAATTATACATTCTGTACCGGGAAATTATCATTGAAAAAACCCGTTTAAAGGTAGGGTAAAAATGATGTCGCCAAGTTGGCACCACTGTTCTCTATACTGACATGAAGTTTGAGTTGTCTGATCTGTAATTTAAGTAGTTTGTTTGCGATGCTCGATTTTGTCAATTCATCTCAAGTGTGTTTTGCGGCTTTTGCAATGAATAAAACTATATCAAATTTTGTATTGCAAATGGAATTTCGTGTGTCGAGTCACTGAAAATGTTACGGAAGGCTTACAGTGAACCGACTGTATCTAAAACACAGACATAAGTATGAGTGGTACAATGCATTCCAAAACGGTCGCGATAACGCACCATTAGTAACTCCTAATCATATTCAACCTGAATAATATTTTTTATTCGCTTATGCTATCCTTCGATAAATCCCTAATCAACAGCTCTTATTGACCAATTCGAATTGTGGATGCTACAAAACAACCGTTACTCGATCAAAACCACGTTATTGTGTGTAGGGTAAAAAAAACTTGGTTAATCGATTTCAGGGAGCTTAATAGCGCGAGAGGTAGGTCGATAAGGTAGGTACGAGCACAGGTAGGGGACGATATTTAAAAGCCAACAAGACGACCAAATAACAAAACAAAAAAAAACAAAAAATTTTTTAAGAAAATGTTAAAATGAACTATAAAATAAATTTATGTAAATTGCACTGTTCAAAAAAAAATAGAACAGCGCGAGAACAAAGGCCAAGAAGCAACAATAACAAAAAAGAAGATACAGTTCCAGTGTCGAAATAATCAAAGAATGAGATCGGAAGCAGAACTTAATTTTAGTTATAACCCACAAAATCATAGAATAAATTTAAATTAATTGTTAAAACGTTATTTAGTTTTTAATTTCGCACTGAGGTTTGAAGTTGAAAATCACAAATAGGAAACCCAAAATAGCTTAAGACTAATTAATATACTTTTGTATTACACTCATTATTCAATTTAATGAGCTAGGCAGAAACTGGTTTTAACGTTTTGCCGACTTTTTACATTAATTTGTTCAGTTCAGTCACACTCACGCGCGCACGCACGCACGCACGCACTCACGCTACACAATCTAGTAAATTACAATAAAAACATCCCGTAGATGATAAATTCAATAGCGGTATTCACGAGCTGTAGTCCTATTCTGTATTTTTCATAAATTTTGCATTTGTACAGGGTGCGCCATCTTTTATGTCGGTATGTGAATATTGAATAACTTAAAAAAAACAACCGATTTCCATATATGAAGATTTTTTATTTAATTTGTTCCCTTACAATTTATTTGGACTAGTTTTCGGATACAACATCAATCAAATGACCAAAGCAAAATGTGCCCTTTTTGCTGCGACTTCCATCACTTTTTCAAGCATCTCGGGCGGTACAGTGATGATTTCGGCACGAATGTTTGCCTTGATCTCGTCAATGTTCTGAGGCTTGCTGGCGTACACTTTGATTTTCTAATAACTTCACAAAAGAAGTCGGGAGGGGTCACATCTAGAGATCTGGGTGACCAGTCAATGTCGCCATGTCCAGGGAATGACACGATGCGTCCAGTAAACGTCCAGACCGTTTTCACACATTTGTAGGCAGACATAAACTAGCCAATATCCACCGATATCGATTCCCATCGACTGTTTCACCATCTCTGAAGAAAAATGGCCCAATGAAGGTTTTGGCGCAAACGCCGGCCCAAGCAGTCACTTTTTGGTCTTGTGTGGATACTCCGTTCCCCTAATGCGGTAATTTTGCTTGTTAACTGCGTCGGTCATCAAAATTTCTTTCCAAAAATTAGGTTCAGTCTCGATATGGCAAGCAACGTGGACGGTCTATCGGCAATATTCTTTGAGTCAATTGCACTTTCATTGAAACGTCTTGGGCGCCGGAATAGTGAAGCACTATGATAAACATGGAGGACGATTCTGGTTGCAATGACAGTTTTTTTATGTTCTTCTTCTACTAAATTATACAACAAATATCACAAATACAATAATTTACAATAACATTGACAACAATCTGTAGTAAAAATGGTAACCTTTTTTTAAAAAATACTACAAATACTGGACATTGTGAATACCGCTAATGTTAAATATGTTGATTGATATTTGTACCCAATTGGCATTATATGGTACATAGATCCATATAAAGTCATTCAAAGCGAAAATCAAATATTTACCAACTTGCGCAAAAATATTAAATTCAAACATGCACGAACATTGGATCTCCTATACTTAATCAGATACGGGTAATGCCATTGCAGCTACGACTACCGTCCGGTCCGACTGTTGTTCTATTAAGTTTTGGGCTGTCAGGAGATTTTATGATCTCCTAAATTCGTTTAACATTTTGAACTGAAAGAGTAAAGAAAAGGGACAAACGCAATTAAGCGAGAGATTATTGAGTTGAAATTTGTGTAGCTTATTAACTTAGTTTGGCACTACAACCGATGATCGGTCATGACCGCCACAGGATTCATTGGGCGACTTTTTGAACATGGTGGATTCCAAGCCCGACGCACAGAGAAGCCCACTGCACACATTAGTTACCTGACGCGTGTCCGATCGCTATCCAGGGGGGGCGCCACGAGGAGGCTGTGTGTCGACTTGAGATGGCGAAGCGCAAGGATCGAACATGGACTCATCCGCTTGTGCGACTACCACGAACTTTACCTTATATTCTCCGCCCCCAGGCCAGGCCACCCAAATTTGAGTAACTTTCCCGAACAATGCTGTGGGACTAAGCTAAACAGTAACATTATGAATGTCCATTGTTTCAAGACTTAACGGCAAAGATCAAACTCCGACAACGCTGGATATTCTTGAAATAGTTAGAATAACTATATAATAGTTAGAATAAAATAACGAAGGATAAGAAAAGCGGCTCACAAATTGAAGAATAGACGAACTAATAAGTACTGCTCAATTGACCTCAATTAAATTTCAATTAATCACGCCCTTAAATTCGATTAAAATAGCCTTTGCGTGTAGGGTGCAACTATTAGAAGGAATGCATAACAAAATTAAAGGAAAACTTGCGCAAGTGCTCCAATTCCAGCACAGGCATTCTCGAATGAGTGATCGTCTGTCAATTGGACAGTTTGACAATACATACCGAGACTCGGAGATATTTGGTCGGTCAGTGGCACAGAAAAAATTAATAAACAAATAAAATTTAAGCGCAAATGTCAATTGTTAACTTGTTTTCGTGTTTTGTTGTTGTTGTTGCTATTGTTTCTGAATAAATTCTTTTTATCTGCCTTTTCTGTATCAACAGCAGCTGATTATTGGGTTTGCGCGGCAGCCGGGTGTGGAAGGCTCCAGTTATGTATGTATGTATGTAGTACATTATTATATGTAGAAATTGTATATGAAGAAGAGCCCCCACGCAAGAAGGAGAAGAAGTTTAAGCTTATAAGGCAAGTTTATAAAATTATTCACTGGTTTACTTTTAAATGATCATGATCATGTTTAAGTCGATGAAGTCGATGATAATGAGCATGCTGCTAGCTGTGGCCGGCTGGTTGGCTGTAGCTACCATATGCTTGTTGTTGTTCTCGTTTTGTTTCGTTTTCTTTCTGCTGATGATCAATGTCAGTCAGTCAGTCAGTCAGTCAGCCAATCGCGTTTTTGAGAAGGCCGTTTTGATTTGTTGTACAAATTTGTAATTCCAAAATTGTTCTTGTCCAAAAATTCTTTTCTTTTCTTTGTTTATTTGAGTGTTTTCTTTTTTTTGATTAACTTTTTTTGGGATTTTAAAAATTTTAAGATTTGCGGAACTTTCTATTGGCTTCATAAAAATGCGTTTTAAGTGTTTTGTTTTTGTTGCTGCTGTTGTGGTTTTGGTGAAAGTTCTTGAGGGTGTTTGTATCATACCATACCATACATGATATGGTTGTTCTTCGTTCTCTTGTTTTTTTTGTTTTTGTTTGCTTTTAGTTTCCGTTTGCTCTTGGCTAAAATGTGATTTTAATGCAATACTGTATTTTGAAGTAATTTCTCTACTTCTCATCGTCAGTTCTGTTCTTGATGTATGCTTTTGCTCTTATTGTCGGTAGGCCATACTTATTTACTTTTTGTGGTCTTAAGATAACAATGCACTGATGTAGATACAGTAGTTTCCGCTTAATTGCATCGAGCTTAATTAATTGTTCCGTTTAATTGGTTTGACCCTTAATTGAGCATACATTTTTACTGTGGAAATTTTCCACAATGTATAAAAAATACATTTTTCCCCGTTTGATTCGAGTTTGACACTTAATTGCATTTACCATTAAATTGCCCCTGAATTTTTTTATTTTAATAAAAAGCTACGTGTTAAAAATTTTTGATTGCAAATCAGCGGAACATTTAGCTTCAGTGCAATTAAGCAAGTTTTTAAATTCTTTTAGAACTGTGCATTGCTCGCGGCTCAATTGAGCGGAAACTACTGTATTCTCTTGTGATTATCTCATTCTTGTAAAATACAAATTTGCAATGGGTTTTTTTATCGTTTTTCTTTCGTTCTACATTGAAATTTACTTAACTGAAATTTCTCTTGTTTGCAATTATTTAATTTTATTCGTATTTTTAGGTTTCAACCTTGTTGAAATATGGCACGAGTTCATAACGTACAACAAAAAAAAAACAGTAGCTGGAAAGTGCCTTGTTGATCACTTTAATGTGAATCATGCATCAGAAAAAAAGTCGAAAGAATTGAGTTTTCATGTTTGAAAAAAATTAAGAAAATATTAATTGAAATAAGTTGGAAGTGAAACTTTAATTCACTATGAAAATAATGGGACAAAATCATGAAAAAAACAAAATAAAGCATAAAAGCATCAATTCCTGTAATGAGTTATTGTTGTAATTATGAAGATTAATGACGCAATTATCAGAGTATCAGGTTTTAGAATGAGATAAACTCAGTGAGTTCTGAGTAATGCAAATGTAGTTTATATAAAATATTTCTGTTGTCATGAAAAGTATGTAAAGTAATAATACACACTGAACAGTAAAATCTAACTTTTATTAAGTAAGTGTTTTAAATTAATTTTACAGAAGACAGAACACGAATTCCGAGGTTGTTGTTTTCAGCAACTTTTCGTGTTTTCAAAATTGCATTAGATTACAAATTGTATATGCAGTAGTTTTCGGTTAGTTGCGACCCGCTGAATTGAGCTAAAGCTTGTGCCCAGATTCTATCAATTTTGATTTTGAGGATTAAACTTACCTGCCGCAGGTTCTGTTTTTCGATGTGAATGTCCTCCTTTTTGAAGCATTCAAAAGAAGTGTTAGACAGTTTTTTACTACAAACTAAGGCTTGCGCCTTAAAGTCATGGAGAAATCTTCAAAAGGTTGTCAGAGCAATATCCATTGCTACTGGCCCCGAAAGATTGCCTCATACCCGTGGTTACTTTCAGAAGAAAATATGAAGTTAGCTTCCCGAAGTGTGAACAATGGAGCAATCCAGAGGTCGTGCTGGAGAATCTAACAGATATCTTCTTCACGGACGTATGGCTGTATGGCACTTAAACGAAGGTGTCAATTGCTACTATTCCTTGGGTGTGTTGGCAACTGTCTTCCAGACATCATGCCTTTGCCATCTTTAAAGTAGCGGACTGGATAATTGAAAGAAAAAGGCGCGGGAAACGTATAGGAGTCTGTAGTGACAGTCAGCCTGCACTTAAGGCTCTGGAGAACGCGAGAATTACTTCAAAGATTGTCCAAGAGTGTAAGAGGAAACTTAGATCAGTCGCAAGACTGAATCAGCTTCATCTTATCTGGGTTTCTGGGCACTGTGGAGTTCCTGGGAATGAGAAAGCCGACAAGCTAGAAAACTGTGGATCAAAGAACATGCCTTTGGGACCAGAGCCAATAGTCGGGACCAGTTTGGCAGTTGCCATGCATTGGATAAAATCGTATGCTAATGATTTACATAAGAGGCGCTGATCCAATCTGAACATCTGTAAAACGGCTAAGTGTTTTGTGATTTGTCCAAACAGGAAGGCAGCAGAATTCCTTCTTAGATTAGGAAGGAAGGACCTTCCCCGGATGGTGGGACTCATCACAGGGCATAACCCATGGGGCCAAGATATGAGCACCATCAGCATCACCGAGAACCCGACCTGCACATCTTGTCTGGAGGACGTGGACAGTACAGAGCATTTTCTCTGCACATGTCCCGCCTTTGCCAGAACGAGATGGCGCATTTTGGGTTTTGATGTCACAGTAATGGACAAAGTTCACTCCTTCCCCTTCTGCGATCTCCTGAGATTTGTGAGAGAATCCGGAAAGTTTGCGGAAGAGAACGTAGTCCCGCTATAACCCCTTTTCAAACGTTTTCCCTCTTTTTCTCTAACCCCATACCCTCTTTTTCTCTAACATAGCCTGAGTGCTTGAGGAATTGTCCTGCACTCGTAGGTCAGGTTCTCGGCCTTCTTCACATCCATCCATCTATAAAAGGCTTGCGCAAAATCGGCAACAAAAAAAAAAGCCAAAATCCAAGTAGCAAGTAGTTGATAACTCGGTATATCTTGAAGGTCATTGAAATCAGCTGCCAGGAATTAGATAGAAATTAAATGGGAATCGTTGAAAATAACTTTTGCACTTTAACTTTTTCATACGATTTCATTGAGGTTTAAAGGTATACCAAAAATCTCAGTGTTGGATGAGTGTCAAATACTGTTTTCCTGTTTTTAGTCGAAGCTCGCTGAAATTACCCTTTAAATATTTTTGGCTAGCTACATTTTTTCGTATGCTACATTTTTCATACAAAAATTAGTTAAATTCAAAAATGTCTTTTATTTCAAGTTAGCATTTGAAAGTAAGTACTTACTTCTTCTGAACTAACAAAACCTAGCAGGCCTAACTGAGATATATAATATTTTGTTGGAGCAATTTAAAATATGTATGTATGTATGGTATTTGTTGTAAAAATTTGTTAACTTCAGAGAATTATCATTCACCAGTAATAAATTCAATGAAGGAATGTAAAAATCATAATAGATCACATGAGACGAAACTGAGAGAGCCGACGCCGACGCCGACGCCGACGTCTCTGCTTGTATTGTATGTACACATGTAAACGACCGTTATACGTTTATATGAAACATACTCTATTAGTTTCATCTCATTTCATGTGACTTCAAAGAGAAGTGTTGGCACTTCAAGTAATCTATCAAAATTTGTATTAAATATTTTTACTTTCAGGTGAAAAGTTTCAATTATGTATTCGATTTGCTTTTGAAGAACACACGAACGCTATCATTTACATTTTTACTTTCATTATGTTAGTATTATCTACTAACAGCGATTTTATTGGAACAAAATATTATACTAATAAATTTGTGTGTGTTTGACATATAGAGACAACAAAAAACAAGAGAGGAAAAAGAGCAGCACACAATATTGCTCTCAGAGTTTAGTTAACACCTCTTCACGATGTTGTCGTCATATTATATACAATATTTTTTAGTTTTTCTCAAATACTTAAATAAATATACGTATGTAAAAATGTGTGTATCTTTGCTTTAGCTACAGCTAAACGTTTTTAAGCCAATTTTTTTTTTTTTTTTGAAGCAATTTATTGTTTAGCATTTGTGCAATCATTTTATGTATGTGTATTCTTTTATTTTTCAGCGCTTTTATACTAACTACATATGTTCAATTCTTCGTCACTCTATTTTGCATGCGAAACACGTACGCGCGTAAACAGAAACAACGACAACAGCAGCAGCAACAACAACAATGACAAAGCAACAACAGTAGCAACTGCACGCCTAATGGCGCCTCCACACCTCCACTCTGCTTTCCATCCATCCATCCATTGCCTTTAGCCAGTTTACAATAATAATAATATTTAGCAAAAGAGCTCTTGGGGAAACTCGCAAGCACAGCGCACACAATGCCAGCGTTCATTTATGCACTACTACATACACCTGCTCTCAGATACTTCAATAAGTGCACACGTTTTTTATGTTATTTAGTATCGAGAGAAGATTCAATTTGTATCTACATACGTACATAAATATGTTTTTATCTTTGAGAAATTGAGAGAATTTTGTTAACATTCGTGGACATTCGAATGAGATACAAAGAGATTCCATCGATTTTGTTTGATAAATCTAAGTGGAATGGTAACATGCTTTTGCTGGGAATCGATCTCGGTATACCAGAAATAAAAGATTTGCCTGCCGGACTACTCGACTACCTTTACTTTACTTTACTTTTAATGGCACAGCAGCCCATGGAGGGTCTAGGCCGAACTTTTCGCATCCACTCATGTTGTGCGTGTTATATTTGTACATGAATGGACTCGACTACCAGTAAAATATAAACTATACTGATATAAATTTGATCAAAATTGTATTATATTTTATGTACCCATGAGCATAAGTGCATGAGCACGTTCTCTCCGATCAGATCTGCAAAGTTCCCTGAAGGTTTGGATCAGAAAAGTTCAGCATGATCAAGACTTTCTTAAGTGTTTAAAATTGCCTGAATTAACGACGTTTTCGTTTAATGAATATCCTCATAGTTGCATCATTGGACCTTGCTTTAGTACCTTCCACTACACTTGTTTTTTAGATAACATCAATTGTCCAACTAACTCAAACAAATTCCCATTTTTCTCGGCTCAATAAAGCGAAAAGTAGTAAAGTTTATATTCGTTCACTCAAAAACTTGGAACTGGAATTTGTCTCAGTTGCCCTTAGTTAGTCGAGCTATTAGTACATAAGTTGTGTATGTACTAATATTTTGTACACTACTGTATCAATAACGCTTTGCATCGTTGTGTGCTACTATTAATAATGCACTTAAGTAATGTTACAAAATTAAAAAAAAAGCAAAGAAAAGAAAAATAATAAAAACAAAACGCAGATAGATTTTATGCTAAAGGGCTGCAAATTTTTAACAAACAACAACAAAAAAATCGCAGAATTTTGATTAAATGAATTATGTAGTTATTGCTGTTGCTTCTTCGTTCATTGTTGATAACGATGAGGAAATTAATTTTTTATGCTTTTATTTATTACGCCCAAAGGCTTTCAATTGTTTCTGTTTTTGTTTTTGTTTTTGATAGGTTTTTTCAATATTTTTTATTGGTTTCGTTTTTTGTTGAAAGCAAATCGATGCACGTTCATCGATTTGAGATTGCTGTAAATTGTCAATGTGATTGCTATTGATATGGGCATGAGATTTCTTTTGTTGTTGTTATTTTTTTGGCATGGGATGGGGCGGGACATTGAATTTAATTGAGGAATAAACGATTTGAATTTTTGGATCAAACTTTGATTTACGGCTTACCAGGCAGCAGGCAAAACGAAATTAATTTAAATTCACGGAAAAAATTTTAGAGAAACATATTTTCTTTTTTTTTATATACATAAATAATGTAAAGTCAAAAGTATGAACCACAAGGATTTTTTGATCCACATCATTTCGATTGAGATATGAAAGATATTTAAAAGATATTTAAAAAAATGCTTTCTTCAGTGATTTGAGATATAACAAAATAAACTAAGCAATTTCTGGTTAACCAGCCACCGCTTAATTGCATTCCCCGCTTATACTGCCTCAAAACTTTGATATTTAAGTTGGAAATGTACTAAAAATTTCCCGGTGTTTTGAATTGTGTATTTTGACTGTGAACGCAATCAACTGGGGTTTACTTTATTACACCTGAAATACATAAAAACCAGCAAATAAATCCAAAAATGAAAAGAAACCTTTAAGTACTTAAGCGAAAGCCGAAGGGAAACCCTAAGTGATCGTTGCCGAAATGTACATGGTTAAGATTTGCGAAAGAGAATCAACAGAAAAAGAAGCCAACAACCGAACACACGAAGAACATTTCACCAATCAAACCAACCAATCGCAACGAACGTTCAACAACTAAAGAATTCTGAAGAAGATCGGCCAAAAAAAAAACCGACCAACTGCAAAAATGCGATCGGAGAGAACAAAACGATCGAAGCAGACGCAACGGCAACGGGAACGGCGAACAGCGAAAGCCAGCAACAGCAGCAACAGAAATCGAAGTGATAGCAGCAATTTACCAAAATCGGCAAAGAATAAACCAAAATAAGCCAAGCCAAAAGCAAACGCAGACGCAGCCACAAACGATCGCGAAAAAGAACAGCAACAAAAAAAAGCAAGCTAGCGCTGAAAGAAAAAGTTACAACATAAGAGCGAATAGTTGTGTGCTTTCATTACAACAGCAAGCAGAACAACCGGCAGCAGAAGTTCAGAATAGCAACGCAGCAGCAGCAGCAGCAACAATCGCTATTGTCGCTACAAGGGAAGGTAAGCAGGCAGGCAGGCAGCAACGATATTAGCGAAATGATCTTATAAAAGCACGCACACAAACAAATGTACAACTACATACATGAATTCCGAACTCGGGAAGATGCGCTGTGATTCGGTGTAAGTGTGTGTGTGTGTGTTTGCGTAAAAGCCGCGAATTTCATAATCGAGAGTTGTAAAGTTAAGTTGAAGTTGAAGACGGAATCAGTGACGACTACCAAAGCCGTAGACATAGAACGTCATCATCATTGTCCGATCATCAGCAGAAGAACATCAACAGAATTGTGTGAGAGAGAGAGAGAGTGAGAGCGATGAACAGAGATAGAAAGAAAGAGATCTTGAATCATGATCATGAGTGTGATGAAGAAGTGATTCCGCATTGCAATTCACTAAAACAGAAATCAGATTGAATTTAGCAGCAACAACAGCTGCGGCAGCGGTGGCAGCGACAGCAGAAGTCTGAATCAAAATTCAATCTGGGAGATAGAATATCATCAGCGCCACCGTCAGTAGGTAAAGAACAACAACAGCAACAACAACAGCAGCAACAAAACAAAGCGAAGGTATATAAGAACCTGCCGCACAGGGCCACCGAGCAATACTGACTTGTGCCGGGATCGCTGTGGTCGTGTTCGCTGGATTGTGTAACGTTTAGCGGAAATGTATTAAATTTTTTTGGGATACTATATCCCCACTTGCATACACTCATAATTTGCCAGCTTAAGAACAAAAAAACAACGTTGCAACAAAATGAGAATGCATTAAGCATGAGACAAGAAAGTGTTTTTTCCGCGTAAGATTTTGGCATTACTTTTTTTTTCGTTTTTTGATGAATTATTGACATAATTTATAATTCTGTTTTTCGTATGGAATTCGGGGAAAAAGCTGCAGAATTTAAGTGCTGAATAAATAATTCGTTTTTTTCCTTTATTAAATTTTTAAAGTGTGCTCCTTTTGGAAAGTGGAAAAGAATTCATTGTATTTACTTACTTAAAAAATATTAACTTGAAAGTTAAAATTGGAGTTGAGAAATTCATGGAGCATTGTTTGCTGTTTGCTGCTGGTGAAAAGGTAAGTTCCAGCGAATTGAATAAATAGCGTAACTCGAATATAAAGTTCGATTCAAAGGTCCTAAGTAACAGGATCAAGCCTAGTGGTGATTTCTTATTATAATTTTTTGTTTTATGAAATTAAGGATAATGTCAAAATTTTGCAATAAGCGTAATCTAAAAAAATGTTCAAGCTCAAAATGTATTGAAAATTCGTCGATTAATTGTGTTCCCCGGTTAATTGAGCCGCAAATTGTAATAAAATATAATTTCATAGTTTACATAAAATATGCGAAAAGCGAAAGCATGTAAATCAAGCACCTCTAATTGGCTCATTAGAACTTACATAATCAGACAGATTTCTGGATGCAATTAAGCAATGGCTCAATTACGCCGATACTACTTACTAAGGAAAATCTCATTAAATGATATACTCAAGGTAAAACGGTATACATTGAAGAAAAACGTTAATAAATCAAGCCCATTCGTTGATACATCTTAATTGATATCTTAATTCAAGCCCGCTTGTTTTGATCAAAGATAGTCGGGTTCTAATTTAAGATATTCAGTTTTAAATGAAATCAGAAGCGAACTAAGGCCGGCCTTGACTTTAAACCTAAATTTATTTCTCAGTGTGCATATTTGAATGTGGTAGCTGTAAGAAAGCATATACAATATTTCAATAGAGACGCAAAATTATTGAAATTCATCAAACCACCAACCGAAAATAATTGATAAATATTTAAGACGTGCTTGCCATATCAAGATGCCAAAAGATGTGTCAACTCGTTAAAGTTATTTCTGCTCACTGGTTAATAACAATTGAGTGTGAATAAATAAGTTGAATATGTTAATTAAATTTGGTTTATTTGGTTATGGCTGATAACAAACTCCCGCGTTCGGCACAATTAAAAATTGGCAACTAAACTGGTAGGTAGCATGCAGTGTAAACTCAAGAAATAAAGTAACCATTCCCCATGCACTCTTAGAAGCTATGCACACTAGAGTCTTCCTCTTCTTTCATTTAATGCACAACAGCCCATGGAGCGTCTAGGCCGAGCTTTTCGCATCCACTCTTGTTGTGCGAGTCATATTTGTACATGAATAGAAGGGACCTACCGCTTTTTTTTTGCCAAATCCGAACGGCGAAGTGAAGGGCAATATTTACTCTTGAAGATTTGCCATTGCCTGCAAAGAGGTGGTGCCGTGTAGAAAGAACTGTTCTTTTTTTTATTTTTCATTTAGCATGAGCCGAGATATGAACCCCGATTACTCTGCGTGGCAAGCCAGTGCTAAAGTCTAACTGTAGATTTGTTCAATCAAGTCAGAGGTTTAAGATACTTATTTAAATGTGAAAGTGCAATTGAACGAAGTTTTTATAGGAAAGTTCTCCGGATGAATTTCAGAGCAGCAACCAAAGTGCAACCTCTCTTCCCTCCTTTATTTTTATACACCAACAACAACACGACCAATAGCAGCCAATCATGATATTGTTGGTACAATTGTACTTTTTGGTCCAATTGTACTTTTTGGCAGATCTATATTTTTTATACCTTTTTTAAACTGCAATGCAGCAACCAAAGTGCAACCTCTCCTCCATCCTTTCATTTTTATACGCCAACAACAGCACGACCAATAGCAGCCAATCATGATATTGTTGGTACAATTGTACTTTTTGGTCCAATTGTACTTTTTGGCAGATCTATATTTTTTGTACCTTTTTTGAACTGCAATGCAACAACCAAAGTGCAACCAACCAACAACACGACCATAAGCAGCCAGTCATGATATTGTTGGTACAATTGTACTTTTTTGATCCAATTGTACTTTTTTGGTACACCTGTATTTTTGTACATTTTTTCTTTGCAATTTAAAACCGAAGAATCAAATCTTAAATGGTAGTTGAAACCAAATCCCACTGTCACTAAACATTTAGTGATAGTGGACATTACAATAAATTATCTACCACTAAACATTTAGTGCTAGTGGAAATAAAATCCTATTGCCACTAAATGTTGGTAGTGGTAGTGGACAACGATGCCAACTACCACTAAACGTTTATTATTTTTTTTGATACATTCATCACACAAGGTGTACCCCTATGAATGCAGAGCATTGTGTTGAAGTTGAATGGAAGGAAGATTGATAGGTGAGAGGAAGAAGGAGGGAGAATGAGAGAGTAAATGTGATCACACAGGACACCGATAAAGAGATAGGAAGCCACAGCCATTGTGGCAAGTGTTATGCCTTTACCACAATGAACTTCAGTTTATCAGTGTCGACTATGACCACATGTAGCGCCTCGCATCCACTCATGTTGTGAGTGTTATGTTTATATATGAATGTAAGGGACCTATAGTTTTATGACGAATCCGAAAGGCGAAGTAAAAAGCTTTTCATAGCTTTTCATTTTTACTCTTGTAGGTTTGCCATTGCCTGCCAAGAGGTGATGCCATTAATTTAGTGGTTGCATTTTTTTTATTTTTTTTTTTATTTTTTATTATTTATTTATTATTTTTTTTTTGCCTGTGCCGAGATTCGAACCCCTGACACTCTGCGTAACAGTCCAAAACACTACCGCTACGCTACAGCGACCAAATCCAATTACCACTAAACGTTCCAATAAATAATAAATAGTAACTAGAAACCCCGAATTCAGTTTACTCCATTTTCATCAATTCCAATTAACAACAAAATTTAAAGAGCATAAATGTGTACAATTTGAATAATTTCTTTCTACATAAAAAATTACCAACTCTGCAACAAAAAGAAGCACAATCTTTAAGAAGTACGAATGTAAATTGCAACAAGGAGAAAAATATTTATGTAAGCATCCAATCTTTCTTCTAGTGCTTGCAACAATATTTACAAAGAAAGTAATATCAATAAATACATACATACTATATATACATACATCTTTTTTCTCATGGCGTATTCGCCCGCGCTCACTTTCAATACGCACCGTGCGCGTGCATAAAAAATCTTTTAAAATCTCTTTATCTTTTTCAAGCACCAGCGTGCCTCCTCTCTACTCCTCCCACGCCCGCAAACACTTTCCGTACATTTGAGCCTCAATCACGTTCTTCTTGGTTATGTTACACTTGCTGCTCAACTACCAACTACCAACTACTATGTAAACTTTAATTGACACCATTGTTCACTTTGCTTTTTGCTCCATTAAACACATTCAATCTCGCAGCGTAGATATCGTCGATGTCGCTGTCGACAGTTAAGGCAGCAGAGGCAGTAGCGGCAGTAGCGATAACGACACTCACTCACCAACACAGCAAGCAAGCAAGCAACCAGCCAACCAACTAGCAACGTCGATATGAATGCCATCGATGTTGATGTCGAACCTCAATGATGGCGACGACAACGACGACAACGACGACAACGACGACAGCGAATAGTGCTCGATTTCCAATTTTAAATCCATTGCAATGACCAACAAAAGCAGGCAAAACAACAACAACAACAATGAGCAACTGCTGACTGCTCAACTTAAACATCAATGCTTAAAACCATCATCGGTATCGACATCATCATCTCATCACCATCATCACCATCATCACCACCACCACCGAGTCATCAATTCCATGCACGTTTACCAAATTATTATTATGCGAAAATCGCGTCCTACCGGGATCTGCATACACTTTACCCCAGTCCCCCTCTCTCTCGGCTATTGAAAAAGCAAACAAAAGGATTTACGGATGTAAATTCGATTCGATTCGATTCGATTCGTTACGATTCAATTCTCTTTCTCTTTCTCTACCTCCACCTCCACCTTAAGTCCACCTCAGCGTCCATTTGCAACCATTTTGCATTATTCTCATTGTCACTATCATCCTTTGCAGCACCAGCACCGTTTTAATACTCGTCCATGGCCAAGTAACCGTTAAAAAAACCAAAGCACACATACACACACACACACACACACCATATATAGACATACATATGTATAACAGTGAGGAGAGCATAGATGAAAAGAAAATACAAAATCGAAAGAAACAACCACAATCAAGAAATTTAAATTTAAATTTGATTCGTTAAGCAAACTTCTCTCCTTTCAACACACACTCTCTCGACTTGACTCTATCGCTCAACTCGCGACTATGCCACCAACTTTGATATAAAATTATATGAACATTGTTGTAATTCCAAGCAGCTTCTTTGGCAAAAGAAGTGATTTTCATAAATTTAAATTTTGTGTTTTCTTTTTGGTTTTGGCAGGCAAAACTATGCAGCAATGAGTGCGGGAGTGAGTAAAAGAACAAAATCAGTTAAAAACTTTCCTGTCCAAAGCTTCTTCAAGTTTGTGAATATGGTAGTGTTGAAAATTAGCTGGACAGTGGGGCAGTCAAGGAGACACCCAGACAAAGAAACATTTACATAAACAGCTTTGATGGTTAGCTGCATGGGCAACATGCTGACACTTTTGACAGTTACGGCGACATTCAATATATGGATGGCACCTACTCATTCGTATTCACTCGTGAGTAGCTGAAGCTGATGGTAGCAAGAAGCTGACGGTTGCTTTTCGACGTTTGCGGCTATTTATTTTGGGCGCATCGCAATGTCCGAGACAATGATGAGTTAATATAAATCAGGCAGCCAAGTCAATCAGGCAGGCAGGCTGTCAGGCATCGAAGCATGCAAGTTTTGTTGGCCTTCAACGCGTACACATTGGTCGCTTGCCACCACTACATATGCATACGAGCATACGAGTATGTTGACGAGAATGGTGATGTATGTCGGCCTGAGCTCGTAGACGACGGCATAATGCACAGACAGGGGAGTCGAAGAGGGGCTTAGAGTATGCAGGGGTCTCTTCACTTTTTTCTTTTATGTTAACGAGAGACAAAATTATGATTGCTTTTCTTTTTTCATTGAACATAAAGTTTTTTAAGTCCACTAAGTATTTGAACCAAAATCATTGGAAAAAAGTTAATTCAACATCACTTTTTTCATCGCCTTTTTTTCTCCGAATCTCCTTATCAGTTCTTGAAACAAATAACAAAACAAAACAAACAGAAACCTACATCAACTTGTTGACACAATTCAAATATACTTACGTGTGTAAACAAGCAGACAATAAATTTATATAAATTATTATGTTCTGAATGATGCCCCAATTCTTAGCGAAGCTTCTCTCATTAAACTAAATTTTGCATGAAAAGCTAATAAATAAATAAATATTATTTTGTTGAAAGAAAGCAGAAATTCGCTCTATTCTTTTTATTTTGAACCAAAAAAACATGTCAAGGTAGGAAAAAAAGCAGAAAGCAAAAAGCAAAAACTAAATGAATTAATGAACATTTAGTAAGCGACAAAGCCGAAAACAAATGACAGCTTCAAGTAATAAAAGATAAGAATTTGGCTTAAGAGATACAGACCGAAAAAGTGAAATTATATCAATTTGTAGACATTCACACACACCACACACACACACACACACACACCGACACACACACACACACCCACACACACACACACCGACACACACTGAGGAACACACTCATTTGCATTCACTATGATTTTGACAATTTTTGGGTCGAACGCAGATTTGTTGTTTTTTTTATACCAATTTTTTTGTTTCTGTTCTTTATGTAGTTTGTATGTACCATATGCATAATGTTTGTGTGGCTTCTTTGCTAGGAACGTTTTCAACTTGCCCAAAATTATGCTAATTTTATGAGTCAATTATGTGCCAATAAACAGTGGTAGTGCCAACATCAGTTTGCTCTCCACTTTGTAGGAGCATGTACTATACATACATAATAACATGTTTATGTGGATGTGTAAGTATGTCTAGGTCTATAGAATTGTTTTTTGGTTTTTTATTATTTTCTATATGTAGATACGTATGTAGGTACGAGTATAGTATGTACTTATGTATGTAGTATGTGTGTATGCAATTTGTTGATGGGTTCGGTTTGACCTACTGCTGTGTTTGAATTTTGACAAGTGCGCATAATTTTGCGGTTAGAAATTTCTATCAAGCCCCCCCACACAAACACACACACATACATAAATTCATACAGCAGTGGCAGGGGCAAGCTCCGGCATTTCAATTTCAATGTGCTGGTAATTGAATGTTATGCAAATTAATTGCGCATGTGGTAGCTGCTATTTGTAATGTGAAAGCAAATGTGAGTTTTTGAATAGAAATTGTACATAAATTGTAAATATAATAATATTTTATACAATATTATATGGTAGAGACTACCATAGATTTCAGAGTACACTAAGCATCACCATGGGAATTATTCCATACAATTTTCTAAATTTCTTAACTCTTTCACAGTTAAGAAATGATCTTTACGAAAAACTATTGACAATAGAAATTAGTATCAACGAATTTTGGAGTTATTTAGCCTTTTTTTTATTATTTATTTAATGGAATAGAATCGAATTATTTGACAGCAAATATTCCAGGAATTTCTTAAAATATTTATGTAATGTATGGAATGAGAGAAGGACCAAAGGGAACCTGCATCAAAAATAAATAAATACAAATCGCTTCAATAAGGAATTCAACGAACATTTTATGAAAAGTGTAAATTGTAATCATGTAAAGTTCAGAACTGAGTGTTTTCTTTAAAGTACGCAGTTTTGCTCTTCACTGTATATATTGACTACACGTACACTTTATTTTTACACTATTTCTTTTACTTTACTTACTTTAAATGGCACAACAGCCCATGGAGGGCCTCGGCCGAGCTTTTTCAGTATTTCTTTTGTGTTGCGAGTAAATAGAATTTCGTAACGGAATTTTGAATTTGCTCTCTCATCGCTCTACTCCGAACAATATCGAAAGCAGGACAACGGTGTAGTGAACGAGAGGTAAGATAATACCGTTAATAAAGTTTCTCACTTTACTTTACTTTACTTTTAATGGCACACCAGTCCATGGAGGGCCTAAGCCAAGCTTTTCGTAGCCACTCATGTTGTGTGTGTTACATGAATGGAAGGGACCTGCAGTTTAATGCCGAATCGGAACGGCGAAGTGAAAAGCTTTTTATAGGCAGTTTTTACTCTTGTAGGTTTGCCGTTTGCCATTGCCTGTCAAGAGGTGGTGCCGTGTAGAAAAATTATATTTTGTACTTTTTTTGATATTGCCTGTGCCGAGATTCGAACCCCGGACACTCTGCGTAGCAGTCCAACGCATTACCACTACGCCACAGCGATTGATTAAAATTGATGAGGATTTATTAACATTTATGAGAATTGACTAAAATTTATTAAAAAAAATTGTTGAAAACAAAAAATTATTTATGTTTATTAAAATTTATGGGAATTAACACGGATTAAAAATTATAAAAATCACTCGTGGTATCTCCCATATTCAAACAATTTAAAATAAATATTCACTAGGGAATATTTGCCGAGCGGAAACCGAGACACGGAAACGTAATTTTCGGCCTTAAAATACGATGTTGTATTCAGTTTTTCCCCAGCACGTCACGTTTTCGAGATATTTTAGATACAAATTTGGCTATTTGAGGGAAAGAAGCTGAAATCTCTTTTGAAATGACTTCAGTTATTCTTTAAACAAAAACTAACTAAAGTCATTTGAAAAGAGATTTCAGCATCTTTCCCTTAAAAAATGACGAAAATTTACATCAAACGGTTGAATTTGAATCTAAATTATCTCGGTTTTAAGGCCAAAAATTAACTTTTATGTACTCTCAAAAATTTTACTTACAGTGTAACATGTTCTTGGTATTATAAAAATTCTTCCCTTTTACAGTAGAATCCACCGCTCTACAGAACAAACAGAACCGCTTTTT
Organism: Palloptera scutellata; assembly: GCA_958295655.1. NCBI lineage: Eukaryota > Metazoa > Arthropoda > Insecta > Diptera > Pallopteridae > Palloptera > Palloptera scutellata. Next base: position 3,070,391 of record OY282450.1, on the reverse strand, counting down.
GTACTAGCTTTTTAAACCAGCTTTTTATACCACATACAATTGGAATTGAAAGTATCGTGCTTTGGAAAAAAAAACACCATGTGATCATTAAAGATGTACCGACTATTCCTGCTCAAGCACGAAAAATAAAATATAATATTCCAATATCTTTATGATTTGTTGAAAATAACCATTGTCGCGATTAAATGGCTGATAATAGGCAATAGACTGTAAATCTATTTATAAGAATTAATATCTTTTATAAATTTGATCATCTCCTATTGAAGCTCTAGGATGTTCTAATTCAGCACGAATTAAAGTTCTTAAATTAATGATTGGGGTCTTTTATATGATGAAATTTGATGAAATAAGTCAAATAAGATTGTGGTTTTCAGAAAGGAACACTGAGCAAACGAGAAAATGAACACGAACCATAAGCTGCTGGTTATACTGGTGTTCGCTGTTCGACGAACACATCACATTTTACTCTCGTGCTGGGTGTAGTGGTTACATTGGTGTTCGTTACAGAGTTGCTTTTTGTCGAAATTCAGTTCTTTTTCTAAATGGTATACCAAAAAACTTTGCGCGATTTGATTAATATGGAGCGTGAAACTAATAGTATAATTAAAAACTTATGAAAATAATATGATTTTTCTTCAATAGTTTTATGAATAATATATTTAATATTAAATTTTTAAATCTAAAAAAATTCGCAACTTCGCTTTTTTGCATATGAAAATAAAGGTTTGCATGTTTTCCTTCTATTTTACATACATTTTTGTTCCTTTTTTGTAGAATAACTCATTGCTAACCCTGAATACTCGGCGTGCTCGGTGTACATTTCACCCAGCATATCGTGTTCGGTGCGAGAGTGAGTAAAAGCCCTTTTTTCATGTTCGGGCAACAACAATTGCATGGTGTTCGCCGAGTAAACTTTGAATATAACCACAGCCTAAGAGAAAAGTATTACTAAGCAGCGTGAACAGAGTTGTCAAGTTGAAAAAAAGCATTGCTACCATATAAAAACAGTGTCTACAAGTCAAAAAAAAAAATAATAAAAATGTGCAAAAAATCACTGCCGAATGAGAAATTTCTCGCGTTTTATTCCAGAACGGATGGAAAAGGCACAGATTTGGCAACACTGGTCTTTCTCTCTTTTCGCTCTATGCTCGCATAAGTTTAAAATCATCGCTCGTTGCTCTACATTGTTTTACACCAACAACAACCCGATGGCGTGCCCCTCCTTTTCTCTCTCCAAAATCAATTTTGTTGTTAAGTGTTTGGAAAGTTTACACTTGAAATCTCTTGCGTATCTCTCGGGCAGCTATATTTTTTACTCTTTTACTAAAGTTTGGAAACACAATAGATACAAATCAAAGCAGAGAAATAAGTTATTGTGGATATGACCTACAACAAGCATTCAATAAATTCATAATTGTAACCTTTCAAAGTGTAGCGTGCAAAGATGCAAAAACAAATTGCAAGCATGCAAAGTCAAATAAAATTGAACACAACAAAAACACTTAACTAAAGTATTGTAAGCAACAAATGAATTCCAAACAGCAGCAACAGCCTATAATTTCAACTACAAAATCAAGTTTCCCCCCCACCCCCAGAGCAGCACAGAGAGCAAGAAATTCTCCTGACTTGGCATCAATTCCAAATCAATTCGGCAAAACAAAAAATTAATGCAAAATAAATTCAAATACACAAAATTCCAAGCCAACGAAATAAGCCAAGCGTAAAAAGCACAAGATTTACATGCTCCGCGTACATACTTACATACAGACATACAATGCAAAGACAGGTAGGTAAACAGACGGACATTCAGACGGGTGGAAAGGTAGAGAGACAAACAATGAAGAGCGGGATAAGGAGAAGAATTGAAAGGGGGGAAAATCAAATCAAAAATGCGAATTCCATTGAAATTCACATTCAGATTCAAAATCAGAATCAAATTGTTTTTTTTTGTTGTAATTTTTCTTATTAAATTACTTACAATAGCATTAAATAACAGCAACAACAACAACAACAGTAACAACAACAACAACAACAACAGCAACAACAACAACAACAACAACAACAGCAGCAGCAGCAGCAATAAATTTTGTAAACTTGAAACTTGAAATTAACGCTGAACTCTAAAGTCGCACGCATCAATACAATACCAAAAACAACAACAACAACTCCTGATATAATCGTTTTATGCTACTATTAATGCTTCAGCTACTGCTACATAATAATCTGCCAGTGCTGCCACACATAATTAATTCCATTTAAATTGTTGAAATATGTATGAAGTGGGAGGGAGTCGATCAAAACAAAAAAAGGAAGACGGTGTAGCTAATGTAAATTTAAAAAATAAAATAAAATAAAATAAAAGTAAAGTAAAGTAAAGTAAAAATAAAGTGATAAATGTATGAACTTTTCGATTTTCTGCCAGTCATTATTGCCATTTGTTCTGGTAGGTAAAGGAAAGTGCTACCTTTGTTTCGCACGAACAAAAAGATGACGGGGAAGCAAAAAAGTTAAGTCTAATGCTCGAATGGAATTATGCGCTTAATAATTTTAAGTAATGTTTAAGCTTGAATTGCTGGCTGCCGACATTGCCCCTACCACACACGTGGTTACTTTTGTACTTTTATTTTTGCTTGTTTATTGGTTGTAGATGGCGTGATTTAGCAAGAGAAGAAACGTTTTTTCCTTTTTTTTTTTTATAATAATTATTTGGACAATTATTATTTTTCATACATAAAATATTTGAGGAAATCCTTCACCTGGTATTTGCTTAATTGTGTTTGAAAAGTTCGTTAACCTTTTGATGCCTAAACTGAGGTAGATACGGTATGAACGTGAGCTATGCTTTTACAACCAGGCCCTCCTTACAGCTTCGCCTCTTTCCAACTGCGCCCTTTTACAAATTTAATGTTGAAATTGTTATGAAGTAGCGCAAATTGCTCCAGGGTTCACTGAACTTTTCTTTATGAGGGGGGAAATTACTATTCGAACTTTTCATATCACTAGCGGATTCAGAGATTGAAAAGAGGCGGGTGAGGGCGAAATGTTTAATTTCTTCGTTGTCTTAAAATTTTTGTTATAAAAAGGCAAATCAAAAAGTTTCAACCACAACTCCTTTGGAACCCCTAACGTTTTAGATCATGGTGCAACAGCCCATGGAGGGCTTCGGCCGAATTTTTCGCATCCACTCATGTTGTGTAGGCTACACTTATTTGTCTTTGTCACAAAACTAAAAAAAAACTAAAAATGTAGATAAATAGTTTTAAATGATTAAAAATTATTAATGCGGGTAAATTTTTAAAAATTGCTTAAATTTGATTAAAAGTCATTAAAATAGAATAAAATTGATAAATATTTATTGAAATGTGTTAAAATTGATTAAAATTGATTAAACCGATTAAGTTTGAATTCGTTAATTAAAAGTAATGGAAAGTGGCTGCAGTTGCAATTAATTGGATTCAAATTGATCAAAAATTATTAATATCAGTTACAATCTATAAAAATTTATGAAAAGTTATTAAATTGATTAAATTTTATCAAAGTGTGTAACATTGTTAAGACAATTTTAAAAATTAATGAAATCATTAACATTTTCTACAACTGATTAATGTTGTGCCCCTTTCGCTGCCAATAATTTCATAGTGCAAGAGTTTCTACTTAATCTGAATATTGCTGCAATAGTTTTGCGAACCTCGAAGCACAAATTGATTATGCAGTAAAGATGAAATCTTAAGTTTTAAACGGAAACTCACAGACGACCACTGCAAGTTATTCATACTTGCTAATTCAGTTTCACGCACTATGATTTTTCTTCTCGGGGATGTTAGGGTAATCCCTGTGGGGATACAGTAGAAAGCGGCATCAATTGATTATGTGCGGGACAACAACAATACCAACAACAACAACAAAACAGCTGGCAAACAGACAGACCGATAAACAGACAGACTGGCAGATAATTTCAGTTATTAAAATTCAATTGAACCCACAAAGGCAAACAATTGCCAAAAATCAAGCAAAGTAAATGGGCAAGCAACATCTTGCCATTTGTATCATTATACTACAACCCAATGCTGAACACTGTACCTGTACCTTCTGAGGCATCCTTCCTAGTTGCTCTCGTAAAAAGAGATTGAGAAATTTTGTTTTACGTTTCACGATTTTGTAACAAGAATTCGGCGTAGCAATTCTGGGCTAATAAAACTGTCAGCTTCAAAGCTTTCTTGTTGTTTCTGTTGTTATTGTTGTATTTTTTACAGCAGCAGCAGCAGCAGTTGCAGTTGCAGCAAATACTGATCATCGATGTACCTACTGTATGTATGTATGTCGTCTCTATAGGAAAGCTATCGATTCATAACAACAAACTGTTAGATGTAAGGTACTCATAGTCATGCATACATAGTTGAAGACACACACATACACACACACATACACACACACACACACACACGCACACATACCATATACCGAGCAATGTTAGGTAGTTATAGAATCTGGATGCATTTTTCGGTATGGAATTGCAGTAACCATGAAGAAGGAAGGCAAAGAAAGGCAGAAGCAATTGACAATTGGCATCATGTACAATTTGCCGGCATTCAAACGTTGAGTGTCTTAACAAAGTTATTGAAGGAAATTGCTGAAATGTCTAAAAATGTCGTAGCTATGTTTGCTGTTAACGTACGTACGTTCGATACTTACTACGTTGCTGATGTATTACTGTGTGCATGTGTGTGATTTGCAATGTGGCAGCATGTCCTGTGCTTATGTTACGAAACTCGTTACTAACTACTACCGTACCTATACATACATATGTACATATGTATATGTAGTACAACTGTATATATTTTTTATGTGTGTGTACTACTGCTGTGGCTGATGCTGTTACTCTTTCTCCAAAAAAATATTGAATCAATATAAGGTATTACCTGTTAAATTCTTTGCAAGCAATATGCAAGAGGAAGACGAAGCATCAACAACAGCAGCAACATGCAACCACTTATGTAGCAAGGCAGCAACTATGCAAGCATGCAGTGGGCAGGCAGGCAGGCAGGCTGGCAGGCAGGCAGGCTGGCAGATAGTCAGCTTGTCAAACTGTTTCAATTGTTTCAAAATTGTCTAGTGTAAATGTAATTTGCTTCAATTGCATTTGGGAAATGCAAAATATTGTGAATTGTGAGGCGAACACAAAAATGTGAGTGTGTAAAATGGGCAGGAAAGAGGGGAAAGTGGGAAGAAAGGAGCCAGTGAACGGAAAGCATTTCATATTTGTTTTTGGTAATTGATCGGTATTGATACCATAGAATAAGGTATCAAAATAAACAATGTACTTATTATTATGAAAAGAATGCAAGGTATAACATTTAATTGCATTAAAAGGACTTATATAACTAGGAAAGAAACTGAAATGTTGTACATCTTCAATAACTGTACTTTCTCTTTATCTCCTCTCCACACCGCCGCTCCTACTCCGTTTCACCAGCGCATACCAACAGCCTCTCAATACACACATAATTGTGTACGCACACACGTACTCCTTTAGAGAGAGAGGCCTACTCTAAGTATTTCTAGTATGTTTTCGATTCTCTCTCTCCTCACTCCGAGCACTTTTCCTCAATGCCGTGAGAGGCTTTCCTCACTCTCGACGGCAGTACGCCGACTGTTTAACATAGCTATGTGCAAAAGGGAGCGCTGCAATCATCTCAATGTAACCACCTCACAACAGGCAGCCCGATCGCGAGAGAAACATGTAATGTGCTCGTCGGATTAAATTTTTAATGTAACAGCGGCCTGAACAACGAAATTTGTATGACCCTTATTACACGATGCAACACTTGTTGAAATCAATTGCATGCAACACACACGATGTTTGGTGGTGTGTGAGACCAGATGCTTTCGGGGTAGGCGGTGTTGCACGGTAGCAGACTTCGTGCAATACTTTAACAGTTCGCCATATCTCGTTCGCACTGTTGGCTCTTTGCTTTATATGCTGATTCTCATTTTGGGAAGCGACATGAAATTACGAAGCACAATACCAAAAGAGTATTGCCAATAGCTGCAACTCAAGTGTTGCACCGTGTAACAGTGGCCTATGTGACTTTCGTAGTGCGTTGTTAGAGTGTAAAACAATGGGAGCAGGACGAGCCAAGCAAAAGAGCTTAGGGAAGAAGACGAGAAGTTGATGTAGAAATTTTCAATTTAATTTGTTGGAAGCCTCTTGCTGGTGAATTCATCTACCAAAGAACGAATTTCCTTTTTAACAATATCAATTTTTCGCTCAATTTTTCAAATATACATATTTCGTGGTCACTGTGGCGTAGTTGGTAGTGCGTTGGACCGTCACGCAGAGTATCCGGGGTTCGAATCTCGGCAAAGGGAAAATCAAAAAGTAGAAAAAACTATTTTTCTCCACAGCACACACCACCTGTTGGCAGGCAATGGCAAACATACAAGAGTAAAAATTGCATTTCACTTCGTTCGGATTCGGCATAAAAGTGTAGGTCCTTTCCATCCTTCATGTACAAATATAACACGCACGACAAGAGTGGCTGCGAAGAGCTCGGCCTAGGCCCTCCATGAAGGGGGCCTGTTGTGCCATTAAAAGAAAAGAATAATTAAAATCCGCTACGTATTAGAGTCCTCGAAAGAGAGTCCATAACAAATTTTGAAGTAAACAATGCAAATCGAAGATATGATGAGAATTATGTGTTTGTGTGTGTGCGTGTGCGTGTATGGGAGTGTGCATCTACAAAACAATATCATAGATTTCCCAATACTGAAATGAAACTCTGTAGTTGGAGAATATTGAATGCACAATTTTACATAGGGCACGCGTCATGGGCGACAACAGCAGCAGCAGCAACAACAACAGCATGTCACATTTATGTTGGAAAGCAAATCTTATATAGTGAAATGAAATAAAACGACAAATGTCAGTAGCTCCAAAAGCAAACAAATCGAACAAATGTCAATGGAAAATTCGACTGCTGCTGCGTTGCAGCTATTGCCCCACTATAGCGAGCAATGCAGATGGCGGGCGATATTTCGATGTTGTTGTCGTAGTAGTTAATGTTGCAACAACAACGGAAAATGCTGAACACTGACAACTAGTTACTACAACTAAAAACAACAACGATGAGAAGGCGCAAATGCAAAAATATGAAAGCAATGGGAACAACATTGCAATGTGTTGCAGTTTTTGCTATTGGTTGGCAAGCGCAACGCACAAAAATGACAGCGACACTTGCAAAACTACAAGGATATACCAGCAGCAACAACAAGAAACCATATGACAGTATTGACAAGCTGTGCTGATGTCATTGCCACTATATTCTTAGCTATGGACCCATAGGTTGCTGCTGGTGTCGTTGGCTCGCTCGCTATTCTGCTGCTGCTGGTTTGGCTATACGATTGTATGCTAAAGGAACCACCATCACCACTACCATTGCAGCTGCCACTATCCACCGTCATCGCTATCGTGATGGTAGTTGTGAATTTAACGTCTACTGTTGGTGCAGCAAGCAAAGTGCTTGCTTACAATAAAAGCATAAGGAAGAATGTGTGAATGCGGAAAAGCGGAAAAGCCTACGCTAACGTTGTACGTACATATGTTTATGCACACACTCACACACACACACTGACATGTAACTACATAGTAGCTACAAAACTATAAGGAAACCATCAATGGCCGACGACCTCAAAATGTTTATGCCATTGCCTCTTGATGTCATGTCTGTCTATAGCTATACATTTTTCCGTTTCAGCTGCTGTTTCGCTTTGACCGAACATACACATGCACATACACACAGTTTATGACAATAATGGTAAAAACACATTGGGCAGACAGGCAGCATGGCATTTAGGCAGGACTGGCAGCCGCTGTGTGATAGCCCCAACTAAACACTCACTTTATATGAACATACTTACTTATGGTTATTGTTGCCAATGGCGGATCTAGGATTTGGTTTGAAGGCGAAGGAACCTGATTTTTCCTACTGAAAGGTATGCAAATTTCGAGCAAAATGGACGCCAAATCCAGATCAAAGCAGTTCCAAACTCAGTCCAAGAGTGAAGTCAGAATAAAATGAAACTAACAAAACTAGACTAAAAGCCACACTAAAATCAGGCGGAAAAGAAAAGGAACCAAGTTCAGTCCAAAACTCAAATAAAATATGACCAATGAACACCATAACTCAAATTTAAATTCCAAGAGTATATGCACGATAATCTGTTGCGCAGTGCAGACTATAAAATACTATAAGCACACAAAGTTTTAGAAAAGGTTCAGCCTCCATAGCATCCTCTCGGGATCCACCACTGCTTCTTGCATGTTGTTGGCTTGCTATGGTTTTCGTGTTTTATCTTCCTTTAAAATGCAAATCTCATAAAGTGTGATTCTTTGGCGCAACAAAGTATGCGACACATACGCCCCATTTACCGTCACACTTTAGCCGCTGCCACTGCTGTCACATTTCTACGTCTTTGTCTATCTGTACTCGTGTACCCGTACCACGCTTCACATCCTCTCCATAATATGTATGCTTCATAGGGAATGCGCTTATGTAGTTCTAGACTTAGTCAGATGATCTACCTACTACTGGCACTATTTGAAAAACCAAGAGAAGAAGCAACCCTTTTGTGCTGTCATCTCATTCGATTTGTGTGTGTGTGCGTGTGTGTGTGTATGTGATTGCAAACAACATTTTTGTGTATGAAATTTATGGATGTTGTTGTTGTCGGTGGCATTAGATTAACAAGCCTCAAAAGCGAGAAACGCCTCGTCTCTCACTCTCTGGCAGCTCTTCACGCTAGACTCTTTCACCTTCGACTACTTGAAGCGTGTTGTAAGTAGGAAGTAACATTACAATTGCCACTGTTACACTCTGCTGATGCTGCGGCTACCTCTACTACCTACACCTGTTGCCAATTGTTGCCGGTATGGTTGATGTTGTTTGTTTGGGCTTAGTTTCTTACATAAGCTCGTACAGCTGCAGCTTCTTCTTCTGCAACAACTCGTTGTTGTTGTTGTTATTGTTATTGTTATTGTTGCCTTTGCCTTTGCCTTTGCCATAGTCGTCGTCATCGTAGTTTATGTTTATTGCTTTGCATGACAACTTCTTGGCTTCCGGTATTTCAGAAAGGATTCGATTCTTCTTTCCTTTTCACTTCTCGTAAGTGAATTCAACACGAAATGTTTTTATGTAAATTTTATGGCGATTCATTGTTCTTGTTCTTGTTTGCTTGATGGTTTATTGCTGTTGTTGTTGCAGTGTGTTTTTCTCTGTCATTGGCAACATATTGTTTACATAATGTTTTCTTGTGCAAAATGTTTTCACAAAATCGATTAAATTAATCAATTGAAATGCGTAAAGTAATTGTTCAATTAATGTGAAAATCTCAATCTCATTTTATGTGAATCACATTGTTCATGCAGCGGTACTTTAAATAATCCCCAGAGAGAGGAAAGAGGAAACTAAGCTTTTTACAATTTTCAAAGAAAAGACGAGAATTCTTTGATAGACGAAGGAAACTGCCTTTGGCGATCGCGTCAAGTAATTATGAAAACTGGATCCGATTATGGATCCGAAAGAATTATATTTTAAGTATGTTATTGATATTTTCCGAATTAAATCAAGTCATTATTCACTTCATGTGAGAGCAAAAGGTCAATTAAAAAGGAAATTATCTTGAGTTGGCGAGTTACCAAATTCATCCCAAAATCTTGCTCGAGTTCAAATTATAGAGAAATATCTTGGGAGGGAGGGAAAAAAGGTCTATATTTTCATTTCTGAAGGCCAGAGATTGACAAAGAGCGTAGAGAGGATTCTCTCTTCTAGTGTATTCTCAATGGGTTGCTGAAAACCGTTATTATGTGTGTGTGTGTGCATAATAATGCTTAGAGCGAATGTACCGAACTATTGCCGTATTCTCTCTTCGTTATTTATATGAGTTTTTCCCCTCTCTCAATATTTTTTCGAAGTAGAAAGAAAGAATTAAAAAGTACGTACCTAAAAATATTTACATAAATGAAATTATTGCAATAAAATAAAAACTATAATCATTAGCTATAATAAGCAAAACAGAAAGAATAGGATAAATTGTATCACACTTTGTCTCTAATAAATTCAATTATCTCTGCAACAAATCATTCAACAATAACAGCAGCAACTTCAACCTTGAGGCATTAACTTGTTATAAATATGTACTCATGTAAGTGTAGATGTTGCTGTCCAGAGCATGTACTGCAGATTTTTATTTAGATACATACATAATGACCAATGGCAGCAAGCAACAGGCAGCAGGTTCCACAACAGCAGTGCCAGCAACTCATTTGTGGCACAAGTAGCCACAAAATTGCAACAAAATACGTCTACACATTTTCAATCTCAGCAATCCATCGTTGTCATCCCTAGCCGTCATTGAGACATGATTATAGAGACAATTGATTGTCGTTGTTCTTGTCGTTGTTTTGTTATTATGGTTATGGTTGCAGCCAGAGCATTTTGTTCAATGAGCCACCAATACATAATTACCAACAATTACCCTCCAGCAGGAGCGAGCCAGCAGGGCCACTAGATAGTTACTAGACCATGGGTAACTGCAATTATTTTTCGATGGTCTTACTCTATTTCTCTTTACATTAACAACACAATCACACAATTTTTATAACTTCTTCTTCGTTTTTTTCGACGGTGACTACCAGCAGAACTAGTTCTCTTTGCCATCCTCGCTACAATTTCTACTATTTCTTCCAGCTTTTGAGCTCATTGTGGTCGAACGAATACTGTCAAAGAATGTTTAAGTATACCGGCATTTTTTTCTATCTACAGATAACACTGCGCGACTTAAGTAGCTGTCGTATTGTCATAACGTTGGAAAATAGTGTTTGAAAAATTTGAGAATCTAATTACGACAATTGAGAGGATACGACACTGAATACGAGACCTTGTGAGTCACCTAATTTCACCTGATTTCTATTTTTCATTATTTTTAAGCTTTCCATACTCAGCCTCTGGATGCAAATTTCACCTCCGAAAAAGGTCCTTAACTTTATTACCGTAGAACAACTGTGAATCCATGATTTCTCAGTAGAACTCCCATTTTCAAAGTCTACAATTAAACTTCATATCAAAAGCAACATGCTAAATTCTGTTGGACAGTGTTTTAAAAAATACAGAAACAAACAAGAAAAATAAGCGCATAAATTTATTATCGCATTCTTTGTTGCCAACATCGTCGTTACTGCATTCCCACCATTCAGCGATTCCCCTTCGTCGCCAACGTCGCTCTCCATCCTAAACGCATGTTGCATATTGCAACGACCTTGAGCAACGAATAGCTAGTAGAAGAGGCTGAGACACTGGCATAATCAATACTTCTTCATAGTCTTCTTGTGTGCCTTTGTGCGTGTGTGTGCCTGTGTGTGTGAGTGTGCGTAAGTGTGTGCGAACGCTAAGTTAAACTGACATTAATCGACCAGATCCCGGACTCTTCCTTCGGGGGTGCAAGGAAAAGAGTATGCAGGAGGAACAACATCAGCAGACAATCAGCAACCTACAACCAACAGCAACAACAAGGCGCGCACACTCTTCATCACCGACACACAGTCAACGCTTTGTGGAAAACCAATAAATTAGTTAATGCACTTTGCGAATCGTTTGTAGTCAATTTCATTTATTTTTCTCCCTTTTCTGCATGATAATTTGTTTTCTTTCGCCTTTTTCGCATTATTTCTTCTTTTACACACTTCTGCTACGACTTTGTTCTGCGCGTCTTTGTGCTGTTGTTTTCTGATACGCTGTAATTTGCTTGAAATTCATTTGTTCCACCGTGAGGCACGTAATTATGGCAACATCACAAACAATAGCTGCCGCCTCGCATTTACATAAATGCCAGCGGAGAGAGATGCCACAGAATGTGAAATATTTTATGGATTTTAAGCGTAACTAGATTAAAAGAATGTTGTTGCTGTAAATTGTTAAATTATGACTCTATTTAAATGGCATTAAATATCAGCTTAAATCGAGAACATTTTATGGGTCTCAGTTGAAAAGTAACAACGACTGGATTTTTAGCTCTAATTGATAGATGCAACATCAGCCATACGAGGTAAAGAAGATTAATAGATTAAGTAATAGAGTAATCTCGGTGATCACTATAAAACTTTTAAAACTGGTTTTAGGTTTTTAGGTAAACTTTTAGAAAACTAGTGACGTAGAAAAATACCTCGTAAAAAAATCAAGTTTTATCGCGAAAATAATCGCGCCTTAATGCGTTGCTGACATTCATAGTTTCCACCTCCCAAAGTATGTTAAAATATAAATTAAATACACATTATCATGAATCACCTTTGAGATGCTGACACAATCTGAACTATGTGCAATAAGTAAATATAATATTTGAATTCTTTATGCGCATACACACGGAATTCAGCATGAACTCATGAACTCTTTAACTTTTAATCTTGTTTCTTTTGTGTAATGAGCGCGTAAACAAAAGCACAACATAACTGCTTTTTATGCTTGTAAACGCTGTAAAAAATACAAACTTACTTTGGTCAATGGCCGTGCATTTGGCCACAACATAAAAACTTTGTGCCTTTGTTCGCATTTTATGCGCATTTTTAATGTGTGGAGTTGCTGTAAAAGCAAAGGAAACGCAAAACAAGTACCACAAATTGTGACTGAGCTGGAGTTAAGTTGGAATCAGGCTACACACCCAGAACAAGCAAACAACTACAGCCCTAAAGGTACAAGTCCGAGGTAGGTACAAGCACATAGGACAACGCCTAGCAAAAAGGGCGCAGGAACTTTGACGCTCAGCAAGTGAACAGCATGAGCAAGCAGCTGCAATATGTAGCAGCAACAACGAAATTGTTGATTTCATTGCAAACGTTCGTAGGACAAACAGATGCAACACATCAATTTTCATTTCACCTTTTGCAAAATGATTTACTATGATTGCAATCTTTGGAGGAGAAAGAGGGAATCCTAAGTGTTCCTTGATTCCTTGATGATGGCGCAGTAGAGCTGGTAGAATGTATGCAGCGGAAAGAGTGAAGGGGAGAGCATGTTGCCAACATCAAACGTACATGTCTGTTGCTTTATTTTAACGTAGTTTGTGTGTGTGTGTGTGTGTGTGTGTGTGTATGTGAAACTAAATTGATTTATTGTTAGTGAACAATTACAGCACACAAAAGGAGGAGCGACTTGTAAAGTGTCAGGAATTTGGCTCAAAGTGTTAATTTTATTTGTGTTTTAGTGGTTCTATGCTTTGTAATAATAAATAGCATTAAAATATTGGTTTTCATGCGAAACTATGCCACTTTCAATTTTAATCCTCATTGAAAACCAAACAAAAAGCCTAGCATATCCCAAAAATGATAACAGAAAGCGATTTGTCATTGCCGCATGTAGCATGTAAATCATCTCAAAAATATCCAGCAGCAACAAACTATAAGCCGTTGTCAAAATTAGAACCAACTTTAGTCTAACAAAGCTGGCAATACACACACTTACGCTCTTGTTATTATTCCACTTCAAAAGAGAGAGGAAGAGAGAATAGGGGTGGGAAATGAGAGCTACTAAAAATTATTGTACAGTGTTGGCAGCTGTGTGTGTTTTTGTTGTTGTTGTTGTCTGTATGTAAACTGTAAGCGATAATTGCAATGAAAACTTCAACATTTTCCATTCAGAATTTAAGAAAACAAATTCCCCAACAACACAAATCCTAAGCAAATCAAGAAACTCTTGTACAGCGTACACAGTTGGTATGCACATACATACATATACAAAAGTCTCGCAAAGAAATATATTCTCACAAAGTTGCGACATTTCCGAATACAGAAATTTACAGCCACAGAAATTTAACAAATGTACGAGGAAAAGATACATTCAAGCTTGAATGCTATAGCTTAGCAAGAAGAAGCTTCCAGTTTAGGAATTTACATCGTATGTAAGCAAGCGGCTTTGCAGCACTCAGAGAGACAGACAGAGAAACAGTCAAGTGAAAAATTCAACAAACGGCAGCAGTTATGCATACGCACTAAGAACGCATAAAGATTTCATAAACATTATAATCACAACTTTGAATCATTTGTAAAAGGCAAACACAAGCAACTACAAACTTAGTTAGTGGCAGAATGTAATCCCTGGTTAATTGCGCCTTTAAGTAAAGGCGCACTTTTTTTTCGTTTTAACTTCGAATAATCGAATAATCTTTGAAACTAAAGAGAGCAGCTTTTAAAGAAAAATTCAAATTGATTTCAGAATAATGAGATTGATTCCAATTGAAGTATACATTAATTCAGAATGTGTAAATTTGAATTCAGAAAGTCAAATGCATAGACAAATTGATATCATAAAAATATTTTTAGATATCATAATATTATGTATAATATATAATATATAAGGTAACGAGTGCACCAAAGTGCACTCGAAAAAATTAAAGTTGGGAGCCCCACTGGCTCCTTGCTTCCACCTGCAAAGTAAATAAAACAAAATAGTTAATATGAAATAGAATTTATTACCATTCTCGAAGGCTCCCAGAATTTGAATGGCAAACTTATTTTCCTTAATTAACCAATAGACTTATTTGCCAAGCTTACTTAGCCTAAACGCGCTGACGTTGCGCTTCACATGCACTTTGGAGTGACGTGTCTGCAGCTGCGTTCTCACGTTTTGGTTGGCCATGACTTTGAGGATCGTATTACGGCTGCTTGTTCGTGGCTGGCGAGTTTGGTTGGCGCGTATTGAGTTGAGTTGGGCTGGAGCGTGTTAACTTATATATTGTATTTTCTCATTAGAAAAAAATTATTATTATTGTCTTAAATTTGGCAGATTTTAAATATCAACTCACGTGATATGACTAAAATTCTATTAACCTTCAGTGACAGATCAATAAATACTATGTTTAACTTTCAATTGTTTCTACATTATCATTTTAAGTAATATTATTAAGTATTTGTCTATTTGAAATAGAAATAACTAATTACTAATATTAATTTTTCACATTTATTCAAAAAATGATCGCTAAAGTACACTTTTTGGTTCCAGTTGCGACTCGAACCCTTCAAGTCAGTTTCAGTTATGGTATACTAATTTCTTTTGCTCTTCTGTTGTTTGTGATTTCAGAGAAACACCGAACTCCATTTACTTCCATTTCAACCTCCTTAAAACACATTCACTCTCTCTTTCAACTCACTTACACTCACTTTCAACTTTTGTGTTTTCAAAATATATCAATTTTGAAAGAACAAAATTAGGAGTCGAAAATACTCTTCCGTGAACGTACTACTTGACACTAAAGAAAAAATTTCGCCCTGTGTCATTTATATTTGAATATTTGAATATTTATTTATATCTTTCGAAAACCGGCACAACAAAGTTTAAAATCTTATTAGCAGTATATTATTATACTAGTTAAATTTTTATAATAATTTTTACCCCACGACACACGTCGTTTTTATACACGTGATAAGTATGTATGTATGTATAAGAAATTTGTTGATGTTTTCATATTAAATAAAATATTTTTCTAAGAGAGTGAAAAACGTATACCCTAATTCTGAGAGAAAACAAGAGAAATATTGAAAATAGACAGAAGCTTAAAAGTTTAAAGCTAAATAACGGACCGAGTATTCCACTCTCTTCCTTCGTTTTTTATTTTGAATTTCTTCCGCTCTCTCGAAAAATTTATAGAAAACCGAGAGCGACAATGGCTTTGCCTTTACGAATTCCGAACTCCTAACATATCATTCTTCAACCGTGTTTAATTCGGGAATGAATTATTTAAAGGAAAGATTGAAAATTAGACACTGAGAATTCGTATTTAATATTTAACAACATTTATTAAAATGAAAAATTGTACAATAAATACAGTATATTGAAGAGCCCAACCGAGCGGTGTGAAAGTGTTCTAGAGAAGAACTAAGAGAAAGCAATAGCAAGAAAAGAAATAGAACGTAAAGAAATAAGGATAGAGAAAATGAATAGGAAAGAAAAGGTGCATTAGGGTGGCTTAAACAAACCGGGAGAGTGAGTTAATTCAGAAGAGAAATGTTCCAGCCATAGCTGGAATTGTCTATATTTTCTTCTCTTTTTTCAGTTTCCACTATCACGTTGCTGTTACTACATTTGTAAATGTTTCCTAAAAGTAATCACTTTTTAATACTTTTAACATTGTTTAATATTTTGAGTCCACTTGAGTTCCCTGCTGAAAGGCCAGTTAAACTTGCATGCTTTTTTGTAACGTAGCTTGAAAATCTCCCGAAAAAGATCCTCTACAATTACTTATTTTGCATGTGAAGTAGGAAATTCATCTATGTAGATAAAGTAACAAACTTAATGTAAAATGTATAACCTCACAGGTCCACAGAGAGTACAGCTGACCAAAATTTAATTAAAAACATTTTAAGAAATTACCAAGTCTCAACAAAAGCGTAAATTTTCCACATTTCGCTGACTAAGTGACGATCGTGTTTAAAGTTTTAACAGATAAAAGATTTGCCACGCAGCAGCCTTCTTAGCCTAATACTATGATTGCAATAAAAAACATAAGTTATGAAAAAGCATAAAATAATATGCGTAAATATGACAAACTTAAAGTCATTCGAAAAATTATTTAACATTTCCAGAAACCAGCAATTTGGCAAATGTAGGCTCAGGCAAGTGGCGCACAGTCGATTACAATGGCAATAACAACGACGACGGCAGCAGTGGCATTGCAACACAAATCACGTGCGCCATGCAAGAATAAAGTCGTAGAGAAACGATGCCCATCAACAACAACATCGTATGTGTGTGTGTGTGTGTGTGTAGTTTTGAATGTTGCGCTGTTGTTGCTTCCATCATCATCGTAATACTGACCAACAGCAAAGCAAGGGTCGCAAGCAACAGCAACTCGTTGTACTCATCCTAGTTAGAGATAACATTAGAATTGAGTATCAAAAAAAAAAGTGAAAAAAATAAGTTTTACATATACATACATATGTGCTCTCACACACACCGATGCACATAGGCAAACAAAAAACAAAACTCCTGCAAATTGTTAGAAAAAATAGAAGTTTTCTAAGCAGAAAATTGCTCAAAATTTGCATTTGCAACAGTTTTCTCTGTTTTTGTTATTTTTGATGTAGCTGTTAAGTATTTTTATTTCTATTATTTCTATTTTGAATTGTTTTTGGATTCTCTATGAGTTCGTGGGTGGCAATGTGTGAAACATTCAACATGAAACGAACTGCAACTGCATGTTTACAAATGTGAATATATTTTCGCATTACTAAAAACTTTGAAGCTGGAAGTTACGTCTGATTTTTTTTTTTTTTTTTTGCTTTTGTTTGTGAGTCTGTATCTATTTATGGTGTGTTTGTGTGCATTTGTTTTTGTATCCAGCATGTGTTTGTTCTTCGGTCCACTTTTGATCCAATGTCAAAGTTTCTTTCGATTGTGCATTCAAATTTGTTTAAGACAATATGCAATGACGGAGTTTTGAAATTTGCATTAGCATGCAAGCATACATACATACATACATGTATGTATAGGTATGCTTGGAATTTATGTAATTAAAGGTGATTTTTTGGTTTCTCCATTCATCAGCTCCAAGATTTTCGGCTCTTGGATTTTATGAAATTTGTTGGCGTTTTTTGTATCAATCTGAAAATCGCTGTCAGAGTAGACAACCGTTAATTTTGGTGGAAGATAATTGAAAATATGAGAATGTAGGGTTTGCCAAAAATTACAACAACAATATCAGAATGTAAATTTGACCTTTCTCTCCTTCTCCTACCTTTCACACGTCATTACTTACTTACTTAACTGGCACGACAACCGATGATCGGTCTTGGCCGCCTCCTTACCTTTCATCGATCAGCAATAATATCAGGCTGGCACACAAAATAAAAACAAATTTCGTAAATCTATCGCCTCAACCAATAACGAAAATAAAATCGATTTTAAACTAAATATTCGATTTTTTTACTGTTATTTATTTAATATTCGACTTAAGGTATTACCATTGTTGGTAAGGAGATTGGATTTTTGGCTGCTACTTTATACGATACTTGTTTTTGTTTTTTGTTTTTTGTTTCGTGTGTCAGCCTGATTATTTCTCTGAAATCACTGTATGTATATTTCCAAGAGAGAGTTACAAATACAACAACCACATCAGCAACAACAAACACAATAACAGACTCTCTCAACCACTGTGCTGGGTTCATTTGAAGGTTGAAAAGTCATGGGCCAGTTCACATTTCATTGAATTTTGATTTGAAATAAAAAACTATTTTCGTTTTTTCACAATGAATTGAAAATAAAGTTAAACATTTCCAGGCACAGACCTTTTCTAACAAACATTTCGAAAAATGTCCTTGAATATTCTCAAGAATAAAATAAAGTCTACTCTTGAAGATATTTTATATGTTTTATTACAAATATATTTCGATATATATCCATAATGTACAGGGTGGTTTTTTTAGAAGTGTGGTTTTCAAGAAGAAATAAAACGCACATTCTTTAATGTTATGGCCAAGAATTTAGCTTTATTATAAAGATAAGGATTTGCCATTAAGTTTTAAAAACGATATCGGGCAAGTGACCGCCGGTTCGAATAAATTCCAGCCGAGCGGCCCAATTTTCGACCACTTTTTGCAGCAATTGGGGCCGTATGTATATTCTCTTTCAAGGCGTCAATCGTCTCGGGCTTATCTGCGTAGGCAAGCGACTTCACATAACCCCACAAAAAATAGTCTAGCGGTTTTAAACCGCACGCTCTTGGAGGCCACGCCACGGGCCCACGACGCGAGATAATGCGCTCACCAAAAGTTGCCTTCAATGAATTGATTGTTTCGTTGGCTGTATGGCATGTAGCACCGTCTTGTTGGAACCAAAGGTCGTCCACATCAACATCCTCCAATTCAGGCACGATCAAGCTCGGATTTTGTAAGATCGCAAACCAAGATCCTTCCGGATGGACTTATTCGGATCTTCTTCGAAACTTTGCTCCACAGCAACAATAGCGTCTTCGGTGCGCACTGTGCGGCATCTTTGAGGATGCGCATTATCCACTTGAGTAAACGTGGTGCGAAACCAATCCATGGTTGCTCGAATTAGCGACTCTGCTGGGGGATTATGTCGACCGAATATTGGACGCAGCACGCAAGGCGTCACGCGAACCGAACCATTATTTTGGTTGCAAACGTTGTTCAGGAGTAATTCTATTCATTATGAAATGGCAAACCAAACTGAGCATAAATCAAGTGACAGCTGTCAAAAAGACAAACTCCGAAAAAAGTAATGCCAGATTGAAAACCACACTTCTAAAAAAAAACCCTTTATAACATGCAAAACAATAACTTACTTGATTGTCATAAGTGAAGCAGAAACTAAGTGCTTACAAAAACACGCACACACACACACACACACACACACGCACACACACACACACACACAAAATAATCAAAATAAATAATAATATTACAAAATTCTAAAAATCTCAAAGATTGTTGATTTCATATTTACTGCTGCTGCACAAACTTCAAAATAGACTTAATAAACTGTTTCTACTAGCAGAAAATTGAATATGTACAAAGCAAGAAATATTCTAAAAATGTATGAACATTTCAACGACTGCATTCATGAAGATGAATTAGATCAGCTTAAATGCTTTAGTAAATATCGTAACTATAAAAATGCATACATACATACGTACGTACATACAAATGTATGTAGCTAAACAAAAATATTTAGTTATAAATATTAAAAAGTTAGTTAAGAAATGCAGAAGAAGTAGAAGAAGAAGCAGATTTCATATACTAAAATGCAATTAGAAGTTAAACACTAAATGAAGATGAGTAGAAAAAGTCAGAGAAGCAAACAAATTCTAATGGTTTTAATGAGTTGAAGAATTGCAAAAACTTAAAAACTTAAAAATTTAATTAAACAAAGAAATTAAATAAATGTTGGTAAAAGTTTTTCACAGAAAATTAAACCAAATTTTTGTGTTTATTCAAAAACTTCGAACAGCTGCGCCTAGAAATATGCAATGCAATGCATACATGCATTAAATAAATTAAATTCTAATTGAAAAATAAATTCTTGTTTATTTCTTTTCTCTCTTCTTGATTTTGTTTGTTGTGTATTTTTTGTTTTTGTTTTTTTGTTTTGGGTAAACAAAATCCTTATGCAATTCTCAAGTTTTATACTTACTTTACACAAATACATTCCGAGTCATGATGCATTGCCTGCTGCAATTCTCTCGGTCTCTTCCACGCCTGCCTCACTCGCCTTTCTTTTTTTGGCACGCTGCACAATTGTTTTTACACACATGAATATATTTAGCAACGAATGCATAAAAATTACTTATGCACGCCATTACCTCGCATAAGCACTTTCAACTTGACACTTTCTATTTAACTTTGTTGCTTGCTGTTGCCTTTTCAAGCATCTTCTTCTCCTTGTTCTACTCTCTCCGGGTTTGCTTTCGTCTGTCTCTTTTTCACGCTTACATATATGCAAATGCATGTGTGAATGTGTAAGCGTGTGTGTGTGTGTGTGTGTACTATAAATGCCCTGTAGGCCAAACCAATCTACTCCACTAAAATGACTAAGTAGTTTCGCCAATAGTTATGCAACATCTCGTTTTTAAAGTGGTTGAAAACAAATGCAGTGATCAACTACTATTCAGTGAAAATATTGTCTTGTAATTCTCATCTACTTTACAATATTTTTCACTTATATGGATTTGGAAATAAGTGCGCAGTTGAAAAGATCACTGTTGAATAGGAACTGCCTAAAAAATATGTATAAAATAATCTCTAATTTTTTAAAATCCGTACAGATCTGGTTATATAACTGAAAAAAATTCAATTGGTCTGCAAACTAGTCCAAAAACATCTATCTGTCAACTAGTTGAAAAGAAATGCAAAGCCTGGAGTATTGACTTGCACCTAGGACAACGCAATATTAAAGAATTAAAGAAACGCCAATTGCCCTACCGGGTGGCATTGCATGATTATAGCACATATGTACATCCACAAACATATACATACAATATTTGTCAATGTATGTATGTGCGTGTTTGAGTGAATTTTGCACGAGTGTGTTTTGTCTTCTGTCAGTGTTTTGTTATTTAAGCTTTTGGAAAATGTTCACTGTCATTTTGACAACTTGTTTGCTTTTCTGATTTTTGTAGTAAAAAATAAAAGAGCATAAAATATAAAATGAATGCACTTCACACACACACACACACACACACACCAAAGACCTGACAAATAATATCCATCCTTTTAATTCCACACAATTTAATATTTGGTGAAACTCTAAGAAAAATGCTTTTGAGGTTTCATTCGCTATGAAATAGTTGCTAATCATTTTCAGTAATTTTCACATAAATTCACTTGAAAACTAAATCTTTTTATCTTCATACATAATTAAGTGTGTTAATAAGAAGACTGTGCGTTAGTTTAAGGCCTGACAAGACTAAATCGGGAACATATACAGGCTCTGACGAGCTAATTAAGTTTAGTAACTTTTCAAAGGCCATATTTCACAGTTTACAATTGCAATTTTTGTATTGAATAAAATAATTGATTGCATAATACAAAATGCAGTCGGAAATCTTTTAGGCATTCCTTTTGTGTATGCAAATCTTATAGGTCACTTGTTTTCACAAGAAGTCACTTGGAGTCAATTGAAAATTAAACTCACTTGGAGTCAATTTAATGCACTTAAAACCACTCCTTGGGGGGCCTGGGGCGTAGGACACAAGGTAAAGTTCGTGACAGTCGCAGGTGCGTCCATGGTCGATCCTTGCGCTTCTACGTTTCACGTCGACACACAGCCTCCTCGTGGCGTCCCCTGGATAGCGATCTGACAACCGTCAGTGAGTTAACTAATGTGTGCGGTGGGCTTCTCAATGGCCTTGAATAAATGGTTGCGCGTCGGGTTTGGAGCCCACCACGTCAAAATATTTCCCCAATGAATCCTCAAGAGGCGGCCAAAACCGATCATCGGTTGTAGTGCCAGTTAAGTAAGTAAGTAATTAAGTAAAACCACCTCCTGCCAATTGAACTTACTTACTTACTTTACTTCCTTTTAATGGCACAACAGCCCATGGAGGGGCTAGGCCGAGAAGTTCGCAGCCACTCATGTTGTGCGTATTATATTTGTACATGAATGGAAGGGACGGACCTACAGTTTAATGCCGAATCCGAACGGCGAAGTGAAAAGCTTTTCATAGGCAATTTTTACTCTTGTAGGTTTGCCGTTTGCCATTGCCTGCCAAGAGGTGGTGCCGTAAAGAAAAACTATTTTTTCTACTTCTTGATTTTGCCTGTGCCGAGATTCGAACCCCGGACACTCTGCGTAGCAGTCCAACGCACTACCACTACGCCACAGCAGCCAATTGAAGCCACTTGAAATTTGAAGTGGACACTGGCGGGGGCAATGATTTGTTTTTTGTCGAAGAGCTCGTAGAAGTCTAGATCTTTCGTCGAATAGTGGGTAGGCTCTCATTCACGAGCGTAAACCTCGAGGCTAGGTGGCGCTGGTCTTCCCAACCAAAAATCCAACACCAAATTCGTGCTTCGTGAATCATGAGACAGTTGTAGCAGATATCACACGATGCTCTTCTGGAACAACGCTGTCCCGTTCATCACATCTCCTGAATAGCTGTGATGACAGCGCGATATCACTTGAGAACATCTACCAACTCGATAGAGGCACTTGCCTTGTAGAGGGTACGGACATTGCAAGTGCATATCCATAAATCATTGCCCTCTGGGCTTTTACAGGTGTAGTCAACATTGGAAGGATTCCTAATCCGAGGCTTTTTCTGAGTATTCATTGGGAGATATTTTTAACGTGGTGTGTTCCAAGCTCACGGAGGCCCGCCGAACACATTGGTTAACTCACTGACGCGCACCAGGGGGCGCCACGAGGAGGCTGTGTACCAACTTGAGACGGAGAAACGCAAGGATCGAATATGTGCTATCAGTTCTCCCACTCCAGGTCCCCCACATTCTATAAACTCAAGAACTGAATAGAAAAGTAAAGTATTAGCCAAATATGGCTAAGACTCATCAGAAGTCATCAACGCCATAACAACGAAAAGTTAGTGAAAAACGCGCATAAATTGAAAAGATGTTGACTCAGTTAAAAAATCGGGTATGAAAAGGGAAAATTGTTGGGAATATATTTCTTTTGAATATGAGTTGGTATAGAACAAAACAAATATTTTCTAAAAAAAGATAAATATTAAATTTTTTTTCTTAAGGAAATATTTATTTCTTGCCACATAAAGAAAAAACATAATATTTTGTTTAACTCTAATTGGCAGCTGTCGCAATACTCCGGCAGGTGTTTCTTGTTTACTCTGTATGTCCGTCTGTCTGCCTGTGTGTATGTACTCGTATGTGTATGTTACTCTAAAGACAATTTTTTTTATTTCTTTTCATTTTATTTTTCTCTTCTTACGACTAATAAAAAGATATGACATAATAAAATATTAAATTTGTATGGTATATCTCAATCCAACATTAGATATCTGCACTCATATGTACTCAGGTATGTCTTTAAATAAATATGTAAATAAATAAATAAATACCTCTTTAATAAACATACCGCATACTGCATTCTGCATAGAGATGCAAATTCAGATGTTATGGCACAAATCAAGCTGCTAGTTGATATAAATTTCGATATCAAATATGTCATAACAAATTGTGTATCTTTTCAAAAAAAAAAAAAAATCATTTAAAAAGCTTTCAACTTCAGGCAATTCTCACATGGGCACGCACGCACACACATGCGAGTACAAACATGTCCTCATGTCCTTTATCTTTGTGCGTATGTGTGTGCGTTATGATATCAAAATTTGTAATTTCTTTATGATTTGCTGCCCAGTCTAAATGCATACATACATACTTATGTCCGACTATGTATGTATGTATGTATGTATGTATGTATATAGTTACCACAAAAATTTACGTAGCTCAACATAAGAGCAAACATGTTTTTCTAATACTCTCTCTGCCTCACACTCACACAGGCACACGTGCAACCAACCATTCGAGTAGAGATTATTTGACAAGAAGAAAATATATTTTTCTTTGCATACTTTACAGCGCTTACGTAGTGTTCATAATCTTCTGGAAATTCCTCTCTCTTGCTTCTCAAGTACGAGTATGTCTGCATACCATACTTTTGTACGTATTTACTATCTTTGCAAGTATGCGTGTGTGTGTATGCATACATACAGTGTCGGGCAATTAAATAAGAACACCTTGTTCTGAAACCAATAACCTTAAAAAAATATTTCTCTAGGCTTATGTTAAATTTAAAAGGTATTTACTTTTATTCATTTATTCCATAAGTTTAACTTTTTCTAAAAACAAAAACAAAATCAATCAAACAATCAATCACGGGAATTCCATTATGGGAAAAACCAATCTCGCGCAAGGATTGAGGTGTGCTTTGGGTCGTTATCCTGTTGCATTTGCCATTTCAGTGGCATTTCCTATTTCCTCTGCATAAGGAAGCATCACCTCCTGAAGGATGTTTACGTAAAGAAATCTGTCCATTGTTTCTTTTATCCTATACAGAGGGCCCACACCATACCAAGAGAAGCATCCCCATAGCATGATGCTTCCACCTCCGTGCTTAAACGTCTTCCTAGTATATTTTGAGCTCAATTCTGCATTTTTCGAGCGTCTAACCCAACGTTTGCCATCACTTCCAAGAAGATTCACCTTGCTTTCGTCTGTCTATAATACGTTAGGCCATTTTTTTGCATTAATTGAACCATCCCACTCAATGTTCGCTTTAGCGAACTCTATGCGACACTTTAGATGTCTTTGTGTCAACATTGGTGCTTTTCGTGCTATTCTCCCTTACATTTTTTTCCCCCAAAACGTCTGCTTACTGATTGAGCTCAAATTTGAACCCCTGTCTCCTCTCTAATTGCGGCAGCTGCCTTAAATCGATCGCATGCCGCCAAAATTTGTATGCGATTGTCATCTGCACTTGTAGTTTTGCGGGGCCTACCTCTCTTGCAATGAAATTTTTGAGGTAATAAAGAATGGTAGACAAATTTCGAGGATCTGCTAATAGTTTTAGCTATTTGGCGGATGCTTTGTCACTCATTTCGCAGTTTTTTCACCAAATTACGCTCGCCCTCTAGTGTTGCCACCTAGAATTTTATAAAGTATATACATATATGCCATTTTCTTCTCTATAAAAATTGTTTGCCATAAGCAGTTCGATAAAAAACAAAAACAATCAATGTAAGTTTTATAGTGCAAGGTGTTCTTAATAATTGTCCGACACTGTATGTGTCATAGAGTGAAATGGACATAGATATTTTTGTCCCTCCTAACAGCAGTGATTGCAATTTTAACATTTTTGTACGTTGTGTTATTGGCATGTGAACAACGTATGGATGTA
Source organism: Palloptera scutellata (assembly GCA_958295655.1). Lineage (NCBI taxonomy): Eukaryota > Metazoa > Arthropoda > Insecta > Diptera > Pallopteridae > Palloptera > Palloptera scutellata. The sequence goes on along the minus strand of OY282450.1, from coordinate 3,044,964 downwards.
TATATATGTGTGTGTGTGTGCGTTTTCAGACAGTGTCAATTCCAAATGAAGGCCAATTCACCGACCGAGTGCAATACTATTTTTCCTTTTTCCTTTTTGTTAACTGCATAAAGTTTTTTCAATTGAGAGACTACGTTAGTTACTAACCTTGAGTTCTTCCATTCCATAAATGAGTTCTTCCATTTTGTGCCAATAGACAAATCGCTCGAATTGGGCAGCAATGAAAACTGTCTATAAAACATGGAGTCACCACAAACAATTTTTTCTCAGTTGCCGACTTTATTAAAAATTTTTTTTTTTGATCTTCGACAATTATTAATCACAAAAACTTATTTTTTTTAAATTCTCTGTCGAGTCAGCACCTGAAAGGGAGCCAATAACGAAACATGTGCGTCTTCATGTTTTATGGACAATTTCCCGCTCTCGGGCTGCCCAACACATTGTTCCAGTAAAGATATGAACTTTCCGAACACCCTGTATACTGAAATGAAGCTTATTTTATTATAGCCTAGCCAGTGTATACTTTTGTGAGATAAAACTCTTATGCACTACAACTTCACCAACGAAATATAAACAAATTTTACCAAAAATGTAATTTTGGCCTTCAAATTGGACAATCGGTCGTTAAATCCTCTACAAAACTCCTCTAAATACGTATCTACTACTGCTGCTGCCCTTAGACATTCCGATATTTTTGTAGCAGTGCTACTATGTATTTTATATGTACATGTGTAGAGTTAAGGCGACATCATAAAGTCGCTTCCTGTAACGCCTCTGTACTTAAACAAGTATGGGAAAAATATTTGTTATTTTACTTTTATACAAAAATTTCTCTCTTCTTTCCAGCAACTGTTAACTGAACTGTGCGAATATTTTGTATCATAGAATTGCTTTAATTTCATTTTGTTTTGTTTTTAACTCTGCATAGAGTAATAACTACATAAATATTTCTTTGTAATTATTAATGTACATTGCATTCAGAAAATATTGATTCACAGCTCACAGCACATATGAAATGTCTCAATGTTTTCTCCAGATATTTATTCAAATTCTTTCAGAATAAGTATTTGAAAATCTTCATGTTTGAAGTGGTACTCGTAGCCTCTTTGGTATTATTATAAACTAACTAAGTCAGTATCCTCAGAACTTCACTCGTTTATTTAAACTCGTACATATTTCATTACTTCACGTCTTCTTCTTCTTCTTCTTCTTCTTACCATCTGCCCTGTCTTTTATTTCCTGCTATGTTTCAGAATACTTCAATTGTGGTTTGGTAGACTTTTGCAATATTTCTTTAAACGTATTTTTGTTTAATAGCTTTTGAGTATCGGTTCTTGTTCTCTTGGATTCTTCCTTAATTTGAAAGTTAGTATAGATTCTGTTTTGATTTAAAAAAATATAATTTAAATGTGTCCAAGTACGAAAGTTGTTTAAGTATTTATTGTACATGATTTTCTAATTGAACTTTTGTGAATTGTTGGTTGGGTTCGTATTTCTACAATAATTAGTTTATGCTGCGTTGAAGACTTTAAAAACAGGTTACTTCAAAAGTTTCAATGCAAAAGTTTTATTGAATTTTTAAAAAAGGTTTATGTGGATAAGAATCCATACCGATATGTTAAATGTGTAAGATAAAGGTGCTCCTTCATATGCAACAGTAAAAAATTGGATCGTACAAGTATTGAACCACACACTGGGCGTCCAAAAAGTGCCTCGACACCAGAAATCATTGAAAAAGTACATGTTATTGTTTTTGAAAATCCAAGTGCGACTATATGTGAAATAGCTGATACCATAGGCATCTCAGAGGAACGAGTAAACCACATTTTACGTGAAGAACTACTTATGAAAAAGCTGTTTGGAAAAGTAGTGCCGCATACGTTAACAATTCAACAAAAACTCGATCAAAACGCATCGTTTCATAACTGTGGACGAGACTTGGGTCTACCATCATGATCCTAAATTGAAACAGCAACGTTTACAGTGGACTGAAGCTGGATGTTCGGCGGCCAAAGCAGACCAAGCACGAACGATCGGCAAAAATGGTTATGGCTACTGTTTTCTGGATGCAAAAGGGATTTTGTTGATTGATTATCTTGCGAAAGGTAAAACAATGAACCCAGAATACTATTGCAACCTTTTGGATAAACTGGATGCAGCGATTCGCGAAGAAATACCCGGTTTAAAGAAGAAAAAATACTTTTTCATCAAGACAACGCAAAGACTTAAAATACAGGTTACTTGAAAAGTTTCAATGCAAAGTGTTTTCACAATGGTTAAATTCAAGGAAGAGGAAGATACTCCGTAATATCTACGGTCCAGTATGCGTGGACGACGTGTATCGAATAAGATGGAACGATAAGCTGTATGAGCTGTACGCCGACACTGACATAGTCAAGCGTATAAAAATCTAGCGGCTTCGCTGGCTGGGTCTTAATCTCCGTTGGAAAGACCTAACGCAGGGCAACCTAACTGCACTTGGCCTTATCAACTGGCGGCAGCGCGCGCATAGAAGAGGTGACTGGCGACGCTTTTTAGAGGCGTCCAAGAACCGATCATCGGTTGTCGTGCCAGTTAAGTAAGTAAGTAAATTCAAGAACTTAAAGTACGAATTGCTTGGCCATCCACCGTATTCACCAGATTTAGCTCCCAGCGACTACTACCTGTTCCGAAACCTGAAACAGTTCCTTCGTGGAAAGCCTTTTTCGTCGAATGAAGAAGCTACGGCAGCCGTAGAGGCATATTTTGCAGACCTTCCGGAATCGTATATGTCTTCAAATGCAATTCTTGCTAGGCCAAACGGCACCACTGCATCAACTCTACTATTTCTATTATATTCATATACTTCCTTTTCTCCGCTATCTTCGCCACCTCTCCTCCTTCTTTTGGTTTCTCTTGGTCTCTCCCTCCACCCCTCTCACTCTCTCTTTCAGACGATCTATGTTCCTTATACTCCACCCTCTCTTCACCCTCTCTTCCCTATATTCGTTCCTTCTTTCCCTCTTGTCATTTATCTTGTTTCTCTTTTGTTCCCCTTTTTTCTTCTCCCCCTTATTCCAACCTTTCTCAGTCTCAATCTTTTATCTACACACTGTATATCTGTAATCTTTTCCTGGACCCAATATTCAAAATTCTTTAATTGTATGAAAGTTTCTATGAGAGTGGTAAAAATAGCCTCTAGCACAAAGTCTTTGACATTGGAAGGAATTCAACCAGAGAAGATATTTACAAATTTCAGAAGAGAGAGTGGTGAATCAAATTCTCTTAAAGTAAAGACTTCAACTTATTCACCTCAAAGCAGTTCACATCTAATTTCGGCCTTAATGCCTTAGGTTGTAAGGTATAATCTTAAAACTTTCCAAATCTTATTGAGTGGTACATAAGTACTTTGAAAATGTATTTTCTTATTTTCGTAATTCAATAACCGAAATTAATAGTAACATTGGAAAATATTCAACAAACTTCTACAACAGCAGCAAACACTTTTTTACAACTTAACTCTTGTCCAACTGCCCCAAAGCAACACTCTCTTTCAGAAACACTTAAATCCTTTTCGGAAATTTAATTAATTTTCAAATACTTTTCCGCCACTACTTTTTACTGTTACTTCTTCTATCCTTCTTTGTATAAGCTTACTACTTATTGTAATCTAGTAGTTACTTTTAGAACACGAAATCAATTGCGAATCCTTAAGTGAGAAGCTTTCAATAAATTAATTGAAATGCTGAACTAAGCTGAACTAAGCTGAACTGAGTTGAGCTGAGCAGAGCAGGGCAGAGCTGCATCGAAAATCATATACCACCAATAATATTACATAAATAATAATAATAATAATAGTGATAAGTAAAAGAGGATGAAAACAATAACAACAACAGTAACCGAAATTCTCAATGGGGGAAAAATTAAAGCGCCCTCAAGCGAGCACAACTTGAATACTTGCTAGGTAGACTGAAGTGCGCATTTCAGTGTATGTAGTTGAACGGAAACAACAAAAACGAACAAAAACGAGAAAAGAGAAATCCCCCAAAGACGATGGTGGTGATGATGACGCTGGCAACAACAACGTCGTCGGTGATGCAGTAGCAACAGCAATTGAGATAAATGATGCAGCGGTGGCGGTGGAGTCTGCGTTGTTGCCTTCGCGAAGCCTGTAAAATGAAAGTGGCAATACGAGAAGGAACGAAAGCGCTATTTTAACGCCACTTGACGCTTAAATTCGTTTTCAAAGCGCAAGGCAAAACAAGCATCCAGCCAGCTACAACTGCTGCAGCTGCTGCCACCGCACAGTAGGCGGTCAAAAGGAGCAACGAAGCGTTAGTATAAGGAGGTGAGAAAAAATATGTAGGTGTAGCGCAAAAATCTTTACGTCGTAAACAGTAGTGAGCGTAGTCTAGCGAGGATTTATGTGTTGGTAATGTATGATCTTCATGAGCAAGTGGCAAAGTGCGACATCTTCACCTTCCAGTGTAGCTACTGCTGCTGCTGCTTCTACTGGGTACTTCTCTTGCTATTTGCTGGTGGCATCTTCTTATAGCTTTCGAATTTAGCAACTGATAAATTTTAGTTGTGCATTCAATTTTACTCGCGGCTCATATTCACAGCACATAAAATTCTACGAAGCACCAAAGTCGATGTTAGTGAGCGATTGTTTCGCTTATACACTCCAAGAAAAAATATCATCGATGAGCGGTATGCAGGAGATTTGATGTTCTGTTAGCCATAGAGCACATGAGATGAAACTGAAAGAGCCGACGTCGACATCTCTGCTTGTTTTATGCGTATGTCGTCAATTCTATATGCTTTCATATAAAAAAAGCTAGACCCGACGACCACGAACCAGTTTCAACTCATTTGCTCTATGATATACTACGCTTCCCAAACGAATGAGTTCTACATCCACATACAGAGCAGCAGCAAGAGAGAGAGAGAGAGAATAAACCAAGTGTGGTAACTGTATTTTGAAGTTACTATAGAGAAAACAAAGTAAGCCCAGTTGGTAATATACTGGACTGCTGCCGTACAAGGTGCTGATCAGAAATCGGCAGTCAGAAATAAAAAAAATTAAAAAAAGTTGTTAACACGACTTGGCTTCAAGTCGAAAATTTCCTGGGGAAAACTATTCACTTTGCTATTCGCAGTTCGCTTCGATTCGTGCACAAAGATAACTTGCATAATAAGAATGGATGCGGAAAGCTCAGCTTAGGCCCTTCGTTGTTATGCCATTAAAGAAGAAAGAGGGGAATAATTTCAGTATGTGTGTATACCACACAGGTCTTACATACAAAAGAGTGGAGATTTTCGATATTTGTTTCAAAAGTACATAAAATTACGAAAGGTCATTTAAACAATCTCAGATTTCGTGAAAAACATTACGACGAATCATTTTTCATGGAGTCTATTGCAACGATGTCACAGCAAAGTACCGCACGCATATTTGGCAGTGTGTGTGCGACTGTGTGTGCGAGTGTGTGTACACATACACGTGTGGTATGTTCAATGATAACATCATCAATTTGCAAAGTTATGTTCACAACACGGCGCAAAGCGCTGATGCCAACGGCTGCTGTTGCTGCTACAGATTCTGAAACAAATTTGTATCTCCCCTCCTGACCACGGCATGCCTCAACTTGTATGATGTACTGGTGTTTGTTTGTTGAAAATAATACCCAAAAGTAGCTAAGGGATTTATTTTCACTACATATGTAAGTATGTATGCATACCTATGTACATTCCTACATCCGCTACTATGTGCGAAATAACTTGAGCTTCAAGTATAAACTTTTCTACTACTTCGGTCTCTTTCGTAGGTATCTACTTTGTTGTCTTATTTTATAAGTATCAACAGCAACAACAACAGCATGGGCAACATCATCATTTTGGTGGATCTTCAAATTGTGCAACGACTTTGGAAGAGTTTACCAAAAAAATAAACACCAAGTGCGATGTACTTCAAAAGTAAGGCAGCAGCAGCATCCAGCATCCGCAACTGAAAATAAACTTTCAACTTTGTTTCTTTTCGGTTGTGGTATTTTCTTTTCTTTTTTTTTTTCTTTTGCAATTTAATTTTAAGTTCTCTTCAGCTTTTCACAACTTTTATGTTACAAACGACCACAGTCCGCGCCTCGCAAACGTTTGTCATTGCTCTCGCACGCACACACACTCACAGCACAATTTTATAGACAGGAGATACTCGATGCTGGTGAATTGCTGCGCGATTGCAGTGATGAGAGGCCGCCAAAAACTATCGAAAACTTACGAATGTTGCACCGCAAAACAGAAGCCGGAAGTTTGCAATGCCCCTCTTTCTTTCCCTCTCTCTCTCTCTCTGTCTCTCCCTCGCTATCATTCCCTTTGCCCCTCTCTCTTTATTTAGTTCCATATGCCTATTGCTTTTGGGTTTATAAAATAGGCGAAAACTCAACGGCAACGATTCACAACCGGCATAATATAACGAAAACAACAACAAATCAGCATCAGCAACATTATATCTACCCCCTCCCCCCCCTCCCCCCCGCCCCCTTCATTCTCCTTCGATGTGAAATTATGTTTTCGATGGCTTCGCGTACTTCCACTTCCTTGTGCTCCGTGGGGCGCGCCCGTTGTTGGTCACTCATTGTAGGCGCAGCTTTTTCAAAGTTGTACCTTTCATTCTCCGTTCATTCGCTCCTCTTTCGCGGTTGTTGTTGCTGCAGTTTTGCAAACATAAATTTCATTTAATTTTCTAAAGTGTACTTGTACACGATTGTTATGTATTTATGTAGGGTTGCAACAGCAACAACAGTAGTTGTTGTGTAAATATTTAGGCTGCTCTAACTCTGCACTTGCTCAGCGGTTGTGTGTTTGTGTGTGTGTATGTGTGTGGGCAAACTTTACCTTTGTTACTGTAACTTTTAGTACTTACCATGCAAAATAAAAAAAAAACAGAGAAACTGAAATAAATAGAACAAAATTCTTGTACTAATGCAACTTTATACTATAAAATTTTCTCTTTACAGATTTAACAAAAACAAAGAAAACAGGAAAAACAGAAAAACAACGCGCGACTGATTAGTAACATAAAAAGTAAAGAAACGAAAATTATAATTCTTCCTTCTTGTGGTAAGTTAAATTCTCCTACTTATTTACTTAAAAACGGAAAGAGTTTAAAATTCTGAAAAGTTACCCAATGTTTTGCATGAAAACTTCATTTCAACCCAAGACAGCTACAACGAGGCCATTAGGCCTAAGGGGCATTTAGCATAGCACAACGCAGTCAATTGAAATCGTAAGCAGGTCAAGTATGTACTATATAAATATTTCGAGTTTTACAAATAATGTTCACGCACAGATGCAGGAGGAAGTTTACTTTCAGGTGTGCTTAAGACTTCAACTGATTTTAATCACCTCCAGAACATTATTTTTTTTTTTTCAAAAAACTTATTCATACTTTTTTTTAAATTCAGTAATATTATGTACATGGTTACAAGTATCAGCATCTTGCCTATGTTTTACTTTAGAGCAAGGTCGGACAAATCACTACCTAAACATGCATGCTTGAGTGTGTATTTGAGAGAGTAACAGCGCCGCTTGTGTTTTTTGTTTTAAAAAATTGCGCAGCGAGATCTTGCTTACATGAATGCTGAAAGTCGACTAACGTGATTTGCGTTGACAAAATTGCTCTCAAACTTTTCCCGAATTCGTAAGCTATACGAAAAAGATTATAGCTTACGGGTGACAGCATTGCGTCAGCGAAAAATGTGAGCCCATTCACATGTGAATAGGAAAATCAAAGTTGCCCGACACTGTTTTAAAGCATTTATTTTGAAATTAACCTATTACAAAGTTAAAAAGAAAGTGGTTATCTATACCCCTGATCGATTGTACCCATTTTCTCCCTGAAAGAACCACATAAATCGTGCTTCCACAGAATTTTTAAAAACTTCCATTGAATTGAACAAAGCTAGTTTATTTTTGAATTGCACAGCGTTATTACAAGATCTTAAACTATTGCAGTACAAAAAACTGCCTTTCAGACGTTAAACAAGAAACACGTAAGCAGTTAATCATATTAGTTCGATGGGATGTAGAAAATTTTAATCTCGGAAACAAATAACTGGGTTCTGCATTACATATAATTTCATGCAACAACAAAAGCGTTCGATAGTTCAGCAAGTTATCAAAGGTTAAGCCATGGATTCTTTTAGCAGACTGCGAAACATGATCTCTTCTTTTTAGTCCAAACACATAACGAACAATGTTATTGAAAAGAATATTTATTTATTTATTTTTACTTAGCCTATCACAATTTGCAAAAATTTCGCAGCCTTATAGCATTGTTGGTATGCGATATGCTTTAGCAAGTAGCATTCGTATATGAAGAGGAGTTAAGTAATGCGTCGTCCAAGGAACACGAAGCATGCTGCAGACTTTCCCAACCGTGTTACTTATGTGGTTATTCCAATCCATCAGGGGTATAGATAACCACCTTTTTTAACTTTGTATTAGGTGAATTTCAAAATAAATGCTCTAAAGCAGTGTCGGGCAACTTTGATTTTCCTATTCACATTTTCCGCTGACACAAGTTGCTCCTAAGTATTGAAAGGTTTTAAATAGAAATGGGTCATTTGATTCGAATATTGTTTTTAGCAATTTTGAACACGTTTGGCAAGATTATCTCTAATGAAGAAATATAATTTTTCCAAGTGGCGATGGATATCAAAGTCAATTGAATTGTACGGGGCAAGGGCACATCAAATACGGCAAATATAGCTCGCACTTTTTTTTGCCAACGATGAAGAATTACTGAAGTAGAAAATACTAAATTTCGGAGATTCAGCGTTATACTCTCTACTTCTATTTGGCATAATGTCTTAAGAAGGTTAACAAGCCAGCGAAAAAGTATTTCGGAAGTCCTCAAAAGAACGATGCTGCAACTATAAGACCCAGCAAGAAATTTAATAAAAATGAAGAAGGAAGAGTAACCTCAAGATGTTATTGCTTTTCTATTGGAATCGTCTGGAAGTGGCGGCGATGATAGCAGTCCGAGTGACAATAGTGGTAGCATGTGGGTAGATGGAATCTATTTTCGGTTCAAAATGATGAGTCAAAAGCTTTAATCATAAATTTCTTACAAACGGAGTATTTTAAACGTGGTTAAACAAATCACGTTATTCCTCAAAATATATTGCAAGTAGGCGTGGCAGTCTCAAATTCCACAAAAACTTTTAAATCATTAGTTAAAAATTTACTACGCCCAATTTTAATTAAGATTGCTCGACGTGATTGTCCAGCTACTGTTTAAGACCCCACAGTAGACCTCCCTGGGAGTCTATTGTGAGATTGAAATATGCCAGAAGACTTTGCCCTGAAAGTTGTAAATTAATTTAGATAAAAGAACAATCGTAATGTGCATGTGTGTGACTAATGTGACTCATGTGTGACTAATAAAGCATTTTTGTATATTCCCTGCCAATCTCTTGGCAATTGGTTAAATCGAAGAAACGTTAAATTAGAAGTTAGGTCCACTATTTAAATTCCAAAAATAATGGAAACCTTCACCATTTGCACACACTTTTCTCTACAACGCAATCATTTTAATATTCCGCAACATCAACACCACATCAAAAGTTCAAAATCATAAATTTCAATTTATAAACACAACAAACATTACGTAACTTCATAAACATCATACATACATACATATTGTGAATGTAAGCATGAAAGTAACAAGCCCTCACTCGCGCACTCATACGTAAACGTAGAGATCTACGTAAGTTGAGAACATGATGAGAGGAGAACACCACTCTTAGTTATGTAACTTATCGCTATGCACATCAACATGTTGTCTACAAATTAACGTAGCATCGTAATAACGCAATACTGTAGTGGTACAACATCGTAACTACCCAACGGTAAAATTTAGACCGCTTCCCAAAAATGCACTCTGGGAGCTCTGACTTCATTTCTTTCTAGAAGCTCTCAAGAGATTGATGAGAAACATTTGTCTGAAAATATTACTCAGAGAGCAAATGATACCAGGTTTTTATTTAACTGTGAGTCAGATAAGAGTTTTCCCTCTGTGCTTCTATTCTTCAGCCATGCTTTCCTTACGCTCTTTAGGAGCGCGCTCTTTCAGAACTTGCGGGTAGCTTCATGTCAGCGCTTACTTGCTATAACATGCAATATAGTAAGTACTTATATGAGCTGTAATATAAAGAGGGAGCGCTTACTGCTGACAGGGGAGCGCTCCAGTTTACACCGTTGGGCACATACATACATACATACACACCTACATGCATACGTAAGTAGAGTATAAGAGCGGAATAGCTCCAGCTATGAAAAATAAAGTTCAAATTTTTTCACACAGAAACATAGCAAATTGATGCTATCACTAAATTGCAATCATAGCTTCATACTGCTGAAACAACAAAAGCAACAACAACAACAACAACAACAGCAGCAACGTTGAAACAAGCTGTGCATACAGCATGTAGCACGCTTGAAATCAAGACACGTACATACATAAATATTGTACGTATTTAGTGCTTCAACTCTAACTCCGACTCCAAGTAGCCAAAGAGCCACACTGAGCACACAATGAGCGACATGGTTCGACATGGTGCGGAGGGAAGAGGAGAGAGGAAAGAGGAGAGAGGCGAGGGGCGAGAGGAGAGAGGCGAGAGGAGAGAGGAGAGTGGCATATTGAACAAGATGAGACTAAAGTCAGAAGAAAAAAAGAAACTAAACTCAAAACCACAAAAATGAAGACAATTTCATAGAATATTTTGAGCTGAGCGTATAGGTGGAATGAATTGAGGTGGGGGTGTGTAAGGGGGATCTCAAGTCCGTAAGGGAATGAATGAGCGAGTAACAGGAAGAAAGTAAATAATAAAATGCACCAACTGTAAGAGCGACATGTAGCAACAATACGCAAATAGAAATGATGCCGAGTGATATGACGGATGTGGCACAACAACAGCCAGCATCAAGACGACGACAATAACAACAGCAACAACATCAGGAACGAGAACAACAACTGTGTTGGAAAACAAAACGATAAACGATGAATCCGTTTTGTTGTTGGTTGACACATGTCAAGTGAAGCGCAATTGTTTGCATATGACTTGGTTTCGAAAAACGACACAGCGTTACAAGTGAACTGAACTGAACTGAACTGCAGTTTATCAGCGTTTTATTGCATTTCAGTTTCAGGGGAGGAATATTTGAGTTTGTTACCAGTGACGTAAAGAGAACGATGCTATGGCAAAATTTTCATATATCAATAAAGCGATGCAGTAATATCAGGTTAATTGACCCTAGCTTAATTGCTTTGCCGCTGAGTAGCCACGTATTTAGCGTTAGTGCTAAAGGCGTTTAGTATGTAAGAAGCTAAAGAAAAATCCGCTGAAAAAGAAACTATTGTGAACAAAGGAGGTGAAAAATGCCACAAAAAAGTCAGAGGAAAAAATTGAAAAGGGAAACTTTTGACATTTGTTACCGAGTATTTTTCATGCTTCAAGTGTCTGGATTTACGCTGATGTTGCAGCTGCTACATCGTCGCTGCAGGCATCACACAAAGCATAATACAAGCTAAAGAATATTATAAACCATCAAAATGAATGTAGTGGAAAAAAGAAAATCAGACAACGTTCCATTCTGAGGTAAACATTCTGACAAGCGACAAAGCAGAGAGAAAAAGAGGAGGTGTTGCTGTCGGTATGCTCAGCTTACAAATATTGACTGGCTGCATATGAATATTGCATGAAAATGTTAGTCAATATAAGTGCACCTTCACAGATATTGGCAACATGTATCTTGAAGCAATATTCCTGTACAAATATTGATAAGCTTTTACTTATTGATAGCTTTGAAGTGGATTCACCAATCGAGTGGTGCACTCTTATCTTCTACACTTTCATTTTCTCACAACGAGAGTGTGTCAGAGTACGATGCAGTGACATCATTGACAATTTATGTGTGACAACAATACACGCGTACATAATCGAATACATTGAAAGCATGGCTCTCTACACTCTTTGTCCATCTCTGGTTTAATTCATTCAAAATGAACGGCACTCAGTAACTGTTTGGTGAGTCGCTCTTTAACTAACGGAATTATTGAGAGAAGAGAAAGTACACAATTCCTTTAAACTTATTAAACTCTATTATGAAATTCTTACCAAAATTAAAGTATTTCCCATTTTGCTACAAATAAATGTTTGGTCTTGGCCATTGTAGATACGATATGTATTAATTTATATTGTTCGTGCATATATTGATGATTACACGTACACATATGCAATCATATTCGATTTCACACGAAACTGCACACATCCCTAAACAAATAAATAGAATTCAAATAACAAATAAGGATCTTTCACACCTACACGCATTCATAACACATTCGCACACAGCACGCATACATGCAAGTTCTCTTTATCATTCACCAATAAATTGAACATTTCGTTTGTATTTGTATCAAGCGAACCGAAATGCTATTTCCAATATACTCGTATGTAGTGTGTAGGTGAATACTAAATATCTCCATATGTGCATGTGTTCTCGCAATACACATACCATATGTATGTATGTATGTATGTACGTATGTATGTGGGAAATCTACATATGTAGCTCTCTGCTGCCTTTTGCCTTTCCATCGTTCTTGATTTTTTTACTTTTACCTATACTTTCTTTTCTTGCGTTATTGGTAAATATTAATTATACTCAAAATTGTATGCACAACAAAATAAAATAGAGAGAAACGAAAAATGAAACCGAAAACGAAACGAAGTGAATTTGATTGAAAATGAAAATGAAATCAACAAGAAATTTCATTATCCCTTTTTTTTTTTTTTTTTTTTGAATTTTGTTTGGTGGCACACGTTTTGCACATACAAAGGCATACACATACGTACATACATATGTATGTGAAAGAGCTTGCACCTGTGCAAGCAAGTTTATTCATCAACACTGACACACACATATGCAAACATTAGTACAACCAAACAACAGCAACAACAATGCCTTTGTAGTCGACAAACACCAACACGAACAACAGCAACAACAAATGGAAGAGAAATTGTTAAAGGATACGGAGCCATCGACAAAAGCAAAAGCGAAAGCAACCAGCGCTTATTGAATCGTGTATAGTGGAAAAAATAGAAGGAAAATTGAAAAAATGGGAATAAATGAATTCACTTGATTTTATTCAAATTCAATTTCCTGGCGCCAATCATATCCGGTGTATTTTTCTTCATAAGTACGTATGCTTATGTATGTATATATGTATATGTGAGTGTGAGTGTATACATACGTGTAATTGTATACACATATGTATAGTCATACATACGACTGTATTAGTTTTTATATGTTTTCTTTCTTCATATGTATGCGCAAAGCGCTACTGCCTGCATTCAAACAATTGCAATTCTATTTCAAGCACAATATTGTTGTACTTATGTATGCATGTATGTATGTATGTATGTGACTATGTATGAATGAATATTTTCTTCTTTTATTTAAGAATACGTTTCCATTTCGAATACACATACACTTCAGTTTTTTAGCAATCAATGCTAGAGCAAAAATATTCAAAATATTTTTCACGTTTTCATAAATGCATTTGTTGCTCTCCTAAATTGAGCGTCAAATGGAGCTTATTCGCTCCCGTACGTTAAGAGAGTAAGAAATGTATGACGCATGGAACTGCCATACTCGAATAGTTTGTATGGATCGTTGTAAAAATTAAGAAAGCATTAACCCTTTGACGACGATACTTTTTCCTGTTGATCGATTTCCTGATCAGTGACCTTAGTGGGGTCCAACCGTCCCCATTCGTCCTATAATGGCTTGGCCAAGCAGAATTCAATTTCGTGCGATGAAGTTAGAAGAAAACGCTTAGTTCCCACTTTTAAAGATTAAAGCTGATAAGGAATTTTCTCACACACATGCAAATGCATTCGCCAACTAATGAAAATCGACAACAGCAAAACGCTTAAAATGCAATGTTTAAATTTTCGAGTCAAGCCATTGAAAAATCTACAACACTTTACACACACATATACACAAACTATGTATTTCCGCTTCGAATCGTAGAATCGTATTGAGCGCACACAACAACAACAAATGTAAGCAAACCTTCTATTTTGCCAATAAGTCAATTCAGCAGCAGCAGCAGTAGCGGTAGGATAACAATAAACAACGACAACAACGGCCATGCAAACAAGCTTGTAGCTAGTAGCTACCACTACATCCATATACACATACATACATACATACATACATACAAATAAGCAAACGAACTTACACACACACACACGCATACGCACACGAACTATGATGAGCATAACCGAAAACAGAAGCAGCAACAGCAACAACAACTATATTGACCACATCCACTAGTACAAGAGTTGATGGTGGGCATGAAGAGAATGCAATGAGCGAGGCAGGAAGGCGAGGGCGAGGGCGAGGGCGGGCGGATTGTACAAAGCGATCAAACAAATGTACATTTATACAACATATAGTTGTAGTATACAACAACGGCAACAACCAAACAACGTAACCACCAGCAACCAACAACAACAAACATCACAACTACCAACCAGCAACAAACCAAACAAGCCAAAAAAGGAGACAACCAACCAACCATCGAACCAACCAACCAACCAACAATCAATGGAAATTCATACATTGCGACAATTGCAGTTGAGTCGTTTAATATTTTCGCTTGTCATTGTTATTGCTACTGCCACTGTCGCTGTTGTTGCTCAATACCATCGTTTCAATGTTCAATTTGAGCAATATTTTTAAATTTTTTTCCTTTTTTCGTCCTTTAATTTATACATATTTGTTTTTGATATTTAAAAAAAAAGAAGAAAAATTTTGGTTACTGTTGTTGGATTTTGTTCTATTGTTGTTGCTGTTGTTCTCATGCTGACATTTTTTAAGCCAATTTCCGTTTTGTTTGGTCGCTTCCGATTTTCGTGTTTTTATTTCAAAATTTGACAGCTGCGTTCGTATTCATGGCGGTGCTGGCAGCAGCGATGACGCTGATGACCATGGAGGTGGTACTACTGCTACAGCAGCTGATAGCTCTGATGTTGCAAGTGCATTGGTTTGAGTAATGTTGAAATGTTTTTCGTTTGCTTCATCGCCGCATTAATTTCAATATTGCTTTATATATTTCTATTTATTTCCGGATTTAAAAAATTTTTTTTTCTTTAATTCAATTGCTTCGCACATTGGCACTATTCGTTCGTTCGTTCTTTCTCTCTTTCCCCCTCCTGTCCATTCGCTTTCTCCTTGTAACATTTATTTTATTGCATTGCTGCCCGCGCCTGAAAAACTTGCAAATGACATTCGACTTTTGACATTTTATTTTTGGTGAGATTTGAAATTGTTTATGAAAATTCCAACCGATTTCAAAATTTGATAATCCAAAAAGGAATTTATTAAATGTTTTTTGGAGCTTACTAGAAATGTTTGTCACAAATACAAATTTCATGGGCTAAATCACCCAAAACACATTACACGCCCTCACACACTTAATTGATTGCTAAATATTTTAAAGACACATTTTTAAAAATCCTTCTGACTACGTAGTCGACAACTTGATAGAATCTATTGAATTTTATAAAATCTAGGAAAGTCGTAAGAAAGAAAGGTCAAAGCAATTGTGATAAAGCTGCGCTCGTCTATTATAAAAACAAACAAACATACAAAATATGACTGCCACCACAGTTGCACCTTTTTTTATATTTACTTCGGTAATGGCACATCATTCTGAAGGAAGGCAAAATGCAACAGTGTTTTTGAGTTTCATGACTGATTTGCCGCTTCATCCGTCTGGTGAGACAGTTCTCAAATAGGCGCGGTCTCTAGCTGCTCCACAGAAATATTACACCCGTCCACGATGAGCTCTTTCAGCTGTACGCCGACAGTGCCACAGAGCGAATGGAAGAAAGCGCACCGGCTAGAAGGGTGTTTTATTCAAGCCACGGTGGAGGAATAGGCAGAAGAGGACGCCCTAATCTCCGTTGGAAAGACCAGGTACAGGGCAGCTTGCAGTCAAGTCTTTTCAACTGGCGCCAGCGCGCGCAAAACAGAGGCGACAAGTGAAGCTTTTTAGAGGCGGCCAAGACCGATCATCGGTTGTAGTGCCAGCTAAGTAAGTAAGTATTACACCAGTCCGTCCTCTTCCACAAATTTTGAATCTACAAGATTGCAAAGGTATATCAAGAAACTTCTATCGAGTTGGAGAAGGAGGTCGAATCACCTCTAGCCCCTATTTATAAAAGCAGCGATTCTCACTTAAGTTCTAGTGCCCAATCTAGGGGGGGGACCTCTCCTCTTTCCCCCCCGTTCAGTTTTCTCTCAGTTAATTTTTGTATCGTAGTTAGAAAGGCAAGTGGTAGTAGTAGTAGTAGTAGTAGTAGTAGTAGTAGTACTTGAGACAGAGAGAGAGAGAGAGAGAGAGAGAGAGAGAGAGAGAGAGAGAGAGAGATAGAGATAGAGATAGAGATAGAGAGAGAGAGAGAGAGAGAAATCAGAGAGGTAGAAAGAAACAACTACTATACATTGCCACCGATGTTAAATTTTTGCAATGATATAAAACTAAACAATAACAACAAAAACAATCATGAAACTGAAACTTAGTTTTCATTGTAAAAAGTTTATAAATCGATTCTTAATTACTGTCAAAAGATTTTCATGTTTAGTAAAATTTTGTACTAAAAATTTTTTCTAAAAATGGTTAAAAAATTATAGATTCAATAATTTTGAAGAATAAAAAATTTGCCTTGGCCAAGCATATGCTGCTGAAAAATCAGATATTTTCAAAAATAAAATAAATAAAATTCATATTTAGTAAGGAAAACACGCAAGTATCTTCAGTTAGCCACCACTGTAAGTGCTCAGCTGGAACTGGCAAAATAATTTGAAAATCGTAAATACTTTATTTTAACTTGCACTTAACTTGCACATGATTTATGTTCATTATAATTGCGGGAGTTGATAATTAAATTTCAAAAACAATCTGGACGTGTTTTGCACACATACACCGACACACACACACCCACACACACCCACACACACACACACACATACTCTCCTAAATGTGATCAATTAAAATTCCCACAGTTGCTCATGATTTTAATTTCTTTTTTTTTTTTTTATTAAAATAAATACTCTTATGTATAACTAAGTAAATCTACATATGTTTATATATTTTACAAAAAAAAAAAAAAAAAAAAAAACACAAAATCACAATCACAATTGAATTCAATTGAACTGCAATTGAATAAATAAACCGAGGGCGTTTTTCACAATTTCTTTCGATAAAACAACAACAACAACGGCGGAAAGTTATGTTCAAAAAACTATGTGGAAAAAGTTAGAATAGAAAATCCACAGACAATGTAAATAAAATTTTTTTAAATGCATGCAAAATTGTTCATAAATATGAAAAGTGGAGGCAAACAACAATGGAATTTTATTTTAAATTAAGTAATTGTGCATCATTTAGCACAGCTACTGCATAAAAACCAACACAATAATAAAATTTACGGCCAACAGCAATCAAATTCAGATTTTCGTGATAAAGGTAAAATTCGCTCAATTTTTTTTTGTGTGTGCATAAATTTATTTTCCTATTTCAAACTGACAAATTAATAAATTTTATGTTTAACACAAGAGAAAAAATCACTGCATTTGTAAATTTGGTAAAAATTTAAAAAAAAAAAGTTGCAAAAAAAGTTAGGCGATCTGAAATAATTTGAATGAAAATCATAACAAGATCACAACAATTCCGGATAGTCTTACTTCTCTTCCGGCGGCATTTTATTAGACCATTTTAACATTTAAACTTTTCAGATTGAACTTTTTCGGGTCAAATCCGAATAGTGTCGTATTTTGATATGGCTACATAGATCCGAAATATTCCAATGGATAAATCCAGATTCGAATTGGGTACTTTGGATCTACACTTGCTAAACTACCCAATTTTGAATTAATTTCCTTCTTCTACTGCTTTGATGTCTCAACTGAAGACGCACGTGAAGACTTTCGTGTAACCATTAATGTACAAATTATATTTGGTCACGAATGGAAGTGGCCTACAGTTTTATGTTGAATTCGAACGGTGCCGTTCTAAACATGAAAATGTACTTGCCGCTAATAAATTGCCGCATTTGGTGAACGGAGAATCCACACGATATCCACACGACACACCATTGCATGACCAATAAGTGACTGCTTAGGCCGGCGTTTGCGCCCAAACCTTCATTGGAATCGATATCGGCGGATGTTGGCTCATTATGTCTGCCCACAAATTTGTGAAGAAGGTCTAGGTGGTTACTGGTTTGAACAAGACGGTGCGCCACGCCACACTGCAAATCAGACAATGCAGTTTCTGCAACGAAAACTCCTTGGACGCGTCGTGTCATTTCCTGGACATGGCGACATTGACTGGCCACCCAGATCTCCAGATTTGATCAATCCGGACTTCTTTTTGTGGGGTTATTTGAAAAGCAAAGTGTACTGCAGCAATCTTCAGACAATTGACGAGCTCAAGGCAAACATTCGTGCCGAAATCATCACTATACCGCCCGAGATGCTGGAAAAAGTGATGGAAAACGCAGCAAAATGGGCACAATTTGCTTTGGTCAATAACGGCGGCCACTTGATTGATGTTGTATTCAAAAACTAATCCAAATAAATTGTAAAGGACCAAATTAAATTAAAAATAACTCATTTATGGAAATCGGTTGTTTGTTTTTTAACTTATTTATTATTCACATATCAACATAAAATATGGCACACCCTGTTCATACTACCCTGAATATCTGAATATTCAGATTATCTGGAAAATATTTTAAGTTCCTTTGAATAGTGCCCGATTCTGAGATCGATCCCGGATACAATAATTCGGATTTATGTTAATCTACGAATCTCAACTGTTGATTGTTGGAATAGTTGATTCCGATAGATTTGTTTCGATTTGAGAAAATGTTTAATTTTTATGTAGACGAGTTGCTTCGAGTTGCCATACCAACATATTATTTACTATTCCATTCCATAAGGAGCACTTTATCGTACACTCTACTTTATTTCTCGCCAGCGATAAGCCATCTGAATGTCATGCGCTTAGATCCATAACTGCTTGAACGACTCTTTCCGCTTTCTTTGATTTCCTACTGGGATGGGATCTGGAATTTGTCTGTTCTGTTGTGTGCGATTATTCCATTTTTATTGCTTTCACATTTATTGGCCACATTTACACAAGTACCTTTTGCGCACATATGTTGACCTATTTATATGTGCGCCTTCTGCCCCGGAACACCGCCATTGTTTTTATATTTTCTTTTTTTTTGCTTTTTGCATATGTGTGAGTATTTTATTATTCTTTTCCTACTCAAAACTTTTATCGTAAAAATGAAAAAGAACTTTTACATATGAATTACCAAATAATATAAAACTGCCAAGGAGGACTCGCACATATACATACAAACATACATATGTACATACGAACGTGAAAATTCACAAGTGTTTGTAATTTTCACATGAAGTTTTAATAATGAAATCAAAAAAAATATTTCAGCTTTTGTTAGCTACAGTATACTCGTATGGTAAAACACGATGGTGTTTGGAGAGCAACTCCAACTGCACAATCATCGTCATCTCAACTAAAGCGTGATGGTGGAATACCAAATTGAATTTTTAAAATACAGGGTGTTTTTTTTAGAAGTGTGGTTTTCAAGAAGAAATAAAACGCATTTAATTTAATGTTATGGCCAAGAATTTACCTTTATTATAAAGATAAGGATTTGCCATTATGTTCTAAAAACGATTTCGGGCAAGTGGCCGACGCGGCTGGTTCGAATAAATTCCAGCCGAGCGGCCCAATTTTCGACCACTTTTTGCAGCAATTCAGCAATATGTCAGTATGTCAGTAATAACGCGCCGAATATTCTCTTCCAAGGCGTCAATCGTCTCGGGCTTATCTGCGCAGACAAGCGACTTCACATAACCCTACAAAAAATAGTCTAGTGATGTTAAATCGGAGGCCAGGCCACAGGCCCACGACGCGAGATAATGCGCTCTCCAAAAGTTTCCTTCAATAAATTGATTGTTTCGTTGGCTGTATGGCATGTAGCGCCGTCTTGTTGCAACCAAAGGTCGTCCACATCAACATCCCCCAATTCAGGCACGAAAAAGTCATTAATCATTGACTGTAACATTATGAGCGGCTTCATCTTTGAAAAAATATGGAGTAATGATTCCCTCTGCCCATCGAGTACACCAAACAGTGACTTTTTCAGGATGTAACGGCGTCTCAACAATGGCTTCTGGATAATGAACACTCCAAATGCGACAATTTTGCTTATTAACATACCCAATTCAACCAAAAGTGAGCTTCATCGCTGAACAAAATTTTCTAGTGAAAATCGGGATCGGTGGCCATGTCGCATTCACCGAACTTGCGACGCGCTTGAAGGTCGTTCGGCTTCAATTCTTGCACGATTTGGATTTTGTAAGATCGCAAACCAAGATCTTTCCGCAAAATGTTCCATAAAGTGGATGGGCTCAGCTCCAATAGTTGCGCGCGATGGCGGATGGTCTCATCCGGGTCTTCTTCGATACTCAGCTGCACAGCAGCAATAGCGTCTTCGGTGCGCACTGTACAGCATCCCTGAGGATGCGCAATATCCACTAGAGTAAACGTGGTGCGAAACCGATCCATGGTTGCTCGCATTACCGACTCTGCTGGGCGATTATGTCGACCGAATATTGGACGCAGCACGCAAGGCGTCACGCGAACCGAACCATTAATTTGGTAATAAATGTGCACGATTTGCAAACGTTGTTCAGGAGTAAGTCTATTCATTATGAAATGGCAAACCAAACTGAGCATAAATCGAGTGACAGCTGTCAAAAAGACGAACTCCGAAAAAAGTAATGCCAGATTGAAAACCACACTTCTAAAAAAACACCCTTTATAATAATGTCAGGTACTAAAGTAGAAGTTACGCTATGTATCATAAATGTGTAGCTTTTAATTTAAATATGTACTTATGTGCCGTGAAGCTGTGTGCTTCTCCTCCATATTCTAAAACCATTGAAAGCGTATCAATTTCGCCAATATGTGCATAGCAAATATAATAATTAAAGTCTCAAATTGCATCTTCATATGCCCAGGAGCGAAATGTCAAAGAGTGCACTAGATGGGAAGCACGCGAATGACACATAAACCCGAAGCGCAAACGCTTGATACTTTCGCTGCATGGTAGGCATCAAAAACCCAGTTGGGCTTTGGATCAGCGAGTGTTATTATTCTCTATTGCTCCAGAACTTATAGTTGCTACTGATTCTCTCAGATCTGCTGTTTTTAGAGTATTGGGAATTAAGTCAAATACGCATTGGGAGCTCTCTTCTTCCTTTTGATGGCGCAACAGCCCATGGAGGGCCTAGGCCAGGTTTTTCACATCCACTCATGTTGTGCGAATTATATTTGTGCATGAATGGTCACCTCCAGTTTCATGCCGAATCCGAATGGCGAAGTGAAAGGCTTTTCAAGGCACTCTCTACTCTTGTAGGTTTGCCATTGCCTGCCAAGAGGTGGTGGGTGCCGTGTAAAATAAATGTTTTTTCTACCTTTTGATTTTGCCGAAAATTTGAACTCCGGACACTTAGCGTAGCAGGCCAACGCACTACCACCAGCTACACCAAAGCGATCAGTTTGTTCTTTTCTGGATACTTATAGGAAGCTCTCAAGAGATTACTAAACACTTATTTGAAAATATTACTAATATTACTCAGAGAACAAAGTGGTCGCTGTGGCGTAGTAGTAATGCGTTGGACTGCTACGCAGAGTGTCCGGGGTTCGAATCTCGGCACAGGCAAAATCAAAAAGTAGAAAAAATAATTTTTCTACACGACACCACCTTTTGGCAGGCAATGGCAAACGGCAAACCTACAAGAGTAAAAATTGCCTATGAAAAGCTTTTCACTTCGCCGTTCGGATTCGGCATTAAACTGTAGGTCCCTTCCATTCATGTACAAATATAACACGCACAACATGAGTGGATGCAAAAAGCTCGGCCTAGGCCCTCCAAGGGCTATTGTGCCATTAAAAGTAAAAAAGTAAAGAACAAAGAATAACCGGTTTTTATTTAACCGTGAATCAAATGAGAGTTTTCTCTCAGTGCTTCTCTTCTTCAGCCATGCTTTCTTTACGCTCTTTCAGCGTTTGCGACTAAGTTTTATAGAACAAAAGTTATTCAAAATGGAATTCAAAAGTAATTGTGTGATTGTATTACTTATATTTGATTTAAAAATCACAACCGGCTATTGTTCGTGAACTCAGGCATCTCAAAATGAATAAAATGTTTGTGTATCGCACCTTAAATCGTTATAATGATGCAGGCAGCATTGCCAAACGCTATGGTGGTGGACGAAAAAAAAACAAGCAACATCAACTGAAATGGTTCGGAAAGTGGAGGTTCGAATTGAACGAAATCCACGTCGTAGTGGTTATCAAATGGTCAAAGAACTGAAAATATGGTATCCCAGCGAAGCATCCGAAGAATATTCCAAAATGAGGTAAAGGCTTACAAGTTCCAAAAGGCACATGATCTTACACCAAAGCAAAAAAAAAGTTAGACTCGAAAGAGTAAATTTCCCTATTGAGCAGTTCATAAACTCTCAAAATGATCGTGTTAAGTAATTTTCCATCTAAAGTAATGGTATGGGCAGCTGTGACCGCCGATGGACGCAGTCCAATCGTTTTCATTGAGCCTGGTTATTATCGGGAAAATGTTTTGGAAGAAGCTTTAAAGCATGCAAACATTTCGGTTGTACACCAAGGACGTTCCAACACGAGTCGGCACCGTCTCATAAAGCTCGCATGAACCAACAATGGTTAAAAAACCATTTTCCACACTTCTATTCGTCCACACAATGGCTTTCGAATTCGCCAAATGCAAAATGACCCAGATCCATCTGCGTCATTTTGGAGAGCAAGGTGAGGACTAAAAAATATGCCAGTATGGATGCGTTGAAGAAAGCCATTGTACGTGAATGGGCCAAAATACCGCAAGATCATATTCGTGCAGCATGCAACTCATTTTTTCACCGTTGTAAGCCCATAGTCAGAGTAAAAAGTGGCCACATCAAGCTAAAAGTAATGGATTCTAAAATTTGTATTATACCATACCCACACATTTTTGTAATATGAATCAATAAAAAATAATTTCACAAAAAAAAATATGGTCGTTTGAATAGGTAATTAGTACTGCAATTGTCTAACCCTGTATGAAGAGGGAACGCTTGCTGCTGATGCTGTTGGAATGCTTTTTCCCCTGTTGGTTACTCTAGCCGTGTCAATATCGTTTCGATTGGTTTCGGTTAGAAAGAGGTATTCGTGGTTGGTTTATGTAAGTATAATGTTGTGTTGGTATATCACGTGACTGCAATCGCTCTTCCTGCACATTTACAAAATTATATGAATTTTCGGTGTTGATGCTGTGATTACATTAAATGTGTTGATAGTTTTTGTGCGTGTTCCTTTTTAAGAGTCCATCCCTCTACACACGCGCTTTGCTGCGATGCTTTGCTCCCAACTTAAACGCAAGGTATTATCAGCAGTTATTCGAAGCAGTTTGGAGAATTCACTTCATTATTATATTATATTATATTTAGTTATCAAAATAAAGTTAATGGTTAACATTTATTGTTTTTATTTGTGTTGAAAAGTGTGAATTGGTCATGGATGGTGGTAGTGGTAGTGGTAGTGGTAGTTGTAGTGGTAGTTGTAATGGTAGTGGTAGTGGTAGTGGTAGTGGTAGTGGTAGTGGTAGTGGTAGTGGTAGTGGTAGTGGTAGTGGTAGTGGTAGTGGTAGTGGTAGTGGTAGTGGTAGTGGTAGTGGTAGTGGTAGTGGTAGTGGTAGTGGTAGTGGTAGTGGTAGTGGTAGTGGTAGTGGTAGTGGTAGTGGTAGTGGTAGTGGTAGTGGTAGTGGTAGTGGTAGTGGTAGTGGTAGTGGTAGTGGTAGTGGTAGTGGTAGTGGTAGTGGTAGTGGTAGTGGTAGTGGTAGTGGTAGTGGTAGTGGTAGTGGTAGTGGTAGTGGTAGTGGTAGTGGTAGTGGTAGTGGTAGGTTGATAAATTAACTATGATCACTCAAGTTTGTGATTAACTTTGAACTTAGGTTTTGAAGATTGTACGTAACTATTCCCATTGGTTTATCCTGTACAAAGATAATGCTGAAGGAGATGAAATTTCAACATCTCTGGTTGTGCTCCGTCAGTTCACATGAAAATCTCCCAGTTTCAACTCAAGTCTGAATTTTCCTTTAACTTTATTTATTTGGCCCATTTAATTTTTACCGCAGTGCCAAAAGCAAAACTACAATTAAAGCAAAACTTCATACGTCAGTCAGTTTTATTATTATTTATTAACATTTTTTTTTTTACTTTTCTTTTTAATATTTCACTTTTCGGTGTTTCTGTAATTTTTGATGATATCAAAAAAAAAACATTTTGCTTAACGCGCGTATTGCCTTTTAGGTTTCACAACCAAACATTCGCTTTTTCTTCTTCTTTGGTTTGTTTTTTTTATTTTTTTATCATACAACAATTCTTTGTTGTTGTTTTATTATTTTTATGTATTTTTGTTTTTAGGTCATAAAATGTATATTAACGTGAAAATCTGTGTGAAATTCTTCGTTTTTATTGGATTTCGGTAACAGCGAAAACAACAGAGGGAACAAAGTGAGAGACACTTATTTGCATGTATGTAGTTTGAATGCGTACGTGTGTGTGTGTGTGTGTGTGTGTGTATGTTGGTGTAAATACTTGTGTATGTGTGTGCGTGTGTTAACAAGTATTATTATTGTTATGCGCGCATGTGACTCGGCGTATTATTATTGTATTTCACAGTTGTTGTTGTTGTTGTTGTTGTTGTTGTTGTTGTTGTTGTTATTATTATTGCTGCTGCTACTGCTACTGCTGCTATATAAACAATTGTCGGGCAGCATGCTGCATGCTGTTGCTGTTACTACTTTTGTAGTTCTTGGTATGTTATTGGTACGAGTAGGTAGGAAGGTAGTAGCTGCTACTGTAAATATCATTTTGATGTGTGCTCCATATGTGAATATCCACATATAAAGGGTGATTTTTTTGTGATTCTTGACATGTGTCAAACTAAAAAATGCTCAGTTGGGTTTGCCATTTCATCATGAATTGACTTACGCCTGAACAACGTTTGCCAATTATTGATATTTATTATCAAAATTCGTGCTGTGTGAAAAGTGCGTTTAATCGCAAAATTGTCTTCAGCGAAGGGGCTAATTTTTGGCTCAATGGATACGTGAATAAGTAGAATTGCCGTATTTGGAGTGAAGACCAGCCAGAGGCAATTCAGCAGCTACCAATGAATCCCCACTGCTTGGTGGGGTTTATGGTCAGGCGGCATCATTGGTTCGTACTTCTTCAAAGCCGATGAAGGCCGCAAAGTTGTGGTCAATGGAGAAAGGTATCGTTCGATGATAACAAACTTTTTTTGGCGAAAATGCAAGATTAGGACTCGGTCGACATGGGGTTCCAACAGGCTGGTGCCACATTCCACACTGCATGCGAAACCATGCGTCAATTGAATGGCAAATTTAGTGAGCAGTTAATCTCATGTTTTGATGCAGTCAATTGGGCACCAAGATCGTGTGATTTCCCTTCCCGTTAGACTATTTTTTGTGGGGCTATGTTAAATCTCTTGTCTATCGCGACAAGCCAAACATGAGTGCTGCTTTGGAAGCCAACATTGAACGTGTCATTGGTGATATTCCGGCCGAAATGTGTGAAAAAGTGTGTCAAAATTGGACTTTCTGAATGGACCACTTAAAGCATAGCCGCAATTTCATTCACTTTTGTAAAATTTCTGTATTTTTTTGAATTTTCAAAAACCAAGCTCGTAAAAAATCACCCTTTATAACTACACACACACACACACACACACACACTCTGAATGCATATAATACACACACATTCATATGCACACCACTACCAACCAACCAAACAAACAAAACCGTTCGTTTATTATTAATCTTTTTTGGAAATGGGGAATTGTGTATTTATGGTAATATAAAATTTTTATAAATTTTCTTCTATGCCAATATTTGCACGGCACCAGAATGTTGTAAGAGACGTAAAATGAACTGAACTGAATATTGTTTAATGTTTTTGTTTTATTAGTTTTACCTTTAAATACAATATTTTGTATCATATTTCTCTCATCAAATTAATATTTTTTGCAAGGCTCTGAAAATAAATGCATACAGAAAGCGAAAAAGTAAATATATGTAGAATTAGGGCAACTGGGGTCAATTATTTTATAAGCCCCTAGTGAGTAGGTTATTTATTGAAATGGAATAAAACTAGGATGCGACGCCATCCGCCACAAGGAATGGAAATGGTAAAATTGAGAAGAGGTAAAGATTGTTGAAAAAAATTATCAAAAGGGGAGTGTAAGAAAAAATTAGAAGACATTAGAGGAAATTGTATGGAGGATTTGAAAACTGTAACAGTGAGAAAAGGAGAAAGTGAATGATTAATGTGGAGTAGACGAGTGGCCAAAAAGAAAGAAATGGGAAGGAGAGAAAACAAGGAAAAGAAAGAGGAGTGATAATTGGAACAAGAAGGAAGAATAGAGAGATGAAGAATAAAAGGGTGGGATTAAGAGCCTGGGGAGGGAGAGAGGAAAGAAAAGATGAGGAGGGAGAGATGAAACAGGGAAAAAAGATATAAAGAAGAAGAGAAAGACAAAGAAGGAGAAATATAGAGATAACGAGGGAATTTGTCATTGCCTCTATTTCCTCTCCTTCCCATTTCTTTCTTTTTGGCCACTCGTCTAGAGGGAAAGAGAGGGAAAGAGAGATAGAGAGGAGATAGAGAGAGAGGGAAAGAGAAAGAGAGGGAAACAGAAATAGAAAGAGAAGGAAAAAGAAAGAGAAAGAGAGGAAAATGCAAAAGAGAGAGAGGGAAAGAGAGAGAGAGAAAGAGATAGAGAGAAAGAGAGAGAGAGAGAGAGAAAGAGAGAGAGAGAGAGAGAAAGAGAAAGAGGGAATGAGAAAGAGAGAAAGGTAAGAGTGAGATGAAAAGAGGAGGGAGTGTAAAGAAAAAAAATATCAAACACAGTCAAAGAGTACGTATTGTTTAAGTTAGATGCAAGAGCCAAAGGACCATTTGCTGCTAACCTCGGATTATGTACGAGTAGGTTGACATCCGACCTAAGAATAAAACAATTTGTCTTAAAAAGGTGAACGCGTTAATGGCACAACTTATGCTAATCTCCCCTATAAAAGCACCACACTAAATAAAGAGCAAGTCAAAAATTCAATAAAAATCAGCAGGATTATATGTAAACATGTTGAACAAATCCATAAAAATGTCAAATTAATGTTTAGCAAATATTCAAATAACAAAAACAAAAAGGAAAGAAATATACGCATGCATAAATATCTACAGAAAAATAGTTATGCATGCCCGAAAATAAAACAAGCTTCCAAAGGCGTGTACATGTGTGTCTTTCTGTATGTGTGTATGTATGTGTCTGAGCGTATGTACCAAGCATCAAATGCTCCACATGGATATAAATATGCATACAACATAAATATGTACTCGTATCCATTTGTCGTGATTAAAATGCTGCTACAAAGGATTTTTCCGAGTAGCACACAAGGTAACAACATGAAAAATTCCATACTAACCAACAACAACAACAACAACTTCAACAAAGAACACAGGAAACAGAAAATACTTCATCTATACATGTCGTCATTCATATGCATGCATACAGAAATATACACGAAGTGCTTGAATGTTGCAAGTACCTACCTCTGCATGATGTTGCTCATGTGTGTGTGATGTGTGTAACTCTACATCACAATGCACAGAAACATATGACTACAACTCTGATGCATGCATCTTTGTTCTGTTGCTGATATTACACAGAAGATGAAACAATTCGTTTGGAATTTCACGAATGGGAATTTCAAGCTTGTAGCAACTCGGCAACCAAGCAAAGCAAAGCAAAACGTAACCAAGACCAAACAATCCGCGTAAAAATATGCAACATGCTATTGTTGTTTCCATGACACTGCGGGAAATGGGAAATTGTAACTAGATTGCCTCAATCCGTAGGCATTTGCATGCACACTCGCAGAGACGGATTTACTTAGGATTGAGGAGGGCTGCTTCGTTACAGAAATTCAGACTAAAACTCAGACCAAAAGGAAACAAACAAAATTCAGTATAAAATTCATACAAAAATCACACCGAATCGTCAGGCAATAATCTAACCTATTCAAAATTCAAACCAAATTTATACCAATAATCGGCAAACCTAATTCAAATTTAGACCAAAAACTCAATCTGACTAAATTCAGACAAAATTCAGCTCAAATTCAAAACCACATAAAATTCAGACCAAATTTAAAACTAGTCCAAATCAAAATTCAGCCCGGTTTCGAAACAAAATTCACACACACATATTTAGCGCCCATAGTTAGTCCACCAGATCCGTCACTGCCCACTTGTGTTGTTGTTGTAAAATGCCAACTGCTTGTATTTGGGCTTTGCTTGCATAGATTGACTCAACTGCGACGACCGTGTGCATTTGGGAACGAAGCAAATTCAAGTAGAAATCTTAGCACAGCCAGCCGTCACCATATTGAAGAATTGATTTCCGTTCAAGCACTCATAAAAATTCTAAATAAATAATTATGTAATCAGTATTTTTAATATTCGCTTAAGTTGTTGGAATACATTTTATGTAGAATTTTTCAATCAGATTTTAAATTTGTTCGTTTTGTTAACTACGATTTGTTGTCGCTGTTGTCGCTGTTGTTATTGTTGTTGTTGCATTTGAAATTTTGTAAATTACAAATTCTAATTGCACGCATCATAAAATAATTTTGTAATAAAACAAGCAAATGTTTTCCCCATTTGACAAATGCAATTTATTACAACAATGAACATAAATTTTCATTAAAAGTGGAAATGTACAAATCATAGCAACAACAACAACAACAGCAACAACAACGCAATCAAAAATCACAACAATACTACGGAAATTCGCCATTTTCTATTTATGTTTTAGTTTTGTGTAATTTTTTTTAAATGTTTTGTTTTTTTTATTTTTTTTTTTTTTTTGACATAATTCATGGATGAATTTATAAAATATAGTGGTCGCTGTGGCGTAGCGGTAGTGCGTGTCCGGGGTTAGAATCTCGGCACAGGCAAAATCAAAAAGTAGAAAAAATAATTTTTCTACACGGCACCACCTCTTGGCAGGCAATGGCAAACGGCAAACCTACAAGAATAAAAATTATCTATGAAAAGCCTTTCCCTTTGCGTTTCGGATTCGGCACTAAACTGTAGGTCCCTTCCATTCATGTGCACATATAACACGCACAACATGAGTGGATGCGAAAAGCTCGGCCTAGGTCCTCCATGGGCTGTTGTGCCATTAAAAGTAAGTATGTAATTATAAAATATTTGTGAATGTATTTAACAAACAAACAAAAATAAATAAATTACACAGGGTGCGTTAGCGAGATTAGCTAATAAATTTGCATTTTAAATGATCGAATCATAGCGCATCAACGGTCACGTCCCTATCGCATCCGTACACTGATGACGGCGATCTCAACTATGTAGTTCCGATCTTATACTTGATAAAATCTCACATGTTCAGAGGCTCACCTCTTTAGCAGCTCACGAAATCCTGGGCGTCAGCAGTATTGTAGCCATTGCCTGCCAAAAGGTGATGCCACGTAAAAAATAAATATATCAATTCAGGCCATTCTAAATCATGCTAATGAAAGGTGCATTCGGGTTATGATAAAAAAAATTATTATGTTTTAGCTGGTAAAATGATTTTTAATACGGAATCAGAATATTTCAATTACTTTGTGCTATTTATAAAAAATGTTATAGAAATTGTAGTGAAGAGGGTAACATTGTTGGATAATCATTGAGCACTCAAAACCGATCAAGAGTTTTCTGGCTATAGCCCCATTTTACATAGCCCATTTTACATAGTGCAATGGATTCATTCAACCTCCAAAAGGAGTAATCAAAGAGGATACGATTGCTGTGGAGTTAAGAGCATTGAAGCTTTTTTTTTTCTTGTTGACTGTTTCAATTGGAGCAGATTAATTTATTCTTTTGAAATATAAGTTTTTTCTATTGTATTGTTTATATTTATAAATAAGTATAACGCCCTCTTTAGTCCAAAAGATCAAATGCTCTTTTTATTTTTCTTTTAATGGCACAACAGCCAACAACACAGAGCGCCTAGACCAAGCTTTTCGCTTCCACCCATATTGTGAGTGTTACAAAACATCGCTGTCGCTTGTGTAGCAGTTGGAAAGAGGAAAACGGCACAACTTCATTGGATTGGCCCTCACAGTCGCCAGATGTGAATACGATCGAAAATGTTTGGGCTTTTATGAAGTTAAAACTACGTGAAAAAAAGATACGTTCAATAAATCATTTGAAACGGTTTGTTAGGGTAATATGGCGAAGTTTAACACGGTCATATGCTGTGGCGACTGGACGCCATATTAATATATTTGCGGAATGAATAATTAATCATTTCAAGATGCTGTGGACTTTTTTTTAAGATACTTAAATTTTTTCAGTGACTTAAGCTGATTGCTTTCTTGTTGAAACTACTGTATATTTGTATATTGTATATGAATAGAATAGGCCTACAGTTTCATGACGAGTCCGAAAGGCGAAGTGAAAAGCTTTTCATAGGCAATTTTTACTCTCGTAGGTTTGCCATTGCCTGCTAAGAGATGGTGGGTGCCGTGTAGAAAAATAGTTTGTTCTACTTTTTGATTTTGCCTGTGCCGAGATTCGAACCCCGGACACTCTGCGTAGCAGTCCAACGCACTACCACTACGCCACAGCGATCCAAGGCATCACCATAAGAAATTATAATCTGGTGTGATTATAAATACTTGCATTGGGTCTTGCATTACACACCTTATATCTCACTCTCTCTCTCTATCTCGTTCTCTCTCGTGTCTCCCAACATACATAAGTATGTATATTATATATTTATAATATCGTAATATTTTAAAATTTCCTATTTATTATATAAACATAAAATTAAATAATAACATAAACTTTTAACGTTTTAATTATGAATTGAAGTGAAAAAAGATAATTTATAAATTATCAGATTTTTGCTGCTATACTATAGAAATGCAAACAATAGAAAATTAGTTGTAATTATAATATAGTGTGTATGTTTGTGTACTTTTCCGAATGTGCAATTAGTTATCCAAAAATTACAAATCACAAAATTAAAAGGAAATGTCATGAGAAATTATCGAAAATATTTTATTTATTTATTTATTTATTTATTAACATTTTATTTAACTCCCTCTCGCACTCTCCGTCACAAGTAATTATGTAAAATGTGAAATGTCAGCAGTTAATTACTAAAACGTTTGATCAGTTTAATAATATTGTAATAACACGGCCAGTACAAATTGTAAGTCTGAGAGATTTGAGATTGTTTGAAATGAAATTCCACTTCTTCGATCTGATATCTGCTGAATAGGATGATGCAAACAGATTTTAAGCTTTACTAGTTTTATAAACTATGTGGGGCAGTATGCAAACATATTCATATTTACATACTCTCTTTACTGTATGTAAAGAGAGCAGAGAATGACGGCCAACGACACACAATGGAGACTTACCAGTGAAAAGTTAAAGGCATCTGGTTGTACTTATATTTAAATATGCATATATTTTACCCACAAATCAATGGAGTTAGTAAAATTTGTGAAATTGATATAATTAGTTATAAATAGTTCGTTTCAAATTAATTTATAAATGTAAGCAACCACAGGCAGAATTCATCCAATTGACCAATCACAGTTGATCACGTTGATTTCTTCAAGGCAAGCGTAACGTTCTCTCAATGTGCGCAGTAGAAATATCGATGTCATAAACAACTCTGCAAAAGCTGAGACTGTCAGCTTCATCTATGAGCTGTACGCTTAAACATTTCTTTAACATTGGCAATTATCAGTTCAATTAATAGTTTATTTCCATTTTCTTTTTTTCTTTTTCGATCTGTTTCGAAGAGTTTTCCGGTTTTACAAGCTCATACTATTTGCTTATTCTCAGCATAAAAGAAAAATTACAAGAACTGAATAAGAGAGTGGTGTTAGCGCAATCTCGATAGTTTCGCTCTCTCTCTCTCTCTCCCTCATGTTGAAAATTATTTCTGACAATTAGTTGGTACTTATTAATTCTTCGTACAAAACTAATAATATTTTTGCAAGCGTAGCCGAAAAACCACAATTTGATATATTTATTTATGGTATATACTCGTATATAAGTATGTATGTATGTATGTAAGAATTTATGTCGGTATATGCCCATCAGGAAAGGAAGCGCTTAAAACTCATTTCTTTACCAACACTGCAGCGATCACCTGTCAGCAGTAAGCGCTCTCCCTTTATACTTAGTACTGCTACAGGAAGTATGTAAGCGCTGACATGAAGAGCATGGCTGTTAGGAGAACAGGAAAAAAAAAACTGTCAACTCTCATTGTTGAGTAAATCATTTGTTCTCTGAGTAATATTAAAAAAAAATGGAAAATATTTTGCAATCTCTTGAAAGCTTCCCATAAGCATCCAGAAGAAAACAAAGTGCGCCCCAAGCGCATTTATGGAAAGCGCTCGGTATTTGCCCGTTAGTTGTGGATGTATAGTATGTTTACATATGTTTATGTGCGTGTTGGCATGAGCTTTAAAATTAATTTGTCACTATTCTATAGGTAGTGTTGCGCAATATTGACCAATAATTTTGCTGTCACGAATTTCTGACCTAACACATTAAAGCAGGATATGAAAATGAAATCGATTGTTGTTGTTGGCGTTATTATTTATGGCATTATTGCTGTCGGTGTCGTTGTCGTTGTTGTTATATTAATGTTACATCGTGTTGATTTTGTTGATTTACTTAGGAGCTTTTGCGTGTTGTAGCATTTCGAAAATTGTCAATAATAATAGACAATTCCATTTACCTGTCGTAGTTGTTGCTGCTGATGTTGCTGCTGCTGCTGCTGCTGCTGCTGCTGTGAGCCTTTCGTGTTTAATTCAATTTATGAGATTTCGAAATTGAATTGCTGTGCACATAAGCTGTTAGTGCCATAGAAACAAACATATGCATTCATGTCTGAATGCATTTACTCACATACGAAATGCGAAATATAATATTAATTTTAATAATAGGCATTAAAGTGCTAAGGATACGGCAATTCGCTGTAAAAGGATTTTGAGTTTGTTGTGCATTGTGCTCTGCAAATGTCGGCTGGCTTTCAATGCTGCAACTGTTTAGATTTTTGTGCATATTTAAATAAAAACTAATATTAAAATCTACAATTCACATTTTGGCATTCATTTGTTTTTCCTTCTTTTTCTGTTTCATTTAAGAGCTGCCCCAAATCTCATTTAAATTTTTTGTTTTAGTCGAATGTAAAATATGTCGCAACATGTCATCGTTGTGCATTGTAATAGTGCCACATGATTTTTTCATATTGTTGCTGTAGCAATTTTGTTATTTTAATAGATTTATTTCATTGTGTGTTTGTTGTTGCTGTTGTTTAAATCCATTTACCTGGTTTTGTAAATATTAAAATAACAAGTGCAACTGCCATTCAATATTTTGTGTGTATTTTGGAAGAGCACTTGCAATGACAATAACAACATTGTAAATTGCGACAGATTTATTTGACATTTACAAAACAGGAAAAGTTTAGCTGAAAATTAGATGTCATGAATTCGCTAACAACTTTCTAACTTTCATGTAATTGGGTAAGTCCCAAAATTGATTGCATTTGACCATGACTTTCTCTCTCCATCTATATACTTGAAAGTTAAAATTTGAAAGCTGCATACTGTTACGCATTCACGGCAGAGATTTCCTTCTTCTCTCTCCCACTCGCTCTCTTCTTAACACCCTGAGCTGCCCATTTTTCTACGTATAAAGATCAATATCAGCACCAAGAATGCAGTTACTAGCTGGGCTCTCTCTCTCACTCTCTCTCTATCTCTCTCTCTCTCTCTCTCTCTATCTCTCTCTCTCTCTCTCTATCTCTCTCTCTCTCTCTCTCTCTCTCTTCTCTTTGTATACATCGTTTTTATGCAACAACAACGGTTTACAAATCAAAATATCTCTTGCTTGCATACTGTACTTTGTATTCTTTAAAATGGGATATTGTGGAAAGGGCTGGGAGGAGTTTGGATCTCGTTTTTTCTCGTGACTGAAATACATTACATGAATGCGTAACAGTGTGCACCTTACACACTCCGACTTTCAACTATATTCGTTTAAAGTTCATTTATTTTCTAGCCCTTTGGTGCACTAATTTTTGCCAAACATTTTATAACTTGAACTTTAATGGAATTGTGTTGCCATTGTATGCCGGTCGGTACCTAATTAAATATTCCAAAAGTGTTTTGCATCACTTCTGCTTCTTGTTCCTAAACGAACTTGTATTATTGTTGCGAACAAAATTTTCCAACACCCTTTAGGGTATTACTTATATCATTTACTTTCTTTTCGAGATATTTTTCCAGATATTTTTGCTGCTTTTGTTGTGTTTAGTTTATTGTTAGATTGAATTGTTGCAACAAAACAAGAACCAAAAAAGTTGAGCAGCAAAATCAAGAAAACAAACAGAGCGCACACTTACACACGCACGAACATATAATTTGTATTTGTACGAGTATACGCACACAGGAATATGAAGAGTTCATTAAGTTACACAATAAAAAAATATTCTCGTACACATGCACACATAAAAACACTAACTAAGGAAAATGAAGACATTTCAAGCATGAGTGGAAGAGTAAGAGCGTAAGGCAAGAAGATGATAATGAACCAAAAGGGAGAGAGAAAGAGAAAGAGAAAGAGAGACAAAGAGAGAGAGAGAGAGAGAGCATAAGAGTGAGAAGAAGCAGCTCAAACTATGTATAAGGATTACTGTCCATCTGCAATCTTCTACAGATGAAGTGGGAGCGGGAGAGTGAATAAATGCAAGTAACAATAATAATTTTGTAAGCCTTTGTTTACATATTGTCTGAGCATACGAAGAAAAAGCAACAACTATGTACAAGAAGGAGAATATACGAAAAAGAACAGCCAGCAACTTAATAGCATAAACCTATTCAAGCACTAGGAAAATTCTAGTAAATGCTGCTTCGCCTTTTTTTCTTTTGTATCTTCCTCATCAACATTTTCTTGACTGCTTGCTTCCTTCTTCGGACTTTAACATCATCTTCTTCTACTACTTGAAAAACTATTTTGCAATTTTATTCAACAGCAAATTGTATCTATGCAACAAAAGGAGTTACATTTAACAGAAATTTAAGCGCATTTAGCCAAACACTTGACCGGATTTTTTCCAACTTAGGTTCCCTAAAGCAATTGGAAATTATGCGAAGGTAAAAAAGCATAGAATTGAAAACGATTTGTGTTGTGTGCGTAAATGCAGCTAGTACACACATACGTTGTTGTTGTTGTTGTTGTTGTTTTGTTTTCTCTCTTTTTTCTAGAAGTGTACTATGCAGTGTATACATGTACGAATATGTATGTACATAAATATGCATGTGTTTGCTGCATGCTGTGGTCATGATCCTTCAATGCATTCATCAGTTTAGTGTCACCTTTTTTGCATCTTGTTAAATTTAACCAGTAAAACTTTTACTTCAACAAAATGTGGTCAAGCTTTTTCTTGTAGCTGTGTGTGTGCCTGTGTGTGTGCGCTCGTGCGGTATATGCATGAAATACATAAATTATGCATGCAGTGTAACTATTTTTTGGTATTAAATTTGGTTTTTTGCTGCTGCTGCATAAAAGTGCGCAAAGCTACAAAAAGCTGAAGCAGAAAAGTGTTGCTGCTCTTATGGGATTATTTAAATTGTGTGGCTTGTGTGTTGATGTTGTTTATTTTTTGAGTATTTGAGCATTTGCCTGGAATACATACATATACTTTGAATTGTTTTTTTTTTGGTTTTTTTGTTTCTTGTTCCTCTTAGTTTTGCTGCTGTTGCTTCCGAGTGTGTTTTTACATATGTATTTTGCCGTTTGTTGTTTTAGATTTTAGTTGTTCGCAAAAAAATACCTTGCCAATTTTTGCTACTTCAGTTTAATAGACAGACAAAGAACGAAGCGGAGAGAGAGGCAAATATGGAAAGGGGGGGAAGGTGAGTTGAAGGCAGACTAAAGATGGATACTTTCTTTTGTTTTGGTGGTGTTGGCTTCATATTTTCTGCCTCTTTCACTCTCCCTCTGCTCTTCAGAGTTAAAAATTTGCTCTTTTATTTTACAGCTAGATAAACGGACAAAAAGAGAGAGACGTGAAAAGAGAGGTAAGAGAGCAGGTGTTAAAGACAAACTTAAAGATGAATGCATTATTTTTAGTGTGATCTCACTTTCTAATAGGAAGCTTAGTTTTTATTTATCCCTCCCCTACTCTCTCTCTCTCTCTCTCTCTATCTTCTTCCAATTGGTTGTTTGTTTCTCTTTTAGTACTTATGTGTTCTTGAAAAGAGTTGCAAATTTACTTCTTGCTTGCTGCAGGAAACTTATTTCACTAAAAAAAAATATACAAAATATAAGAAAGTGGCCAATAAAATATGCAGCCAGGCATTTTTTAATCTTTTGTTAACTGAAAGAAAAATTCTAAATCTCCAAAAAGAACTTGACGCTGAATGAAAACTTGCAAGTATTTTATTTCAATAGTCTTATGAAAAAACTTTTCTTATAGAGCAAATTTTATGCATTAAGATGAAGTTAAGCCATTTGCTTTGCCATTTAAAAGACTTCTGGTTTCTTTTTCTATGCAAGTAGAGATGCATTCATGTACAAATATAACACGCACAACATGAGTGGATGCGAAAAGCTCGGCCTAGGCCCTCCATGGGTTGTTGTGCCATTAAAAGTAAGTAAGTAAGAGATGCAAGTTT
The DNA here is from genome assembly GCA_958295655.1 of Palloptera scutellata. Classification (NCBI taxonomy): domain Eukaryota; kingdom Metazoa; phylum Arthropoda; class Insecta; order Diptera; family Pallopteridae; genus Palloptera; species Palloptera scutellata. Next base: position 3,007,942 of record OY282450.1, on the reverse strand, counting down.
TATGCTTTGTTTAAACAGTAAAAATATAAATTATTTTGCTGCAGCCTCTTTTGCTAATCATTCACTGCAAATTACTACTGGACAATGCTCGTACATGGACGGCATTAATGATTTGCTACATTCTATGGGTATATAATGTGGACAAACCCTAAACGCGGATTCACCCACCAACTGTCAAATATCTTATTTCAAATTTACTCTCACAATTTCAGAGTGCGATTAATTGCTTGCTGAAAAACAGGAGAAAGTGTGATACTCATTTGGCTAGTCCAGCCTTAAATCGTAATAGTTGACTTAAGAAATATGTATATATTTAAGAAGAAATATCTGTGTGTTTTATCAAAATAGAGAAAACTCAAGTGAACATATTAAAAGTTTATACAATTCCTTGATATCTCTTAATTTTTGAAAAATTCTTCTACTTTTTAATTTTGTTCGCTCTTTCCATCTCTTGAACTTTGAGTTTCTTTAAGAAACATAATCAAAAGTAAAAAGTTTTTTCCCCCCAAATACTGGTTTTTTTTTTAGATTCCCTTCTCAACTCAACTCCTACAATTTTTTCTTAGCCACATGACAACAATTGCTTGACTTGACAATATCATAATTGTCAACACTATGACTCATAAGTATTCATGCACATACAAAAACAAACACTCATACATACATACATAAACATAACCTTGACAAATCACTTTAGTGTAAGAGCAGAAGCTGAGCAGAAGAAAGAAGGAACCACTGCCTCCCATATTTATCCAGCACAAAATGCCAGAATAAAAAGGCCCAACAAAGAGGAAAGCTACCAGCAATTCAATGAAAATCAAAAGGGAAAGTGAGAGAGAAAAAAAATAAATAGAAAAATGGCATCAATTGATTTTCATTTGCACATAGTTACTCACACACCCACACATATGTATGCGTATTCTGTGTAACCAACACACTTGACTGCGCATAATGGCGACAATATGCTTTGTCAGTGTAAGGAGCGAGTGTGAGAGAGGGGAGAAGAGAGACACACACACTACAATAAACAAAAAATGACACCTTTGCAAACACTCACATTCACACAATATATTCATGCTATGATCTTATGATGCCTCGAATTTGTTAGGGATGAAACTGAAGCTGTAGCCAGACGGAAGCTGTGCATTTAACACCATGTTCTATTGAATGTATAAAAATCATTCTGATGTTTGTTTGACTGTTGGCTTCTGCTACTTTACACACACTTTTTACATACTTTATTGTATTGAATTTGTTTTTCATTCCTTGTCGGACAATGCCGAAAATATTCATTCATGCCTTTGAAGATTTCTTTAGAAAATTGTTAAAGTTCCGTATAAGCTTTGGTCATTAGCTTGGCCTTTCGTCATTTCTAATTTTGGTATATGTATGTTTTCATTATTGTTATTAGAATGTATTGTTGGGTTCAACAAGTAGTTACCTGTTAAAAGCTAATGGGGATAGGCGGACTTTGGTCTAAATTCTTGAGTATGGGCATGTGAAACATCAAATTGGTTATTCAAATAATAAGCCATAGAGCACATGAGGCGAATCTAAGAGACGAATGGAGGAAACTTTGAACTATTAAGATTTCAGCATCCCAGCAAAGCGCCATCCTCTGGAGTGATTTGAAGATAGGGCTCTCATCCTATCAGGTTAAGCATTTGAGCTTTTCAAAGAAGGACCCTAGATGTATGTAATGTTGACATAATTAAGCTTAAAGTTGAATTTGTTCTAGATTTGTCTATTGGCTATGCAGCGAACTATATTCGTTGGCAAAAACTTTCAAGCACTCAGACACCAACAAAAGTTGGTGTCTGTCGAACTTACAAACAACGCCCATCGAACAGCAAGCATCAGTTGAGTAGATTTTAATGTATAAAATTGATTTGTTGTGACAAAGTCAAAAGTTAAAAGATAAAAATAAAAGACATTTCTTCGAGTTTTCGACTTTTTCGAGTGGTAAGGAAATGTTGCACAAGTACTTAGAAATACATCATATGCACATGAATAAAAGAAAAGAGATGTAAGAAATGTGCCAATCACGTTCCTACACGCACTTTTAACCAAAAACAATACCAAATTTTCCGTGAACATGAAACAAGCAAAATATGAAATAAGAAAAAATTACGGCGAAAAATCTGTTTTGCTTTTATGTTGCGCGCACACATGGAACATGAGAAAGATTTGTTAAAAATAAAACAGTTTCATATGTTTTTTATTTATGTTTCAATTGTTTCAGCCACTACTCCTGCCACTACTCCTGCCACTACTCCTGCCGCTACTCCTGCCGCTACTCCTGCCACTTCTTTAACTTGAACTTTTTTCTACTACTACGTTAACTACTTACTACGTACGTAGCCGAATGTACATATGTATTTTATTTTATGAGTGCTTCTTTATTTCCATCTTCTTATTTTCTATTTTTGTTTTTGCATTAAAAATATTATAAATAGCACAAGTATGTATGTAGTCATTGTTAGAGAGAAGTATGTAAAAAAAGAGGAAAAGAAATAAGACAACACATGCCTCACGCACACACACACACACACACACGAATAATGAAGTTGTACTCGTGTGTCGTGTGTAGTTGAGCGAAATTGCTATTTCATCATACACGCTTACAGCAAGTTTCTATGTCTACGCTATGCCACGCCCCTTATAGCAAGTCATGCAGCCTGGCAAATGCTACATAGGCACCCACTACTCAATATAAATTTATAAATTTCCTGAAATTTAACATGTGCAATAAGTTGACTTGGCTCTGTGAAGTTGTATGTACAGTTACGGATAGCAGGATAGAATCGTTACAGTTGAGCATCGATTATCCGTGGCTCTATTAAACGGCAGCATCTATTAACCATGATTTTTAAAATATTTCCGAATGTGGTTTTTTACTTTTTTAACTCTAATCGGGATGGAAAACAATTTTGATGGAAATAAAAATAGATAAAAAATAACCTTTTTGTGATAAAGTTCAACTTAAAAATTCAAATTTAAAGTTTTTGTTTTTGTTTGTAAAATACTGCAAAAATTAAGCTATTTTAATGTCCGTAACTGTCGGTATGAATTTTTTCTGGTGTAGTAACACTGACTGACATTTCAATTTCTTCTCTAGAAACCCTGCAAATATTTAGAAGATTCTCGAAGAAGACCTATTTGTAGATCTTCTCTGCAATGAATGGATATAGTAGAAAACGTAGATTCTCATCGGGAAAATGGAATTTCTAATCGGTTAGGTCAGTTTTGGAATGCGTTTACATACTTACATCCGCACTTACACTCAGAGACTTAATTGGCCATTGTGATGTAAGGGGTTCGATAGTTCTGCTTCCGTTATCTCTGTTAGATTCCTGAAGAAGCTCGTTGTTAACCATTGGCGTCAGTTCGTCTGCATTGACGTAGGAAGTGAAATATCAAAATATTTATTCAAACAATAAGAACAGGTGGAACGAAACTGAGAGACCCAACGGAGGAAACTTTCTACTATAAGTATTTCAAGCATCCCACCAAAGGGCCATCCTCTGGATGAATTTGCAGATAAGACTCCCATCCTGTCACCAGGTCAGGTCTTCTGCATCATTACATCGGTGTAGTAAGCTTGGAGAAAAATCAATAATCGGGCAACCCTAAGTATTTATTGTCTATCTATCAGTTTCAGGTGGGTATGCCAATGTTTTACAAAGAAATAGTTGATCCTCTGAATTTCCTGTTATTTAAGAAATCGTAAAGTTTTTTCGCTCTCAAAGTGAAGCTTCTCAAAAAAAAAACTATAAAGTTCTTCTGACTACTCGGTATAGAAGTAAAATATCTTAAGCACTTTGATAACTGCACTTTCTCTCTACACCTGCTTCGTCTCACTATTGCTTACTAACATCCGCTCAAAACAAATACTTCTAGGTACATAGAGAGAGAGCGCGAGAGAGAAGTCTATTCTATTTCTATGTTGTGTTGAAAGTATATATGTTGGGTTTCATAGCGGGATCTTTCATTTCACTCTTTCCTCGCTCAAGAAATGTTTACGAAAAGAGAGCACTTATTGGTAAATGGGTTCGTAAATCCGCCTTTACTGTAGAGGTATTACTTGCCGACCTAGCAGCTATCGGCGATTATCATCCTAGCTAGTTTTTTATTTCGATGGCAACTCACAGAACTCTTCCGCATCAGAAAATGTTTGCATGGAATGTGCACACATACTCGTGCATAGCAACTAAACGAGTAAATGTTATTTTTTCCTATTTATAAATGAATACACTCATGTCAAATATACTTATGAACATAGATACACAATTTAATAAGTTAGGCACATGTACCCCACTATAACTTATTTATGCCATGAACTCTTTTGCCCTCACTCCTGTCTCGCACTCTCCTCCTCTTCCTTATTCACACCTCCTTTTATATACTTTTTTTTCCTTCTTTTCGCCGCTTTTATATTCATTGGTGGCAATTTGCATGACATGCTGAAATTTTCTGTTATTTATTAGATATGTTTTCTTAGTGTTATTAGTGATATGTTTCATATTGTTGCTCTTCTACATCTACTCTTCTTCTTCTCCTTCTCCTGACTATTGCTATTTATGTTGTTAGTCTTATGGACTGCAATATACAATTGTGTAGAATTTTGTTGCTATTATTTTGTATATTAAATGTGAGAAATTTCATCACTTTGAAGTGCACAAATATAAACAAGATCCCAATTCATTTCCGAATGTATTTGAAGTGGGCATATTTAGAAGCTTCAAGTACATAATTGCATTGAGCTTTAAATAAAACCAATATCTTATGTTCCTTATAACTTTATTGAGATTTATTAATGAAAAAAACAGTAAATAGCTTAGAGTTATTTGGAATGAAGTTTGGTCATGCTTGAAATGTGAAATGATTCAGTTCTGTTTGCTGATGGAAAGGTAAATTTGATTAATAGCAATAAAATCCAATGTGATTACCATAAGATTTGAGATATTTGGCATATATTGGTAAGGTCCCGGCAGCTGTAGAGCACATTCTAAATCTAGATGAAAGTTTAAATTTCTAACTTGATAATGAAGTTAAAATTAAGTAGTACAGTCAGTGGAGGGCACATCAACGCAAGCGTCGAAAATAGAGAGTATCGTTGAATCCGCAACAAATCATTCCCCTATTCCCCTATTTTAATATCCCTCCATTTCCTAGCCAATGTGAAGCTTATTTAGCATTGAAGCCATGATGAATGGACATAAAAAGAAAAACTGTACAAAATCGACTTTGACACATAACATTTCAAAGTTTTTTTTTTATCGATACATTTGCTTGCTACTCTCGGTATTCAAACACCTCACAATCTGTAGCTAGCACAACAAATTATTTTGTTTGTTTTAAAAGTTAAACTCTACACCTAGTACTTAACTGTTTGCAATTATCACTTGGTAACAAACACAAAGTAAGTGAGAGTGAGTGAGTGACGAAGAAAGAAAAAATATTTGATTGTCAATTTAACAATGGCATCAAACCAAAATGCGCAGCGCCAATCACAATGTGAAGATGCACAGCAAGAAGCAAAAGAAAAAAGAAAAACAAAACAATCAAGAAAATTAACGCAAATTACTGAAGAAATGAGTGAACATTTAAAACTTTACAACTAATTGCCAATAAAGTTACACTTTATCGCCTTGCGTGGCAATTTTTCCAAGAATTTTTCTGATTTGGGATACAGCGACGCTTTCACTCACCCTCTCTCTCTCTCTCTCTCTCTCTCTCTGTCTCTCTCTCTTTCTCTCCCTTTCTTAGCACAAGTAGACAAAAAGATATACCAATAAACCGTGATTCCTTATGCGTTCATTGGACTGTGTGGCACTGTTTCCTAATTTAAATTCTGAAACATTATTTTCCCACTCTATTTTGTTGCTCTCTCTCCCTCTCTCTCTCTCTCTCACTCTCTCTCTCTCTCACTCTCTCTCTCTCTCACTCTCTCTCTCTCACTCTCTCTCTCTCTCTCTCTCTCCCTCCCTCTCTCTCTCTGTGTCTCGAATAATTTTATGCACAGTGAATGAAAGCAGCTCACGCTCTTAATCATCGCACGAGTGATTGGCATTAAAGTTTTCAAAGCAACAACAACAACAAATAACAAAAAGAGGACAGTGCTGCGAGTGCTGCAAAAAAAATCTATTCATCATTGGTTAAAATAAATGTACGAGGTATGATAAAAAAATAACCGTTATTTTCAAAAAGTTTTTATTTATTCATCAACAACTATCTTGTCCCCTTCAAAGTAATCCCCCTCAGATATAATGCACTTATGCCAGCGTTTTTTCCAATACTCGAAACACTTCTGAAACGCGCTTTTTGGTATCGCCAACAGCTCCTGTTTCGATTTTTCTTTTATCTCCTCAATCGTAGTAAAACGCTTTCCTTTCATCGGTGTCTTCAGTTTTGGGAAGAGGAAAAATTCAGCGGGGGCCAAGTCCGGTGAATACGGTGGCTGAGGCATGATAACAGTTTTGTTTTTGGCCAAAAACTTACACACAAGCGACGTTGTTTTTGCTCAAAATTTAGCAATTTTGGAACAATCTTCGCTGCCGCACGTGTCATGCCTAAAACATCCGTAAAAATTGCTTGGCACGATATGCCAACATCATCAGCAACCTCTCTGATAGTGATTCGACGGTTATCCAAAATCATTTTCTTCACTGCGTCAATGTTTTCATTGACATCTTCTCGGCATCTTCATTGACATCTTCTCGGCCTTCCTTAAACCGGTTATACCACAATTGAACTTGTGTTCTGCTCATAGTAGACTCGCCAAAGGCCACAGTCAACAATTCAAATGTCCTTGCGCATTTAATTTCATTTTTTACACAAAACTGAATACAGTTTCTTTGATCCATTTTTTCGAATAGTAAAAAATCGAAGAGTACACCAAAACACGACTAACCTTTTTATCTGTCAAAAACAAACTGACAATCCCAAATGGTTGGTATTGCCAACATATATAACAGACATGTGTACCAACATAACAGAAAAAAAATGCGAAAATCGAACATACGTAACTCACGAAAACAACGGTTATTTTTTGATCACACCTCGTACATAAATGCTTTCGCTTTAACATAAAGTAATTTTTTCCTTTGAATCGTAAAATATGCCAAATATCATATTCAAAGGAGAAAAAGACATTCTTAACTAAATTGGAAGTTGTTTAAGTTAACAAGTCGTTAGTTAACTCATGAGTTCATGAGAAATTTGTATTTCAATTAAATTTTTGGTTAATATCCCACTGTGGCCCTCACAGCGTATGAGCAATATTAATTTCATACTTGCCCATATTCATCACGTCATATATGTGAGACTGATTTAATTTCAATTGGTAATTAGTAATTTGATACTTTATATGTGAATGTAAATCATTCACCTTACCATTACCATACTTGTCAATTGTCGTCAAAACTGCACAAATTATATTGAGTTCGGTTTGCAAAGACACAAACAAGACAAATAACAAATGCAAGCTCTGTTAAATGTGAATTTATTAATATTCTTCTGTTTGCCATTCATTTACTTTTGCTGTAAAATTGTTAGTAATTTTAAATACCATAGAAATTTGTGTCACATGAAGCATGAAATTAATTGTAACTCATACGACGTGTGAGAAGATTATTGCTTCGAAATAAATGACTAGAAACATTTTAATTGTGGCAATTGGGCAAATTCAATTGCTGTAATCTATGGAAAAGTATTAGAAAAACACAATCAAAATATATTTTCCATGCATGCATTTAACCATTATTATTCCTTTCATTTTCAGGACATAAAAATTTATTCTTGAAAGCACTGGAAACGATTTCTGCTGCACCATAACGTAATATACAAAAATTGGTAAGAAAATATCAATCAACTGCACTTTAAGCAACATATTGTAACATAATCACTCAAGATACGCGCATATATTTTTTAAGGAACTCAAACAAAAAACGTTTCAGAAAATATTATCATTTTCCACCTATTCACACATTGAAGGAGAGTGTACATTCAGTGCTTTAACAAATCCACTAACTAAAGTAACTTTTCATTTTAGGGCAACCTCATAAAACAATTAATCCGCACGCATTTTATATAAAAGCTGCCACGCAAAATTAATCCCCTACATCTCTGTGTACGAGTATTTATGTGTGGTATAAAATCTTTTCAAACTTTTCTGTCATTTTCAGTTGTCATGTTTCTCCATCACCGCAGGCAGTTTTTGCTATTACTAAACAGATTTTTTTTTTATTAGAGTGAAGTTTAGCACAATTTTGAAAATATAAGTTAGTTGTAATCGAGTAGGTAGGTATGTGTGTGTATGTAATAGGTTTACACATACATTTATAAATACTTACTTATATCTACCATAAGTATTCTTAAATGTTTTAATGTGTTCGCAGCATGCAAGATAAGACGGCATTGCTTCACAAAAGATTTACTACTTTAACATTGCATGGCTGCTTGCGCGCCTGGAGAAACAAAACAAAATAATAGCGAACAAATTTTAAGAAAAGGATCAAGCGAAGAAGAGTAAACGTAGCAAGATAAATTTTATAGAAAATAGCAAGACATTATTCCCATTCATATTCGTATACATTTTTGCTTGATTGTTTTTTTTTTGCACTGTTGTTGCTGCGAACGACAAAATTCCCAATCTGATGAAACAAATTCTGTTTGTCGACTCAAAGAGAACACTGCTACTTTTAGTGGTTTTGCTCAAATATTTGATGTTATAAAATTAAAAATAATTAATTATTTTGGACGAATTTTTTAAAATATGTTTATTTCTTTGTTTCATTGTTTCATGTTTCATTCGAAACGCTCGCCTCTGGCCTTAATGCACGCTTTAAGTCGCACTGGGCAATAATCAATAGCTGCACGCACCTCGTGCATTTGGAAAAGTGCTGACAGCACGAATCAAAGGAGTCTTCAGAGAATCAATGTTGGGGTATCTTTTGTGCCAAACCATGTCCTCTAAAACTGTCCATAATTTGTAATCCAGTGGGTTCATATTAGGCCTGCCAGATCGCCATTCTTCAGGGCAAATGAAAGCTGGCAAATTATTTAGAAGCCAGGTCTGGGTCGTCTTAGCCTTATGGGCTGGCGCAGAATGCTGCTGGAAAGTCCACGGCTGGTGGAACGGGGAATGGTTAAGTGGCTTCACAACAGCTTCCAAAACGATTTCTGGGTAAACTTTGGTCGAAGTTTTGACCCGTTGTTCGCAGAAATGCAAGTCATCAGTGACCACATCGTAAGAGACACGCCACCAAACCATGACTGATGCTGGGTTATGATCCTTTTCGACCAGTTGGATCAGTTCAGATGCTTCCTTAGATGACCGTGCATACACTCTATAATTTTGCTTATTAAATTTTTCCTGCACGGTCAACATTTTTTCAGCCGTAAACAAGATTTTTCTGTGCAAATTATCAGCGTGCTTCACCAAGAGACGTTTTAATTTTTCTATCCTATTTTTTTCCAAAGCTGCAGTTAACAAATGTCCGGTGCGACGTTTGAAGGCACCAAGTCCCAAGTATTTGTTAATGATTCGACTCATGGACTTTTGCGTGATATTCATCTCACGGGCCATGATTTTCTGTTTTCGGAGCGGATTTCGCTAAATTCTTGATTTGGCGGCTTTGATGATTTGCGGCGTGCGAACTGTTCGTGGACGACCCCCCGACTGGTGGCGGTCTTTGATATATCCAGTCTGCCCAAACAGTTTTATGCATCGGCAGACGAGCATGCGACTTATCCCAAGTGGGCGGAGCGTTTTGAAAATATCGCCCTTTTTCATTTCACACTTAAAAAGTGCTATAACAGCGATATGGTTCTCATTATCTGACCACTCCATGGTGAAAGCTGACACAGTTTTGAATTCCCGTTACAGACTAACGCTTTAGAGGTTAGCTTTCATAAACCATGTGGTAATAACAGGGTATGTTCAATTCTACTATTGTAATGGGTGAGTTCAATGTTGTAACAGTACTTATGTCCCCACTAAGTATTGTTGTTATTGGTTTCTCTTAGCTTAAGGAGCAATCCGAAATTGTGCAACTGCATACATACATTCTCGATTGTGTTGTTGTTAGTAGTTGTTGGTGATGTTAGAATATAGCCAAAAGGAGAAGAAGGAACACTGCAAGATCATAGAATGAGCAGAAGAAGGAGATAACAAAAATATTTATCGGTAAGACGAGTTCAAATTTAGATTCGACAGCGAACAACTTGGCAACTCTATAAATTTGCTACGAAAAATTTCGTTTTCAAAAATGGTCTTATGCCCCTTTCAATGAACCGCCCATGGCGGCGGTAACAGCGTCAAATGAATATAGTCGCAAATAAATTCATAGCGTAAAATCGCAACTTTGTCGTAAATTCATTTGCTTTTGTCTTTTGTAACTTTCCACGTAGGCCTTATTCCTCACCTTTCTCCATTTCCTTACCCTTGATAGGGCATAAGCATTCCGCTACCCGCCAAACTTATTTTCTACTACGACTACTGAACATCTTCTAAAGGCGGCATGAAAAGGCAGCCAGCAGCCAGCAGCCGCTCTTTCAGTTTGTTGTTGTTGTTCATGTTTTCGCCCAGCTAGTGGTGCTGCTTCTACCAAAAGGGAAGCGAAAATGTTTCCCTCGAAATTGCAAGAGATTTAAGTAAAATTTCATTTACTTTTGTGTTGACATTTAGTACGATTTGTTTTCGGTAAGATTTTGCTGCTGCAGCCGCTTACTTGCTTTCCTTCTTTTTAATTTCTGTTGGTATTTTTTCCTTTGCTTTTTTTGTTTCTCGGCAATGTGACGCATGTTCTTAAAAGAAAATAACAACAACAACAGAACAAAAATAGAATGATAACAACAGCGGAAATCTACTTTTTGACACAGATTTGCAGCGCAAAACTTTTCTCTTTTAAGCACGGAAGAAAAAGAAAAAGGAAAAAAAATAAAAGAGTTAAATTCTTTGCTCTGGTTTTTTTTTTCTTCGTTTTCTTTATATTTTTTTGTAGTTGCTGTTTTTTTCATTTAAGTATGTATTTTTTCCTAACTTTCAGCTCTGTTTTTTTTGCTTTACCCTTTACTTTACTTTACTGTCGAAGTTGCCGTGGAAACCTTTTAAGGCGCGTAATTTGCTCAAAATAGCAAAATAGAAGCTGCTTGCTTTTAAAAGTTATGTCTGTTTGTATGTAAGTATTTGCTAATACTGCGTTGTATGTCGTAGAAGTTAACGTTATGGCAACAGCACCAACACCAGCACCAACACCAGCACCAACACTAGCAGCAACATCAGCAGCAACAGCAGCTTTACTCTTTAATACTGTCAAGTTAAAACTTTATTAATTGACTGGAATTAGTCTTGTGAATATACCAGCGTATGTTAGAAAGAGAAAGTCATCAACATCATTTGCAGCTCTGTCCAGTCGGCGGAAGCTGACTTGCAAGCGCCTTCAGTTTTCTATGAAACAATGTTAGCCGCCACCGACATTTACTCTACGTGGAAGTTGAATGCTGCTGCAAATGTTTTTCTTATTTTTGCAGTAATTTCTGTGATTAATTTGCTGATTTTAGAAATGCCGAATTTAATGTAAGTACTTCCTTTCCTCCTCTTCTTTTCGTAATCATGGCAATACCTCAAAGCTTGTAGCAACAAATTTCTGATGTCGACTTAAATATTTAGTACATAATTAGAATTTGATTTCACTAGGAATTAGGAATTTCTTTTGATTTATTCTTGGTTGAGCGAGAGCTTTCGTCTTTCAGTTCGAACTTTCGAATAAATTTCTATTTTCCCAAAATTGTAATGATTTGAAGTAGAAATTTAACCCGTGTGTGGTAAATATTAATTAGCAATCATCTAATGTTTAATGTCTGCTGTTAAAAAAGGCTAATTAGCCTGAAATCATATAAATAAAAAAAGGCACATGCCAAATACTTTTGTGATCCCATTGACTTCAAATCTAATCGATGAAAGTACATTCAAATTTCTCTTTGTTGAAGCCCTTCTTTTTTGTGTTTGCAGAAGCAGTAGATGCAATCATTTAACGTCTGCTGAGCAAATTTACCCAAAAATTGTTTGTGCCAAGGTAACTGCGAACGTGCATACAGACACACACACAGATAATTCGATCCCACTCCCTCCCACTTGCGACGACGACTCGAGAGAATTGAGTGAAGAGTTACATATTGTTGTCAATAACAACATTCATTTCATTTATTTCCCTTCATGTTTTTGGCTATACTTTCCTACATACAAATAATTAATTTATTTTTCTGTATTTGTGTATTTGCTTTTTATTGCTGTTGTTGTTTCTTTGTTTGACATTGGGCATGACAGCCAACATGAATTTCATTTAAAATTATGAATTTAATATCTGCACAAAAGTAACAATAACAACTGCAATAACAGAAAACAGCACTTTGATCGTTGTTCAACGGCTCACAATAACAATAACAACCACAACCAACACACACACACACACACACACACACACACATGTAATTATTGTCTTCTCACCCTCTCTCAGCTGAACTCAACTCAACTCAACGCAACTCAGCCACTTCCTCCGCCGAAATTTTTCATGTCCCATGCGACATGCGACAAAATTTATGCGATAAATACAATGCAAAACATTCATCATCTCATATGAAATGATAATCATGATGTCGCATCAAATATTGCGCTTATTAAATGTTATTATTGTTGTTGTGGCTGTTGTCAATGTGTTCTATCTGCTGTTGCTGTTGCTGCTGCTGCTGCTGCTGCTGCTGATGATGTTAATAATAATGTTTACATTATCATCATCATTAACGCATCAGCATCTGCTCGTCATCAACAATAGCAGCAGCAGCAGCAGTCGCAGTAACAACAACAAAAGTAAAAGCAGCAAGCAATGTGTCCTTATCACTTTTCTAGATTTTTTTGTTGGTAACAGCCCGGGCCCGGGTGTATGTCATTTAATTTATTGCCTTTTTAGGGGAGGTAGGGCTCATATACACAATAGCTACAAGCTACTTATTTTTTCCAAATACGCACATAAGCGTGCGTGCATGTGTTTGTGTGCTTGTGTGCCTGTGCTGCCATTTGTAGAGAAAGAAAGTTGTTCGCTTTTGTTTCTTTCGATGCTTTTTGCAAAGTCACCAAAGAAAAATTTTCGAAAAGATAAGCACAAGTGAAAGAAAATATGCAAAAATCACTAAACTTTTATTTTATTTGTGTACAAAAAATAAAAAAGGCATAGGCGCAACGCACAATATAGGTACACAAATATGTTTTTTGCGCAAAGAACATTTCCGCTCCATACAAATAGAATAAGTTGATAATTTTTTCGTTCAGCATTTGGTGTTGATAAGACACATTGAATAAAATATGTGCCAGTTAGTTAGATAAGTATATTGCAAAATGAAATCAGAAAAAGCGACAAAAGAAATGCAGTACACTCTTAGGCTGCCCTTAGCTTCATACCTTCTATTAATTTTCTATTAATTAAGCTTATTTTTGTATTCTGCAAAATAATTAACTTCTACTTAGCTCAATGAATGTTCAAAATGGTGTGAATTTTCAAATATGTATGATGTTTGTAAAATGCGCCTAAAAATATGCCTTAACTTTAATATTGAAGTTATGATTTAATCGAAATTTCTCGCTTTCTTTATTGCTCCTATCCATCAACATCATCGCACAATGTTATTCGTTGCCCAAAGTGACTTGTCACTTTGATTTTCTACACCAATACACCCCCTTCATTTGCAATCCCATTTCAACCCTGCTACCCTGCTCCAACCCCGTTTTTGCACACATGAGTCCATTACTCTTGGCCGCCGCCCACATTATAATCACATGCAAATTCAGTGTTTATGTTTACCCACGTAATTGATGTGAATTTACTACGATTCATTTAGTTCGGCTCGTCGCTTCAACTTCAGCTTCAATTTACTTGTCTGGGGTTGTTGGTTTTTCGCAACAGCAGCCGGCCGTTTGGCGTTTTTTCAACGGTCTTTTACCGCATTAACTCACACCAAACCCACAATCTTCAATTTATGCTCAATCCAACATAACTTGAGACACTCGGGGAAAAAATACAGTCGAAGAAAATTAAAAGGGAAAGTGTTTTATTTTATATAATATTTTTTTTTGATATTATATTAGAGTATTGTATCTGTCGGGCAGTCTTAGTATATCGAATCATTGAATCTGATTCAGCAGTCCATCACACTCGGTCCATGAGATATGAAAACCGATAATAGGGAACAAAAGCAATTGATGAAGTATAATAAATCGGAGCACCAGTAGTTTTGGAGTAGTTTTGGAATCGTGGGGTTATGCTAAATGCCCTTATTGCAAGTATCCGGGCCAAAAAAGGACCTTATAAAATATGTGTTTTCAAGTTTTTGAACAGCTTGCGAATAAAACGAGCAGCCAGTTAGCAGTTAAAAAATATTCACCGATCTACTCTCGTTTATAAGTGCAATATTTCAGAGAGAACCCTTGTGGAAATAGAGACAATTTTCTATCTCTATCTCTGAATCATAATCGTTATTACTTAGCCCACGATTCACGTTCATAAAGATGCACGATTGTGATTTCAATTGGCGACTGATTTGTGTTCATGTTTTCATAGAATCCGAACGTTCGTGTACACGAGGTCATCAAAACACGTTCAAAACCTTAAAAACCTAAGCTCTTTACATATGTTACAGTATTTTTAACAAAATGCTATTATTTTCGATTGACTATAATTTGATAAAAGAAAGTATTATGGAAGTTATTATGATGCTCTGCTCTTCGCACTTACACAATACCGCTCAAGTGCACATCCTGAACTTATTATAGCATCATGTCCACATCTGAACCACGTTACATGTTTCTACTACTTAAACAAAAAAGATATTCCCACATTTTTAAATGAGTATCCACAACGTTTTTCATCGAGTGTTTCTCTTATAACAACCTCCTCCGGCACGACCTGATATTTCTACACACGCCGCTATTGGCCTTCAACGATCAACCAATTCACAAGCCAACGAAAAGAGCAGAAGCACTAACATCCAAAAAAGAAAAAGGGACAAACAACTTATGATCCCCCAGTTAACACTGACTTTATTATTTTGTCATCAAAAACGTTCAATATTTATGCAAGGTATATGGCATGTGAGATGGAGCAGGGCGGGGCAGGTTGACTCATCTTACCTCACTTTTTCGCCACTAAAATGAGCTGGACACGACCCAAGTGAATTTTTTATTTTTTGTGAGCTCACAATTTTCCGCTTTTTCATAGCTCAAACTGCGGTACGCATGCATGGCACTCGTGCGGTTAGGCAGCGAGGCCGCTGCCATTAATGCAAAAATAAAAGAGAAAGTGAAGCAGCAGCGGCAACAAAAAATAAACACACAAAATTTCTGTGTTGAAAATTGTTCTTTTAATCGCTTGAAAAACATTTCACGGCCATTTAATGAGTCACCGCCAAAAGTTGAGGCTGATTTTAATCTTCAACAGTAGCGGGAGACATACACACACATTTTAGCTTTCATTTCAGCACATCATAAGGGGAAAATCCCGAAAATGCTGAAATGGCAACACTCGACACTTCGATTTAGGTTTTATAAACATTTTCCTTTCCTTCATTTTCGGTATTTCTTGAAAAACGGCAGGTTCTGCACTCTGATCTCTGCACACTCTCTCACACACTTACACTCTTCCTCTCTCTCATTCTCGTTTGTCGTTTGCCGTTTTGGTGATGGTAAAGTAGTCGTTGTTATGGTTGTTGTTGTGCCTCTCCACACCACCGCTAGACTTTCAAGCATGACATGCTGATTTTCTTAATTCTTTTTTTTTTCGTTTGAGATTGAAAGGATTTGGAAGTAATTTTTGTAAAAAGCAACAACAACAAACAGAACATAATTGTTGTTGCTGTTACTTAGTTGTCGGTGTTTTTTTTTTTTTTGGTCTGCTGGGAAAATTATTTGTTTTTCTTATTTTGTTGTCTTTAAATTTTTGTTAAGGAATAGAGCAAAGTTTGGGTTAGTTGGTGATTGCTCCCCAATGAATTTTACTACGTACCGGCACTGTTGTTGCTGTTGTTGTTGCTCCTGCTCTGGGTGTGGTTGGTGTTGCTGACTGGCGACTGCTGTTGCTGCTGCTGGACAACGTAATTAATTTTCCATTGAAATTAAAAAAATAAGAATTTGTGGGAGAAAAAGTAGAAAGTTGTTGGTTTTTTTAAGCTTTAAGCAGCAGAAAAGCAGACGGCCGCTCGCTGGTCATCAGGATGACGACAGCGCCGACGATGCTATTGAAATTAAAAAATCAAATTGTCACGTAATTTCAGCATTTATAAGCAGCAGGGCGAGCGAAACGAAACGAAACATTTGTGGCAAATGATGAAAACGTAAAAACAAGAAAAGAGAGAAAAGAAACCATTAATGATTCACATTGGCAATATTTGCACACAAAAAGAAGTAATTATGTGCCAAAAGGAGAGCGGCTGGAGTGAGTGCGAGAGAGTGAGAGGGAGCGCTTCAATAAGCGAGGCAAATGTTGTGAAAATTAATTAAAAATTTAATTTGCAAACGATTTATGGACTCTTGATTTTTTCTCTGTTTCTTTCTTTTCTTTTATTGAATTTAAATGTTATTTATGCTTAATTTTCATTTGATAGAGTGCAATTACTTTTTTATAATTATTATTTGTTGTCTTTGATTATGCGTATATTTTTATTAAGAGTATATTTTTGTGTAACTATTGTTAAATTTAGTCAATGTGTATCACACTTGGACATTCTTCCATTGCCTGCGATTGCACAGATTTTCTGCTTCCCATATCAGGGATGATAAATGAGCTTTTCATTGTGTACCAAGTGGCAAACAAAGGCAGGATTAACGCTTTCCCCAGCTTAGGACGGTAAGATATAGATGATCTAAAGTTTTTTTGTATTAGAATGGCATACTATTGATTCAGTGCATGCTTTTCTGAGAAACATAAAACATAAAAAATATATATACTTTTGGGTTTCAAATTGTAGTAAAAAGTACATTTGTATCAAAAAAGTACAATTGTACCAAAAAAGTACAGACATAATAAAATAGTAGAACTACCTATATCAGCAATATCATCACTGTCCTATACATATATGAATACATGGAACAAATGAAACTCTCTATGCTGTTTTTCCATATAATAAGTACCATATATCATATTCTTAGAAAAGCCCTAAATTAAAATTTTTGTTTTTCACAGAGATGCAAAAGTTTATTTTAGCTGGAAGAATGATTTTTAATGCAGAATCAGAAAATGACAAGTACTTTGTGCAATTTATAAAAAATGTTATAAAAATTGTAGTGAAGAGGGTAACATTGTTGGATAATCATTGAGCACTCAAAACCGAGGAAGAGTCTTCTGGCACAGTCTTTCATGCTTGCGCCCGTGTAAACAGCCTCATTGAAAGAGAATTGTGCAATGGATTCTACCTCCAAAAGGAGTAATCAAAGAGGACACAATTGCTTTTGAGTTAAGGTTATCAAAGCTATTCTCTTTTTCTTTTCTAAGTATAACGCCCTCTTTAGTCCGAAAGATCAAATGTATTCATTACTAATTGAACTATTTGCATATCAAAGTGGAACATGCGGTGCAAATAAAATACGTGAAAAAAAACCGACCACTACGACTTCTGCCTCTTGCCACAAAGGTTCACACAACTGACACGCATACACTCACATATTCTTACTTTACTTTTAAGGGCACAACAGCCCATGGAGGGCCTAGGTCGAGCTTTTGCATCCACTCATGTTGTGCATGTTATATTTGTACATGAATGGAAGGGACCTACAGATTAAAGCCGAATCCGAACGGAAGTGAAAAGCGTTTCATAGCAATTTTTACTCTTGTACGTTTGCCATTGCCTGCCAAGAGGTGGTGCCGTGTAGAAAAATTATTTCTTCTACTTGATTTTGCCTGTGCCGAGATTCGAACCCCGAACACTCTGCGTAGCAGTCCAATGCACAGCGACCATCACACTCACATATTCAGCATACGCTAAGGTAAAATTAAAAACCCTCTCACTTTGCTGGCCATCTTATAAAATGCATCTTTTGAAAGCAGATTGCAATCAGTTTGAGTTGGCCGCGATTTTTTTCGTTTACACACGCACTCGAAAAAGCAACACAAAAAAGGAAATTGAAGTGAGGGGCTTAGTTGTAGAATAGTTGTTACCGAAAACGGAAAGGTCTGGAAAGAAATTCTTCGTTATTGAAATCGAACATGAAGTCATAATTTACATATACATAAGTAGTTGAGCATACCTCATCGTTGGGTGCAGATGCAAGTTTAAAGCAACAGAAGGGCACACACCTGGCACTAAAGGAAAGTGGCTTGCGTGCGTGAATCAAAACGCAGATCACACAAATAAATATGCACGCATGTGTCTGTCTCTACGTGTGCTTACCGATGTAACTAGCACATATACTTCTGCGTGCATGTAACTACTCGTAACTATTGCATTACATTATTATTAATGAAGTGCATATGTAAATTGAATTTCATTATATGACGTCAATTAAAGGCATGTAGCATTCAATCAATAATGTCGTTTTTAAAAGGCAAACAGCACCACTACACATATACATATATGCATGTATGTATGTGTGTATGAGTGGGAGTGCCTACGTGAGCGAAAATATAAAATCGCGCTTGACAAGGTAATGAGATGGCAAATGGCTGATAAAAATGTTCATTCGCGTTGGTCGTATCAATAATATGTACATATGTTGTAGTATACTCGTACATGTTGTAGCTACATACATGGATGCATTAAAAGTAGAAAATATTACGATACGAAACGATAGGATAGGAAAAGATATGGCACGGTACGGTGACTACTATGCGGAGAAGATACTTACGTTACGATGCAATTTAAAAAATGCATTTGGCGGGTAAATTACAGGATATACTTGCACTTGCACTTGCGCACACACACACACACATGCACACACATGCACACACATGCACGCATAAAAAACACAACAGTGAAAATGTCATTGATGAAATTGTATGCTTAAATGCATGGAAAAAAGACATGGATGTAGTACGTACGTATAACATGATGTCAGATGATATTGTGCAGACTGAATGTTAAAAAGTTAACACACTTGACAGTTCATGCACATGCTTGTTGTAGTTTTTTATAATTGGTTTTTTTTTTGTTTACAACATTTCTGCATGTAAGTATGTCCTTTATGTCCTTGCACTTGTGCATGTGAAAAGAAGTGGTGCGCATAACTACATTGACTACATTTTATGCATATTTCATTACGTACTCCACACTTTTGTTTGTACTTTGTTCTGGGTCGTTATTCAATTCATCAAATGACCCAATATTGAGGTTCATATGTAGAACCTTTCCCTTATTATCTCCCGGGAAGTTATAAATTTGGAATTAATCGTAAATGTAAGATTTATCTCTATGCTGATGCCTTCTCTCTTTCTTATAATGGCACACAACAGCCGAGGCAGGGCCTAGCCTGAACTTTTCGGATGCATTCATGTTGTGTGTGTTATATTTGTACATGAATGAAACCTACAGTTTTATTGTGTAATCCGATCGACGAATTGAAACAATTCAAGTGGTGCCTTGTAGAAAAATAGTTTTTCCTACTTTTTGATTTCAACCCCGGAGCAGGCGCACTACCAATTACACCACGGCGACCACACCATCAATGCTTTATGGTAGTCTGATTAAATAAAACTACTTAATTTTCACTGTGAGTACACCGCCGCTAAACAAATTGTAACATTTAACAACGAAGATATCAAACTCAAACGACATACAACAATTTCAATTACTTAACTAAGTACTTTCACAGTACTTTCCTTTGCTAGTTTTTAACACATTTACCATTTGCCATACAATTGCTTTTTACATTTAACTTGAATGAAATCTTCTTACAAAACTTATTTCTCACTAGAATCGCACCATACATAAGCCCCATTTTATTTTATGCTCAGAAACTTTCTTCCTTTGCCATACCCAATCCACTTTTATAGAGTAGGACATTTTCTTTTTTTTTTTTGTTTATTTTGATTAACAATTATGACTTCATTCTACTTTCCTTCTTATGAATTAAAATTTATATAATTTTTAAACTGCTCGGACTTTGCTGTAACTGCGTTTGCGTTTGCCTTTGCTTTTAGTGCCACACAACCCCACGCTGCTGCTGCTGCTGCTGCTGCTGACTGTGCGACCGGCAATTTGCTTTCTAGTACTTTTTCCCCGCTGCGGAACTGAAGGAGCAGAATCTCTTTTTTTTCTTTGTAACCTTTTTTTTATAGTATAAGTATGTAGTTTGACTTTTAGTTTTTAATTCCTTGAGTCTTAATGGCTTCTTGTTATAAGTTTTCATTTCTTGTGATTTTATAAGTTAATAGAATTTTCAATTAAAGGGTTTTTTTTAGTTGTTTCAGAGTACAGTGAAGCAAAATTTGCTAATTTTGTATCCAATGTAATTGAAATCTGATTACAATTTTGGAAATTTAATTACCACTTCCTTCTTTACCGTTCTAGGATAAGCTTTGTTAAGTACAACCTTTAGAAGTAGCTTTTTTTTGCAATTCGCATTTCGAGTTAACATTTTTTCCAGTTTTTTGCTTAGGCTGTGGTTATATTCAAAGTTTACTCGGCGAACACCATGGAATTGTTGTTGCCCGAACACGAAAAAAAAGGTTTTACTCACTCTCACACCGAACACGATATGCTGGATGAAATGTACACCGAGCATGCCGAGTATTCAGGGTGTCAATGAGTTATTCTACAAAGAAAAGAACAAAAATGTATGTAAAATTGAAGGAAAAAATGCAAACCTTTATTTTCATATGCAAAAAAGCGAAGTTGCGAACTTTTTTAGTTCTTAAAAGTGAATATTAAATATATTGTTCATAAAACTATTGAAGAAAAATCATATTATTTTCAATTATATTATTAATTGCACTCTTCATATTTATAAAATGGTTTAATGCTTTTGGTATACCATTTAGTGTTGCCGTTGCGCAAAAAATTGTAATACAAAAAGAACTGAATTTCGACAAAAAGCAACTCTGTAACGAACACCAATGTAACCACTACACACAGCACCTGAGTAAAATATGATGTGTTCGTCGAACAGCGAACACCAGTATAACCAGCAGCTGAAGATCCGCTCAGCAAAAGTCCGAATTAAAACTTAATTACAGCTATTGCAACATTCTGCAAAGTGTTTCAAGTCTGAGCTGATTTTATTATAGTTATTTTATTTGTGATAAGATTGTTTAAGACACTAAAAGATATTTTTAAAAAAAATTCCTTATTAATAATTGATTATCATATTAATATTTACAAAAGTTTTACTACTTGCTTTTGCAATTAGTATAGTTTGGTACCTATGCAACACTGTTTTACCAGCACTAAAGTCTCTTCCACAATCCAATTCAACTCGATTGTTCTGTAATCTCGAGAGAACATTACACTTTAAATTGGAATGTCGTAATCCTCTCTTACTCTAATTTTGACTGCTCATTTTGTAAATAAGCACAGAAATCACACAGTCTCAATTTCCACATAGCAATATTATTGCCATATTTATTGAAGTAGTACTCAATCGCATGACGTCATTACTTCGTTCTCTCTACTTATAGCACCATCTTAAAAGCTCTGGCCCATTGAATACTTTGTGAGAGCGAAGTATACGAGCTATATACAAAGTATATGAAGGAGAGAGGTGCTATAATTGCAATTATAGCATACTTAATTTACAAAAAAAATGTGTTTGATTGGTTTAACGTTTTTAAAAAATAAAAAGAAATAGAAAAAAACTTGCTACGTGTTATATACTAACTAATGTAAATCATTTTTTTCTCACTGTTTTACCGTTTTATCTACTTATCAATTCTCTCTTTGTCTTTCTCTCATTTTGTTGAACATGAAATTACATTTTACCCGAAATTTAAGGTAGATCCTAAGCCTCACCCTTTGGTGGGTGTATCCACCGATCCGATTTCCATCAGCGCACTCTTAAAAGGATGAATTTCTTCCTGAAATCTGATGTCTTGCCCCACAGTCTCGCAATGATAGTGTTTCTTTAGAAAATTATAATTAAAAAGTTGAAGTTAAAGCGTAGCAAAGTAAAAATCTTTAGCAATAGCATAAAAGTCTATAAAGCGCGTGCAGGTTTTACACTGATGACATTCATAAACGCATACATACACACTAATACATGCTTACTAACACAGTGTAGTTACATACCCAGTTCCACTGCTGTTTAAGTTATGGTATGTTTGCCACGATGGAATGTAAAGAGCTATACTCAATCGGAAAGAAATCTGCATCAAAGTTCTTTGAGTAGAGCTTTGGAAATGAAAACCAAATCCACCACCGTGAATGAAGGAAACGATAATAATAAATTCAGCAATCCACCACCGAGAACGGCGGCAACAGTGAGCGACACTTGCTGCATAATGATGATGATGATGATGATGATGACGATGATGATGATGTGCAAGCGAGAATTACTAAAAGTGCACCATTACAATTAACTTATTAAATGAGATTTGTACAATTCGCAAGCTAAGACAAAAATAAAGCTATTTCAATCGAAACTAGCAAGTAGTAGTGAGGAATCATAGAATCCTCTGATATTCTAGGTTAAGATGAAGCCAAGCATTAAGTGGAGAAAAGAGCTGAAAGCGCGAAGAGGAAAAGGAAACATGCTCGCAATGCGCAAAGTGATTTTCATAGCATCTCTAAAATAATTATTTTATAATTCAGTTAAGAATTGTGAAAGCGCTGGAGCGGGACGCGTCGAAGGGCGAGGGTTAAATGTGAGTTAGACATGGGGTGTGCAAGGCAGAAGTGAGTGCTGGGTGTTAAACGGAAGCGCTAAAAATGCGCATAAAAGCTGAAAAGGGAAAATGTTTCGCTTTCTTCTTTTTTGCCGTTCGTATCTAGTTAGAAGTTTTCTCTCACTCTCCCAGTTTCCTACAATCTCTGAGATTAGCGCGCGCGTAAAACTCAATTCACTGCACTGCAATGCAGTGGCCGAGGAGTTTCTTTGAGCTTGAGTAGCGACATTTTAATTAGCGAAATTGATTTGAAATTTATTGCGCGCAAAATTGCTGTAGCGAAGTGTTTCACTTGGAAGTTGTTATTGTTGTTGCTGATATTATTTGTAGTATTATTGATATGCTAATTGAAAAATAAATTCTCAACTAATATATTTCTGCATGCGTTTAACGCTCTCAAATATTTTTTCTCTTATATAAATATTATTCTTTCTTTTCCAGTTCCAGTTGGCAGTTGGCAGTTGGCAATTGGCAGTTTTTGTTGTTTCTGTTTGTGTGGCACATTAGAAACATCAGCAGAAGGACTTAAAAGTAACTGAACACACAACGTGTTTATTCTGTGGCGCTACATTGTAACGAGCGCTGATATTTTCTGTTGTTATTATGGCGCCAAAACTGACGCCATTTTCGCATCCGGTCTCTAAACGACGTCAACAGAAACAGCAACAAGGACAACAACAACAACAACAACAACAACAACAGCAGCAGCAGCAGCGCAAAATAATGGCGCAGTATTATAACGTAAAAAATTGTAGTTCATTGTTTTGGATTTTTATCATCACTTCATGTTGCACTTTAGCAACGGAAATAGCATCCGTGCGAGCACAAGGTAAGTTCTTGGCTGTCCTTCCTCCACTTCCCCCAACAGCAACTAACTTTGTTTTTATTATTACTCTTATTTATTTTTGCTTTTCTTCGAATTTTATCATTAAGTTTAGTTTTAAATTGTTTCACTTGGTCTGGCAAGAGACGAGATTGTACAGATCTTTTTCGAGCACTTGAAAGAAATTATATATCTACTTTAAACACTATTTTAAAAGCTAATCTATTGACCTAATGGCAACTCCACTCCATCCAATCATCATAACTCGAAAATGAAGTGACTTGTCACTAGAGGCGATTATCTTATTAATCTCTGTAGAGGATAGATAAGATATTACTGAGCACAAATTTGTTTGCAACGCCCACAATTAGACGTCGTGGGTATGAACATTTATATACTAAGTATGTATATACAGTAGAATCGCGATAATTCGTACCACGTGACCAAACTGTTGGTCCTTTGAAAACATCGCTGTAATTCGTAAAATTCCATACTTTTTGGTCCCTTCTCTAATTTGTATTTTTTTTATCAATACAAAGTCGGTTAGCCTCTCAATGCAAAGCAAACTTATATGGAACTATAGTTCGAAAAAAATCAATTATAGAGGTAGCTTTTTTCTTAATTTCGTGGTCAGTTTGTTCGTTGCTTTACCAGAGTTGTGTGAAAAAAGAGAGTGTGCCGTGAAACTAGCAAACAATCGAGCGCATAAAACCTTATCAGTATTGAAAAAACAAAACATAATTTCCGCCATTAATAATGGAGTAAAAATAATTGAAGAGACTACAAAATTTGAAACTGCTCCATCAACGCTTACACTAATAGCGCTGTTCTAAACAACAGCAAAATTCAGGCTTTTTTAAAAGTTATTCACTCCGACTGATCTGCGCATGATCTATTCAACCAATATACATCCTCAATTGGAGTTTAATTCGCACGTATGGGCTGGAGCTTTACGAACGCAACTGGAGCTCCTGGACCGTATCCAACCATCGAGCGATAAAGCTAATAGAAGACAGTAGAGTTTCCAGCTCTATTGACCCCTTGGAACATCGTCGGAACATGGCTTGCGTCTCTCTGTTTTATCAATATTTTCACGGTACACGGTTCGTCTGAGATGCGCAAGCTGATGCCGCCAGTTCGTGTGTTCACCAGAACTACACGAACAGCAAGCGAAACTCACGCCTTCCAAGTAGACACGGTGTTCCACCGCACTGCGCATTACAGAGAAAGTTATTTTATCCAGGTGCCCTCTGTGCATTGAGTGTAGCAAAAGAAAACATTTTTTTTAATAGTGTGATTCAACTAAATGAATAACAGTTTTTCTTTTTTTTTTAATTTTGAAGAATAGTTTTTTTCTAATTTTGACAAGTTTATCTTAAATTGGCAAAAAAAAACTTAATTTCTGATCATATTTTTTTTTTTTAGAATTTTACAAAATAATTGTTTGATTTTTGCTTACTTAAAATTAACAAATAAAAGTTTCTAGAATCTGCTAAAGAAATTGATTTCTGTTTAAATTTTTCTTTTTTAGAATTTTACAAAATAATTGTTTGATTGTTTCTTACTTAAAATGAACAAATAAGAGTTTCTAGAATCTACTGTATTCTTGCTGTTTTGCGCTAGCTTTCGTCACTTTTAAGTAACAACTTACTTTTCTTTTTTTATAAATTTTGATTTGCTTAAAATTTCATATGAGTTTTCGAGTAGTTTCGATAAGCGATGGAACCAACGATCGCTAATGTTTTAATTTAAAATACACAGTTTATGAAAATTCAAATATTGAATCAGTAAGAAAAATAAAAGGTATAGAAAACTCCTAAAAATAGCATGTGAGTATTACTTAGAAAAAAAGGAGCTACTTCAAAATTAACAAAAGCTGAAAAAGACAAAATTTTTTTGAAAATGTCAATTTCAAATCAGGCGCGCTTGAAACGTATGTATATACATATATTTTGTCGGTCGTCATGTAGAATAAAGCATAGAAAATCCGTTCCCTGGTAAAGGCATTTCAAATAATCGGAAATAGGTTAAGTTCTGCAAATGGTCACAATCAGAAAAGGTTTAATTTTCTAAAAATTATATTGAAGGTACTTCTTAAGCAAAATCCAGTATACGAGTATTGTATTCAAATAACCTTCAGAATGATTGTAGTAAAAATTCTTAACTTCTGGCAATAACCACGCCTACCTGCCATACAAGTCAAATATTCAAAGAGCAAGCCCGAAGGAAACAGTGAAGCAAATTAAACCAAACGCTGCGCCTATATTTGAAATGGGTCAATAAAATAAATATCTGTTGTGAAAACTATCAATATTCTATCGTACATTAAACACGATTACCTGGCATATATAATATATATATATATATATATACTCGTAAGTACATACATAAGTAAAATCTTGTCGTTCGAAAATTTCAAAGCAAACTAATTTTTGTATAAAATCAATTAAGTTATATATATTAAGTAAGAATAATAAATAAAGGGTGATTTTTATAAGAGTTTAGTTTTCGAAAATGAAAAAAAAACAGAAATTTTACAAAAGTAAATGAAATTTTTATTTGGACCAATCAAATCAATTCCTGCCATTTACTTTCTAAAGATAATTTCATTTAAGTGTTGCCCGCTGCTACGCTTCAAGTGGACCATTCTGAAGGTCAAATTTTGGCACATTTTTAACACATTTCGGCCGCAACCTCACCAATGAAGCGTTCAATGTTGCCTTTGGCTTCCAAAACAGCAATCGTGTTTGGCTGGTCCCTATACACAAGAGACTTAACATAGCTCCACAAAAAAAGTCTAACAGGGTCAAATCACACGATCTTGGTGGCCAATTGACTACACCAAAACGTGAGATTTACTGCTCACCAAATTCGCCTCTCAATTGATGCATGGTTTCGCGTGCAGTGTGGCATGTGGCATCGTCCTGTTGTAACCACATGTTGGCCAAGTCCAATTCTTGCATTTTCGGCCAAAAAAAAGTGTTATAAGCGAACGGTACTGGTACTTTTCTCCATTGACCGTAACGTTGTGGCCTTCATCGTCTTTGAAGAAGTACGGCCCAATGATGCCGCCTTCCGCCTGCCCATAAACCGCACCAAAAAGTGCCTTTTTCGGTAGCTGGTAGCATTGGTAGCTGCTGAATTGCCTCTGGCTGATCTTCACTTCAAATACGGCAATTCTGCTTATTCATGTATCCATTGAGCCGTATCCAAAATGAGCCTCGTTGCTGAATGGACCTAGCTTGCGAAACACTTTTTTCACAGCTCCTGAATTTTGATAATAAATCTCAATAATTTGCAAACATTGTTCAGGCGTAAGTCTATTCATTATGAAATGGCAAACCAAACTGAGCATAAATCAAGTGACAGTTGTCACAGATACCAACTCCGAAAAAAGTATTGTCAGATTGAAAACCACAATTCTAGAAAAAACACTCTTATTTACCTTATTTCATGCAAAACCATCCAAATATGATATTGACCACCACCCACTGTCAAATGCAGATGTATTTTAGTCCTGGGAGCGTCTAGGGTATATAAAATTTAAACGAGCACAAACTGAGCTATCAGGGATTTTTACTAGTAAATTTGAAGTGTAATAATTGACAAACTAAGCAACCGAGTTTTAAAAAATAATGAAAATCGTTAAGGCAGCAAGTGTCCGGTAGCAAATGTTTCAAAATATTATTTAAATCAGATCTGTCAATTCAGCGAAAATTCAATTTATTCAACGTTTCTGAACATGCGAAACATTTAATTATAAACTTAAATTTAAATGTTTTTCCTACCTCTAATTCATTTATGCACTTAATAGCAAATAGAGAGTGAGATCGAATTTATGACCATTAATGTATTAAATAAATAACATAAAGTAATTAATATATTGATTTTCTAAATACGGAAACTAATTTAAAATCCGAAATGAATAAATAAACCACAATTCATTTAAAACGTTTTAAATAGCCACAGCACAAATGCAAGCTCATACAAACACACCCACACACACACACAAGCGCTTTCAAAAACATGCACACACAAATGCACACTAAAGCGGTAAAAAATTAACTTTAATTGAAATGCATTTTTATCTCTCTAACTGCAAAAATGTTAAAAACAATTAAAATTATTGAATTTCTATTCAAAAACAAGTGTGTTTTTTTTGCAGCCAAAAGAAAAATTACAGGTCAAAAACTTTAAATATATTTTTGTTATATTGCAAAAGTAAACCCAAAGAGAAAAACATAATATTTCAGAAATCGTGAAAAAACACCAAAATAATCAAATGTACCCGCAGCTCTCGCTACACTCGCGTTCTCTCTCTCTCCATTCGTCTCTCTCCCCGTCTCTCAAACACACAAAACACAACACACATTTAACACACATTGCTAAAATATACCTCACAGACACACTGGCACTTGACAAAAATAACAGTTTTCCCAATTGCTATGGCTGTGTTTTGCTGTTGTAGGCAGATAACTTCGCGGTGTTGCCAACATAAAACATAATAAAAACAACGAATACGAATATTTTGCAACACACTGTTTTCTTTTTGATTTTTGTTGTATTCGAAACGCGCTCGCAATCAATCGAATCGAATGCATGCGTACATTGTACATGAAAATGTTCACTTGCTGCATAAAGGGAAAGTCCTGTAGTACATATGTAGAATACAAAAATTGCCGGTTGTGACTAACTGGAGCATACGCTAAACCGATTGATTTATTCTAGAAACGAAGTGAAATTTTCAGGAACCTGACAAACCATGTAATTTACTAACTGATAAGTAATTGTATCTAAAGGGTGTTTTTTCCAGAAGTGTGGTTTTCAATCTGGCAATACTTTTTTCGGAGTTGATCTTTTTGACAGCTGTCACTTGATTTATGCTCAGTTTGGTTTGCCATTTCATAATGAATAAACTTGCGCCTGAACAATGTTTGCAAATTATTGAAATTTATTAATTCAGGCGCTGTGAAAAAAGTGTTTCGCAAGCTACGTCCATTTAGCGACGAGGCTCATTTTTAGCTCAATGGATACGTGAATAAGCAGAATTACCGTATTTGGAGTGAAGACCAGCCAGGGGCAATTCAGCAGCTACCAATGTAACCAATGATGGGCAGTCGGCATCATTGGGCCGTACTTCTTCAAAGACTATGAAGGCCACAACGTTATGGTCAATGGAGAAAGGTACCAGTACCGCTCGATTATAACACTTTTTTTGGCCGAAAATGCTAGAATTGGACTCGGCTGCCATGTGGTTCCAACAGGAAGATGCTACATGCCACACTGCATGCGAAACCATGCATCAATTAAGAGGCGACTTTGGTGAGCAGTTAATCGCACGTTTTGGTGTAGTCAATTGGCCACCAAGATCGTGTGATTTGAACCCGTTAGACTATTTTTCGTGGAGCTATGTTAAGTCTCTTGTCTATAGGGACCAGCCAAACACGATTACTGCTTTGGAAACCAAAACCAACATTGAACGCGTATTTGTGAGATTCCGGCCGAAATGTGTGAAAAAGTGTGTCAAAATTGGACCTTCAGAATGGTCCACTTGAAGCATAGCCGCGGGCAACATTTATGTGATTTTATCTTTAAAAATAAATGGCAGGAATTGATTTATCGATCCAAATAAAAATTTCATTCACTTTTGTAAAATTTTTGTGCTTCTTTTCATTTTTAAAAACTAAACTCTTATAAAAATCACCCTTTATATATAAAAATGAAGATATGTTATGTGTGTGATGAATGATCTCGGAAATGAATAGATTTTTTTCAAAAATTCAAATTTCATGTTAAAGAACATGCTTTTCTGACGGACATAGGCTATTTATCCGCCCACTGCCACGCCCGCAAAAAGAGTGAAATGCCTATAACTTTTGAACCCCTCAACACATCCATAAGGAATGTATTTTTATTTCATATGTTTATTGTCATATTTATTAACGAAATCATTTGTTTTGATACAATTTGCTTATCTTACCACAAGTGAGACAGTTTTTTCTGAAACAAAGCGATCGTTCCGTGTAAATTAGTGAACCGCGTATAATTTGGATTTGAATTTCTTACGATTTTTCATTATTCATGAATTTCATTGTTAAAGCAGAAGTGTTTGGTGAAGTGCGCTGCTGGATGTACTCAATTGAGTGTCAGAAACGTGGATTGCCCCATGCACACATTCTCATTTGGTTAGTCAACAAAATTACACCAGATGAAATTGAGTAACGAGGCGGTGTGGTGCATTTTTTCATTTTCGATACATGAACGTTACCCAACCTGATGTTTTGATTTCGTATAAGTCTATTGATACTGCTACGAATGAAGAAGATGCGGTTAACTATCTTACAAAATTTTTAAATTCTTTGGATTTAAACGGGATTACCGCCGCATAACCTTCAATTGAAAGTCGGTGCGACTATTATTATGCTTCGTAATTTGAATCAACCGAAACTTTGCAATGGTTCGAGGCTTGCTATGGAAAAATTAATGGTCAATGTTATTATAGCAACTATCTTCATTGGAAAATTCAAAGGTGAAGACGTGTTAATACCACGAATTCCGATGATTCCAACCGATTTGCCTTTCAAATTCAAACGTGTACAATTTCCAGTGCGAGTTGCATTCGCAATTACCATTAATAAAGCGCAAGGTCAATCTTTGGAAATTTGTGGTATCAACTTAGAATATCCAGTATCCAGTAGAATATCCAGACAATTATACGTAGCCTGTTCACGTGTAGGCAAACCATCAGTATTATTCATTTATTGCCAAGATAATAAGAAAACTAGAAATGTGGTTTTCCATAGAGTTTTACAATAAAACTGCTTTGAATTACTTTTCTAAATATGCACAGTGACACGTACATGGGGTCTGCTAGTGTAAACTGAAACTGAGAGAGATAACATGCGGAAAAATGTTAAGATGATGTTCAAGGCTAGAAGTAGCCTTTTCTGAAAATAGCCGTTTACGTCAATATCGTAGTTCTGTATGAGCGTACACGTCTCTGTCTCTCTCTCCCTCTCTCTCTCTCTCTCCCTCTCTCTCTCCCTCTCCCTCTCTCTCTCCCTCTCTCTCTCTCTTTCTCTCTCTCTCTTTCTCTCTCTCTCTCTATCTCTATCTCTGCACCCATTCAATGAGAGCAATTTAAATTGTTAAAGCTGCCACATTTGAGAAATTTCCTCTCACGTCACCAACTGAAATCTTTCAACTAAACTGATTATTCGCGACTGTGTAGCGTATGTATAATAAAAATATAACCAAAATATACCGTGAACTGTGAACTAGTATATTCATATAATTTTTTATTAGCTCCACCTATGACGCCAACACCAACGCCAAATGTTGATCAACAGAAAGAACAAAAATACGGTGACAGCAAAAATTGCAGCTTATACAAGGCAAAGTGTGCGTTCTTTTCGTTATTCCTACGTTTTTTATAGGTATTGTGTGCAACAACATGCAATTTCATAAAAAAAATGTAGAAACATGGGTTTTTTTTTTTTATTTTATTTAAAATTTTCAACCAATTTCCTCGCCGAGCTAAAAAGTGAATTCTCGTGCATACCACTTCGCTAAATGCTATTAAAAAATAAATGGCTGATACTAAATCTATGAATCTACACGTAACTATTATTGTTACTAGGAGCGTCACAATTTTCATTTAGTGAGTGCAGAAATTGATCAGTTTTAGTAACAAGAGAACGAATATACATATAGAGAGAAAGAGAGTGGGGGAAGTAATGGAATGGAGGTAAATTGGATGTCATTGGTGTGTAAAATTATTTGGTTGCATGGCATGCTTGTTTATGTGTCATATTGAAAATATTGACAATCATAAAAAAAAGAAACGAATATTTCAGCAGATTGAAAAACTGTTGAAAAGTAATTAAAGTGACACGTTTTCAATGCTATTTTCGGAGAGGAGCATGTGAGAGGAGATTCGTGTGTTTCTTTATTTGTGCTTTAAATTATAGGAAGTGATTTTCATCAAATATCTTATAAGATCAAAGAGGAGTGTGTCAGCCTCGGCCGGAGTTTTAACTTTTTTCGCTTGTATGCTTTTTAAGTTTAAGAAACGTGGAAGCTCATAGCAAGAATGATATAAAACAGGTTGGGCATTTGCTTGGGTAGTTTTTTTTTTTTGATATATTCAACACTCAGGGTGTACCCCTATGAATGCAGAGCATTGTGTTGAATGGAAGGAAGATTGATAGGTGAGAGGAAAAAGGAGGGAGAATGACAGAGTGAATGTTATCACAGAGGACACCGATAAAGAGATAGGCAGCCACAGCCATTGTGGCAAGTGTTATGCTTTACCACAATGAACTTCATTTTATCAGTGTCGAATATGACCGCATGTAGCGCCAAAGGCCAAGCTTTTCGCATCCACTCATATTCTGCGTGTTATATTTATACATCAATGGAAGGGACCCACAGTTTTATGCCGAATCCGAACGGCGAAGTGAAAAGCTTTTCATAGGCAATTTTTACTTTTGTAGGTTTGCCATTGCCTGCCAAGAGGTGGTGCCGTTAATTTTGTTGTTGTTGCATTTTTTTCCCCTTATTTTTTTTTATTTCTTTATTTTTATTTATTTTGCCTGTGCCGAGATTCGAACCCCTGACACTCTGCGTAACACTCCAACGCGCTACCGCAACGCTACAGCGACCACAGTTGTCGCAAGTGACTAACCAATAAGAGCAGATTAAGCCGCAGTTAAAAAGTGCTATTCTATATTTTCACTTACCAGGCGTTAGATCTCGTTAGATCAATTCAGTCTCTTTAAGTACAAATTACTCTCTGTAGTAACAATTTCGGGTACTTCTGAGAGTACACTTTACAAAATACTCTAGCCACTATACTCGCATCACTAGTTGAATCTCTCTCTGTTTTTGCTTTTCAACATCAAGTATTTCGAAATCTTTTGCAAACAATAAACTTTTATTTTGTTAAAAATTTAAACAAAAGAAAGATTTACACAACATTTCACTTTAGACGCACACGAAATTACTTTAAATAGCATGTGAAGTACAACATATTTTCAATTAAAATGCTTTAAATTCCTTTTGTATAACGAACTTGAAGGAGAAGAACAAAATCTGTATAGGGTTGCCAACTGCAGATTGGTACATACCGACACATGTACTCACTGCAGTTCGCTTATGCGAAAATTAAAATCAAATAGTACAATTAAATTAAGAATCGCTCCCTTTGACCCCCTCCCCCCGCGTCCCCCACCTGACTGACTCGCTGACTAGAACACGCTTTTTGCTCCATCCACTATTCGCTATTTGAATATTTCCAGCAGAAATCATTTGAACATTTAACTCTACATGCATAATAAATTTTAAATAGCAGCAAAGCAAGCAGCACCATTCAAACAATATTTGTACTACGAACAGCGTCGCTACCACTTTCCTCACCATCAGAAGCAGCAGCAACACGAGCCAAACACTAACAACGCCAACGCTGCTGGCAACATCATAAATTGTTAATGCTGCAGAAAACACAAGATGTTGCTGCTGCTGCTGTTCGTTTGTTCGCTAGCTGTTCGCTTGCTGTGCATCTGCTGCTACTGCCTCTGCTACTAGCATGTTCGTTGAGGTTAAATTCATTTGCTTGGCACACAAACTTGATTTGCTTGAATTGTGCGCTGCAGTAAAAACTTTTGTTTTACTTTCTGAAGACATCGTAATTAAATTCAGACAGTAGCGTGTCGTGTGCATATTTGCATTTCTGAAGTTACCATTGCATAGACAACACGATAGATATGAGTGATATGATGCATTTTTAAGTGGAAGCATTTTGTATAAATCTTAGCACATACTTAGATGGCCAGTAACGTATGAAAAGAACAAGTAACAGTCACAGTCACTCTCAAATGTTGACAAGATTCGGTAATCTCTTTATTGACTTCTCACTGTATTTTCAGTGTTTTTTCTTTCCTCGAATTTTTTTTTGGTGTATGTATGTATTGTATGTATGAATGTATGTATGTATTCTAACAAAATTGGTACTTCTTTGCTAGGTAACTTGGTAGCTATTTTTCCAATTTGTTAATTTTTAGTAACTCCTAACATGAGTTAAAGCATATTTGTGTTGTTGTTTATTGACAATACAATTTCTTTTTTTCTTTTGCATAAAAAGAAAAACATGATTCGTAACATTCTCGGTGGCACCGTATTTCGTGAGGCTATTATTTGCAAGAACATTCCACGTTTGGTTAGCGGTTGGGAAAAGCCCATCAGTACTGGTCGTCACGCGCATGCTGACCAATATCAGGCTACTGATTTCGTTGTGCCCGGTGCTTAACCACTTTAATTGAAATATTCTACACAAATACTATAAAAGTATATGGAACATTTGAAGTATCTTCAACAATAATTATTTCTTTTTGGTAAAATTTTTTCGAAATTTAGGTAGACAGAAATGTTGTAGAGTGGCAACCATGATTGTGAGTAAACGTAAGAAAAGAGTAATATCATAGAATATGTATGTATGTATTAGTGTTGCCCAAAGAAAAAATATGCAAATATTTGGGGCATTCACAAGATGTCGAATTGACTGTGGTATCAGTTTTTCGTAAATCCTGTCTCTTTTCATATAAAATATATTAAATTAGTTATGTAAATCCAGCTCCTACTTGACTAAGATTCAACTTAGTTCACACCAATTTTATCGGAATTTTGTATGGAACAGTTGTGTCAAACCAGCATTCATGGCACTACTATAACTGTGTAACAAATTAAAAATCATGGCATCCTAACCGGGATCCGTTTGCATAGGTTCATAGTGCATATACAGTAACAAAATCCCCTGAAGGAACTTTGTAAAGTCAGCTTCCTTGTAGGGTCAAACCAATCTATGTAGTGCACTAAATTTAATAGTTTTTGAAATAGTTTATGCAACATCGTCGTGGTCGCTGTGGCGTAGTGGTAGACTGTTACGCAGAGTGTCCGGGGTTCGAATCTAGGCACAGGCAAAATCAAAAAAATAGTAGAAAAAATCATTCAGAGGTGGTGCTCTCTCGGTAGGCAAACGGCAAACCTACAAGAGTAAAAATTGCTATGAAAAGCTTTTCACTTCGCCGTTCGGATTCGGCATTAAACTGTAGGTCCCTTCCATTCGTGTACAAATATAACACGCACAACATGAGTGGAAGCGAAAAGCTCCGCCTAGGCCCTCCATGGGTTGTTGTGCCATTGAAAGTAAGTAGAAAAGTTATGCAACATCTAATTTTTAAAGTGGTGCAAAATAAATGCAGTTAACCACTTTAATTTAATTATTCTATACAATTACTATAAAAATATATGGAACAGTTGAAGTATCTGCTTTCAATAATAATATTCAGTGAAACTATCGTCTTGTAATTCTCATCTACTATATATAATATTTTTCACTTATAGGGATTTTGAAATATCACAAAGATCACTAACGAATTTTAAAATAAAGTATGTCTAATTTGGAAGATATGTATGAAAATATATTTTTTTTTTAGGTTTTACATTTTTTATCATACAATTTATTTATTTATTTGTTGTTTAATATAGTAATTAATGCTAGTACAACAAGAAACATTTTTTTTAATTATAGTAGGTACTAGCCACGAACCGAAAAGTGCCGTTAATTTTCACATAGTCAACTGGTTACAAAACTGAAACCATTCGATTGGTCTACAAACTATTCTAAAACATCTTTATTTCAATTAGTTGAAGTTTGATTGGTTTACAAACTATTCCAAAACCAACTAGTTGAGAAGATATGCAAGCTTGGACAATTCACTTGCGGCTAGAGAAATACAATGTTAAAGAAACCAGTTCGCGATGAGGAAAGTCACCAGAAAAAAGTTTTATGTCTCGATCTGATAGATACGGGAATCCAATCAGAAAATTTTATAATATCTTTAAATGGAAACTATATGGTATTTGCAACTACATATATCAGAAGAGTGTATCTATATTCACCACAACTGCCATTTATAACATTGTAGAGAACGCTTACATAACGGTTTGCGAGCATTGCATATGCAATATATTGAAATATAGAAGCTCTCTGCTCTCTTTGCTCATCTCTTATTTATAATCACAAATATTTAAAGCATTACTTTTTATTTTAATTCTACCATGGCTGGTTTTCCGTTCCGTTTTTACCACTGGTTTATGTGCATGGCGCAATACAACTCGGTACGGTTTTTACGATATGGCAGACATCTCTCTTCCTCTCCACCTCTCTTTATTTTTTCCACTCTTATCATATCAACACAAATCATTCTTTTCCATGCACACCCCTTTCTCTCTGCACTTCATAAAACATTAATACCTTATTTACAGTATCATGGCATTTCTCTCTTATCATCTCTCTCTCACTCCACTCTTCATTCCACGTAAACTTCATGTGAAAATAACCAGAACTTAAACATTTTTTTAATAACAATGAACTTTCTACACAATTTGACGCTTTCATCTGCATTCCTCCCGGCACTGTAATTTTCTTATAATAGCTGCTACTTTAATTGGAGTCAAGCTAAACAAAGAACGAACTATACCTTACCTACCAAGCCAACAACTCATGTTACAACAATGTTTATTAACTAAGTTAGTCATGCTATGCGCTACTGTTTTAGGCGGCTAAGGTGACCTTAACCTTCATTGATGTCGTGCCATGACTACCTCAATGTAACAGGTCCTGGCCGACTGCTTGGTATGAGGGCTTCTCCATATGCTAAGCGTAGCTTCTTATGATGATATTTGTTGATGTCATAGGATTTTGTTGCTGTTCTGGCTTTCATCAGCAATTTTATTCGACAACAAGAAGCTAAAGGGGAAAAACTGAAAACACGTGTAGGCACTAAACTGTGCATGTTTTCTATTTCTTATCATTATTGTCTTTGCCAGCATAGTGTTGAGTGCTGTGCTGTGTCGTTTGTTTCATGTGCTCTGCTGCTTACATAATAGTTGTGTGCAATTAAATTAAATATTTAACTTAATTACACTATAATGCATTCATGCTGCATATATCATAAAATGTGCCATGTCAATTGTGTTTTCTCAATAGTGAAGCCAAAGTAGCAGCAGCAAAATCTTAAGAAAATTCCTAAGAAAGATTCTTGCATGAATTTCTTATGTTCCAATCCTACAACCAACCTTTCTACCTACTACCTGTATATGAGCTTTGCTCTATTGTCAACTAGTTACAACGGCAACAACAACGGCATCAGCAGCAGCAGCAGCAGCAGCAGTTGCCAATTTAATTTAATGAAGTTTAATTGAGACGACATGATTGCATGTTCAAGTAACTAAAAGCTCCTTTGTGCCGTGCCTATTCTTCAGTGTGCACAAAATTATGATGAAAGCTTTAAATTGTCAATTGTATTAAAATAATGTAAAGACATGTAATAAAACTTTGTATATTTGTATGCAACAATGACGTGTTGCAGCGGCTTCTCTATTGTGTTGGTAAGTATGTGTGTGTATTTGTTGCCATATACAATTTTGAAAATTCCTTACATGTTCGAAGGAATGTAAAAGTATGAAAGTTGAGCAAGCAAGTCAATTGAAAAGTGTGCATTGAAAAGTTTTATTGTTTTCCCAAGATCAACGTTAAGTTCCATGTAAAGTAAATTGAACAAAGTATTAATGCATTTCTGTTTTTGTAATCAGTTTTAATTAATATTCAAGTTTTACCATATATGTATTATTTACATTGATAAAGAGATTTGACAATAAAAAAATTTTATTCAATTTAGTAATGCCAGTTTTCACACTTTTACCTGAGTTTATGAACAGATTCAGAAATCCATTTTCCGCCGATTTTCGTTAATTCTTAGAAACTCTAAAACTCTAAATTTCTACCGAATTTTCTCTTATTCAGTAAAAAAGCAAATGTACAACAATAAAGTGAAAGAGAATCGCAAAAATAACGGCGGTACGACTGAGGCTGGGCGCAAATATCGGCTGAAAAATCTCAACCTTTGTAGATCTTCACTTATGAAACTTTACTTAAAGATTGAAATCGCTTTACATATAAATTCATTCATAAGCGAGTTTACAATTATTTTGAAGGGCAACATTTACACTCTAAAGTCTTGTTGTTATTTTTTCTGCAATTCGAAATCCGAAATGCATCAAAGTGCTCTAATTTTCAACTAACTGTTTCTCTTCCATATATCTACTTATTTTATTTTTTACTCTCTTTGTGTTCCAATATTTGTACTCTCTCTCTAAATATATGTAAATATGTATATGAATGTTTCTACTCTATTTATAAACTAAATTGACGCGCATAAAAATTAAAATGTAAAAAAAATTACACTGAACAACAGCAGTAGTGCGTTGGACTGTTATGCAGAGTGTAAGGGGTTCGATTCACGGCACAGATAAATAAAAAAAAAATAAACATAAATAAATAAAAAAGGCAACAACAATAAAATTTCTACATGGCGCCACCTCTTGGCAGGCAGTGGCAAACCTACAAGATTAAGAATTCCCTATGAAAAGCTTTTCACTTCGCCTTTCGGATTCGGCCAGTTAATTTAAAATTTCCCCCTGAGTCACCATTCATTAAAATAAGTAAGCTAAAGAAAACGAAAGTATTTCTAGCTTGCTATCTTAATTTGCTGATTGAACATGAGAGCGCAGCAGGCTTAAAGTTATGCTCAGCAGCCACAAAAACAAATGCATAGAAGCATAATCAAATATGTAGGCTCCATAAATGCCCCGAAGTGATGGGAAAATCAGATGCAAAGAACAATCAAGAACAATTACACACAGCATGCAAGCACGCACGCAACATAGCAGCCGAACAATTTAATGAAAAAGTGCAAAAAGACCGCTCTGCGATCTTGCAACAGATTCAATTTCTGCACCTTCGCCTTCAGCACAGTGATCGTTAAATTAAGTGGATATTTTGTTAAACATGTGTACGCCTTGTGCGCGCCTCATTCTCTAATGAATGCGAGCTTGAAGCAGGGCGAGTGCAAGTGCGTGTGTGTCAGTGTTTCTTGTGTTGCCACTGCCACTGAACATAAACAACTTGTAAACTATGCTGCTTACAAATCACACGAGCAGTGGACGCACAAAAAAGGGAAAATCAAAAACACACAAAAACACGAATTAAATGAACATGTCTCCATGCATCTTTCACTTTGTTGCGAGTTGTTGCTGACAGTACGAGCAACGAAAACAACAGCAGTAACAGCTGCACATGCGCACAATTGCGCTGTCGCCTCTAATCTATGCGCAGATGGGCAAAAGCTCTTAGGTATGAATTACTTACAACAGAAACGAAAACCTCAACTCTAAATATAGATAGCAGTGATACTACGACTTACATACATATAGGTACATAAGTACATACGTAAATTGATAGTTTTAGTTTTTCTTTTTTTTCAATTTTTTTTACTCACTCGACACTTAAAATAGGCAATAATTTGGAAAAATTATAGTATATGTGCATAAAAGCAAGCTAGCGATGACTCTGGCTATCAGCATTGTCCATGTTTAGGGCACGCAAGCAGGCAGGCATGCAGGCAGGTAGGCAAGCAAACCCATCTTAAAAGAATTTACTGCGTTTCGCTTTGTTTATAACGAGAAGAGAAATCTTGAAAATTGCATCTGCTTTGATTGAATTCTAAGCATTCATTTTGCAAGCCTCAACGACAATGAAATCTCAGAGACACTAGAGTCTAGAAATTTGTAGGAATGTGTTGGAGTTTAAAGCTTGAAACTTGAATAAATAAGTAACACGTGCATATTTTACTGAAACACATTCACACATATTTTCATCCATATAAGGTGAGGCCAAGTCCATATCTCCAAGCCCAAACAGCCGAAGTCTTGATGAGCCAAAGGAAGCAGCATAAAAACAATCTGTGAATTGATTTGTTTTTACCTTCGTTGTATGAGGAGCAAGTGATGAGCAGCATTACCTGCAATACATATTTCAATTGAAATTGAAATTTTCCCACGACAGTTTTGATTTATTTATTTTACGTATAGCTCCATCGTTTTTGTAGATGTGTCTACCCAAACTACTTAGACTTAGAATATATGGCGTTAGATTAAGAAATTCTCTCGTTGTTTATGAATTTTTCAAATAAGTAATAATAAGAAAAGTTGTGACGAATTTGTTACGCTTTCGGTAATATGGTTTACTGGGTATTAATTTTTTGCACTCTAGTATGACTTAATCGCGTATGTGGATATGTGTGGAGAGTAGCGGAAGTGCTTCTTTACTTTTCTTATTGCTTTAGCAGCAATAAGAGCACACAAAGCAAACGGCCATCTGCCTCATAAGTTAATAAAAATCGGACATCACTTGTTCTCTGAGTAATTTTTGGACACAAATGTTTCTGGCCTCTGAAAATTAATTAGAACTTCCTATAAGCATCCAGAAAAACAAAAAAGCAACGGTTTCAAAGTGCATCTTTGGCAAGCGCTACAATTTTTCCCGTCGGGCAATGCCATAGAGCACGTGAGATGAAATTGAGACCCTCACAGGCGATTTCGGTGCTTCTAATTGTTGCTTCAAAGTAGAATTGCTCTTGAAATTTACTCCATTTTCATTTACTCTATTTAAATGATAGATATTGTGATATTCATCAGCAGCATACGTACATAAATACGTTAAGACTTGTATAAAACAAAATAAATATGATCTTAATTTAAATAGTTTTTGTTGTTTGGGTTTTTCTAATAATGATAAAAAAAAACTTATAAGAAAAAATATTAAATGAGCACATTTAAAATCAAGCACCACAAAATTAATGCGCTCTCAAAAAGCAATTTAAAAGAATTTTATGAACTAGAAAAACTCATCACCATAAAGGAAGCTAGAAACAAGCGAACATAATTTCCTTTTAGTTGGAAATCAAATCACGCAGCAACAACAGCAACAACAGCAAGAGCTAAAACTATATACCACGTGCAACTACTGATGTTATTGCATACTACTGCTGTGTCGTTGAAGCTGTTGTCATTTGCCATTAAAGAAATTAAAATTGAATTAGCAATTTCGATAATAATCCTTTCGATGTACAGACAAAGTACGTTGATGATGTCTTTTCTATTTGATTTTTCTCTCCCTTCCTTTTTCTCTTTCTCGCTCTCTCTCTCTCTCTCCCTCTCTCTCTCTCTCTCTCTCTCTTTTGCGGCTGGGAAACGTAATAAACTAGAAATACTTTTTCCGGTATAGTTAGCAGCTCGCTACAATAACACAGCAAATGTCGCAGACACCAATTCCAATTTTGCTGTGTTGTGTAAGTGTAAGCGTAAGCGTAAAAAAAGGCAGCAACAACAATAGTATTGATGTGGAAGAGAATCAATGCGAAATGAGAGAAACTCCTGCAGCAAATTGGGAAATTTCAAAGAGCTTCAGCTCCGACATATGCACATACAGTACAGCTACAGTAGCTTCATTGATAGGGTATTGTTCTATATGTATGTTCTTCCTCTTCTGATGATGGAATGTGTTTTCTTCTGTTGGATTTTGTTATTGGATGTCAACACGATAACACCAATGGGCAAAATGGGCGACATAACCGTTATTCGAGTACTCTTTCGAGAGCACTTTCGGCTCCTGTTCTCTCTCTCTCTTTCTCCATGAATATGAGACATGACAGCAATTGCTTATTGGAGTAAGACAAATGGAAATTTTATTATGACAAATGAGCAAAAGTACTAAGAAAAAGATTTGCGTCGCATTTTTCAAATATTTCTTTGTGAAATGAAACGCGATTGCGATAAATTGCCAAAATTCAAATGTGCAAAACGGAAATGAAAGCAATTTTGCACATACATATATCGGAAGTACCATACCAGAAAAAAAGACAAAAAAACAGAAAACCAAAGAAGTAGAAGGATTAAAGTTATGAGCTGCCAGCATATTGCCATTTGCATGAAGCAAATTTGTTTTTACTTTGTCAATATATGACAAAGAAAGTTATGAATAGGTCAAAAACTTTTAAGTGAAACAAACAGCAGTATTTTGCAAAGTTTTTGAGAAATATCATAAAATTGTAGCGCCAAACATACTGGAATTATTTCGAAACACCATTGAAGTACATAGCGTAAAAGGTAGTTAGGAATTTGCATGTGTGTTTTGTGTGGCAACAAAACCTAATATTGAGAAAAATGCACAAACATTTAAATGCCATCAATTTGGAGCAACAAATGTGAGTGCGTTTAAAATGCTAAAGCTATATTGTTATTATTTTTGTAATAATAATAATATTAGTAATGTAATACATTTGCTCAATGCATTTTCCCTTATCACTCTAAGAATAAATCGCATTAGATGCAAATTAGAGAGGTGCCATCGAGTCAAGCTTTTTTCATAAGAGGATCGGCTACAAGCAATACCATCCGAGACATCGCCGCCGGTCCTCTCACATTCATCTCATAAACTCTAAGACACTAACAATTGTTTACGTTACAGTGAGAGAGATTTTGCTCGATACTTTAATTGGACACGTATCCGGGAAATGTATTATGTACTATTTTAGTTAAATATCTGGCTAGAAAATTTTAAATTCTTAACCTTTGAATAGAAGTTAATATAATTTAAGAACGGTTACTCGCACCGATAGCTCTATGGGGAAAACATTGTCGATTGTTGCTTTATTCTGTTCTATATCTCTATTAGATTATTTTGCAGCTAAGCCTAAAAATTGCAATAACTGCAATAAAGACAAAGTTGAAGAAAAAAAACGATGACAAACAAAAAATAATCCAATTGAAAATAAATGGCCCAAGCAGTGCTACAGTACACAATACACGTACATTGTAGTCAGATTATGCCAGATAGAAATGGCAATAACACCATTAACTATCCGCTACCACAAAATCAGCAACAACAACCACAAAAGTTAGTGGTGAAAAAAAATGGAAGAAATATAGTAAAAAGCAACCAAAAACACGTAGAAGAAATTCAAATGTCAACATCAATTGCAAAATTGTGAAATGACATGCGAATTGTGACTGCCACTGCCAGTGCAGCTGCAGCTGCAGCTACAACCAACACTAGGACTTGTGTTTTTGACTTCCTAGACGACATAGCATACATACTATACATATGTACATATGGTACATAGTAGAAATATAGTTGCATGTAACTAAGTAAGAGTATTTTAACTAACTTTGTAGTAGTTTCTGTTGTTGTAAATATGATATTTGATGTTATTTTGACTTGGATTCGCATGATTCTTACTTACTTTATCGTTCTTTTTTTATTCTTCATTTTCTGCTTAGACATATTGCGTTTTTATTGTTTTCAAGTTCTGTTCGGTTTTGGTTTTGTTGTTGTTGGTGTTGTTGTTGTTGTTGTTAGTTCTGTTGATATCCAATATTATGAGGCTCTTGTTCATATATCTCTGTATGTATGCACTTCATTCTTGTCATCATTTTTGTTTTTGTTTTCTCATGTTTTGTTCAACTCTCAGCTCCTTCATCTCCTTCAACATCTTGTTGACCAT
Source organism: Palloptera scutellata (assembly GCA_958295655.1). Lineage (NCBI taxonomy): Eukaryota > Metazoa > Arthropoda > Insecta > Diptera > Pallopteridae > Palloptera > Palloptera scutellata. The sequence goes on along the minus strand of OY282450.1, from coordinate 2,964,797 downwards.
AATATCTGTCGTTTTCATCGTCATCGTGGTCGTCGTCATCATCTTGATAGTTGTGTGTTCTTCGCAATGTTTGTCGTTTATTGCACTAAGCTGGCTGCATTCTTCTTCAATTCTCTTCTCTTCTGTACAGATCAGTTATTGTTGTCCTTTAGCACAAACAGAAAAATAGAAAAACAGAAAAACACAATAACAACAACAACAACAACAACAACAACAACAACAAAAACGAACACAAAATAAAAGAAGCTTTTAAATTACATTCATTTTACATTATAAAAATGACCAATGAAATATTCAATTTGTTATTTTACAATGTGTAGTTGACATTGTCTTTTATACGTAACTTCTTCTCATGCAATATGACAGTTTAAATAGTATCCTTGTATGTATGTATGTATGTATGTATGTATATATGTAGCAGTAGTATGGTAGAGTTGAAGTAAGCGAGCAAATAGTAAGTACTCATAATAGAAATAACATGATTCATTATTAAACAAACAAATAAAGAGCAAAAGATATTATCAATGAACGAACTTGTGCAATACTTAAGTGCACCATTTTTATTCTGCTTGTATTTCGAATTAATAATGTAAAAGAAATTTATTTATTAGTTATTATTTATTATATATTATTTTGAAACTGGATATTCTCAACAATCAACAATCAACAATATGATTGAAAAATTCTGTAAATATTCAGCAAACGAGTTGTGCATACTTACTTACTTTTATGCACCGGTAGACGAACATGCGACTAATCTCGAGTGGGCGGAGCGTTTTGAAAAGGTCGCCTTTTTTCATTTCACACTTTAAAGGTGCTATAACAGCGATGCGGTTCTCATTATCTGACCACTCCAAGTGAAAGCTGACACAATTTTGTAATTTACAGATTAACGCTATAGAGGTTAGCCTTCATAAACCATGAAACCTTGTGGTAATAACATGGTATGTTCAATTCTACTATTGGAATGAGTGTGTTCAATGTAACAGTATTTATGTCTCTAATAAGTATGTAAAGGGTGATTTTTTAAGAGCTTGGTCTTTGAAAATTCAATTCATGCATGGTTTTGCGTGCAGTGTGGCATGTGGCATCGTCCTGTTCTTGCATTTCGGCAAAATTGGTTCAATTACGGTCCATTGACTGTAACGTTGCGGCCTTCATCGTCTTAGAAGAAGTACGGCCAAATGATGCCGCCTGCCCATAAACCACACCAAACAGTGCATTTTTCGGGATGAAAATAAAAAAAAACCGCTGCTACGCTTCAAGTGGACCATTCTGAAGGTCCAATTTTGGCACATTTTTCACACATTTCTGCCGGAATCTCACAAATGACGCGTTCAATGTTGGTTTTGGCTTCCAAAGCAGTAATTGTGTTTGGCTGGTCCCTATAGACAAGAGACTTAATATAGCTCCACAAAAGATAGTCTAACGGGGTGAAATCACACGATCTTGGTGGCCAATTGACTACACCAAAACGTGAGATTAACTGCTCACCAATTTCACTTCGCCTCTCAATTGATGTATGGTTTCGCGTGCAGTGTGGCATCGTCCTGCTGGAACCACATGTCGGCCGAGTCCAATTCTAGCATTTTCGGGCAAAAAAAAGTGTTATAATCGAACGATATCTTTCTCCATTGACCATAACGTTGCGGCCTTCATCGTCTTTGAAGAAGTACGACCCAATGATGCCCCCTGCCTATAAACCGCACCAAAAAGTGCATTTTTCGGAATGCATTGGTAGCTGCTGAATTGCCTCTGACTGGTCTTCACTCCAAATTACGGCAATTCTGCTTATTTACGTATCCATTTAGCCAAAAATTAGCCTTGTCGCTGAAAACAATTTTGCGATAAAAAACGGATCGAATTTTGATAATAATTTCAATAATTTGCAAACGTTGTTCAGGCGTAAGTCTATTCATGTTGAAAAGGCAAAACGAAAAAAGGATTATGTCAAGAATCACAAGTGAACTGTCAAAAATATATAAGTCAAAAGCCACGTAGCAAAAAAAAATGAAATGGCTTGCAGCAATCTCGCTATCTTTTGAATAACCTGATTTTTAATCTTGCTTTTGACATTTTTCATCCATTCTGGGAAGATACAAGCACCTCGTCGCCTTTGTCCTAGCATCAAGGTGCCGTGGTGTAGTTATTAGTTCGTTGGCCTGCTACGCAGATTGTACGGGTTTCAAATCTCGGCACAGGCAAAATCAAAAAGTGAAAAAAACTAGTTTTATACACGAAACCACCTCTTCGTAAGACATGGCAAACCTACAAGAGTAAAAATTGCCCAATAAAAGCTCGCCGTTCGTTTTCGGCATAAAACTGTAGGTCCCTTCCATGTGCAAATATAACACGCACAACATGGGTGGATGCGAAAAGCTCGGCCTAAGCCCTCCATGGGCTGTTGTGCCATTAAAAGAAATAAAAGGATTATGTCAGCAATATATGTATAGGCATAGAGTAATCGTTTTAACCTCCAAAAGGTGTAATAGAGAAGGAAACAATTATTTTTCCGTTACTTTTATTTATATTTCGCTCTTACAGCAAATTATCTGCCTTTTATATTGCTTCGGGTTATAAGCAATTCATTCTCTACTATAATTAAAGCCATATTAAATTAATATTTTCATATAAATTTTAACAACATTATCGCGTGGTTGCTGTGAGCACAAGTGAAAATATATAAATCGAGTCGGGCAAACCAATACAAAAGCATGCATGCTAGTGTGTGTGTATCTGCGAGAGAGACTTTGTAATAAAAGTATGAAAAGTAGTAAGAAATTGAGCAGCGAAATCTTGGTTACATGAAAGCTGAGAGTCCACTAACATGATTTGCATTGACAAAATTGCTCTCAAACTTCTCCCGAATTACACTGTTCGTCGATAGTTCGTAAGCTACACGAAGAAGTACACTTTGTTCGTGTGAATAGAAAAACCAAAATTGCCCTTCATTGATCTAATTGAAACCAATGGGAAATGCGTCAAAGAGAATTTGTAATTTTATGCGTACTAAAATAGCTCTAGTTTAATACTCTTTTGGGGAGCAACTCAAACTGTACAACTGGGAACTGTGGCACACATACATACATTTCTGTGCAGAGGCATATACATATGTATGCAAAACTGTAAGTTCTTACATACAACAAACTAGCATGCAAACATTTTTAAACAAATAATAAAATGAAGACGAGAGGGAAAAAGATTCAGAACAAGTGTAAGGGAAACAGAAAAAAAAACAATTTCCATCTTGAATTTTCAACACGATCTTCAACTTTATGCGATTTTAAATTTTACACTTTACTACACTTGAGCGAACAATTTTTGACGTCCATACTGGGCTGTCACAGGCAGCAGCAGCAGCAGCAGCAAACCAGCAGCACCAACAACAACAAGAATTAGAGCAACAGTAGCAAACCCCTAGCCAACGTAGAAAGTGGTAAGTAGTAGTAATCGTAGAAAGCAACGCCGGTGCCAGCTGCAACAACAAAAACTCTTGTCCAAAGGGTAAAAATTTCCTGCACTTCAATGCGCGCTTATTGCGTTCATCATAACCACTTCCGTTTCCTCCTCTCACTACTACATGCACACATACAACTTCCACCAGCACTGAGTTGCGTTTACGTTGTGTTACGTTACGCTGCCTTGCAAAAGTGAATTTCATTCAATTTTATTTTTTTTTATGTTCATATCATTTCTTAGAGTGTGCAAATTTTCATTTCCTTTCAATTCTTTCTTTCATTTTACACCAAATTTTCAACATTTTTCATTTCTTTTCTTACTATTTTTAAAAATTTAACTGTTTTTTTTTCATTTTCATTTACCATAAATTTATCATTTTTGTGACTATTAAAGTGTATATTTGGGAAGATTTTTCTGTTGTTACCCTCTTGGTCTAACGAATGATGACGATTTGGATATGCGAGTACTTTCCACTGACTCCAGATGGCTAACAAAATTACTGCACCACTTGGGGTGTGGTTGAGTTTGTCATTGAAGACCACATTGTAAGGCAGTGTATGGATTGTGTGTGTGTGTGTGTGTGTGTGTGTGTGTGTGTGAGTGTGTTTGTGTGTGTTTGTTGGCTGTCGGAATCTTTCTTGAATTGTATTTGGATTAAAGTGCGGGTAGTGAGGTTAAACGCTTTCAAATATAGAAAGTAAGAAGTCTTAAGAAAATTGCAGATTTCTTTCTTTCGTTTTTGCCTTCTTTCGTTATTCTTTTTGCGTCTGTATTTCAAGGATTTTCTTCTATTTTTTGTATTGTTAACTTGTAGACAAGTTATTACCAATTGCTTATACGCTTGATGATTCTTATGATTTGGATTGTTAAAATAAAGTTTTCGGAAGTTGCAACAATTTTGTTGATTTTCTTACTACTATTTTATATACTCTACAGTAAATTTCATACATAACATTTGCACTGCATCGTAATACCGCGTTTATATCGACCGAAGATGCATTCCATACATATTGATGGCCCCGTAATAATTGGTGATCTTTAATAAGTGCTGAAGTAAAAGTGAAACTCTAAACCATAACCGCATGATAGTTAATGGAAAATCTTCCTCAATGTACATATAATTCCGAACATAAATAACATATGTAAGTAGCATATTGAAGGTACAGGACCGCAAATCTTTTAATTTATTTTTTTGTCAATTTGTTGTAAGTTTGAGCTTCACCCTCGTTTTTAAGTTTTTTATGTATTTAGTTGGCACTACAATCGATGATCGGTCTTGACCATCCCGATAAAATTTCTGCATTCGCCTCTGCTATGCACGCGCTGGGGCCAGTTGTTGAGGCCAAGTGCAGTCGGGTTCCTCTGTACCTGATCTTTCCCACGGAGATTAGGTCGTCCTCTTCTTCGCATTCCACAACCATAGCTCAAATAAAACACAACCGGAGAACATTACCTTCAAAGTCAGGTTCACCAGCTTTCTTATTTCCATCAGAAGACTGAACATGTTTTTTCATCGCTTTGTTTATAGTTTAGAGAGAACTTAAATCTTAACTAAAATTTCGTGCATGTTAATTGATTATAAGAATTGTTAACATGGACTGCTGTTACATTATAGTTCAATTAAAGTGTGCTTGAATTTACTCGTTAACGCTCACTTTCCTCTCTCTCCTTCTCTCTCTCGCTCTCTTACAACTTCAATGGCATGAGCTACTAACTCGTTATAAACGAACTCTAATGTAACTTTCCTCCTTAACACAGTTTTCATAACTTCTCTCTCTCTCTCTCTCTCTATCTCTCTTTCTTTCTCACCACTGTCGGTACATAAATCTGTTGTAAAAGTGGAAAGCTATAAAATATTTTAGTTTAAGTATTGTAATCATATCAATACGAACGAAAAAAGACATAAATAATTTAAAATTTTAATGTTATACCCAACACTTTAAACTTTAGTTACTTACTTATAAACGTCGGTAGCATACATATGTACATCCATTATTCAAAAAATATTAAGAATATTAAAATGATAACTAACTAGCAATAAGCAAACAAACAAACTTCCTCAGTTCCATTTAGTAAAAGAAATATAGGTATACTTAGTATAAATATGTAAGTAAATATTTGATCATACTAGGAAAAGTGCCTATGCTAACACATGCTCATATCTGTGTACCTACATATAGCATGTATATGTATGGTAGATATACGTACACATAAGTACATGTCTATGCATGTATGTACTTCATCTTTTCAATTTTAATTAATTTTTATGCCAACAAAAAGGGTATATGCATACATTATGTAGTATGGTGTACATATACTTACTAATAGGTACACTCATAAAATTGTTAAATTGAATTTTAAATTTTAAATTCTGCAACCATTCTCCAATGTATAATATAAGGAATTACAAGCAATTCATTTCGTAAATGGCAACAAATTTATAAAATTTTCGGTCACCGAACTGAACTTAATTGTCGACCACTTTATTATTGTGACATAAAACACTAAAAACTCTCTACTCTCTACTCTCTACTCTCTCCTCTCTCCTCTCTCAGCTCTTTTCCTCCCTCGCTCTCGCTCTCATTAGCAAGCAGCCTTGTACCCTTCTCATAACCACCAAATTATGTAGGTTTTGGGCTTTATATTACAATATTTTTTGTTTTTGTATAAAATCTCTACTCTCAATAAATATTTAATTGCTGTTCGGTAGGCAGCAACAAGCAATTTATATATATGGTAGAATAGATTTACTGCTGTTTCGACAACAGGAAAGCAAATGGCTGAGCAAAAACTAAACACACACACATACACACACACGGAGAGAGTAGAACAAAGTACACCCGAATATTTTAATATCTATTTATGTATGTGCGAATGTAGGAGAATGTACGAGTATGTATGTATGTATGTGTGTATGTATGTATTTGCGTTTATTTTGTATTTAAATTTGTATGCACTCGTACTATGTGTGTGTTTGTTTGTTTTTGATACATTCCACATAACTAATAGGCCATAATTTGCATGCTTTTATAACTAAATTTTGTTATGCCCGAACAGTACAGAAAAAAAAGAGGAGTTTAAATTTTATCACCGACTTATTTTGGAAACTAAAATACTAGAGAAGTACAACATTATGTACATCATAGTCAGCGCTATCACCATGTGGATGTATGGCAAGCTTGCCATGAGAGAGGAGAGCAAAGTGGTTGGTCGGTCGCATTTATGTGAGTACATTTTCCGTTGTGCATAAGTAATAAAGTACACATCATGCATAATTAAAATCATGAAACGCTCAATTGTTGTTGCATACATATACACACACATACGTACATGTTTAGTTTTATGTAGTATATGTACATACATGTATTTATACATATGTACATGCAATATGTATTGTTCTCCCGCATTATGAATTTGAAGTTTCTGTTATTCCACAAATTACGTTTTGTAAGTATGCAAGAATAATGCATTGATTGTGAATAACAAAAAATATCTATGCAAGCTTATAAGAGTGAATCGGAGTAACGAAAAATAAATGGGTTTTTGGTATAAGAAGTTAACTACACTATGTAGGTTTGATGTCATTAATTTTATCCCAAAAATATAGTAGCCGTTATTTACCTTTAACCTTTTCTAGACTTCTATTCAAAATCAAATAATCTCATGCAAATTATCTTTCATGTTTCATGCCTCATCTAAAAACACTGCCATTTTCTTGAGAACATTTTCCACAATCTATAAAAAAAACTTCAGAGTCCAAAAAAAAATAAAATGAAGGGTGAACACAAAATTGCATTGCATTGCAAGTATCGATGCTTTATTTGTTTAAATTTATTAAAAGAAAATTCTACGCAGCAACTATAATTTGCGAAAACCAAATCAAATATCATTGCAAAAACAGACTAAAATCACAACAAAATTAAATTCATAAGCAGAACCAAATCATTCCAGAATTCAGTCCCAAAGCTCAGAATAAAACATAAACAACAAGTGCTTAAAAAATCAAATTCAATTTTAAAAATCATATGAAAAACCAATACAGCAAAGGTTATATGCAGAGCTGGGCAGAAAATCGTTAATCCGTTAATCGTTAATTAACTGCATAAAATTTTGGTTAACGATTAACTTTTACGTTCATTTGGAAAATCATCAAAGTTTTGTTTAACTTCCGTTAACGCAATTCCGTTACCAACAACTAGAAATGTCAGCTAGCCGCTGCCTTCCACTCGTAATATCGGCTCATGTGATTAGAGAAGTACAATGTCACTTAGGTCGGTAAGGTAAATAAAAATAAATGATGGTGCGTACAGTCAAGTGAGGCTTCACCTCGATGCCATGAACTAAGCCGATATTTCGTGCAGCACAAACAGGAATAACGGGGATGTTGATAATTTTTTCAGTCCTCTCACTTGAAAGTTTCAGCACAGATCTGGCTAGACAGAAACTCCATAGAATTGGTGACAGATGTTGCCTTTTCGCTGTAGGATTCCCCTTCCATTCATGTACAAATATAACACACACCACATGAGTGGATGCGAAAAGCTCGGCCTAGGCCCTCCATGGGCTGTTGTGCCATTAAAAGTAAAAATAAGTTGCCTTTTCGAGCGAGAATGGGTCGGTGAACTTGTTTATCAAATACAACACAGCCATCCTCTACAGTGCCGTTTCTCTATACTCGTACATAGTCGTAACACTTATGTGTAAATATTTTTGGAGAAAAAATATAAGTTTTGAATTTTATCCCATACAAAAACTCTACACGTTAATGATCGGTAATTGTTATAGGAATTAATGTTAACGACTTTAATCTTTTGGTTAACGTTTCTCGGGTTTTGTTGATTAACGATGCTTAGCTCTAGTTAAAAGCATACTCATTTTTTGGAAGAGCTGCTTGCTCCATAGCCCCGCACTGATTCTGTATCTTGATGTACCCAAAAATCGTTTATGTAAGTAAGTAGTACATAATTCATTGCTCTTCTACTAGCGCAGGTAAAAGTCAATATCATTGCTGCTTGTTTCCTTACAATTAAACTTACATCAGTCAATAAGTCAGAACATTTTAGCTTGACCTTTTAATGCAACACACTTTTAGCAAAAAGATAAAACTCTATTATTATCAATTATTTCATGGCTACAAAACGTGTACTGAAATAAATTTAGACACATAAGTTTCACAGTTTTAAATCAATTTGCCCCAAAATGTTTATGTATGGTATAAATTCAAATTTTATGGATATCTGTAAAAGATACAAAGCATGTGGGGCATCACTCCACTCCCTCACCCCCGACCGTTCGCCCGAAATGTGTATGTCCTAGATACTCCAAGCTAACCAATTTATATAAATTCACTGCCGCTAACCAATAATATCCAACAACAAACCAAACATAGAAAAAAAAAGAAAAAAAACAACAAATAAGTATTACAAATTATTTACAGTTTCCGCAATTTCAGCTCTAACACAGAGCAAGGATAATTAAATTTTATTACCATTAAATTTGTAATTTATTTGATAAATTACGTTATATGAACGTAAACCATAAAATGTTGAATTTGAGGCTTTGCTTTTTGCTTCAGCAAAAAAAGTGAATACATAAAATCATTACAAATAAATTTATGGCGAAAAACTTTAAGGCACAGGGGCACTGTGACGCTGCTTTCTTCATGCATACATAAATACGGGGGCACACACATACACACACACACACACACACACACACGCATAGTCCTTGCATGCCATAGTGACTTTTTAACATTTAAGCCAAGCCAAATATAAATCAGTGTTTCATATTTCCATTCAATCCGAAATAAAAGGATGTAAATGTACGCTCGCCGCCTTTACGAAAAGTTTGAAAACATTTCACTTCAAAATGAATTTGTTCCGCTTCGGCCGTACATTGCACTTACACATGCACGCGGACTCACGTACGTAGATACGTACATAGTAAATGTAGATATGTAGTTGTTTGTATGTTTGTATGTATTTTCAATTTATTGTTGTAAATAAAATTGAATGACAATAAATTTTCAATTTATTTTGACAGTGCAAACGCAACAGAAACCGTAGCACAACGCCGAATACCAATGACGGCAACTCAATTTCCTCGCTGATGGTCGTTGAGCGTTTTTTGCTTAGTGGCGGCCTGTTCCACCGATGGAGTTTTTTTTATATCGCCTTTCAGATTTTCATAACAAGTCAAAAAGAAAAACGTTTGCATCTACATATTTTATGTGGCGTCATTGGTTTTAGTATGATGATACTTTTATGCACTTAATTATGATAAAGATAAAGATAAAGATAAGTACATACAGCATGCACTCGCAAGTCTTCTTCTTTCTTCATGGAGGGCCTAGGCTGAGCTTTTAGCAGTCTTGACTGCTAATAATTTAGTAGTATGCAGTAATTCGAGCAGCGCTTTCAAATACATTCGTGGTGATGTAAACATATTTACATTCAGCAGGAAGCTAAACATGGAAGTCGTAATCCGCTAAGGAGTGTCTAACAAAATCACCCGCCGAAGCAACTAGCCCTGAAATATTTACATACAACATTGAGGCCAAAGAATAACCGTTTCGGTACCCGCCACGGTTCCTCAAAGTAATTATGTGATAGATCCATAATTTAAAAATATATCAAAGTAAATGAGAAATATTGAATTCCATTACTTGTTTTTTAGTCCCTTTAACAGTTTTTACTTTGCGGCGAAATTTTAAGTACGGGTTAAAAAATTTAAAATTTATTCAGATTCAGATTCAGGTTCAGTTTCGTGTTCAAGCTTAATGTAAATGGACTTTTTCAAATCGTATTCAAATATTTTTAAATGATATCTCTGTGGGGAAAATATGAATTTTACTTTAGAAAAACTCTTGCTATACTGCTAATATTTGAGGTGGAACAGCGGGAGGAGGAGGGGAATATGTAAACATGGGAAAGGTTTACGTTATTGGGAAAGGAAGAGATGTAAAAGGGAGCAGGAAGAGATCCGGGAGAGAGAGAGAGAGATAGAGAGAGAGAGAGATAGAGAGAGAGAGAGAGAGAGAGATAGAGAGAGAGAGAGAGAGAGAGAGAGAGAGAGAGAGAGAGAGAGAGAGAGAGAGAGAGAGAGAGAGAGAGAGATAGAGAGAGAGATAGAGAGAGAGAGAGAGAGAAGGCAAGAAGGAAAGAAAGGAAGAACTACTAATTATCTCTGTGTTGCGTAGGTCGTTGGAACTTCTGACATCAAATTGTGCATGTCCGCAGAATATCTGCCAAAAGTCTATACGAAAATATTGAATATTCTTGGAAAGTGTGCCACTTACACCTTTCCATCCACCATTTGTTCTTAATGATATTGAATAGTTATGTATTTAATAGCAATTTATTTAAAGTTTAATTAATTCCCACACACACACACATGCTCATCGTAATGTTTGCATAAGTACATATTGTGCCTCTTATCTAACCATATGCATTTCGCCACTCTACATATATTTGCAGACATCTCCGCGCCGTCATCGTCATCAATCTATTCCAGCTACGATGCTATGCCCACAGCTTTCTACTGTCCGTCTGAAGGCTTATTCGCCGATGATTACGACTGTCAAATCTACTATCGCTGTGAGATGAAAACAAATGACTTTATTAAAGCGTACATGTTCGCCTGCAAGGAGAGCACAGTATTTTCGCGTGACTTGAAACTTTGCATGCCTCCCATGTTGGCCGGTCGTGAGGAGTGTGAACATTACGTGAATGAAATCGATACGGACGACAGTAGCAGCAGTAGCAGCAATAACAACAACAACAACAACAAGAACAACAACGGTGATGATAGACGCCTGATGTACGGTATTGCCAATAATGGCAATGCCATGGCTAACATTGCCGGCACTGGTGGCGCTCACTATCAATTGCAAAATTATGGCCTGTCAGGATTAAATGGCGTTTCGGTAATTTCCTTTTCCACCTCATCATCACGCTCTTCCAACGACAACATCGACGACGACAGTCCGCCATGTGAAGATGATGGATTTATGAGCGATCCGAATGATTGTACAGTATTTTATCGTTGTATTTCGAATGGGCGCAGTACTTTTAATAAAATTGGCTTTCGCTGCTCGGATGGCACCGCTTGGGATAAATCGCTGCAATCATGTAACCATATGAACGATGTGCGTGCCACTGGCGGCTGTCAAGGAAGGGCGCAAGAGAAAGATGGACAGCAGACGTCAACGCAGTCTTCGCAGGGAAATTATCAGAATACAACGTCATCGGCATCGTCGAGCAGCAATAGTAGTCAACAAAGTTCGACAAGTTCGTCTTCAGCCAATACGTCATCATCATCATCCTCGTCGGCGTCAGTGTCGTCATCCAATTCATCATCTTCTAATTCGAATAACGGCAACAATCAGCAACAATCAAGTTCGCCATCGAGTAGCACAGAAAGCTCATCAAATTCAAATGCATCGAATATGCAAAGTTCCACAGCAAGCAATCAACAAGCTTCTTCATCCACTTCGAATTCCAGTAACAATCAAAGTTCTAATAGTAATCAAGGTTCAAGCAACAATCAAGGCTCTAACAGCAATCAGAGTTCCAGTGGCAGTCAGGGTTCGAGTAGCAGCCAAGGTTCTAACAGCAGCCAGGGTTCTAACAGCAATCAAGCTTCTAGCAGCAATCAGAGTTCTAGCAGCAATCAAGGTTCTCAAAACTCAAGCTCCAATCATTCCAACTCCACAAGTACAAATACAGCTGAAAATTGTGTCGATATAAATACATACATTGCAGATAAAGTGGATTGCAGGAAATTCTACCGTTGTCAGGATGATGGAAAAGGTGGATTGGAACAGGTTCCATTTACTTGCGGTCCCGGTACTGTGTGGAATCCAGAGGAAAGGGTATGTGATTTTCCAACAGATGAACAAAAAGAAAAATGCAAAGGTGCAGCATCTTCATCAACAGCCAGTGGTGGAAATAATCAAGGTTCTACATCAAATAGTGGCAGCAATCAATCTTCCTCGGGAGCCGACCAATCCACGGGAGCCAGTCAATCCTCAGGAAGCAACCAATCTTCGGGAAGCAATCAATCCTCAGGAGCCAATCAATCTTCAGGAACTAATCAATCCTCAGGAAGCAATCAATCCTCAGGAAGCAATCAATCCTCAGAAAACAATCAATCTGCTGGAAGCAATCAATCATCAGGAAGCAATCAATCCTCGGGAAGCAGTCAGTCTTCAGGAAGTAATCAATCCTCAGAAAGCAATCAATCCTCAGGAAGCAATCAATCCTCGGGTAGTAATCAATCCTCGGGAACTAATCAATCATCAGGAAGCAATCAATCCTCGGGAAGCAATCAATCCTCAGGAAGCAATCAATCTTCAGGAAGCAATCAATCCTCAGGAAGCAATCAATCCTCAGGAAGCAATCAATCTTCTGGAAGCAATCAATCATCAGGAAGCAATCAATCCTCGGGAAGCAATCAGTCTTCAGGAAGTAATCAATCTTCGGGTAGCAATCAATCCTCTGGAAGCAATCAATCCTCAGGAAGTAATCAATCTAGTAGTAATCATGGTTCTTCATCGTCGGGAAACAATAACAATCAACCACCTCAAAAGCCATCGAATCCCGATGGTCAATGCACAGATAGTGAAACATATTTGCCAGATAAAACGGATTGTACAAGGTTCTATCGTTGTGTAGATAACGGTAAAGGTGATTATGATACAATTGGTTTTGATTGTGCACCTGGTACCGTCTGGGATCCCGATACGAAAGGATGTAATCATCCAACAGATGTACAAAAAGAACAATGCAAAACCATGGCAAATGGGTCTGGGTCATCAGGTAGCAGCCAAGGTAGTAGTTCCAGTTCCCAGAGCGGTTCAAATAACCAAGGTGCAAGCAGCTCGCAACAAGGATCAAGCAATACACAAGGCTCAAGTAATACACAGGGCTCAAGTAGCACACAAGCCTCAAGCAGTACACAAGCCTCGAGCACCTCACAAGGCTCAAGTAGTACTCAAGGCTCCAGTAACACACAGGGCTCCAGCAGCTCCCAGAATGAATCAAATCAACAAGCATCAGGTAGCAACCAACAATCATCAACATCAAGTTCCAATAATCAGAGCTCGGGCTCAACACAATCATCATCTTCAAATCAAGGTTCAAGCGAAAGCACTCAAGGTACAAGTGGAAGCAACCAAGGCAGTGCCACATCCGGCAGCAATCAAGAATCGTCAACTAGTTCAACGCAATCATCATCTTCCAATAATCAAGGTTCAAGCAGCACACAAGGCTCTGGCATCAGTTCACAAGGCTCAAGCGGCAGTAGTAGTTCTTCTAATACCCAAAGCGGTTCAAGCCAGTCGACCACCAATCAACAAGGTTCATCAAGTTCAACACAATCATCTTCCTCTAATAACCAAAGCTCAAGTAGCTCACAGAGTTCGACTAGTACACAAGGCAGCTCAAGCAGTACTACCCAAGGAGGCTCATCTCAGAGTTCTACCACCACCACCACCACAACAACAACTACCTCCCAATCGCAGCCTTCAGGTAAATGTGACGGCAAAACGCAATTTCTGGGAGATGAAAAAGATTGCACCAAGTTTTATCGCTGTGTAGACAATGGCAATGGAGGCTACGATAAAGTACCATTTTCATGTGGCCCCGGAACTGTTTGGGACTACCAAATCGAAGCTTGTAATCACGCATGGGCAGTGAAAGATAGATCGTGTAGAACTGGTAGTACAGAAAAGCCAACATCATCTCCATCGCAACAGGCAACCACTCAAAGGCCGCCATCATCTGGTTCGTTAACAACAAGTAAACCGCCAAACGATCAAAAGCCAACCCAAGCTACTAAGCCTACTACCAGACCGACCACAGCCAGACCTCCGTCAAGCGGTTCCACTAGCCAGCAGACACCACCCATCACTGATGCTATATGCAGAGAGGACGGGTTCATTGGAGATCCAAGAGACTGCACAAGATTCTATCGTTGCGTAAGCAATGGCAAGGGCGGGTTCACACAATACCCCTTCAAATGCGGTGAAGGCACTGTCTGGGATAATGGATTGCAAACATGCAATCACGATTTGAATATGTGCAATCCGAATACCGGTGTGGGTTCAACGACAGAATGGCACGATTCTTCAACTGCGAAACCAGGCTACCAACCAACAACGGCAAATCCACAATCAACTTCAACAAAATATCCAGAAACTACTACGAAGTATCCGGAATCTACAACGAAGTATCCACTATCGACTACAACAGATAAATATCCGAAACCCACCACACAAAATCCACAATCAACTCCCACTGAAGCTGGTAAAGATCCCGAAGGTCCCACGTCACTGCCAACGACTACTACAAAGAAACCAACACCATCTAAGCCAATTTCACCGGGGGCTAAGTGCATGGAGGAAGGATTCTTTGGAGATGAACAAGATTGTCAAAAGTTTTACAGATGCGTAGGCAATGGTAAAGGAAGCTTTGAAAAATATTCATTCAAGTGCGGCAACAATACCGTTTGGGATGCCGAAGTTGAGGGTTGCAATCACCCTACCGCTATACAAGATCCAAGATGTCGTATTGAAGGAACTACTGTGACCGGAATGGATGAAACGACGACCAGCGGATACTATCCCACCACTACTACAGATAAATACCAAACAACTACGGATAAATATCAGCCGACTACGACGAGTGGTCAGAAACCCACAACCGTTAAACCTTCCGACCAAACAACAA
The DNA here is from genome assembly GCA_958295655.1 of Palloptera scutellata. Taxonomy (NCBI): domain Eukaryota; kingdom Metazoa; phylum Arthropoda; class Insecta; order Diptera; family Pallopteridae; genus Palloptera; species Palloptera scutellata. The sequence continues at coordinate 2,949,609 of OY282450.1, read as the reverse complement.
AGTATCCATGGAATATGGAATCAACAACCAAAGAATATGACTCAACCACTCTCAGCTATAAGCCTACAACTGTTACGACTGAATCCAGCACTAGTGACTATACAACTACCATGAGTCCAATCCCGAATTTGCCTGCTGGCACTAAGTGTAATGGTGAAGGCTTCATGGCGGATCCCAATAACTGTCGTAAGTTTTACCGCTGCATAAGAAATGGTGATACCTACACCAGGCATGAGTTTACGTGCGCTAAAGGAACGGGCTGGAGTGAAGAGAAACAAACGTGTGACTATGCGGAAAATATTGAACGTTGTGACGGGCAGTTGGAACGACCAGAATCGACAACGGGCGGCAGTTACGAAACTACTCCAACCACTACTGACAAATACACCACAACTTCGCCTGTATACGTAAAGCCGACAACAGGAAATTGGGAACATTCTACTACAGGAGGTGGTGAAAAGCCTACCACCACCACAACTAAATATCCATCGACGACAACGACACAATTTCAATCAACCACGAGTCCCGTATACGAAACAACCCAACCAGGCTATAATCCTACAACTTTGATTTCGTCAACCCAATCATCGGCCACCTCCGTATCCGAATCAACTACTTTGCAACCTACATCCACAACGCCTATCCCGAATTTACCTCCTGGCACTAAATGTGAAGGGGAAGGCTTCATGGCTGATCCCAATAACTGTCGGAAATTCTATCGCTGCGTACAAAATGGTGCTGCCTACGTAAAACACGAATTTATGTGCGCTAAAGGTACAGGATGGAGTGAAGAGAAGCAAACATGTGATCATGCCGCAAACATTGGTCACTGTGATGGGCAAACGGAGGGGCCGGAAGCATCAACAAGTTCCGGATATGAAACGACAACGAGTTACAGCACGACGACGACGACCCCAATAAAAACAACAACCATTGAAAATGACATAACAAAACCAACACAAATGCCAACAACAACCACCACTGAATTCATTACTCAGAAGCCTACAACACAATACCCGCCGAACACACAAAAGCCAACGACGCAGTACCCATCGAATACACAGAAACCTCCGGGTTACCCAACAACAACTACCGAAGACTATCCGACAACCACAATGGAACCGGTGAATTACGTATGCACCAGCGAGGGTTTCTTCCCCGATCCAGACGACTGCAATCGTTATTATCGCTGCGTGGATGCCAATAAAAGTGGCAAATACCGAATTTATAGTTTCCGCTGTCCCGATGGCACTGTCTGGGATACTACTGTGGTAATATGCAATTTTGCCGAACAAGTATCGGGCAATTGTTCCTCCATAACAACCACTACGATGAGCAGTACAATGACAACTAGTGCAAATACGGAAATGCCAACAACAACTCAACCGATTACAACAACAATGGGCACTACCACCACGAAACCCGAAACTACTACTCCAGTTCAATTACAGACCACCACAAGTACCACAAGTCCGCGACCATCAACTCAGACAACGACGACCATAAGATCGACTACCATATTGCAACCCACAACAAGTAAACCACCAGTAAGTGCAGCACCTACCACAACAAGACCAATCGAAACAAGTGCTGCGGCGCAACCGGAAAGTACTACAACCACTAGTACAACAACAGCCACTCAAGCACCACCACTAACCGATAGGCCCACAACTCAGCCCGGGCAGCCAGCTACTAACACAAGCACGCCATGCCCACACACAAGTGCAGGTCAAAATACCTTTGTATGTCCGACCGGATTCCGCCGTCATCCGAAGAGTTGTGATCTATTCTATCAATGCACTGAAAAAGCCGATAGTCACGATATGAATATAGTGGTCTTTGAATGCCCACGCGGTACAGCGTTTAGTGAACAGCGTAATCTTTGTGATGCACCGCCGCCGTGGGATCAATGCCTGGAGCGTTCCATGTCACGCACAGCCTTTTACGAAGATCAAATTAAACGTATGAATATGGTAAGTGAACAAGGAATTAGTTTTCCACTACTTAGTTCGCAGTAATCACAAAATGTAATAATTACATTCAAAACGATACTTTCCTATTTTCTTTTCATCGCTATAATTTTACAGTGACTACATTGACAAAGTCCTATTGCGTTGTTTGGTGAAACGTACAGTAGTTCCCGCTTAATTGAGTCGGCTAAAATTCAGAGTTTTCGATGAAGTTAACCAAAGATATTAATTAACCGATACTCGGTTACCGATATGCGAGTAACTTTAGCCTAAACGTTATTTTTTCCACACCTAACCCCCAGCCAATATAACTTTTGAAGTCTCAGGACCAATGTACATACATGAATCGTGACTACTGTCTCCTAGATCAAGAAGCCATATTCTTTGATTCATATGTTGAACTACTCAGCTTTTGCTATCTAAGCAAAATATTGCCTCCACCTTCCCTCCAAACTACAGTAAACACCGGTTAAGTACCTCAGCTGAAAATGTCAAGCTTTTGAGCTACTTAAGAGCAGAAGGTTTTCAAAAGAATCCTGCTAAAGTGTTTGGACTACATTGCAAATTGCACTTATTTGAAATTTGACCATCAAATTGAAACGATTCAAAATGCAGTAAGTTACAGGCACTTAAAAATAGGAACTGTAAAATAGTTTAATGTATACAGTGAGACCCTATGCTACAAAATGCCAATAGGCGTATGTAGTATGTCTTGATTGATGCCTTTATTGTCAACTTCACTAAATTCTAGCTACCATTTATTTCTTTGTGGTTAAGAACCCATGTGCCCAGATGTTAAGCTGCTCGTTCGAAATCCGAACTCCTGACTAGTAACTTGGACTACCTAAGCCTAAGTAACAAAATGTAGTAGGAAAGTCCGCAGCCGTGACTGTTGTCTTTATTCTTTTCTTCCACACTTTAATAGTTGTCAACGTGAGAATCTGATGTTTAGCTACTGGCATGATCCTTGTTTTATAACTTTAATGTGTTTATTTAATTGGCCCAGGCTCTATGCCTTAACTGATTTCGGACCAATGTATTGACTACTATCTTCGTTACAAATTTAACTGTTTCGGCATTACCGTTAATTTCCCTGTACTCATAGAAACGCAATAAAGAAATAAAGTTGTCTTGTTTCTCTGATGCAAACCTTCAGGATTACCAATAGACGAAATATTGCCAACATTTTTGTTGGTATACTTGGACTGACTGGGCATTTATCTCGTTAAATGTGTCAAAAAGTCGAAACCACTCGTATCACCACTCGTGTTTCGTCTACTTGTGTACTTTGGGTGTATACGTTGTCTGGCTATTTACAAAACCATATTACTTTTAAACAGAACCTTGTTTGACACATTGACACACTGAAAAAATGAAATATTTGCATTTTTATTCCAGGTACAAATACGATCAACAGAACCGCTTTGTCCCGACGTCGGACATTTCGCGCTGAACAATGACAACTGTGGGCAATTGTTTATTAAATGTGCTCCAAACGCGGAAACTGGGCAACTTGAGGGTCAGATGAACCGTTGCCCACATGGATTCGCCTATTGGTCTGTGAGTCGCCGCTGTGAACGTGCACAGAAACTAATGAATTGCACACCATCCAATTACGAAATCAACAGTGGCATTCCAATGGAATGGTCAAATATTGGCAATAGGCGTAGAAATTTGGATATCTAGTTAAACAAGCTATTTGCGCATAATAATTTGTAGGTTATGTTACAATTAGGTTAGGCTAGCTTAAACTAAATTGTTTGCTGCGCATGCGAATTTATAAAAAAAAAATTATAAAAACGAACCGATTAAATTAGTTTAAGATTTTTGCATGCACAACAAATGATGGAAGTTTATAGACAGACATACATGCATAAATATGTTTAAGTTTTATTAATTACTTTATTAAGGAAAGAATGAGCATTTGAAATGCGTTTTGCCTTTTTAATTTTTTCGGGGTTAATAACGAAATTCACATAATCATTGGTGTTGGTATTTATTGAACATTCATTCCAATAGGAGAATCATTGATTTATTTATATATTTATTTTATATTAGTATGTATGTATTGCCAATACTAGTAAATAAGTTAGTAAGAAATTCTACCCATACACCGGGAAACTTAATGCCTTTACTCAAACTGTGAGTAGCATTTAAGTTTTCCACATATTTGCGCATATTTTACATAAGTATGTAAGTATGTAAACTAAACTGCATTTATTCAAACAATGAAACCTAGCGCCATAAAATTTACATATTTTAAATGTAATAATTGTAATACTTAAAATAAAACAAATCAAAAACAAATAAAGAAAAATGCATTTTTTTTATTCTTTAACTATCATCTTTTACTTTTCGCTACGGGCGCTGAAGGATTTTCGCCTTTATAAAATTCTTTAAGTAAACACATTGCTGCCTCAGCACAAACACCACCACGTATTTTCACTTGCTTCCCGACGACCAATGGCACATCCACAACAGTTTTGCCACCGAAACGATCATTGGCACAACCGTAGATAATTTCTTTTACTCCAAGCTCATGCAATGCAGCCGAGCACATAATGCACGGTTCCACTGTGACTACAACGCTGATGCCTGGAAAGATGCTCTCATATTTTAAACGATTATTCTCACAATGTTCCAGCACTTTATCTATGCAAATCATTTCGGCATGACGCGTTGCATTCTTTGTGGCATTCACAAAATTACCCCCACTTGCAAGGATTTCATTCTCATAAACAAAAACGCATCCGACCGGCACTTCGCCTTGAGCGAGAGCCCGTCTTGCTTCAGTCAACGCTTCATCCATAAAATTATCCATTGACTAGAAGCAAAAATTATTATTTATATCATTTGAATGCTGATAAATCTATAATTATACCTTACTCATAGTTTAATGCTTTGTAGCAGGAAAATTGGTTGAAATTTAAAATTTTTATTTAATTTTCCTTACTTGTTTACAATTTCTATCTTTTTACCTAATGTAAATCACAGCTGTTATTGTTTACATCTGCCTTATGTTGTCAAAATAAACTGCTTAAGTAACGAGCGCCACCTCGAGAAATATTTGAGAACTTAATAAACATGAACAGTGGCGGTTTGAAGAATAGATTTTCGTTTGCATATTCAATTTTTAAAGATTTTTTTCATAATTTAATATTTATTTTTTAACTCACATAAAAAAACCAATAAACAAAATGTGTTGAATTAGGCATCACATAATATTCCTGACAATTTAATTATTTACGTCAACGGGAGTTGACGTTTTGATTACATTAAACATTTTTAGGTTGGGTTAGACACCCTTAAGTCACTATATTAAAGAAGTGCCAGATTGTTGCAGTAAAGGGTCTTTCATTGAAAATCTAGTTTTGGCTATTTGGGCAAAACATGTTTTTTCTACGGCTGCGTCTGTGAGTCTAAAAATGAAGTAGGTCTCTTTCGCTCTTCTTTTCAGAAAAGCATATTCGACTTCATTACACAATTTCACTTGAGCCCATCAATACAGATTTAAATTGTCCATTGTGACTGTCACCCTTTCAGACGTTACTCGGAGGAAACCTAACCTTAAATGCTAGTCATGGTTGACCCTCGCTGTTAGGTAGTTCTTTGTTATATTAATTTTGATAGGCTGGGCATTTCTGATGCTGCTTTTTCCGTACATAACATACCTGTCCAGCAGCCGCCTGCATTCCTAAATCTAAAAGTGCTGAAAAATATGGATTTGTATTCTACCATATACGGACTATATGCATAAACTTTTGATTTATTCAAATTTATACAAAAAAACAAATGTACCTACATTACAATTTCTCGAAAACTATGGTAAATGCTTACTTGAATCCGTCGCAACAGGTACGAATTCGTAAATGCAATCACAAATACTGGAAGAAAAAGCTGGGAGATAATTTCAAAGTAACTATGAATTTTTAATGAGACTTCAGTCTCGGTTTCTCTTGAATTATAATATAATACATTTTTCGGTTTTGCAAATGTTGTTAAAAATTCGCATTTATGGTACAACGGATTGATACAAAAAGCATATCAAAATGCCTTATAGTAGACAGGTAGGTATAGGTAAGCTTCGCTTGTATATTAAAAAAAATTAACGAATGCATTTTAATTGCACATATAATATAAATAAAATCGAAAAAATATTCTTATTATTTCTTATCTGGTAAGATTGGATGTTTAGAAAAAAATATAAAAAAATAAACATTTCAAATGTATACTTATATAGGAATGAGAAACTTGAACTTAAATAACTAAGATTTATGTATTAATGCTTTAAAATAATTTTTTTGGAATCAAAGTCTTGTTTTTACCCAAAAATAATACATATATAGAAGAGAAGGAAATATAGTAAATGATTCGGACTTAAATAACTAAGATTTATGTATCAATGCTTTAAAATAATTTTTTGGAATCAAATACTTGTTTTTGCCCAAAAATAATACATACTCGTACATTCATATATAGAAAAGAAGGAAATAAATGATTCGGACCTGAAATTGCTTTTAAATAAGTTTTTAAACTTCATTTCGTATGTACTTTAAAAGTTGATTCTCCTTTAGCATTTCCTCAGCCTTTGTTGGCCAATTTTGATTGTTCAATGCGCGTGGACTTGGATGATGCAACTTCAACGTTTGTACGCCATTCAATTGTGTAGATTTCTTTAATGTGGTGTAAACATAATCACCAACGGCGACTATGATTTCAGGTTGTACTAAAGCGATTAATTGATCCAGTGTGCGTAAGCATATATCACGAATTTCCTTCTTATAATCTCCCTATGAAATGGTCAAAGTATCAACATACCTTTACTTAGGTGGTTATGAAAACATTTACTATTGATACCTTCAATTCACTAGGTGTAACATTTTTGCCATCCTTATCGAAGAAAATCAAGGGGCAAAAGTTATGTACAAAACATTGACGTGCAAAAGTGTCCAGAGAGCCACCTGCTAAATTCCTTAACAATGTCCAAATACGAACGCCACTTGGTTCATTTATGGTGCACTGCATACCCCTAACCGGACGCTTTGGATGGACAATAGGCGGCTGCTGAACTAATCCACCTATTTCCATATAATCTCGCACTGTAGATATGTTGCCGAAAGGAATCTTTCAAACAGACAATGAAATATCAGCAATACAAATACTAAAGAATTTGTTTGTAATATTTTACCCCCGTTTGGCCCATGCCATTTGCTCCCGGATTCATTCCAATGAAGAGCAACCGCTTTGGGCCATCCAGGAAACGACGCAAGTAAGCACAATGTAACTCAGCAGCATATTCCAAAGGATTATAAATGTGTGAGATCGCTTTTGGTGATTGCAAGGTTTGCAACTCGATGTTTAACGAACACTCATGGTCGTAGAAACGTTTCCAAAAAGGCGTAGAGAAATGTGCAGATGTTTGTATTTGTTCCTGTGAACTTAGAGATCTTTCGCCGATTTGCTTATCAATTGCCACGGTATCCTGCACCGCTGCCGCTCTAGCATTTCGTTTTAACTTCTTTTTAAGCATTGTTATGATGAATGAAGATTACTAGTCTGGATATGCCTTTTCAACTTTCACTTTCACACACAGCTTTCGTTCTTAGTAATTTAGTTGTGGTTTGCAGAGGGCATTCCTTATCAGCTTGAAAAACGTTTCTGCGAATTTACAATTTGTTATTAAACAATAAGCAATCAAGTGTAGTACGCACTTGCTCATTTCTGATTTTCGCGCTATTTCACCTTCACCAGCTGTCGAGGGATGCCACCTTTTCTCTGCTGCTGTTATTGCAACAGCATTGAATACGTTTGTTTCCTCTAATATAAAATTAGTGGGCATTGCTAATTGTGTATAAGCATCAAACAAATCCGCCTAATAACAAGTAAACTCATAACATTTTTCCAATGCAGAACATATACGAAGCTCTTAAACATGACAAAGAGGTTGAGGGACTCTTCAGAAATATCCGGAAGCCCAGAATTGAATGACTAAATGCGTGGTGAAGTTCTAGTGTATGCTATTATTATAATAATCAATAGAGTACGACAGGGGCGTACTCGTACGTCTGAGATAGTATCAAACATCACAGACAGTCTGTCATTATGTTTTTACACGGCAGCACCTCTTGCGGCCGGCAATTGCACACTCACAAGAGTAAGAATTGCCTATGAAAAAGTTGTTCTCTTCGTCGTTCGGATCTGGCATAAGATTTTGGTTTGCGCCTGCATATTGGCAGTCCCATTATCCATTACTAAACATTGAGCACCTATTCATGTACAAATATAACACAGACATCAAGAGTGGATGTGAAAAGCTCGACCTGGACCCTCCATGGGTTGTTGTGCCACTAAAAGAAGAAGAAGACAATATATCAGAGACTGATTTCTCTTTTCAATAAGTGCAACATATGCCATGGCACGAGCACACAAAATTTATTCTTTTACTTAAATTTATTCTTTTACTTAGTTTGGTTTTTGTTATACTTGCACCAACATATTATTATTGTTAAAATATTGTAAAATAAAAATACTTTATTACAAAAAAATTCATTTATTATAAATATTTATCTAAAAAACAGCAGTAAATTTTCAATGTATAAACTTTTTTATTGAAATACAACACAACTTTTATTGTTGAAATTACGATAATATTATTTTAAATTACAATGTTGGCAAAGGTTTTGATGGTTGGTCTTAACTTATTCGGGCCCAAGGAATTCAATGATGCCAGCAGTCTTGTCAGATAGTTTCGAGTTTTCATGATAACCGTAGTTTTAATATTTTCCTTGATGGCCTTTTGGACTCAGTTCAGCATTTTATAGTAGACTTTTACTCGAATATTGGTATTGATTGGTATTGTGACAATACTTGCAATCCAAGCTACATTTGGCTGCATTGAATACCGCAATGCGTGCTAATTCGAATCCCAAGACATAGTTCGCGGTATGTTTATAGACTTTCACTGGCGACTTGATTGTGTCGTTCATTATGTAATTGCAATATAAGATTAATGTGCGGTGGGATGCTTATCAATCGACCAGAACACCCTTGAGGAAATTGCTAAGATATATAATATTTCGAATAAGTACATATATCTCAATCTAGAATGCTTAATTCATCATAAGCTATGAAAAGTACATACGAGTAGTTTTTACAGAGGAAAAGCTGTTCACATGCAAACATCGAGAAATTATAAAGTTTGCAATTGTTTTCCTTAAGTATCCTTAAGTATTGGCTACTATTGGCATTTACAATTTTATATTAAAGGTAAATCTTTGGTTAGAAAAACGAATCTTGCTTATGATAATTTCAATTTCAATTTCGTCTATGCGTACTCAAGTCATTATTGTTGCACCCAATGTAACGTCGTCCTTGAGAGCATAATCGCAGATTACAACAGTGCAGAGCATTTACATTGTGAAGGTGTAAAACCCGCCCTATAAACAAGATTATTAATCATATTGGTGACAGCATAATTGCATACAAGAAAAATAGCCTGAATGTTTCTGCTGTCAGTGAGTTGAGAGATTGTGCATCCAACACGATCATTCTTAAAATGCCCAATTTGTCTATAAGGAATGTGGATTGCCACATCATGCAGTTATGACCAATTTAATAATAATAGATGTGTGGTTTTCAAGTAGAAATAAAACGCATATAATTTAATGTTATGGCCAAGAATTTAGCTTTATTATAAAGATAAGGATTTTCCATTATGTTTTAAAAACGATTTCGGGCAAGTGGCCCAATTTTCGACCCCTTTTTGCAGCAATTGGGGCCGGGCCGTATGTCAGTAAAAAACGCGCCGAATATTCTCTTCTAAGGCGTCAATCGTCTCGGGCTCTGAGCAACTTCAGATAACCCCAAAAAAAATAGTCCAGCGTTGTTAAACCGCTCGATCTTGGAGGCCACGCCACAGGCCCACGACGCGAGATAATGCGCTCACCAAAAGTTTCCTTCAATGAATTGATTGTTTGGTTGGCTGTATGGCATGTAGCGCCGTCTTGTTGGAACCAAAGGTCGTCCACATCAATATTCCTCAATTCAGGCACGAAAATGTCATTAATCATAGCTCTATAGCGTTCCCCATTGACTGTAACATTATGACCGGCTTCATCTTTGAAGAAATATGGACCAATGATTCCCTCTACCCATAGAGCACACCACACAGTGACTTTTTGAGGATGTAACGGCGTCTCAACAATAGCTTGTGGATTATGATCACTCCAAATGCGACAATTTTGCTTATTAACGTACCCATTCAACCAAAAGTGAGCTTCATCGCTGACAAAATGCGTCGCGCGAACCGAATCATTATTTTGGTAAAAAATTTACACGATTTGCAAACGTTGTTCAGGAGTAAGTCTATTCATTATGAAATGGCAAACCAAACTGAGCATAAATCAAGTGACAGCTGTCAAAAAGACCAACTCCGAACCAAGTATTGCTAGATTGAAAACTACACTTCTAAAAAAAACACCCTTTACTTTTAAAGAGAAAGACTAATCCAGGAAATAAAAGTATTTTGATCATCAGAACAATCAGTTTTATTGTAAGCTTTCATGATAAAAAATGCATTTATATTTATAAAACAATATTTCATTTCAAAAATACATTTCTGCAAAAAAAATATGCTTTTAAAATACACACTCTAGATATTTGCAATGAGCAAGCAATAGCTCTTGCCATGCGATTTTGTTCTGATCTCTTCCGATTTTTCGGCAAACTGTCAATTGTGTACGAATTCCATATTTCCAAAGAAATCAGCTGCAGTTTAAAACGCAACATTTATATACCATACATAATTCGCTTCATCGAAATAGGTGTTCTTTTAACAAATATTAAGTAATTCTGGAACAATAAAATATTAAACAATGGTAAAAACAATTAACTACAAGTTCAATGAAACAAAATCGAATCATGCATATGGCCTATGAATAAAATGCAATGAAGTTGGTATGTATCGATAATATATAAGTATGTACATATATTCTATATAAACTTATTATCACTTAATGTATATAAAAATCTCATCCTTACTTTACACAGTCGCGACTAAAATATAACGAATTGATTTACAAACTCCTTGAAATGAAATTCAAATTATTGTTAATTGTCATTATATTTATCGGAGCAAATGCGCAAAACTATTGTGGTCCACAATTGTGTAGGGGACAGCAAACATATTGCATGCAACAATAATGGCGTAAGTGCCTACTATGTACATAAAAGAAAATAGGTATTTAAATCCAATAAGGAATTAATATATTCTCAGAAATTTGCTCAAGAATGTCGTGGCCAAATGATCAACATTGAACCGCAAATTAATCCCATATTGCAATTGCATATTGAACGACGTAATCAAATTGCAGGCGGAAGTCTATCCCGTTATCCTGCAGTTGTACAAATGGCAACTATGTCATGGGATCCGGAATTAGCACGCATTGCTGTATTCAATGCTGTCAGATGTCGCATGGAGCACGACAATTGTCGCAATACCAATCAGTTCCGTTTTGTTGGGCAGAATATTAGCATTTTGTTTACGCGTAGTGCCGTCAATATAGCAGCATTTCTACGCCAGAATATAGCTGCTTGGTTTGATGAGCATTCGTCAGCTACTCGCGCCGATATTGATCGTTTTACGGTGCTTGCACGTAATGGCAGGTTGGTGCAGCATTACTTAGTAAATATCATATATTTGAACGTAAGTAAAATTAACTGTTTGCTTTTAGACAAATTGGACATTTTACTGCGATGGTTAATAAGAAAAATACTCCAGTCGGCTGTGCTATTCCCAATTTACTGATGCCAGAAACAATCAAGCCACATATCTTGTAAGCAATTATGCTGTTACCAATGTGTTGAATAATAGAGCGGGCACTACTGCATCGCAGTGTACAAGTGGTCGCAATTTTGGAAATTTATGTTCCGTGAATGAAGTTTATAATCCTAATCAGTGGTCTGGTTGATATATATATTCGACTGATTTTATGCAGAAAATAAAGGAATGTTTTTGAAAGAATTGCAAAACAAGTAATCATAATCAATGACTGTATTTCCACGGAAACTCAAGGCCTCTGAGAGTCATCAAATGCGGTTTCGTGCCCTTCAGGCATAAGCTGGTCCATAAATTTCATTAAAGCGCTACCATGTGCAAGGTGTGGCAACCTTTCCACTTCCACCTCAGAAACTACTTTTTCCATTTTGAGTAATTTAGCATTACTGATAAAGACTGGTTACAAAAATTTAAGTTAAATATTTTTTAAATTTCAGTTTATTATGCCACGTATATGGTTCTAAGCCTAAATACTCAAACCTCAGTTTCATCCCAGTTCTTGAGTCGTTTGTATACCACTTGGTCGTTTGTTCTTTGAATTTGTGATTACATTTTATTCTAAGCTCCCCCATTCGTTTTCAATACTGCTGGGGTTTCTGCGAGGTGCAATGGGCTGGACGAATCACCAATAGTAGATAGTAGATCTTGACCTGTATTGTATTACACTATTACCAAATATATCTTTAAATTAAACACTAATTTATTTCACAAAGCTTTTACTTTTTTATTGTTCATCTAAGCTTAAATTTAAAAATTGAAATAGCCTTTATTTTTTACCTTTCATAGCCGTTATTGTTGCTTGAAAATCACGTATATAATTACTTCACACTTCCAAGTGTCGTGTCACACAGAACAGTCCGGATTGTGTACTGGCATTTCATAGGCTTATTATGACAATTTTCGACTATTTCAAATTTATTTAATTATTTAAATATATATATTAAATGGCAAATGGTAGAGTACATCCACCATTAATGGCTAGTTAATAACGTACATAATGTGAATCAAGAAACTAACAAATTAGCAACAACTTAAACAATTGCAAGACATATTTTTCTAAACATATAATGCACAGATATATGATTTTATATATTAACGCAGCCAATTTATTTATTGCGAGTAAACTTTTCCTGTTCAATGCTAGCCACCTTAATTATTTTCTTTTTTGTATCATTAGTAGATTTCACCAATTTATTTTTGACAACTTCTCCAAAAATCTTTAGAAACTCCTCCAGCTAGAAGATAAAAAACCAATGAGGGAAAATAAATTTTAAAATATTTAGGAAATCGTCTTAACTAACCAGCAAATCCTGCTCTTTACGTCCAAACTTGACAAACATGCATTGTGGCGCATGCTTTTCATGCTCCTTCCATGGGTCATCAGTTGACTCCCAGCCGTCTAAGGTTTTACTGCACACAAAGCATGTTACTGTATCCTCTTCACGTTGATTGCCACTCCAATAAAAGCCTGCTTCTGCCATCTGTATTTTATATAGAATTTTATACAAATTAAAACCAATGTAAATTAAAACTTGCAGTGCCACAACTACAATCTTCCACCTTGGAAATGCTGCAATTGCTCTCCTCGCCAAAAGGCCAGTCTTGAAAACTATCTACTCGATTTTTTTCCATCAAGTGTACATCTTTAAATTTATCTAAATCGGCCATTATTTTGCTTCAATTTGTAATAATTTTGTAGCTTGATATTTGCGCGGCTGCTCCTCTTCGTTTTTTCTGTTTTTTGAAAATCACTCGTTGCAAAATCACTCTAACAGCGAGTAGGAGAAACACAACGAGCAGGTTTCTGTAGAATTCAGCTAGTGTAAATATTTCTTAAATATTTCTGCTTCAGACAACAAATGTTAACGCTGCATGACGATAAAGCACTATGCTGTCGCTGTCATTTGCTATCCCCAAAAAATATCACGCGAATTCGCATTACCTTAAAAAAAAGGACGTGTCCACAGTTCATTTACTATAAAACGTAACATTTAAAAACTAAATTCCAAATCTAACTTATTTTATCTTTTTAAACTACTATTAAGGTTTTTCGTTTAGTGCACTGCTTATTAATACATAAAATATACTAGCAAATTAAATGTTCAAACAATTTGTTTTCATTCTTGTGCCGCAGAGTGTATTTGATGACATCGTTTGTGATTTTTTTTTTTATTGTTACATTCAACACTCAGGTTGTACCCCTATGAATGCAGAGCATTGTGTTGAATGGAAGGAAGACAGATAGGTGGGAGAAAGAGGGAGGGAGAATGAGAGAGTGAATGTGATCACACAGGACACCGATAAAGAGATAGGACAGCCACAACCACAGCCATTGTGGCAAGTGTTATGCCTTTAGCACAATGAACTTCAGTTTATCAGTGTTGACTATGACCGCATGTAGCACCAAAGGCCAAGCTTTTCGCATCCACTCATGTTGTGCGTGTTATATTTGTACATGAAGGGAAGGAACCTACAGTTTTTATGCCGAATCCCAATGGCGAATTGAAAAGCTTTTCATAGGCAATTGTTACTCTTGTAGGTTTGCCATTGCCTGCCAAGAGGTGGTGCCGTGTATAAATTTTTGTTGTTGCTTTTTTATTTTTTTATTTAATTAATTTTATATAAAATTTTCTTTTTTATTTTGTTTGTGCCGAGATTCGAACCCCTGACACTCTGCGTGGCAGACCAACGCACTACCACTACACCACAGCGACCACAGTCCAACGCACTACCGCTACATATCTCCGGTTGCATATCTCGGGGTTGCATATGTTTTAATAAAGTGATATCAAACGATATCTCCCTAACTATAAAATGAAGTGAATAGCTTCAATATATTCATTCTTGGCCTACATATTTCAATACAAATATAATTCATGTTATTTCTCTTTCTTACAAAATAACTTATATACGCCGATAGTAAGTGATAGAATCATATTTATGATTATTTAACAATTGCAGAATGTTTAGAACGCATTCTTTGCATTTGCCCACATAGACGGTATAGAAAGAATCTTAGCTTGCACAATACCAAATGGCTTCCATACCAATCATATAGATTTAGAAAATATGAGTGGTTTCTATAGTATTGTTATCTAATTGTAAATACGTTAATCAATGAAACTTATTAGTGGTATTCGTATAAATGTCTTGCAAACCATTTAAGCAAACTTTCAAATTTCATACAAATTTTGACAAGTTTATAGAAAGTTCTGTCCAAATTGGAGCAATTTAATAAAGCAATGTAATGTTTGTGTCATTTTTAAAATTTAGATGATATTTATAAAAGACAAATTATGTTCAGGCATTTGTTGAGCCATTTTTAATTGAATAAACGTCAAAATCAAATGAAATTTAAATTAATGTCAGGGTTAATATCTTTAATACTGATGCAAAATGCTTAAGTTTTCTAGAATGGTGTTGGCATAGCAGTTAGTGGAGACATCATTTAAAACTTACCGCGAGAATAACCACGTTTTTATTTCATACTTAAAGCTTGTTGCGCCAACTAGTTCGGGGATGTCAGAAAATATACAACCAAGGTGACAGCTGTCAACGAGTTCATTTGGCAAAGAAGTGAAAAACTATTGTAAAAGTTTAATTGCACCCAAGAGAGGGAGCAAAACAAATCGAATCTAAGAAAAGAAAGAAATTCCAAATAAATATGTTCAAATCAGTTTTGAAATCGAATTTATAAACAATATTCATTTTCTTTACAATTTTTTAATTTGATTTTTTAATAGTAAGCACTTATCAGTAGTGCACATAGCACTTATCAGTGCAAATAGAAAACGAGCTGGAAATATTCAATTGTTTATAATTTTCACTCAGTGGTGATCAGGCAGTCAGTGTGGAAACAGATGTGAAGTTATTGAATTTGTTTTAGCTTTTAGTATCTTGCAACTTGTGTAACAGTAAACAATAAAAATTAATAGCAATAGAAACACTTCGATTGGTGGTGGCGAGGGAGAAGTCTGTGTCTTAATTTCTTTAAAACTTGAAACTAAAAAGCTCCTCGAGGATAGCAGTCTGAAAATTGCGAAACAAAAATACAAATATTTCGTAAATAATAGAAAATGTGCAATTCGAATTCGATGAACGCAGCAGCACAATCAATAAAAGGCGAGCTGGGAGCACGGGATAGCAATTGGACCAACAGCTATGTGGTGCCCAGCATGCAAAGGAAAATCACAAAACTCAATTATGATTTAGTCGAGGAATGCAAACGCTGCGCGGAGGATTCGACCCTTTCAAAAGCGTTGCGCGATGACTTGGAAAGGTATGTACATTTATAGCTTGGGCAGTCTCATGTAAATGATGTAATTTGTGAGTAGCCGAAAGTCTGACTGGCCTGGCATCGCTCGGTGGTTGCCACAGTTTGTTTGTTGGATGTTTATTATTATTTTTTTTAGGTTAATGCGATTTACTTTGTTTTTGTTGTTTCTCCGCTTTGACACATTTATTTTCACAGCTTCACCCTTGCGTGAGTTCGATGTTTTCCTGCCAGCTTCCAGAGCGAAGTGTTATGGCTTCTTTGCTTGGCTTCATTTGCGTTGTGCCTGGTTCTAAATGATTTGGTCGGCCAAGTATCGCACACAATTCCACATATTAGTTAAATGGATAAGAATTTTTAAGAGTTTCTATGGCGTTGGATTTGCTTGCGAATATTTGACGTCATTGAAATTGTGCGCATTTATCAGCGCTATTTTTTCGCAAATATTTGACTATTTTATTTTTATATTGTGATCATTTTTCAAGAACATTATATTCATATTTATTCATTTACATAAATACACGCACAAAGACATACACATTTGAACAAACCAAATAAGAACAATCAAACTTAAATTGACTATGGTGTCGCAAAATATTTCACTTCAAACTAATAAGCGAATACTTCATAGTTAAACACTTGCTGTAAAAATACCAGCACTGTCATAAAGAAAAACTACCATTATATTTATATTATATTTAACCCTTTCCCAATGAAGCAATCGTCGCTCAATCGTCGCTCAGTGCAAATTTGAGCATTCGATTATAAATTATAAAGTAAAAGCCCAAAGTATGTCAAAATAACTGCCATGATGTTATATAAGTAAAGATTGAATAAGGGCTTCCAGACGGTCAAATATATGTTATTTCTTCTTTTTTATTCTTTTATATGTTTAATCTGTACTCTCTGTTTCTCTATAACCTTGTGAATACACTTCACAGAGCTAAATTTTCGTTGTCAAAGTTAAACACGTTCTTGTTTTTGGTGTTGGCTACAACATTTGTTTATTTACAATTTTCACTATTTTGACACATTCAAGTTTAACCGTTCAAAAACATTAGCGACCTCTCTGAAATGACACCACCACCCTATTAAAAACCCCTTACTCAATACACAAAATGTCAATGTCAATGAAACTTTTTTCCTATTGAGTGCTATTATTTTTACAGCAACTGTATTGTACTGTATGAATTTGGGTTTTAAACATTTTGTATGCATTTCTTAACAATTTATTATTATTATATATTTGTTATTACATATTGTATTATTACTTTTGCAGTTATCCCCGTGATATGCGCCATGAAGTTACGAAAAAGGTGCGCAATGGTTGTGCACCGCTGTTCATCGCCTGCAAACGAGGCTGTGTACCAATAGCTGAATATTTGATAACAGTTTGTGAGGCGGACATTGAGCAACGAGGTCTATACGAAGTTCCCGAAGAGCGTACATTTCATTACGTCACGCCACTGTGGTGTGCTGTTGTTTCTGGGAAATTGCCAGTTGTCAAATATTTAATACGCATTGGTTGTGACATAAATGCCACTTCAGATTCGGGATCAACGCCGGTGCGCAGCGCCTGTTTTATGACATTTTCAGAAATAGGTATGTACATACATACATACCATTTGTATGGATGCTGTGCTACGCATGCGATATGTAAACGAGAATCTTAATTTCGATATAATTAATTGAATATACTTCTTTTAAACAGTTCAATATTTGGTAGACAACGGTGCTGATATTAAAAAACCAAATATAAATGGTGGCACATGTCTCATAAACTCGGTACAATCTATACAATTATGTTTGTATTTGATTAAGAAAGGAGCCGATGTCAATGCTAAAGATATACAGGAGAAGACGGCATTGCATTATGCCATACAAGAGCACAGGTTAGCATTTTGTGCCATATGCTTTTACTTGATTGCGATTTTTTAATTTCCTCTTCGTAGACTGGAAACTACGAAACTTCTTCTCGATCATGGTGCCAATCCATATGCCAAAAGTCGCTACGGAGACGATGCTCTACGTACGGCAAGTCTTAAAGGGGCACATCAAATTTTTGATTACTTGAAAACTCATTTGAAGTATACCCCTGAGCGCATTGCTGAGGCACATGAATTGATTGGTAAGTTATAAAATTGTTTTTGAAAGCTGAGCTCGCATGGTCGATAAGAATCAGAATTCAATGTTGGAAATCCAGGCGTAATTAATCTCAATCCAACTTCTCACTACTTAAATTCCGCTAATCAAATATTTTAGTTTGTAAGTTCGAACTCGAACTTAGAATCGGAGACTTCAGTTATTTTAAGGTTATGATTTTTATTTATTTTTTAATATAGAAACCTTTTTTTATTCACTTGCAGGTTCAACCTTTCTAGATGAACACAATGAGACCAGAGTAGCTATACTGCATTGGCGTTTGGGGCATCACATACGCGCCTCACACACTCCCTATATTGGTTAGTACTACTCCTACAAACTGAAATATGTTTTATGTTTCTTAATTTTGACATTCGGATTTCTTTTCGCAGAAAAACGTCCGCAAGTTCCACTACGTACTGCATATGGCAATGCCGTTGAATTCTCAACACTCGAAGAGCTCGATAACATCGCCACCGATATGGATGCTATGCGCATTCAAAGTTTACTCATTTGTGAGCGTATCCTCGGTATAACCCACAAAGATACACTTTTCCGCCTAACATTTCGTGGTGCGTCCTATGCCGATTCATTGCAGCTGCAACGGTGCATTGATCTATGGCGTTTACTGCTGGAAGTGCGAGTCTCACATTGCTCTATTTTACATTTCGATACATGCTTCGCTGCACAGGCGCTTGTACGTCTGATGTTGGACTTGAATGAACGTTATTTGCGAAATCAGGAAAATATCAATCAAGATAAATTGCCATTATTTGCCGATGTTTATAGCGTATTCAAACTGCTAACCGCAAATATAACAGAGGCATATGATTTGTTGCAAGTTCGTCCTGTCTATCGCAAGCAACAAGAAAACTTCGATCGCATTTTGAAATGTATTGCACATTTGATACATTTGCTCATTACCACTACCGAGTCTATTGAGCACAAAAAATTGGTATTCTGCTCGGTACGTGAGTTGGTGCGTGCAAACATACGCAGTGCCTGCACCTGTGATACATTACTGCACTTGTGCGTGTCGCGTTTGAATGTCATCAAAAGTGGATACTTGAGTGATGACAACACTCTTACGGTACGTTGGTTGTTTAATGAGATCATTAACTAATTGAAATTGAAAGTATGTTTCGTATTCTCCTCTCGACTCAGGTTGTATTCCCTGACATACATGTAATTAAACTCCTAGTCGACTGTGGCATGAATGTTAATGCTAAAAATGAAGCCAAATCTACACCACTGCACGTTGCCGTACAACCATATAATTACTGTAGTAATGTAAGGATATAAATACATGCAAACGTATTGAATTTAATTATGATTTAACATTTCACTTTGTAGATTATACTGTTTTTGCTCGAGAATGGCGCTGATTTGGATCAGCCCAACAAAGCCGACGAACGTCCCTACACACCCATCGTTCATAATCCAGCCAATACGATACCACTTATGAACTACATTAATCTCAAGTGTTTAGCTGCCACAATAATTAGTAAATATAAAATCCCGTATCGTAATCTAATACCAAAATCACTAGAAGAGTTTGTGAAGCAACATGAACCTTGAAATTAAATCGGAGATTATTTTGATTACATACAACATTTCAAATAAGTACTTGTACGAATTGGTTAAAATCCAATACAATTTAATTTAAGTTATTGTTAACATTTAATTTATTTATAAATAATGATGGCGAATCTCAAATGCCACCACCACTTTTAATTTCAATTTCAAAGAAATGTTTTGCAAATTTAAGAAGAACATTAACGCCAATATGTATATAAATAGTTATATAAATATCTATTGTTCATTAATAACGTACATTCAATCTATATAAAGTACGTAATGCGTAACTTATATCGTAAATGAGTTTACTATTAAACAAAACTAACAATGCAAGTTAAAACAAAAAATAAATGCTATAAAGTATAATTGATAGGCACTTATAGTTCGTAACATTTTAATTATTTTTACTTTTCTATATGAAAAATATGTTTGCTTGAACCTAGTGTGTATTTACTTGTAAAGGGGCACAAAAAACAAAAAAATATCTGCTAAAAAAAAAGGAGACAAAAACAAACCAATTGTGTATATGCTTTTAAGCAATAATTGTAATCAAAAATCCTCATGAGCGATAAAGCACATTTTCAAAATCCTCAAGTAATGCACGAAGTGCCATTACATGCTCTCTAAGCCACTGTTCGGTTTGGTATTTACGGATAAAATGTTATTGCTCAATATTTTTTTACTGTTCAACGAGTTTCTACTGACAAAAATTGATCGATTGGGGTTTAGAGAATATGTGGTTCCAGCAGAACGGCCAATAATTGATATTATGCGTACGATATTCCAATAGGGTGAATTCTGTTGCAAAGTCAAATTCCCTGATAGGATTAACTGGGACAAGTAATACTCAAGCTTACAAGTAGCATAATAAGCGGGAACATGGCATAGTAGCTTATGTGGACAAATTCGAAAATAGAGAGCTACTATTTTTACCACCCAAGCAGAAAAGGAAAATTAGTGAAATAAAATAATTGTATTTATTTACAAATCTATTAAATTACATTGTGACTTTTACTAAGTATGAAATCGCTATAATCGAGTGTTGGTTGACATCAGTCCTTTTGGTTATCGTGTGAAGTACACGCTTATATCTAAAATTCTGAATGAAGTTTGCAATTACATTGCACGAACTGTGAAAATCATAATGACACACAAAATAGAATCTCTTATGAACATCGAATCGCTTCCACTATTTCGTAAATGATTATAACTATCGATTATGTGAATTTTCCAGCCCATATTGGCATGCGTAAAACTATTATAGTACACTACGTCCGGCCATGTTATATTTGGTGTTATTTCTAAAATAGCTGGTTCATCGTTACTGCATATCGTAACTAGCGAGCGATTGAACTTCTTAAAACTTGGGAAATTGTCATCCAAACGTCGATCATAATTGTCGGGATACTTCGACAGGCACAACGGCCCCGCAGCAGTTGGCTTTGGACGGCCGCGACGAGTGAACTCCACGCCAGCCAATACTCGTATTTCACTTTGTTTTGCATCGCTCAGACGATCGTAACCGCCGCGTGGCTCATCCGTAATCACTAGAGGATGATAATGTTCCGGCGAATGTGGATTATTACCGCCACGCACCTGTTAAACGATTGAAAAATTCTATTATTATTGTTAAAGTATTATGGAAAATGCAACAACCTTGAAGGAATACGTTAAACCACGCTTCAAATACAATTCCGGTATCATGTAGCCGTTTATATACCATGCCAAGCCACTGGAAACGTGGCCTGCAATTAAATACATTCTTATTAATAACGACTAAGTTGTGTGAAAATGTTATGGCAAAATCAATATCAAATCAAATTTACCTGTTATGCCTTGGTAGGCCCGTAGGCCGCCAGAAGGACCCAGATAGGCGTTAAACGTGCGTATTGTGCTAATTTAATTGAAAGCGTTGTTTAAGTAATGTAAAATATTGGCAACGTTTTTCTAATAACTCACGGATCATGTATTTTAACTCTTTCGAAAACTTGTATGGGACTGTCAATGCGTTTTGTAAAACTAAAGCAATCGTTTACCGGCTCCGTTGTATTGAAATCAATTAGAATATCACTTTTCGGATAGATATTATGAAATGCCGGCTCATAGTTGGCATCCAGTTGTCCTAGAGCCCAAATTACGTAGTTACTCTTATCGAGACGGATTTCTTTATCGCCAGAATCAGCTGGAGAGGAGAGATTAGAGGTGAAATAAGCTCAGACTTTTCCGCAGCGTTATGTGCATGTACAACAACTTACACGAGATTAACGTCCGGCGAAATGTTATTGTATTAATGCCATCTTTGCGACTGTAAGTGTTCAACTGAAAACTGTCCAAGCCACCAACGACATCATCACGGCAGACACCTTTATTTTGCCCCAAGACTTGCACGCACTATAAATGAGTTTTAAGCTTTAAAATCGAAAAGATTTTGATAAGCTGATATATAAAGTTGATAGCCTACCGGTGCCAAAGATGTTATATTATAGTCCACGGAATATCCACGGATATCATCCATGTACGCTACCACAACATCACCGCCAATCATTTGACTGGATGTCTCCGAGCCAGACAAGCCAAAAGACATATAATCGTTCTTCTCCACCTGTCCCGACAGTTGAAAAGTGATCTGCGGCCCAAACACTTCCCACGACACCTGCAGATCCTTATGCAATTGACGGCAATTCGGTAGTGCAAATTCGAATGGCGTTATTTTCACCAACGATGGTGGAACATTCAAATTGTCCGCAATCAGAACATGCCCGCAATTTTCATTATCTGCCAAATCATAAATGCTTATCCAATCAATATCGAATATTGTCTTGTCGCCGGGTAATTCCAACACTATAGTCTCCTTGTTGTAACTACGTATGGGATCTAAACTGTTGAGGGAAACAGTGAAGTAATTAAAACCAACACCAAATTGTTAACTCTCATCATATGTATATTCTACTTACTAGCCCATTTCATCTGGAATTTTGCTACCCCTGCTCGATGGTTGGGCGCCCACTCCCGCCCAGAAGAATGTACGTTTACCCAAGCCATCATAGGTGAAATCTTTAATGCGTACCGTTTTCGAGTCGATCAGCTCAATCGAACTGCTGTTTACCTTGTGACTGCGCCGTGAGAATGTACCGCCTGCTTGCGGGCGCGGCGGCTCAAAATCCTCTGGTATATAAACATCACCGAAATCATTTTGATTGTTGAGATCATAAACTGCGAGCCACTTAATTTCAGTGATCTTTTTGCGATCGGGCAGTGTTAGTGTGAAATCTTTATTGTGATATCGATCGAGTATATTCGTTCTGCGGAAAGGAAAGTTTGGCCAGTTAATCTAATCTACTTAAGTATACACTATTTTATTTACTTATGTAGTTATATATTTTATTGTTATCAGGTACTTACTTGCCATATTCATCGGGCACTATGAAACCCTGTGGGCCCGGACGATTGGATGCGCCTGCCCAAAAGAACGTATCGGCACCATTGCCATCGTAGTTGAATTCAGTAATGAGAAAAGTGAACTCGTTGACGGCATAAACATTTCCCGATACCTAAAATAAGTATGTTGCATTCTTAGAGTATTTACATACTTATTAAAAGAAAATATATTTAACTGCTTACCTGATGATGATATGAATTGATTTTCCCTAAATATTTTCCTTGATATGGTCCCTCTTCATCATCATCTCCAGCGGCAGCATCTGTAATGAATAAATGCATATTTTATAAAATTTCACAAATTTTTTCTTGGAAAAAAGAAAATTTATAATAAGTAATGGATTAGTAAATTTTTTTAATTGATCTAATTACATGGACTAAAGTAAAGCTAATGTATGTATTAGAGAGAAAGTGTTGTTACACGTCAACGCTTTCGGAGCGTTGCCAGACATTATAGTTCATTTGACCCGGTGTAGTCTGTGTAGACGATATAGCCAACAACCACGTTCTAGTCAGAAATTACACGGCCGGTGTATGCGTCAACAAGAAAATCTTGGTGAGAGGTCGAGCATATTGGGCTACTAGTTATTGTTGTTGTTCACCGAAGTTTGAGCTTATGTGAAGCATCATTGAAAGCGATATGTTGAATATGTATAAAAATTTGGAGAAAACTGACTAAATATTTGTAAAATAGTCAGAGGGTACTTCTCTTCACCCCCTTCTGATTCCCTTCTAATATTCAAGTAAACGGGTTTTCATGAAAAGACTGTACGAATTGAAGATAAGAGTTTGGTGCAGTTTCCAATGATAGTTCAGTAATTATTCAAAGAGATAGTGCAAATTGCACTGTTCGTTGAATTGGATTATGAATTATGCACACACAGAAGTTTTTCTTCTTCTTTATTTTAATGGCACAACAGCCCATGGAGAACCTTGTGCGTGTTATATTTTTTGCATGAATGAAAGGGTCCTACAGAAAGTTGCACGTTAGCCAAAGAAAGAATATTTTTGAGAAAAGTAGTGCAAAATTAAATGTATTGAAAATTAAACAATCATTATAGTAAATTCGATTAACCAATGCTGAGCCGATGATCGTTCAAAAATTAAATCTATGTACGTTTGTGTTTTTGTTTTTAACTTTACGTAATATTGGAAAAGCTTTCGATTATGTTTTATTCACATTTACTTAATTTGTAACTTCCTTCTTCCTTCTTCGCTTGTTCGTTCGTTCATTCTTTTTGCCAAACTGCCAAACAAAGAAACTGTTAATATCAATGGAATTTGAATGCGTCACATGTTGGCCAATAAAAATACACAGCGGAGAAAAATATAATTACGGAATAGCCTTAGCCGTTTTATTTGTATTATTTTAGTAGGTTTTTTTCTGTTGGGTTATGGTAAGCAGCAACTATCTCCAGCAATAATAGAATGAGAGCGTAAAACGTACAAGAAAACGAAACAGAAACCAACTGAATTCCTCAATTCCTCAAACAACAATTGCACGAATAATAAGAAGCAAAAAACAAATAACGAAGAAAAAACGCATTCAAATTGAAAGAAATCAAGTTTGTTGCTTTTCACACAATTGACGTCTTTCGTTTTTCACTGGTTTTGTTGCTGTGGAGCAAACTAATTTACTTATTTTTTTTACCTTTGTTTACACATTTTTACGGTAATTTTTTTAAAGTAAGCATGAATATATTTCGTACAATTGTGTATTATGAGCTATCAGCACAAATTCTACAGATTTCAGTCATGCCTATACAAAAATAAGTGTGGTAAAAAAACAATACAATTGCGCTGGAGAGCAAAACGTGATACTACTGTGGGCAAAAAGTAGTAAGACTTTTTAATTTAAATTTCGCACGGAAACCCATTCATCAAAATATTATTTTTTTAAGGTTGGTATGACTGTCGGTGACATCTGTGCCAAATGTCGCATCAAAATAATCATTAGTGTTTAGTATACGCTTGTCTTTCTGAAGTACAAAAAGTGCATTCGGCGAATTTCACATTGAGTGAAATTATTCAACAAAGAAGTTCCATTAAATTTTGTGTGAGGAATCAAATTTCTGGTGCCGAAACGTTCAGAATGTTGCAAAAGGCCTTCGGTGATAATTGTATGTCGCGAGCAAGTGTTTTTGATTGGTACAAATTGTTCAAAGATGGTCGAGAACGCGTTGACGACGAACCACGTCCAGGACGGCCATCAACATCAACTGATGATCAACACGTCTATCGACGATGCCAGTCAGAGACCTTACTGGCATCGTTGGAATATCGGAAGGATCAGTGAAAACCATTTTAAAACATCATTTGGGCCTAAGAAGAGTGAATGCACGATTTGTTCCAAAATCACTGCATTGGTTTTACGAGACCATTTTGCCAAAAACTCGACTGATATCGTTCCGCAACCACCCTATTCGCCTGACTTAGCACCGTGTGACTTTTGGCTATTTTCTAAACTCAAAAAACCGCTTCGTGGACACCGGTTTGAGTCAATTGAAGACATTAAACATGAATCGCTAAGCGCATTGAAGGCTATTCCGGAAATTGACTTTAACAACTGTTTCGAGAATTGGAAAAAACGTTGGCACAAGTGTATTGGGGCCGGGGGGGATTACTTTGAAGGGGACGAAATAGATTTGGAAGAATGAATAAAAAAATTTGAAATTATGAACAAAGTCTTACTAACTTTTGCCCACAGTAGTACACTTAGTTTTGATAAAATACATGCATGAAACTACAAACTGTTGAATATGTTTCAATAAGCAAGGAGCACAAGGTAATTTCCTTACATGCAGCGACAGTAGCAGCTCTCGCGAATAGTTTCCCTTGTGTGGGCAATCCAATTCAGTAAGGGCGAGACTGAAAATCTAGAAGAAAATATGCCACGCTGTAATAGAATAATATTCCAAGTTCAAATTCAACAATATTCCTAAGTCTTGTGATATAATTAAATAAGGTTTGAAGTCCAATATGGATGTGAGGTACTTACAAGAAAAGCCCCGACGTAAATATGATATTGGCTTTTTCTTGGATTCTTAAAGTTGGAAGATATTAATTTGTTGCCAAATACGTTTAAGATCCTATTGGAGGGTGCTTCTGTTTCTTGTTTTTACTTGAAATGTGGAAGTTAAAACTTAGTATAAGAAATGTCCTATTGATGTTAATCCTTTATCGAAAGTGAAAACGATTTTATATCATATTAATTCCGCGCCAGACGCGTTAAATATATATTTTGTTAAAAAAAATAAAAGTAAATATTGAATTTCGTGCATAAGTAACACCTCGACCCTCATAATCTGCTGTTAGCAGCCAACCATAATAATGTTAACTTAATAGAATCCACTCATACCTAGATATTGCATCAGAAGTTTACATCTACCTAGGAACCACATTTTTGTTTGAAATGAAATGAAATGAAAAATACTGATTTTCACAAGTTTCTCAATAGCTCAATAAGATATTAGTCAACCTTAGAGCAATGCCTATCATCTTGAAAGTATTAACGTCTAACACACTGTAATCGTTGTGCACCACTTCTTGAGCGATTCCTCGTAAATTCCTCCTTTCAATTTGATTTAACAAACGAACTTTATAGCCTTAAACTCTAATAACATGTAAGGCCTTACCTATTATGATCTGATATTCGTATTTTATATCTTAATATAAATTAATTGAATACGACAATTCCCATTTCTCCCCCTTCTCTCACACACATTGTTGTAAAATCGAAAGATTCAAGGCACAAACTTCGCTGTTAGGGCATTTGGCGCAATTTAATATTTAAACTACATATTTTCATTGCATTTGAATGCTATCAGCGTTAATGCGTAAAACCGCCAATAAAACTTGTTTGTGTGTGTTTCAACTTGAGTGCTCCACATTTCCAGTTTCGCCAGTTCCAACTTTGTGCACACAGAAAGTGAAGTGGAATTTCACTTTCTGCTTTTTTATTTATTGTAGCTACTTGCTTTGCTGCTGCTGTAGCCATTGCTGCTCTATGATATAAAACTTGAAAGCGAAAATTTCAACGTATACTTACGGATCAGGGATTTGCTTAAAAAACAACACAGGAAAGCAGAAATTAATGCGCTTTTCATGAAACTGCAACAATTATAACGGTGGTTCTGCTGCTGCCTCCGCCGATTATATGCGCAAACACTTCCATCTGAACAGAAATTCAATGTCATGTTTTTTCGCCACTGTGTCTGCGTCTGCGTGAGTGACTGAGTATGTGTGTGTGTGTATGGTATTGATATTGTGACTACGTGGTCAATTATTATTTTTTTTTTGGTCAAACCTTCTTTTTCACAATTTTACTGGTGCAAATGATAAAGAAGCGAATTTCTCTGAGTTTCTTATGATACTCTCAGGTATTAAATATCTACAAACATATGTATATTAACATTCATTTTATTTATATACATAAATCTTTTTCTTTAATATTTATGAATCACTTTCTCGTTAGGATTAGCAAGAATAACTAACATCAACAACAAAATTAATCAGTTAACACTAGCACTACACCGTTGTTGTTGAGTTGTTTCGTCATAACCAATCGCTACCATCGTGATACATTGACTAACTTAAAAGCTCTTGCATGGAGTTTTGTTTATTAAGCGCAACCGACGACAACGACGACGACAGCGGCTTTTTAAGTAAGTAAAACTAGTTTTCTGCGCATGTGCACACTTTACTTTTAACCAATTTAACTGCTGCCGTTTTAGTTGCCATAAATGAAATTGTTGTCCGTTCGCTTCCGAGGTTTTTCTTTAACTGAAACTCTTTCGGATTGTCGCTCGTGGATATGGCAGTGAGAGTAGGGTAACCAGATTTTTAGATCTTTAAATTGAATTGAATAATCAGTACCCGTTAAATTGTTTCAGCATTTTGAGCATTTACTATATGAGCGGGTGAAGTCAAGCAGTTTACTGCAAAAGCCACAGCCTCTAGTACAGGGTGAGAAGCCATAGCCTGTACGAAGCTACTACTATACTACCCTACTCTTTCAAAACGCAAAAAATATCCCCTATTCCTGAATACCCCGTGTCCATTGGAATTCTTTAACAGTAATGCATGCTAGTGGCGCATCTAACTGGTATTTGCATATCCTAGTCAGTAACTGTATATGAGGGCTATGTCGCAGCCAACCTTTGCTCCGCATCATCTGGAGCTTTTTTGAGCGGGTTCTCATACGGCATCTCAACTGGGCGATTAA
Source organism: Palloptera scutellata (assembly GCA_958295655.1). Classification (NCBI taxonomy): domain Eukaryota; kingdom Metazoa; phylum Arthropoda; class Insecta; order Diptera; family Pallopteridae; genus Palloptera; species Palloptera scutellata. Next base: position 2,921,149 of record OY282450.1, on the reverse strand, counting down.
GAGAAATATAGACTCACCAATACTGATCGCCAGTTTCTAACAACTAGAAGCTAGAAAATTGCAAGACGCACAGAGAGCAACAGGGAATTAGTAGCGACTACTGCATCTTTTTATATAATATTTGTACAATAGATCTTGTGAAGTATCTTCCTGACGAATGCTCCCACAAGCTTCTTATCAGTAGTTGTTATCATTTACATCTCAGCCACATGCAATAGGACATAAAAGATAAGAGAATTAAAGACCGTCCATCGAGAGAGCCTTCCACTTCTAAGGTGCTTGCTGTTCTCCTATTAGCATCTATTGGCAAGAATATTTCTTCGCTTAATCTTATATCTGAAGTTGCTGTTGGTGTTTATTAGTGGCGCAGCTTCGTAAAAAAAACTTACAAGGGTCCTTAACGTAAAGTTTCTACTCAAAAACTACCTTGCCAAAGTCTATGATCCAACTTAATAAATCGTGCCGAATTGGCCCATTAAATTATAGAAACTATTCTTCATACCACCACAGCCAACATACAGCCAACCGAAGAAGTTCTACCAACAGCACCACCCAAAAGACCAGAAAACATAACAGCCGATCAACCACCGACTGATTAAAACAGTACACTAGGACCAGTCCGAAATGCCAACTAATTAATCTTGCACTAACAACAGTCAACAAAACGTAAAAAAGTATATTATAAAAATTGTATTGTTGGTACAAATGCTTTTTTTTATACAATTTGCATCCCAAAGGTACATTTCTACTACATTGTCTTATCTGGTACAATTTCAATTTATGATGTTGAAGATGTAGTTATCTTTTTGTACCACACAAACCTCATGCCGATGGCCATACGTTGACCACTCGTAAATCACTTTTCACAACTTTTGAAAGAGCCTTGAAGAGGGATTTTCGGAAACGCAATCAGGAAGGCTTTTGAATCTCGATACCGAAAGAATTGACCCAGTGTTCGAGTATGGCATGATAAAAATGCCGAGCACAGATTTAACTGTTGCCGTTTTAGACACCATAAATAATATTCTTGCTGTTAGATTTATAAGGTTTTTCTTGGACTGATACTGCTTTGGATTGTTTGTCTTGAATATGACAGCGAGTTATAGGTTGTCTGGTTTTTGAATGGGAAAGTCAATACTCTGAATTTGACTTACCATATCACATCACAAGAGAAACTCACTTCTCACTCTGATTTTAGTTTTTACCTGTGTAAGTCCGAAAGAAGGTATCATATTCATTTAGCGATTGAAAATATTACAGTATTCTAGTGCAGTTGTAACATCCATCGATTTTTCATCCGGTGAATTATGTGATCGCTGTGAGGTAATTGGCTACGCAGAGTGTCTGGGGTTCAAATCTCGGCACAGACAAAAAAAAAGTAGGAAAAATTTTTATCTACATGGCACCACCTCTTGTCAGGCAATGGCAGAAATACATAAGTAAGAATTGCCTATGAAAAGCTTCTCTCTTCGCCATTCGGATTCGGCATAGAACTGTAGGTCCCTTCCATTCATGTACAAATATAACACACATATCATGAGTGGATGAGGAAAACTCGGCCTAGGCCCTCCATGGGCTGTTGTACCATTAAAAGAAGAAGAAGAATAAACGGTGTTTGCCTTCTTGGAATCGAAATTGAGCATTAAAAAAACAGATGCTTTTGAAAATCATTTGCTTATTGCACGAAACAATAAACAAAAATCAAAATACTGCTTTTCAATTTACCCATTATTTTCGCCGCCACTGTACATTTTAGGATCATTCACAATAAATTACAGATGTTTAGTTTACAAGCTTTTTCATTATCTCATTTGTAGGTTGTTAATTTTTTGTTTAGATGTAGATATGTTTATGTAAATATTAAATTTTAATCTGTTAATCGTTAAAAAAAAGGATGAACTAAAGGATGAATAAACAGCTGCAACTAAATATAGGTGTAAAAAACTGAAAAACTCGCACCGCAGGAAATCTCCAAATTTATAACTCATCAAAGTAACAAAATAAATTATATTTTGAAACTAATTTGATAGATTGTCAACTGGTTTGCATTGTTTTTATAGTGGTTTGTTTATAACATTTGTGCTGACCAATGTAGTGGGTACCGAAGAGGAACATAAAAGACCGACAAAAACTCAATTAAAAACTTGCGCTGTGAAGCTCGCGAGAATGGGTATAACAAAAACTGGTAGCCAACAACGAAACAATAACGTTGCGCAGAGGTGACAGCGTCGATAAGTCAGGAGATGATATTGCTGAGGCTGGTCCTTCAACTCGTACTGCACAGAGAGTACTAGAAGACATCAATCACCGCAAAGCCCAAACCGGAATTTTAGTTTTCATTTGCGTTAGTCACACGTTTGACAGCCGATCTGTCTTCGTCTGGCTAACTGTTAGAAAAGAAATTTGCCACGTCTTTACAACAAAACTGGATTCCTCCTGTATTAGCGAATCTGCTTAGGGATTTGCAAATGAAGTCTCCCTTAAAGAATCACGTTAAAGTATAACTTCATACCGTTTTACAAGGTGGCGCAAAATTAATCACCCGATGCAAAAGTATTCCCCCGATTTCCTAAGGCTATAATATTTGTATGAAATGAAAATATCAAATCTCTGTTTATACATATTATGCAGAAACAATCACTAAGAAAAAAAAGTACTTAGGAAATCGGGTGATTACTTTTGCTCCACCTTGTAGTTGGAGATTAGCAAAACATCAAATTTCTACAAGTACCAGCTTATAAACTGGGCACAAATTCAGCAACTGGTGACATTCTCACTCATATAATGATGGACCTTCTACATAATTCGTGCAGTGGTGGCTGTACAGTTAAGGTGGGCTGTGATACAACATCCACTAAGACAGGGTGGTTAACTGTTGCCTGCGTTGCTTTTCAGCCAATTATACTTGAACACGGGGAAATTACACTTAAACACGTTTTTAAAGATCTTTCGATTGTAGTAAACAACCGCCGCAAATTATGGTCTTTCCTCGATTCCATATTATATATCAGTTACTCCCGTATAGTAGTGATCAGCTGCTACCAACGTTTGAGCAGACAAATTTTAATTAGAAAGCACTTGAGATTAGAAAGTTGAAGGCTAATGTCTTGAAAATCTGTGACGACAAATTAGCATTCAACCCTTGCGACGAAGCGCAAGCAATCAGTTGATATTGGCATCATGCACAGCTGATTTCGTTGGACCAGACTTCTGGTTTGTGTTCAACATCCTTCAACTGTACAACGAATATTTATAAATGTTCAGCAGTATATAAATACAATTGCTGTAAAACGATTAGTTACCTATACGTACAATTTTTTGTTACCACCCGTAATACAAACCATCGATTGGGAGAAATGCTTGATATCCTCTCTCTCTCTCTTTCTCTTTCTCTCTGTTCATACTACCTGATACCAACCATTTTGAAATGACCATAATAAAACTTCAATCATGATGTTCAAATCGTTTATTTTTAATTTCGATATTTATTAATCATATAATTAGTATAATATAAGGTTTGAATATATCTAATTATTATTCTTCAAATATGTATATATTTCATATGCAGTTAATTATTTACAATTAAAATTTGAGATGAGTTAAATGTTTACTTTACTTAAAAAAAGCTTCGCTCATGTTTCGCATAAGTATTTCTTAAAAATACAATACAATTATGTATTCGAAAACAGCCAAATTGAAAAATTTATCGAAGCGTTATTATAATTGCATTTTTCCAAGTACCTGCACACAATTGTTAGCAAATAACTCAACAAAAATTATATAAAACTTATAGCAAAAAAGCCCATATTTTCCACTGCATTTGCTCTGACGTCGCTTGACGCACGTAACACAAAGCGACTTTCACAACTAATTTACAAACTAAACTAAAAAATTTGCTGGTAGATCACACTCAAGGCTTAAACATAAAATTTAAAAATTGTCTCTGAATTCATTGCTATCAAAGATTGAATTTCCTTTTAAGTTTCAATAATGTTATTAATTCACAAATCACTCTATCTATGGATGGTCGTCTCTTTACATCTTGCTCCTATCGAATACGAAATTCCTCGCCCTACGTCGGTTGCAGCTGCTACTCTCGCTACCTTGTTGCTTTATTTATCACCTAATATTGCTACATTTTTCCGTCTTCTGCTGTTGCTGCTGCTGCCACATCGTTAACAATCACCTTACACATGACCATCTTAACTCCGGCAAGGAAGTCCGTTAGGTAACATCATGTGGGGCGTGGCGGTGCTGCCGCCTTACGACTTACTGGTGGTGGTGGTGGAGCACTGCGCATGCGTGGCACTGGTTTCATTTCGAGCGGCTTCGGCACCGTTGGCTTTTGCCTTTGCAGTTGCAGTGGTGGAGATGAGCTGCTTGCTGATGACGCTGAATGTGTCAATCGTGTTTGGGGATGTTGATAATGATGTTGATTTTCGCTTAAGGACTTTATATTCGTTGTTATATCCGTTGAACTCGATTTCGTCAATTTTGGTTGCGTTGTAATTATTTTTGGTTTTTCATCATCCATCATATTTTTATTGATATTGTTATTCTTACGGCTGTTTCTTCTGTTATCATCTTCTCCATCGGACGATGCCGAATCATATGAGGATGGTGTTGGTGAATGAGGTGAATACGATTCTTGATCTTCATCTTGTTCCTCGATCATAACGCGAAATTCCTGTATGGAATCATTTAGTGCCCAGAGTTGCGAGAGCAATGAGAGATCCAATTGACGTAAGCCATACTGCAATGAAAAATAGAAGAAAGGGTTAATAAATTACATTAATACATGAGAGGGTTTTATGAAATTTTATATAAAGGGTGATTTTTATAAGAGTTTAGTTTTTGAAAATGAAGGAAAAACAGAAATTGTAAAAAGTGAATGAAATTTTTATTTAGGTCGATAAATCAATTCCTGCCATATACTTTTTAAAGATAATTTCACTTAATTGTTGCCCGCGACTACGGTTCAAGTGGTCTATTCTGGAGGTCTAATTTTGTCACATTTTTCACACAATTCGGCCGGAATCTCACCAATGACGCGTTCACTGTTGGCTTTGGCTTCCAAAGCAGTAATCGTGTTTGGCTGGTCCCTACAGACAAGAGACTAACATAGCTCCACAAAAAATAGTCTAACGGGGTCAAATCACACGATCTTGGTGGCCAATTGACTACACCAAAACGTGAGATTAACTGCTCACCAAATTCACTTCGCCTCTCAATTGATGCATGGTTTCGCGTGCAATGTGGCATCGTCTCGTTGGAACAATTCTAGCATTTTCGGCCAAAAAAAGTGTTATAATCGAACGGTACATTTCTCCATTGACTATAACGTTGCGGCCTTCATCGTCTTTGAAGAAGTACGGCCCAATGATGCCGCCTTTCGCCTGCCTATAAACCGCACCAAAAAGTCAATTTTTCAGGATGCATTGCTAGCTGCTGAATTGCCTGAAGACCAGCCGTCTTCACTGCAAATTCGGCAATTCTGCTTATTCACGTATCCATTGAGACAAAAATGACTCTCGTCGCTAAATGAAAGTAGCTTGCGAAACATTTTTCTCACAGCGCATGAATTTTGATAATAAATTTCAATAATTATCAAACATTGTTCAAGCGTAAATGTATTCATTATGAAATGGCAAACCAAACTGACCATAAATCAAGTGACAGCTGTCAAAAAGACCAACTCCGAAAAAAAAGTAATGCCAGATTGAAAACCACACTTCTAGAAAAATTACCTTTTACATAACGCTGCCTTAATTTGCAAAAGCCATAACATAAAATTTTTCGAAATGGAGTTTTTGATGGATTATGATTAAGTGTATCCATTTGCATCTCTAACCTAAATTTTTGAGTTATAAACCAAAATCCTACGTTTTCTTTTATTAACTTTTAAAAATTTAAATTTTTTTTGAAAAATAACATACATATTCAATCTATTTTACAAAGAGGACTCCTCTGAGCTTCATAATTTCAATGTTTTCTAGTGAGACCAATTCTCTGGACAATCACAACCTTCAGGCCTAATTCCAATTATGCTATGGAATCAAAAAACAAAGAAGTCAACCGAATATTTCTATGCTTACAGCAGTGCTCACTGGCTCTGGGATACTGGCCTGGCGGGATACATGCGAGCAGCTTCTATACCACCAGCAATACCCACTGTCGTGGCTGGCAAGCTTATTCACTTTTTATGCCCAGATCTGGCTAGAGCGATCTGGGCATTCTGTATGGCTTTGGTGTGATGTCGAAGGAGTTGAATATAAAAGACGCATACCAGCAAAAGCTACATTTATTGAGAGTGTGGCAACAAAACGGATCTAAGTATCTTTAATTTTTAGCTATCTATTCAAAAAAGTGCTCTCAAAACTATAGAATGCACAGCAGCTGCATACCACAAAAGGCCAAAATACAGAGTGACGTACATATTTACATATTCTCCTACTGAAGTATTATGTATTATACAAATATTTTCCACTCCACATTCATATTTAACGAATGTCATCCCCAAAGTCTATGTGCCGGTCTGTCAATACTACTTTCAACTCTAAATATTGTAATAAATCTAGTGCAAACCACTTTTCAGTTCACCTCGTTGAAAGAGCATTTATTTGTTATACCATAAAAAGTGATAAAATAAAATAAATGCAAAAATGTTTTCGTTACCAACCAACCGCTGTAACGAATGAACTGAATTGAATTGAACGGAACGAAACGTTTTCCAAAGGCTTTTTGAAATTTGTGAGACCGCGCACGCCGCTCATTGAATTGTATCAAATTGCTAAGAGCCGCTGCAGCTGTCGGATACTGTGTGCTAACCATGTGCAGAAAGTGGGAAAACTAAACTCATTGGCGAGATATTGTACAATGATATTAATTGACAAATGCGCTCCATTGCTTCATACTCCGACTCCTCGCAGAAATATACATGTATATAACTTTCATTTTGGCCACAAGCTAATAAAACGTAGATATGCCAAAACGATGAGCCACAATCAATGTTGGCATTGCAGCAAAGAGCAGAAGTGGAAGGAGAAGATGAGAAATGCATCACACTATTTAATTTGATGATGTTAGTGATCATGTTAGTTGAAGGAACCGCCGCCGCACATAGCATATAAACAACGCTATGTACATACATACAGACAAATGCAATTGCTGCCAAATGCAAATAAATATATATACAAATTAAGCGCAGGCAATGTCACCGACCTGGTAAATATCAAGAGGCGTTGCCTTGCGGTATGCGGCATTTTAGTCCTCACTCTAACATACCTACTTTTACATTGATTGCAACATTTTTATATTTGGCATATCGATAGTGACGTTGATGAGTGCACGCTCCAAGTAAAATGTCAACTTACTCGTAGTTGGGCGAATGTATTGAGTGCGATGTGATAATGCGCTTTTATTTTATTTTGTATGCATAGCAATGAATTGCAGTTGCCGACCGACATCACTAAAAGGTTGTCAGCCCCTGAGAGGTATGGAAAAAGTTCTGTGTGACTTAAAATGATTCGAATAAAAATAGAAAAGTTGTGTTTTTGTCATTTGCTTTTACCCATTTACTTTAAACAATTAAATCATATCTATTATCTTATTAATTAGGAATAGTAATGATTTTTGCATTTGAAATAGTTCATGGAACCATCAGAATCGTCTACACATCGCCATCATTTTTTTTTTATTTTTTTCTTGTAATCTTTAATTTTTAAATTAATGATGATCAAATTAGTCCTAGAACAAAACACTAAAATTTTTCCATTATCTGAGCTTGCACAATTATTGATTTTTGCAAATTTGGCTTTTTTACTGGCTTAAATAACTCAAATCAGTTATAAATCACGCTTGATTTTTTTCGCCTTAAAGTGGTATTTTTTTTTTAAATTATGTAATTCAAATTTGATTACAAATAAAAAAATACAAAAATCAGGCCCTCAAAGGAAATGAAAAATATTACATCCTAAAAGTATGCCAAGCTATTTTTTTTATTCTACATACCTAATTACTAATAGCAAACAATACAACGAAATAAGCTGCGTGGAGTTTGGAGCAAAATGATGGCGAGCGACGATACTTTTGCTCGATATTTTAAAAAAGTAATGGTATCGGCGTGACATTACACATATTGTCCTATGCCTCAATCTTCTTCTTTTCACGGAGCAAACAGTTTTAGTTTCATGTTCTTATTTTTTGAAACTTTAAATTCTTTACTCGTATATTTTATTACTAAATGTACGCTTAAGCCTCACCAATCAGTGGAATTAAAATTCTATCGTTGTTTCATTATTTTCACTAACATTATGCGATGTTTTAAAGTTTCTGCCAAAAAAAAATTTATATAATATAAATTCCTCACTAAAAAGCAAACAGAAAGTTAGCAATTCTCTCTCTAATAAAAGCGCTAAAGAAACTAGGAGTGGCTTGGCACAAATGCACAACAACAAAGTAGGTAAATAGCGTAGCGTTGAAAGGGTTAACATTAAAGTCCGCTTCTAACTTAGTACATACTACAATTACGAGTAAGTGTTAATTTATTTAATGCTAGCAAAATCAACAAAACAACAAACGAATGATGAAAGAAGGTGGTAGGTGATATTGACCTCAAGAAAATCGCATGTGTTAATCAAGCGTTAAATCTGCATGCTAAAGTTTATATGTAGGTATTCGTCATACATATTTACATACTAACTTAGCTACCAACACCAACACAAATAAATAAATAAATTAATGCAATGAGGTGCATAGTGTAAACAAGTTACATTTATGCTAAAACCTAAAACGATTGAACATTTTTGTGTATTGAGTTTAAGCCAAAGAGTTGACCTACATACGCCGACAATATTTTAATTTTTATTTGGTTATTCCAGTTTTACTTTTATTTTAAATGCTATACAAATAAACGATTAACTACTGAAAGAGAATTTGAAACTTTTTCATTAGGTATGTAGGTGTGTTTGTGTGTTACCGCACCAACGAGTACATAGGTACATTTACTGTGTACATACATATGTATGTATCCCTGTAACCAACCGGTCTAGTCTTATACTATGTAGAACGCGGAGGACCACAACTGGATATTCGGCAGCTATTTGTGCTCCGAAGTGCAAACGGATTTCGTTCAACAAGAACGATGCTTATTAAATCAATCTGATCATGTCTAGCATAACATTGTACTAGTCTTTATACTAGTATGCATGGACTAGCAATGTTTTTAGTTAATTTGACTAGAAACATGTGCGAAGTGGGGATGTTCTCGTATGTAAGAACTAAGTACCATAGATTTGCATTTATACATAATTTCATACTTTTTAAACTCTTGTAAATGTTATTAACTTCTTAACGTTTTCCTGTGATTTCTAACTTAATTTTCTATAAATATTTCTACTACCATAAGTACTAACGTATGCTGAAACGAAATACTAAAATCACTGCACAATCGCTTTCACTGCCTGCAATTTATTTGCGCTTCAAATAACAACATGAAAAAATGGGAAAACTATTAGAACAGTGATGGAGCAGTGATTTGTAGCTTACAAAATATGTACGAGAATAACTTTGAACAGAAATTCTGTCGTGAAGAAATGAAATTATGCACGGAAGTAGAAATAATGGCAAAACAACAATTTTGTGGCTTCTTGGTTTGTTAAGGCAATTGGAAAAATAATTGAATTCTTAACGTGAAGTAAAATACTTCCTGATATTAAGTAAACACATTTAAGTAGATATGTACATACTTATGGTATGTACATACATACTATATGTACTACATACATATGTGGCTGTAGGTAAACGCCAGGCGTTGGCCGCGGATATTTCAAGTAAATTTTAATTGTTTTAAAATTCTTTGCTTGGCCGTGGTTCCTTCGATTTTAGACGATTTTTGGAGCTGACATGTATGTATAATATATGTACCAGACGTACATATGTGTTTAGTGCACTGCATAAAAATATTGTAATTATTGAACTGAAGAAAAAAGGGTTAAATAAATACTGAAATTCACCCCGGTTAATTGACTCTGCTTAATTGCGTGTGGTGTCTATGTCAGCCTTTTTTTTTTTTGTGTGTTCCATTTTTGAGGTTTTGGGAAATTTATTTTTTCCATATTTCGAATCTAGAAACTCTGAAACTTATTTTGGGGAGTACACTTTAGTTATCGAGTTATGAAACGTCGTTCGTTACGGCCTTTCGCTGTTCTTTTATGCGCCTATGTGCCCCTTATGTCGGTAAATCTAATTTCTGTGGTCTGCTAGACTTTTTTTATCCGGTTCTTTGTTAACGTTTTGTGGGCTGACACATACGCCCACAAAACGTTAAAATGTGTCCATTTGATACAGGAGACTGGCGATGGTTCAATCTAAAACTGAATTTCAAGTCGAAATAATCTCGGTCGTTGCGAAATCGACGTTCAACGAGGGATATGCAGCGATACTGAAGACTATGAACATCTTGTCCGTCTCTGTGAGGCCAGCAGCAGAAGTGAGCCTACCTCGACTGGACGGATAACGCATCTACCGCGAGGAGCGCAGAGAAAAGGGTCAGTATGCAGCAATAGAAGGAGCAAATAACGAACCGTGTGCATCTTCGTGACGAGGAAGGTCTACGGCGCTGGTATAAGTAGCTAATATAATATATAAAAAATAGTAACTTTCTCAATTCATAAGTCTGTTTATTTATGTTTACAAGGCATTTCCCCAAAGTCGTGTTTTTCCAAACTTTGTCTTAAAACTTCGACAAAAGTATTTGGAGTGTCGTTCAGCAGACGTGTCACTAATTTGTACAACAGTCAATATTTGGTAACAAAGGGACGAAAAACTCTATTCTTCCTTTTTAAAGATTTTATTTTAAAGATTTCCATAACAAAGAAAACATGAGCAGATAGATCAATATAAAAAGATATTTCTCATTTTTATTTCGTGCAACCTAAGTCCCACTTAATTGTCTGTGACGTTTTTGCAGAGACGCGGTCAAGATATTTTGAAAGTTGAAAGATGTAGGGACTCCGGCTTAACATTGTACCTACGTCTAATTCATTTATGATAAAAGCGAAGAGTCGAAGGACTGAGTAGAAGCCAGTTTTCTCACGATTATTAGCATTTATATCAATCATTCTTCTCCATTACTTTCCAGTCTTTTCATTTCAGAATTATCTTATTATTTTTATCATAAGTATCATACAAATTGAAGTAGGTGCATACTACTAAATAAAAGCAAACATACACAAACACAGACAGACACACAAACTTACAATGCCATACACATGAACACGCACGACCTTAACAATTAACCCTTTGCATTGAGAAGCTCCAAAGAGCGAATTTTCTTTCTCAAGAAGCTAAATTGCATTTATGGCATATACATTGCTACACATTACGAGTGTAAGAACTGATCTAATTTTATGTTGCTGCATGCAGCAGGCACGCGTGAAGGTGGCCACATGTAATTTCTGCATTTTAAGCCAATTTTTATTATTGATTTCTTTGTTTTTTCTTATTTTCCCCCTCTTTTTGTTTTCTGTTAGTTATATTATTTTTGTGGTTTTATAATGTGGTGTATTTTGAGATACATATGTATGTATATAGTAAGTATGAACGTGTGTGTGTGCGAGTTTATTTAAGCATAAATGCGTTCGTGTAATGAAAAGAAAGTTTTCGGTTTCGTTTACCTTACCTCACAGCAAAAATCTTTTAATTTTTCCTACCATATATCTTCACTAATGTGGTTTTAGTGAAATTATTAACAAAATACAGTGCATATTTAAAGGAAAACTATAATCATTAAGAAAAATAGGTATTATTTGTAATACTTACTATGTAGATACTCGTACGTAGACGTGCTTACGTGAAGCTTTTAAGTAGAGAATAGCGAAACCTTAGAAGTTCCTAAACACGCTCGCCACAATAATATAAATAATAATACTTAATATAAATAATAAAAATATGTATAATGCAAATGATGTGAGAAATGTAAGAGAGAAAGAAAATAGAGGCGGGGTGGGGTGGAGGGGGAGGGGGGAGGGGAGCGCAGGAGAGATGAAATTGCATCTTCATTGCGCAAATGGATGACATCAAAGCTGTAAGTGCATTTGATGTGCGGCACACGTTGTGCAGTAAAATCGTAGCGACAGCCGAAAGCCGCCAGCCACAGTGCCGCGTATGAGTATGTAACTGAAACTGCTGCTACTGCAGCTGCAGCTGCAACATCACAAGATCAAGAACATTTTAACGACAAATTGAACATAAATGCATTTATATGGCAAAGTTTTTTGTAGCAAAAAGAACACAACGAGTCGACTTACTCACAAATCGACTAAGAAAGAGGTATGGTAAATGCATTACAGCATAAAATAAAAGTATTTAAAACCTATTTTAAATACTACAACAAAAATAGCAGCAACAATAATAACGGCAGACATCAAACATGTTGCTGCCGTACGTACTATCGCAAATATGTAGTACTTGTGTCTAAATCGCGGTTAATATTTCCGTTGTTGTTGGGTGGCGGAAGAAGAAACTACATATAACATATAACTAGTACCGAAGCTTGTAAAAGGCGCTCAAGTTTCTTTTAGCTATGAGTGCATAGTTTCCAGTGTGCGCAAATCAAATAATAAATTTGAGCAACAAGCTCAGATGGATGTTGTATACACAGACTTTTCTAAGGCCTTCGATAAAGTCGATCAATCAATTCTCCTACATAAATTATCTAAATACAGCATTAATGGCAAATTTTTGCCATCTAACATCCTAGTCGATGCGTGGTCAGGTATACAGCAAGGGACTTATTGTGGTCCACTACCTAATCATTTCAAGTTTGTCAATTGTTTAATGTTTGCGTTTAAAGATGACATTCAACTCTTTTTAACAGTCCGTAATACTTATGTCTAATTGTATAAAATTGCAATTCATTTATAAGTATCTATGGTAAATATTAAGAAATGTGACATCGTTCCATACTCTAGAAAGCCTAAAAATATTTCCTTTAATTATACTTTGGGAAAGCTCTTTTCAAATCGGTAGGTACTACTTACTTGGAATTATTTTTGACACGAAACTTTTATTTTCCAAACATATCGATTACGTTGTTTCTAAATCCTTTGCTATGATTGGCTTTATAAAAAGAAACAGAGGATTCCACTGAAATCGCTTTACATCTCATTAGTTAGAAGCCGTCTAGACTATTGATGTTTGATCTGGAATCCGTATTATGAAGTTCACACAAATAAGGTTGAAAGGATCAAAAAAAATATTTACTTAATTTGTATTGCATATTTTAATGCAAATAGAATGAATGCCTTCCCTCTTACATCGGCAGACGAAAATTGCTTGGTGTAGACAAGCGACTTCACATAACCCAACAAAAAATAGTCCAGCGGTGTTAAATCGCACGATCTTGGAGGCCACGCCGCTGGCTCACGATGCGAGATAATGCGCTCACCAAAAGTTTCCTTCAATAAATTAATTGTTTCGTTGGCTGTATGGCATGTAGCGCCGTCTTGTTGCAACCAAAGGTCGTCCACATCAACATCCTCCAATTCAGGCACGAACAAGCGAAAAAGTCATTAATCATGGCTCTATAGCGTTCCCCATTGACTGTAACATTATGACCGGCTTCATCTTTGAATAAATATGGTCACATGATTCCCGCTACCCATAGAGCACACCAAACAGTGACTTTTTGAGGATGTAACGGCGTCTCAACAATGGCTTGTGGCTTATGATCACTCCAAATGCGATAATTTAGCTTATTAACGTACCCATTCAACCAAAAGTGAGCTTCATCGCTGAACAAAATTTTCTTGTGAAAATCGGGATCGGTAGCCACCTCGTTTTGGGCCCATTCAACGAACGTGCAACGCGCTTAATGGTCGTTCGGCTTCAATTCTTGCACGAGTTGGATTTTGTATGATCGCAAACCAAGATTTTATCTAAGGTATCGAAAGAGGGACTGGTGCAAGTATGGGTTTTGACGGTACCGGACCCACCCTTTGATGTGTTGCTCAGCTTACCACCTTTTGGCAGGCAATGGCAAACCTACAAGGGTGAAAATTGCCTATGAAAAGCTTTGCCGTTCTTATTCGGCAAAACTGTAGGTCCCTTCCATTCATGTACAAATATAACACGTACAACATGAGTGAATGCGAAAAGCTCGGCCTAGGCTCTCCTTGGGCTATTGCCCAATTAAAAAAAGAAGATGAAGAACATCGAGTACCAGAAAAGGCAGAAAATTATAATTTTATTCACTTATCTTTGGTGCTTCGTAGAATCAACCCGAAAAAAAAATTAGGGAAACTAAACTAAAACTACGAGGGTAAATCAATAAGCACCCGTGTTAGGAATGAAGAGGCAAGTTTCTCACAAATTTTTTCTTTCTATTTTCCAACGTAATCTCTTTTTAGCGCAATACACTTTTCCCAACGTTCCTGCCATTTCTTTAACCCCTCCAAAAATACGATTTGTCAAACTATTCAAAATACGCTTCTGTCTCGACGATAACCTCCTCGTTTGAGCTGAAATTTTTTCCCCTTAACCACGTTTTCATGTTGGGGAACAGAAAGAAGTCGCAGAGAGCCAAGTCGGGCGAGTACGGTGGGTGCGGCAGCAATTCGTAGTTCAATTTATGCAATTTGGCCGCTACAATTCCGTATCCGCTTGTTGTCCACCGTAAGCAATCGCGGCACGCATTGGGCCGGCACCTTTCTCATGCTTAACCTATCATGTAAAATATTAATTACCGTTCCGTACGACACTCCTACGGCCTCTGCTACTTCGCGCACTTCCGTTCGGCGATCAGTGAGAATCATGTCGCGGACCTTTTCAACGATTTCCTCGGTAACCACGTCTGCAAAAACAGATGTACGACCACTTTTAAATTCGTTGAACCAATATTTTACGGTTGTCATAGATGGGGAAGGGTCCCCATAGACAGCATCCAACTTCGCTTTTATTTCTTCGCATGTTTCTCCATCCAAAAATAAAAAGCGAATTACGGATCGATATTGTTCTTTTTCCATTTTATCGCGAAACACGAAACACGTGTGATACTAATGGCTGCCAAATAACACCTAACCTATGAATCAGTTTGAAATTTAGTGTGGTGTCTGGTTACAGATGGCAGAACACGACGGTAACCCTCAATTGTACGGGAATGCATACTTTTTAGCCCGGAATATGTTGGTGCAGTCTCGATTTCTTCTCTGTTGTTGCAGCTCCTACAGAACTTGAAGCCAAGTATACGACTTAGTCCCGCTGTTAGCTGGACAAAAAATTACCTTTTTGCAAATAGTTTTATTGAAACGAATAGCTTCTACACGCGAGTACATATTTTAGATTCGAGTTATAGAATAAGAAATAAGTAAATGCCTTAAGCAAATACCCAGAATATTGTTAAAATATTCACAAAGCATAAAGAAGTGTTCACCTTAAACTGTTTCACCGTTATGCTAACTGTTTTCGATTTTTCCACGTTAAAATCAACAACTACGAGTATTGATAGTCATGCTGCCATAAATTTGCGTTAGCTCTTACATTAGTACATATGTACATATACTTGTATGTAATAAAAAGGAGTGGCTCTGTTTGTTCGGGCGGACTGTCTCACTTAATATTCTTAGCTTGTAGCATATTGTATGTACATAAATAAATCAAATAAAATGGAAAGCAGAAAGCAAGAAATACCATAACTTCAAGTACTCGGTTGTGTACTCGTACTTGTATTTTATGTGATTTTCGTTTTTATTTTTATGAGCAAGTACAAAATAAAAAACTTGCATAAATAAAAGCCAATATTGGCGACATTCTGGGCGAATGAATGTCGCCATAAAAGTTTAATGAAATATTTAATTTGGCAAACAAATAAAAATGTCAAGTTGGATTATGCTGGAGCAAGTGGAATTACACATTTTTCCATTTGAAATGCAATTAGAAACAATATTTTTTTTCTTTTTCTTTTATTAGGAAGAGTGATAGTTGATTTTTTTGTCTGGTTTAACTGCAACTGAATTTGTCAGCATCTGGGGCATTCAAACGACTCCATCAAACTCAAACTGTTGATTTCAGTTTCATATGAAACTAAGTAAACATCTAACAGCAACTCAGTACATTTCTCCCTTTCTGTTTCCACAAATATAGTTCGACTAGATCAGGTGTGAATAGTTGTTCCGCAGTATTGCATGCCTTTCGTTTAGAATCATTCAAAGATTTTCTTATAATGAGGAAATTCAATGTACATACTCGTACAGAAAATTTCAGTATTTATTGCAAGCGGAATTCTCTAAAATTGTATTTTTTGTAGTATCTCCTCAATCAGCAAATCTTTAAACAATTTCATGTGCTAATTTAGTACATAATTTGTATGCGGCAGTTGTCATTCAAGATCATCGAACTTTCACTCATGTGTGGCAGGTTGTGTGTAGGTACCACGGCACTCACAAAAAAGCCATGAGCAGGAAACAAAGAAATATATTAAAAAAAGCTAAAAAATAAACAAATGTAGCTACTATAATTTGTGCAAAAAGTAGCGCCGCGCCACGCCGTTGAGCGTACAAAATCAAAAAAGCATTATACACTATGTGAAATAGTACATATGTTAATTTTTGGGCTTGCATTTTAGTATCATGCCCCGCTTGCTGCCTGCGCTCTACACAGCGTAAGTTGGGTGCACAGGGATACATACGAATGCGAATGCATATGCGCCTCATGCAGGCCCACGTGCGTTTAACTATTTGCGAGTGTGTAGCCCAGTGGTAAAAGAGCGGGGCACTTCGGAGTCGCTGGTTGTGTGGGCTCAGTAGAAAAGGAAACCAAACCAGAAACCCTCAGTTAGCCCATAATCATAATCACTTTCTGAAGTATAGAAGAAATTCATTAACACTTCTTGATGCACTCAATCGCACAGAAACTAGAATATAAAAATTATTAATTCCGAGGTATCAGTGTAATTTCCAACTGGGTGCGTATGCATTGCTATGTAGCGATTATTGTGCGATTGTAGTAACATGGCGCTTTTTTTTGAAAATGTTAACTAAAGTGATTTTTTGTATTTATTTATTTTTTGTTCGTTTGTTGTTGCAATAATTTCTTACTTATTGTAGCAACATTAAGTAAATGTGTGCGAGTAAGTGTGTAACAGCATGTTCATACATTTAGTTAAAGCAAAATATCTACTGGCAGTTTTTATGCTACGCTATGCATGTAGTTATTAGGCAATTTTCTACACATTATACAAACATTTACTAATAGACAAAAACTGAAACTTAAAAACAAAAACACTTAAATAAAAATAACATTTTTCTTTTATACCGCTTTGACATTATAATCGTTTGCTCTGTTATCATTAACCCTACCCTCAAAAATGCATTCATTCTGTTGCAGCAAAACCAACCTGTACCATAACATAAATTTCAAATGCTGCAATATTCTGTTATTCAAAGGTCAAATAATTTTTGCAACCATAAATAGTACGTTCACTTTGTTTGAAATATAGTATAGCCACAGAGACGTACTCGTATGTAGGTTTACCATATGTATATCTCCATAATGTTCCTATTACGTTAAATCACAGCCACCAGCCCCGTGCTGTGCCTAGAAAACAATCCAACAGAATCTCAGGTTAAGTTGACTTTTGCTTTTAGGTTCACCTCTAGCATATTTATTGTTATTCTTGGTGTTAGTGTTGTTTATTTTTATTCTCAATTTAAATTATTTTCGTTTCTTTAAAGATTTGTTTAGAAGTTAGCATTCGAGCATTGATTTGAGTGTATTTATTAAAATTATTTTGGTATATTACAGAGTGGCCGTTTACTATTTTCCAATTTTTCTCTTTAAGAAGGTCTTCATTGTTTATTTTTTTTTTCTAATCGTCATATTCAACACACAGGGTGTACCTATGAATGCAGAGCATTGTGTTGAATGAAAGGAATATGGATAGGTGAGAGGAAGAAGGAGGGAGAATGAGAGAGTGAATGTGATCACACAGGGCACCGATAACGAGATAGGCAGCCATTGTGCCAAGTGTTATGCCTTTACCACAATGAACTTTAGTTTATCAGTGCCGACTATGACCTCATGTAGCGCCAAAGGCCAAGCTTTTCGCAACCACTCATGTTGTGCGTGTTATATTTGTACATGAATGGACGGGACCTACAGTTTTATGCCGAATCCGAAAGGATTTAATTTATCTTTTAATGTCACATCAACCCATGTAGGACCTAGATCGAGTTTCTCTCATCCATTTATGTTGCGCGTGTTATATTTGTACACGAATGGAATAGAGCTAAATTTTTATGCCAAATTCAAACGGCGAAGTTAAAAGCTTCTCATGCTGAGATTTGAAATCCGGAAAATATGCGTAGCAGGCAGTCGTGGTGCAACTACACCACGGCGGCCATAAGTAAATATTATTAAAAAAAATCAATGATAAATTTGGTGAATTTTTTTTACCTCAAAATCAAAGATGGAAATCTTGTAGGTATTATTCTCATATATGCAAATTTGTTACCTAAGTTTGTCAACTATTGTTAAAATGTGAGTGTATTGTGTGTATTGAGCTTGCGTCTGAAGCAGAGAAAAACGAAGTTCTCTCTCTCCTTTTTTTGAAAAAATTGTGCAGCGAAGTTTTTCTTCAACAAATCCTGAACAGTAACTGATCTGATTCGCTTCGTCGAAATTAGAATAAAGCAACAGCTGAACGGGCACGATCGAAGACCACACGAAGACACTTATAGTATACGTGTGTCGATGTCGGGCAAGCAACAATTTGTTCCCTATACACGCTTGTTATAGCAATTGAAAATATGCTCATCGCTGGTTTAAAGTCAAAGTTCCCTAATTAAAACCAAAACAAAAACTTTGCACATCAGTACCAACATCAACCAGTGGAACCAATGTCATCACACGCAGATACCATAATTCCAACTTGTTTTCTCCTTTCGGTCTCTGTACATTTTCATAATTACAATTTTTGTTTTCGTAGAAATGGTCGTCCGACACTGACACTGAATTTTACTGTTGTGTTATTTTGTCTTTGTATTTTTTGTTTATTTTTTTATAGATAATAAATTCATCCAGCTTAAGGCACCACTCATAGGCCACTCACTGATGATGACGATGATATTGTACCCGTGCATAGTAAACCATGCGATCATTTCGCTACACCACTTGCCGCTTCGTTGGTCACACATTGGGGGCATTAAGTGCGAATTTGCAGGTGCTGCTGCTGTTGCTGCTGCCAGAGCTGCCAGTGCTGGTAGTGTTTGATTCGCATGTAAAAATAGTCGCGACGAAAATATCAAAATTCATTGCCCTTTCGGTGAAGTATTTGCAGAAAAGAGTTTAACAACAGCAACCACAACAAGAAAAATGAATGAAAATGGAAAAAGAACTTAATGAGGAAGTTGATGCGAAATTCACATAAGCATATTTAAGAATATTTAAGAATATATACATAGAGTTTATTAGTAAAAAAAAATCATTAGAATGAAAAAGTGAGTATCAAAAGAATACGAATAAACAGGAAATCAACTACATAGTACTAATGGAAAGAAACATATAATTGGGAAGAAACTCAAAATTAATGGTCGCGGCGCTGCCTTTTCGCTATTCCCTTGCAGGCATTTCAATTGATTTATCGAATAACTCGCAAGTGTACAATACAAATGATGTTGAACTCTGATAACTAATTGCTGATAACCATTTATATAGTTCGAGTTGAATTTTGTTAAAAAAAAAATATTTTTAACAAGCCAACGATGTGCAAAATAAATGGCACACCACAAATATTATGCAATATTTAAAACGAAGATACTCAACACAAACTTGTCGTGATAATTAACAAGAAGTTTGTAAAATTTGCAGCATTAACTGCAAGCAGCAAGTTGGTATTTAAATTCTAAAATCACATTTTGAAAACATTTTATTGCTATAACTTGCAAAAGCTAGGAGATAAAGTTAAATACATAAGTAATAAAGTATAAAGAAGTGACTAAATGATAAATAATGAGCAGGCGTTACACAAAATACACTAAAAACCGTTAAACGTGTTCTGCTTGGCTTTGTACGAGCATGTTATGTGGGCGTAGTCATTGCCCCTTAAATATATTATTTTAGAATGATATTGAATTCATGTCTATGTATATTTTCCCTAATTGTGCGCTTTGAAGAGGTACAGGTGTTGCCAACGTATTTATTATGCTCTCATTGACATATCAAAAATGAAAGGAGAAAATAAATCTGTTGTGAATGAAAGATTAAATCCAATGGCTGGCTGCAGCTCCTACCAAAATATAATAAATTTTTTCTTATTTTGTGTTGAGTGGAAGGAAGATTGATAGGTGCGAGGAACAAGGAAGGAGAATGAGAGAGGGAATGCAATCACAGGACCATATGGACCTTGAGCATACTTTGAACCTACTAAAATCTTTCTACAACGCAACTGTTTATTAAGTACACTTAGACTACACGAAATCTGGGTCAGTTTATAGATGTTCCCATTTAATATAATTTTTGAAGTCTGATATTACTCGCTTTAACTGTAATTTTCTAATTTCAGAGCTCCACAAATATTTCAACAAAAATAGTTGTTTTTCGACAGACCACACAGTCAATACTACCATATTGTGAATAAGGAATAGAAAGGGTACAGCACACCCAGTATCAGTACCTGTAATTTTTTGATTGTCCAAGTTAAGCTACTTTTTATACCCTACACACACTGTGTACAGGTTATTTACTATTAAAGGTCGCGGTTTTTAATCATTTCCAAAAAACTTTTAAAATATAAATATCATCAATAACTCAAATCGAAGGTAATTGAAAGAATTATGTTTGATGATTAATTTTTTATGAGCAGTTCAAAAAATAATTATAATTCTCTCTCTTTATGGTAAAGCGAGGATTATCATTCTTGTAGTACAAAGTAAAATGGCCAAATTTAAACGCAATACAATGATTTATTCACATAGCTGCCATATACATATATGTATCGGCTTCTGGCAGCGAAATAATTAAGATAAAAATTAATTCATATTCATTAATTCCATTCGATTTGTGTTGGCATCCCTTCCCATAAGCAACGTAAACAACGTATACGTTGATGTATCGCAAGCAGTTGTGCAACTCCCTCCTTCATGTACTTTGCACATATGTTTCGTATACTTCACTCTCAGGTACACTAAGTACTTTATGGGCCAGAAGTTTATGGTCGCCGTGGCGTGGTTGGTAGTGCTTTGGCCTGCTACGAAGAGTGTCTGGATTCAAATTTCGGCAAAGGCAAAATCAAAAACAAAAAAGGAGAAACAAAATTTTGTCTGCACGTCTCCACCTCTTGGCAGGCAATGGAAAACATACTAGAGTAAAACTTGCATAAGAAAAGCTTTTCACTTTGCTGTTCGGATTCGGCAAAACTGTAGGTCCCTTCCATTTATGTACAAATATAACAAGCACAACATGATTGGATGCGAAAAGCTCGGGCCCTCCATAAGCTGTTGTGCAATTAGAAGAAAGAAGTAAAAAAGAGGCTTTACTCGAGCCTAAGCAATGCGCACTATGATTACTTTTTCAGGGAGAGTTGATTTCATTTGTAGAAGAGGATCCTTTTATTTGAAATCGCAGATATTTTTATCGGAAGAACCTCACCTAATATACTCAAAAAGTGATGTTCAAAAGGAAGATTCTAAATATGGTATTCTTGATTCATTGGCTGCAGAATATAAATATTGCCATCAAGCATCTACATTGAACTATCCGGTCTAAATGTCAAGAAGTATTCTGTACTCTCTTAAAATAATTTTATCACTGCTAAATTTTGTTGGTGCGGGCATTTGGCTTTTTTTCATTCGTTTATTCATTAAGTGGTCGATTTAATTGATCCGGTTATAGAAATATGTATACCATACTACATAAAGACATAGAATTTAGTTTATATGTAATAAATGATATATACAAAATGTGTAAAATTAAAAATAATACAAAAAAAGCTCTACCATACTAAAAACTCATTATATATGGTACACATAAGTATGCTATAAAACTATAGGGGAAGAGGAAGGTGGTTCTAATTGGTTGAAAAAACAAATCAAAAATTAAGTAATTTTCATTAGAATTCAAACAGAAGCTGATCGTATTTATTTATGAAAGCGTGAGCTCATTCACTCACATAAAGATACAGATACAAATAACTAATTAGATCCAGCCACGGCTAGATTACAGTATGCCTTCAACAAAATGTTGCTGTAAAGAAATAAAACATTAAAAAGTAAACTTCACAGAGTAAAGAAAAAAAACACATGCAACTTAACTTAACTTCCCCCTGGGCGCAAGTATTTACCTTTCAAAATAATAAGCTAATAGGAAAAAAAACTAAATGTGTTCAAGGCCATTTTATGAAACTATGAAGAAAAACTCATTTCATGCTCCTCGCATTTCATGCATGCTGCAGATATGCACACACACACACACTCACACTCACATACACACTTTTCCACACATGCTTTTTTATTTGATAAATATTTCTGCTACATTTTTGTTTTTGTTTTGCGAAAAAAACCATAAATTCTATTTCAGCCATGTTAATAAACCAATAAACTAAAATGGGTCTTTCTTTTGGATTCGGTTCGGAATAAGCGCGCGTTCTTATAAGCGTCATGACAGTCCAACTGGAAGCGTAGTGCGGGCCGAAACGATTTATTTAAAAACATTAACTGTCAAGGCAATGTGAAAGTCAGGCCCAAAAAAAGATTTTGTCTGTCAGAGTCCATAGATGGAACTAGAATAAACACAATTACACATGTGGCCCGCATGCATTCTCAGGTTTGGACAACCCAGGAGTACGTAATAAAACTTATTATTATGGTGAATACGAACGAGTCTAACGGGTGATGGTTGTTCGCTTCTCGTTTTCCCTTAGATTGCTCACATTTTATGAGTGTTAGTTATTTCTGTTGTTTTGTGGTGATTAGTTTTGCATGATGGAAAACTTTTTGTTTGTTGTTATTCATAGGAGTACATGTATGTATGTGTTCGTTATGGCTTTTGGCCTTTTTTTTATTTTGTTACTTTACATTTACATCTAGTAATTACTGAAGTATTCGATTTGCATGTGTGTATGGTACTTTAATTAGTATCGAATTGTAGAATGTTGTTTAATGTTAGTATTAAAATAACTTTCAAAGAATGAACTTCTTGTTTATAAGTAGTATCGTTCTTCTCTTTTCAAATAAAGCTCAGTATTATAAATTGTATGCTGTTATGGTTGTGAAAAGAAAAGGCCGAACAAACCAATTCATATTTACTTCTTGTATTTTTCTTTGACAACAGAACATGCGACGTTTGAATCTCATAAATAGGACAAAAGAACAACAAACCCAATTAAACAATAGTAGAAACAAACTTTACGTCCCTGTTATTCGTCAGATCAGAATGGAAATAAGGAGTGAGATCGAAAAAATCGGATAACTTTAAATTGTCCTAGCATTGAAATCCCTTATGTAAATAAAAAAAAATGTAGAAAATTTAATTTCTGATAAAATGATCAATAAAACTAATTTGTTTGTTGTTTTTTACAGAATTCGGACAGCTTTTCCGGTATAGCTGCCATTAGCGCCTTTACTGTCCTTTTCTGAGACTCTCGTGGCAGCAGCATTCCACTTATTTCTCAAATGTTCCATGGATTTAGCTTCTTTGTTTGTTGCCTTTAATGTTCTTGTCACTAGAGCCCAATATCTGTCGATAGGCCGAAGTTCTGGTTTAGTGGGTTGGCGATTTTTGGTACTAATTTGATGTTTTGGTCTTCGAACCATTTAAGGGTTACTTTACTGTAGTGGCAGGAGGCTAGATCAGGCCAAAAGAAAGTAGCTACATTGTGCTTTCTAATGAAGTGCAGCAATTTCTTCTAGAGGCACTCCTTCACATAAATTTCGGCGTTAACAGTGCCTTTTGTTAAGAAACTTTTACTCCCTAGCCCACAACTACAAATCGCTTGCCATACCAGAAACTTTTTCGGGAACTTGGACTTTTGTTTTGTCCTTAATCTTTCCTCAACTCCTCCTCGTTCCTTTGCGGTGTAAAACTCTTGGCCAGGCAATTGAGAAAATTTAGACAACGCGTATGTTTCATCGTCCATAACACAGCAATCGAATTTTTGGAAAAAATCTGTCTTCAACTTTTTAGCTCGGCTTTAGGCTACCAATTTCTTAGTAGCGTTCCTGTCTGCACTTTGTATGTTTTAATGCCCGCATCTTTTTTAATTTTATGAACTAAAAACTCACTGCAACTTGCTTTTTCCGCCAATTTTCGATTAGACAACGCTGGATTCTTCTCTAAGAGAGCAACGACTTTCTTCGCCTTTTGTTGAGACATGAAACCGCATTTCCTTCCAGAACCATATTTTAGCAACTGTTAAGTCTGTATGTGGTCGCGGTGGTGTAGTGGTAGTATGTTGGACTGCTACGCAGAGTGTCCGGGGTTCGAATCTCGGCACAGGCAAAATCAAAAAGTAGAAAAAAATAATTTTTCTACATGGCACAACCTCTTGGCAGGCAATGGCAAACCTACAAGAGTAAAAATTGCTATGAAAAGCTTTTCACTTCGCCGTTCGGATTCGGCATTAAACTGTAGGTCCCTTCCATTCATGTACAAATATATCACGCACAACATGAGTGGATGCGAAAAGCTCGAAAAAAGTAGGCCCTCCATGGGCTGTTGTGCCATTAAAAGTAAGTAAGTAAGTAAGTTAAGTCTGTATTAAATTTTTTAAGAATCATCGAGACAGTGTTTTGTACAACTTTCGCCTTATTTGCAATGGTTTTCTGGCTGCACTGCGGATTTTCTCGAAATAATTCAACAACTAAATCGCGTCTTTCCACTTCCGTTGCTATGACTCAACTGAAAGTGCACAAGTCAAAAAACATGTGATTGTATTTCATCAGAATTTCTACAACGCAAAGCCTACTGTTTGAATTTTTTCATTCAGATGAAAAGTTTCAAAGCAGTGGTCTTTCAAAGTTATCCGATTTTTCCGATCTCACTCATTATGTTTAACAAGATGCTCGTATAGCACATGAGCGGTAAAGAAAGAGAAACAAAAAATTTGTAACTTTTAATGAGAAACAACTTTGTCTCTGACATTGAGCTTGTAGACTTCAAAAAAAATTGTCCATCTTATTAGTCCTCCACCCAAAAATTGGACTTCCCATGTCTTCGGAGAAATTGATCAGCGCAATGTACTTTATCAACAAATTATCGATTTATCATCGCGGATAAAGTGGTAATGCACTGTACTACTGAAGTACCACTACGATTACTGATAGGGAACTGTGGCTGGTTCCGAAACGATAATCTGATCTGCCTGTTGTAATGAACCTAACGTTCATTAAGCCTGTTTAAATACATTAAATATACTCTAACAATATGACCTTGCCAAAATGCGGAAATAATTTTCCAAATTAAAAAACATACATACATACTTATGTAAATAAATTTTCAATTTAAAGAAGAGGACGCCGGTCAGTAAGTAAGTATACCAAAAACATTTTTCAGTGTAATGTTTATACAAAACAAAAACTAACACTCCAAACAAAGAAGTGCAAAAGAAAATAATCAAATATTATTTTATAATGTCTGTTTCAATATTACCATTCAGTGAAAATATTTTAAATTCTAGTAATGGTAATTCTCGGTTACAATTTCAAATTATGATTAGCTTACATTGATTATTGAAACACAAAAGAACTACCACTAAGCTCACTGATGAAGAATCTTGGCTTATTCTGAAACGATCGTCCGGCTCTGCCTGTTCTATTTACAATACATTGTTTTTATCCTCTCTAGCAAATCTGGGCAAACAAAGATGGTCTTGCTAAACTCGGAAAAACTTTTCCAAAATTAAAAGACATAAATAAATTTTTAATTTAATTGTTGTTCTTCTGAAATTATCTGTTGTTATGGTCAAATTAACTAAGGTTCTTCTATTCACAACTAAATCTAGAGTTTCAATCTCAAACCTGATATTCGTACACATTACATTACTAAGTACTAGACAGACCACTACAAACAGGTGGCAACAACATTCGTAAGTAAGTACATACTTCATCCAAGTGTTTGTCGGATGGAAAGCCAAAGATTAGACGCTCTCTAATGATACTTATTTATTTGCATTGTTATTCAAAAAAACATAAATAAGCAAATCAAGTACTTAGGTACTTTTTGAATAACTATACTTAAATTACAAAACTATTTCGCTACCTATAGGCAACACTTATGCTACTTCAGAAATAATAAGGCAAATTGCAACATATCCTAAAAAGGTCTGTATGTATGTACTCGCACATACATATGTTTATTGACCTTGAGTTGAATATTGTACATAGATACCTACTTATTAATTACTTTCAATTTCAGTATTGAAAAGTATGCAAACAATATATTGTACTACAGTACAATTTTACCTTATGTCTGTCGGTGTGTACGTTAAACCATAAAAATAAACTATTATAAGTATAATGTATTAATTTCTCTAATTTCGTAATCATTCCAACAACAACAACAACAACAACAATCTGAAATAATTGAAAGCTTGAAATAAGCACGATACAATACAAAAATACTGTAACAGATATAGCCAGATATAATATAACATACATACATACATACATACATACATACATACATACATACATACATATGTAGATACCTAAACAAAAAAATACATGTATCTATAAATCTATCTGTATCTGTATCTGCTTCTGTAGCAAAATTACAATATTTCATATAATATTCAAAGTCGTTAATCATTCAACCGCAACTGTTGCAAAAAATATAAAAACCGAACTAAAAATATAGGCAACAATTGAGTATGGAAAAAAGTGAATTGAAAGCAATTACCATGAAATTGGATAATATGGACCATGCCTAAAACTTAAATTGGAGCATAAGAAAACGATGCACATGATTAGCGAGCAGAGCACAGGTAGCTGCAGCAAGCTTCATAGTCTAAAAAACGACGTTTAAGTGTTAAAAGAAATATTTTTTGATAAAATAATAACTTAAACCAATTAAGAAGTATAGATAGTTAAATTAAGATTTATGATGGTTGTAGTAGTAGGCTGAAACTGCAAAGTGTATGATTGTTAGGAGTTCGGAACACGGCAAGGGTAACGCAGCATAATTTTCATAATTATCATTAATTTTTCTTCTTCTTTAATGGGATAACAGCCCATGTAGGGCCTAGCCCCTGCTCTTCGTCAGTAATGGCGTGGGTGGGTTTATTACCTAGGGCGGCCCATAGACTAAAAATTTGGATGTATCCAAAACTCAAGTGGGTTGCTCTCCATTAGAAAGAATGAATTTAGTAGTTAAACATTTAGTGCAATATCATATGAAAGCAATAATGTGAAATGAAAATTCACCAAAGATTGACCATCTTGAAACCCGTTTTTTGAAGAAAACCAAAGAAATATTTTTATGGAACATTAAATATAATATTGCAGCCATATTTACCGTAAATATGAGGGTCCAACATGTTCTGAAAATCTTAAATTAAATTTTGAAGCTATAATTCGAAATACGTCGGACATATATTCTTTTAACATATAATATTTCGGACATATAATATTTATGGTCGCTGTGGCGTAGTGGTAGTGCGTTGGACTGCTACGCAGAGTGTCCGGGGTTCGAATCTCGGCACAGGCAAAATCAAAAAAAAAAGTAGAAAAAATAATTTTTCTACACGGCACCACCTCTTGTCAGGCAATGGCAAACCTACAAGAGTAAAAATTGCTATGAAAAGCTTTTCCTTCGCCGTTCGGATTCGGCTTTAAACTGTAGGTCCCTTCCATTCATGTACAAATATAACACGCACAACATGAGTGGATGCGAAAAGCTCGGCCTAGGCCCTCCATGGGCTGTTGTGCCATCAAAAGTAAGTAAGTATATTCTTTTAAAGAGCAATAGGCATTAAGGGTCTATTAGGAAATAGTGAAGCAAATTAAAACAAATTCAGTACACACAGTTTCTGTGCTGTCAAAAAATTGCGACATTGGCAGATCTCCAGATTTGACCCCTCCGGACTTCTTTTTGTGGGGTTATTTGAAAAGCAAAGTATGGGCCAATAAGCCTCAGACCATTGACGAGCTCAAGGCAAGCATTCGTGCCGAAGTCATCGCTATACCGCCTGAGATGCTCGAAAATGTGATGGAAAATGCAGCAAAGAGGGCACATTTTGCTTTGGTCAATAACGGCGGCCACTTGATTGATGTTTTATTCAAAAACTAGTCCAAATCAATTGTAAAGAACCAAATTAAATAATAAATATAATTATATATATCATATATAGAAATCGGTGGTTCTTGTTTAAGTTATTCAATATTCATGTACTGACATAAAAGATGGCGCACCCTGTATATCTAAGACATTTACATTCTTTTTAAGTTAATTTAATATTAACTAACTTCAGACAGATTGCAATAGCAGAAAAAAATGCAGTTGCTCTAACTTGCCATGCTGCATATTGCACAATGTATGTATGTATGTATAAGTATGGTATATGCAAAAAAAAAAAATATAAAAAACTTATACTTTTGCATATTTTTTTTTCGATTAATTTTATTTTTGTTACCACGAGTAAATTAAATAAATTCGCAAGAATATTTTTTATTATTTATCTTGCTTTGTTTTACTTTTGAACGCTAAAGGCCAGCAATGCAAAATTTGTTAGCCATAATGTTTATGTTTAGTTTCGTAGCAAACTGTTTTAGCCACAGCTAACGCGTGTTAGCTTAGTTAAAACTGTCAAGCCGCTCCTTATTATTTCCAAACCGTATTTGTAGTTTTCTACTAACTAAGTATTATATTATTATATTTTGTGCTTTGATCAGTTTCACACCTCCTCCTCCTCCCACTCTTTATGTTTTCGACTTTTAACATTTTTTCTGTTAACTATGGTGTTTGTAAATAACAGGTTCTTTTTTGTATCAAAAAGGTCGATTTTTATGGTATTTATTATTAGACAGATTTCTAGAAAATATAAAATGTGAAAGGTTTCTTGAGTGCACTGCAGATTGTGAGATCATGATTATTATAGATCGTATACGAGTACCTACATATATTTGTATGTATGTATATATGTATGTGTGTATGTAGTTATTCAAATATTGATATTATGTGCAAATATTTGTTGTAAAATAATGGATTTCATATACGCGCTGATTATTTATGATAGATTCACTAAGATTTTCCATTCTCACTACTAACGAGTACCTAATTCGCTAATTAAGAGATTGTCCGACAGTCACAGCAGAAAGGTTTATATGTTTATCAAAAACATTCACAGAACTCACGCACGTACGTTTAATTTACTAGAAGTGACAAGAAAGTGTCTGAGAAAGAACACCAAGAAGCCTCTGTACCTCAATATTCATTGAACAAGGTTTATTGCACTCCAAAACGTTTTAGAGAGCTAATGAAAATAGCCAGTGTAGGAATTAAACTGTGATTTCGTTAAAGTTTCAGGGCATTTAGTTTAGTAAGTGCCACTTTGCACACAACAATTTCTCTTGTTTATTTGTTCACTTTTTAGATTGGAACGGACTTGCTCATATTGGCTAGTTTTATGCCGTTCACACTTTTAATATTTAACTTTATTTTATGCAGAATTGCTCAAAAATCTGGCTATATTGAAATAAAAGTGATAATATTGTATAGAAATCGGAACAAACCGTCCTTTCGGGCTCTAAAAAAGTCACCGAAGTTAAAAATAAAATGGGTTCAATGCACTCTTCAATGAGAAACTTGACTATTGAAAAGAGCGTAATTGATAATAACCAAACCCTTATAAAAATTGATCACAGCACAGTATTTAGTAGCGTGTTAATCTCTAGAGCAGTGATGGGCAAAAGCTTAGTGTCATTATTTCAATGTGATGCTTAAAAATGCTCATGAGTCATTAAAAACTGCGAGCAGTTCCCAACAATGTTTCCAGTTTGAAAATGCTCGTAGCTAATGACCTACTGTGATTTACATACATAAGTGCAACAAGTCAAACAACGGAAAAAGCGCAACCTTTCATTTTCAATCTAATTAGTTTTGGACAGGCCAATGAACAAAGATATTTTTTTTATACATTCAACATATCCCATTCAATACCCCTATGAATGCAGAGCATTGCGTTGATTGGAAGGAAGATTGATAGGTGGGAGGAAGAAGGAAGGAGAATGAATGAGAGGGAATGCAATCACAGGACACCGATAAAGTGATAGACAGCCACAGCCATTGTGGCAAATGTTATGCCTTTACCACAATGAACTGCAGTTTATCAATGTCGACTATGATGCGCATGTAGCGCCAAAGGCCGAGTTTTTCGCATCCACTCATGTTGTAGCAATAGCAATAGCAATAACTTATGTAAATGCAAATTTTTATTAAAATAGGAGAAAAATAAGTAAAACTTACATAAAAGTTACATAAAAGTAAAATAAAAGTGGAAGCTATTTCTTCAGTATACAATATTTATGTATAACTACATGTTTATAGTTAGTCAATAGCATTATTCGCCTTTGCCGATCTATATGTAGATAGAAATTTCTAATTTGTCATCATTTCCCTTAAAAGAAAGTGAAAAGAAATTTCGAGTGCCAAGTCAAGATGGCAACAACAACAGCAGCAGCAGCAGTAACAATAAAAATATCAAACAAGAAAACAACTTTCAATTCACCCAAGAAGGTCATTAGTGCTATGATATTGGTGCGTTAATAATTCATGACACGTGATGAACTCTGGCATCATCAACATTATCATCATCATCATCATGATCACGAACATGATCAGCTATAATACCAAACCAAATCATAGTTTGAAACTATGTAGATTGAGTAAAAAGAAGATGATGATCTGCCTCATACACTCACACACACACACACACATATTTATGTATATATAAAAATAAAAGGTGGCGTCAACGACACAATTCACTAGCGAATCTTTTTCGAGCATGGCAATTGCATGGGGAAATTTACGCATAAATGCCCGAAAATGAAATTGAAATTAAAGAATAGTAAATTTATTTATTTGTTTTTTGTTTTTTGTTTTACTATACGACGTGACTTCTTCCTTCTTCATGGCATTCGTGAACTGAAAGTGGTGACGCTTAACTAAGACGCGCGACAATGACGCACACTTCAAAAGTATCAAAGTAACAACACATTTCTCAAATATTCCAAGCCACCACCACCATGAAGCCACGAAGTTAAAGTACAATAACAATAATAATAAAAATAAAACTAAAAGTAATTTAAGTTTTTTATTTTTGCAAAACTTTTTCTGTAAGAAGCTAAAGTGAGGTGCATACAAATGAATTTCTACTCTTCGTTGTTTTCTTAAGTCAAGTTTATAATTGCACTTCATCAAAGCTACAATTAAGTTTTGTATCTTAAAAATAAAACGGAAAACAACAACAACAAAACCAAATAAACAAACAAAATCAAAGACTTAAACTCAATCAACCATGTCCGCTTTCTGGTTGCTGTTGCTGTTGTTGTGGTTGTTGTTGTTCTTCTTCTTCTTCTTCTATGTGTATCTAACTTAACCTGATATTCCAATCACGAATTGCAATTTCCAATTTGTGTTTCTGTTTACGTTTGCATTTGCGTCCATGCCCACCAATTGTCGCTGCTGTCGCTGCACCACGCAACGCATGTGAACCAAACTGCGAATTCACATGGAAAATGAAAATTTTAATTTCATTTCCAGCTAAAGCAAATAAACAAATGAGTGCGCGATCGTACTCATTTTAACCATGGCTAAAAAAAAACACAGAAAATTAAACTGAAGCTAAATTATTTACTCTCGCATTGCACTTGACCACTTGCATTGCTGTCAGCGAGTCAGTCAAGTCAGCCCATTCGTTAGCCTTTCTGTCTGTCCGCCAGTCTGTATTGCTTTTGTGTTTTTATTAATTGCTGTAATTGCAAATGCATGAGTAAATGAGTTTGAGTTCACTTCGAGTAGCGTCATTCATTTTTTAAAGATGTTTGCGTAACTTTTTCTTCTTCTTTTATTTTTTTAAATAAGTACCTATGAAGATAAATGAAAACCGTTTTGTAAAAACTTCGATTCCAGAAGAAGATTGCAAAAATTCCGTCACATATATTAATAGATTTTTATGATTAATGATTTCTATGATGCTACTGCAATATCCTATAGACATTACAAAATTCTACAAATGATTCATGTGTAAATTTAACATGTACTTACAAAGATACTTTGTAACACTGTGCCACAAAATTTAACTTACGAGTACTTGACAAGGTATTTGATGACGGATTTTAAAAGAAAAAATGCTACTGAGTAATTCAACTTTACTTACTTTTAATGGCACAACAACCCATGGAGGGCCTAGGCCGAGCTTTTCGCATCTACTCATGTTGTGCGTGTTATATTTGTACATGAATGGAAGGGACCTACAGTTTAATGCCGAATCCGAACGGCGAAATGAAAAGCTTTTCATAGCAATTTTTACTCTTGTAGGTTTGCCATTGCCTGCCAAGAGGTGGTGCCGGGTAGAAAAATTATCTTTTCTACTTTTTGATTTTGTATGTGCCGAGATTCGAACCCCGGACACTCTGCGTAGCAGTCCAACGCACTACCACTACACCACAGCGACCACAGTAATTCAACATTCAAAGATTTTCTAGACCACTAAAGTTGGGTATATTTTTTCGTATTAAGTGGTTTATCCTGGGACTGAGTTGGGAAAGTTTAAAAATTAATAGAAATAAAAAAGGTAATCAAATCATCTCAAGATAGCACGTTAAAACTAGTTTAAAGTTAAGGGAGATATCACTAATAATTATTAAAAATTCTATTTCTATTATTGTTACTGTCACTGGTCACAAAACATCTTTTCGCAGTATGAAAGCGAAGTGATAGTACGAAATCGCTATGCGAAATTTTGACAATATTTTTTTTATTCAAATATCCATGTAATGCCTGGTCAATATACATGAATGGGAAAATCCACACAATAAGGTCAGTTATTGCCCAGTGGATACTTCAGTTGGCAATAACTACGCCGTGGCGTAGTTGGTAGTGCATTGGCCTGCTACGCAGAGTGTCTGGGGTTC
Organism: Palloptera scutellata; assembly: GCA_958295655.1. Classification (NCBI taxonomy): domain Eukaryota; kingdom Metazoa; phylum Arthropoda; class Insecta; order Diptera; family Pallopteridae; genus Palloptera; species Palloptera scutellata. The sequence goes on along the minus strand of OY282450.1, from coordinate 2,888,030 downwards.
AAAATTCACAACAGGCCAAATCAAAATATAGAAAAACTATTTTTCTACACGGCACCACCACTAGGCAGGCAATGGCAAATCTGCTAGAGAAAAAATTGCCTAAGAAAAACTTCTCACTACGCTGTTCGGATTCAGCATAATACTGTAGGTCTCTTCCATTAACTCACAACATGAGTAGATGCGAAAAAGCACGGCCTAGGCCCCAAGGGCTTTTGTTCGATTAAAAGTAGAAGAAGAAGAAGACGGATACTTCAATTCCGAAATCACCTAACCCACCAAGAATGATAGAAAACTGATTGCGCATTTGCTTGAAATCTACTGCGCATGTACGTCATGCCAGACCCTTTGCTGTAATCTGATTCGCTATAGAACGATTTCACTTGACTAAGAGAATTACATAAGAATAAATGAATGTGCTAGGTATGACGTAGCCAAAAAATGGCAAATGGCATTGCCTAATCCAGTATTGTATCATTATTGCTAGCACACAAACATATGCGGAAATGCGGTATAAAAAAAAACCTTCAAAAAAACACCGCCACTTTGACCACAAAAAGATGTGCAGCCAGCTCTGATTTAATTTCTTACGGCTACGAAATTTAAATTGAATAATAAATATATCTCAGCTCTATCTTTTGTTGAAAATTACCCAAAACCATATTTATATTCTGCTTGAGTTGGCTTTTAAAAACTTTATCTTTTCTGGGCAAAGTTTCTTCCAACCCGTGATAGCGAGTTTATTAAATATAGCACATATTAAATATACCTAACTAAAAGTATGAAATAAACAAAAATCGCATGCTTGCAATTTAAACAATAAAAACAAAGAAATGTATAATTATAAAATATTTATTTTTTAAAAAGAAACCAAAATACAACGTTCCAATGAAATAAAATAAAACAAGGAAAGGAAAGCAATTAAACGAATAGTAAAATTTAATAAATTGGAGAATAAAAATCAATGAGAGAGAAGGAGAGACAGAGAGTGAAAGAAAAGGACAGAAAAGCACAGAATGAAGGAGAGAGAAAAAGGAGAGAGTGAAATATCAATATCAAAATTTTAAGGCCAATTCACTGTTCGCACACCTACGTTATTTTTGTAGCTTTCGTAAAATGTGCATATGTAAAATAATAACATAATAAAAAGCGCATTTGTGTGCAAGCAACTTCTATAGTGCATACATATATAAATGATGTCAATGATGATGTAGAGTAGAGACGGTCATAGCGGCATTCCGACTGCCGGATGACCAGGCGAGCGATGGATGGATGAGTATGCGAAGACATCACTCAAAATGCATCAGGTATGAGGGAACTTGAAAATGTGTTACAACTAACTACAACAGCAGCTACATACTACAGCAGGTAGGTATTCGTGTTAAGCGAAAGTTTTTCATGATGCCTGCTGTTGTCAGCCGCCCAGACAAACACTCAGTCATACAGACCGACAGCCAGCTAGCCGAATGACTGACACCTTGTGCAGTTGTAACAATAAAAATACAATACAACTCTTTCTACCACATACATATGGTAAGTACATATTTATTATGTGTATGTACTACGAGTATGTATATGCTACTACAATGCAGACAGCTTCAAAACAAATTGGTTGGTTTTTAGTGTGAAAATGTGTAGAATTTTTGGATTTTTTAGCTTTCTATCTTCTCATAGCCAATAGAAAACTGTTTACAAGCAGATATAAATTAACTATGAAAGGCTTTTAATGTGGAATGTGCACGTACGTGCTTATGGGTAGATAAATGATTCATAACAAAAATATTTATTGTACGAGTAGGTATTCAAAAAGCTTCCTAATGATTAAAAAAGCGGAAAAGAATTGGAAAGGTTAAAATCGACAGCGTGAATGGATAATGTTATTCGAAACGAAACAGAATATAGATAATAGATATTATTATTATTGAAACAGACATACCACACTGTTCTATGTACATATGTACTTAGTATATACTTATATTTGTTGTTATTCTCTTTTCACTACTCGGCAGATTATGAATATTATTTCTACAGAATATTTAGGGTAGTTTCGAGTCACTGATCACAAATCAGTGCTCGATGTTTTTCAATCATCATTATATTTGTTATATTTGTACACGAATGAAACCAGTTTTATGCCAAATCGGAATGACAAAGTTTCGAATATTCACCCAAACATTAGAAAATATCCAAATTGAAAATGTAATCTTAACATTACTGATTTCAAACAGAATAATGTTTAATGGATGTGAAAACAATGAAATTTTAACATTGAAAATGTGCTATTGATATTTAAAACTTTAAAAAGATATGACAATATGTAGCATTAATGAAAAATTAATGTAAATTTGATATGAAACAATGTCAAATAAAACATAAAAACAAGTTTTTCGTTTTTAATGTAATAGATACAATTTTATTACAGTAAAGGCAAACAGAGAATACTTTCTACTTAAATGAAATTCCTACAGCAAGTTTGGCAATTTGTAAACTACATTACAATTGGTTGCAGCCAATGGCACGCTTACATAAAAAACCGAAATTTTCTGAATCGTCTGCAACACTAAAAACGTAATTATTGTCTTCGGTAAGGCAAAGAAAGGATTTATCCATAATTATTTACACTTTTGAAAGAACTTTTTCCAATACGAATAATGAAATTCAACATGATTACTGAATACTATTTCACAAACTGAAAAGTGTTGCCAGTCTAATTTTGTAATAGTATGTATAAGCATTTATTTTAATGTTAAATTTACGTAAGATAATAATCATTTTACGTAAGGTGCTGTGGTGTAGTGGTAGTGCATTGGACTACTACGCAGAGTGTCCGGGGTTCGAATCTCGGCACAGGCAAAATCAAAAAGTAGAAAAAATAATTTTTCTACATGGCACCCCCTCTTGGCAGGCAATGGCAAACCTACAAGAGTAAAAATTGCTATGAAAAGCTTTTCACTTCGCCGTTCAGATTCGGCATTAAACTGTAGGTCCCTTATATTCATGTACAAATATAACACGCACAACATGAGTAGATGCGAAAAGCTCGGCCTAGGCCCTCCATGGGTTGTTGTGCCATTAAAAGTAAGTAAGTAATAATAATTTTACATGAAAAATATAAAACGTTTAAGAACACGTTAAGAACATTTTTAATGTAACTTTAACATTATAATTTGATGTTACAATGTAAAACAGATAATGATCAATTTGATAGCTTTAATGACAAGTGTCGTTTAGTGTTACTAAACGATATCAGTCTGATATTTTTTACCATAAAATCTACAAAACATATCAAATCTATAAAGCACTTTTTTTTAAACAAAACCTTCTAAAAATGATATCTGAAGGAAAGTTATTAGTTATGAAATAACTAATAAACTAAGGAAATAACTTATATCTGATATCTGAAGGAAAGTTATTGGTTATGAAATATCTAATAAACTAACCTAGAAGTATTTTAGGAGACAAAAGCATTAAATCTTTGTGGTTGGTTTTGATCCTTCGATCATTTCTCTTATTGTACGTCACATATGACGTAGTACCTATGTATGTGCACTCATGTATAAAAAATAACTAGAACGAGTAAGACAACTCACCATTTCTTTTCTTAAAATAGCTAATTGTGTATCCAGTGTGGTTCCAGGTCCTGGCAATGTTGTAGTTGTTGTTGTTGTTGCTGCTAACGTTGTTGCATCTGTTTCAGCTGCCATTGGCGGTGTTATCGTTGATGTTGAGGCTATTGTTGTTGTTGATTCATTATCGTTAACATTACCATTTGATTCTTCTATCGTTGTTTTATCATTTTCATTTTCATGATTGTTGATATTTTTGCTGTTGCTGTTGATGTTGCTACTGTTATCGTCAGCAACAGCAGCACTATTATCTTCTTGGCATACAAGTTTTTTATTGTTATTGCTTTCAGTTTTAGCATCAACATCGCTAATCAAACCGGAATCGGAACCAAGCATTTTATTAATGCCGCTGAGACTTTTCGGTAAAGGTGGCAGATCAGTGATAGACAGAACTCTGAAAAGACACAAACAGAAAGAGACAAAGATAGATTAATTACCAGCACATAAATTTAATATTTCTTTTGTAGATAAATAATAAATTTGATGTTTATGTATGTAGGTTGTCACACACCATGTCTGTGCAGAACTGATAAATATCACCAAGACAAATAATATTATTCATTTATTCGACCATAACGACCAGCTGTTGGAAAGTTAACAAAAACAATTACAAAGTTAGCTGTATAATGTATAATGATAATAAATTATACTATCAATGCAAAATTTATCTATCTTATCATAGTGGATTAATTAACTCGTGCATGTCAAATTTGCGTTTCCCTTTTTAATAAAGAAATTTGCTAATTGGTTTTTTTTTGTTATAGTACGCAATTTCACAAATTCTGTAATATAATGCGAACATAACTAGGATAACGTTAATATATTTGAGCCATATGCATATGACTTTAAGTCATTTAAAAGAAGCAAAAAAAATATAATAAATATTACTAAATTATGTATAGAAGTTTGCTGTTGATTAAGTGTTGCACAAGTTAAGCAATCGTCGAAGTTTCACCACCTCTATCCCAACAAGAGCACATTGAAGAACGAATCGTGTGCAAGCAGTCTTCGAGATATAAGTATGTACCAAACACTACAGTGCCGAGTCAACCACGGCGTTTGTATAGACACTCAGAGCTAGTGTTGTCGAATATTGGATTTCCAAACCAGAACTCGTAAAAAAACACATTTTTTTAAAACCATCAAATTTTTTTTACTTCTTTTTATATAGGTACAATTTAAGTAAAAAATACGATTTAAAAAAAATTCACCAGATTAATAAATTAGGCACTTTAAAAGGCTGAAATTTTAGTGTCTGATAAATGAGCTTGGTGTTTTTAGAAATGAGAGAACAATGCTGTCAAGTCAAATGGCACTAAATGAAACATTTTTCACTTTTAATTTTCAAAAATCTCCCAGATCTGGGAACATTGCTCAGATAATATTGCCCACTACCAAACGAAACAACTGCTTTATAGGCCTTCTTAGGGTAATCCGATAATTCTGAAAATCACTTACCTAAATTCCAGACAAGACTCAAATAACTATTTTTACAGAAAGTCACTGGTTACTAATATTTTATATTCATATTTAATATCACCTAAATATATACGAGTAATTGCTACTCGAAGCTATAAGCTCGACCTGCGTTCCAGGTCTGTGTTCCAGAAACATTCACTTAGCCAGGATTCCAGATATTGCTCAGAAACAATCGGTGGCCTTCACTTCCTAGACCATGCAGATAGCAAATGGAAAAAACTTTCAACATGCGCTGTATCCAGGAAAACGATAAAATAAAGCCAAAATACTATCGTAAAAGAAACACGTACCTACATGGCCACACCCTTCCTGAAGTAGCCAGACTGGTTGCAGTATTGACGGGGCATAAGATATATTAATGCTCTAATTTAAATGACATAATTGACCTTTAGAGTTAACTTCGTATCCCATAGAAACTTAATCCATAAACCCTTTCGATCTAACATACATAACTGAGATATCAATAAATACTTTAGCGGTAGTTGAACTCTTGCAGTTAAGGGGTAGCCTACCTATCAGAAACCTACCTAACAAAAATAATATTTCGAGTGTGGACAGTTTTTGCTTTACGTGTAAACAACAGATAACGGCAACCGAAGTTAAAACGAAAGCGCGATCTTTTGGTTTCTGAAAACCAATCGGAACGTACATTTGCCATTCAGTTTATAGTCCAGAGATCTCGCTGCAGCAATTACATAAAATTTTCCTCCTAAATTTAAATTTCAAAGAACGGAAGCATAAAATTAAGTCACCATTTAATTAACCAAAAATTATGCAAAATTTAAATTACATAAATCATTGCTCAGAGACCAGATAACAAATTTCTAAATTTCAAATTAATGTAAATTAAATGAAAAGAAACAAATAAGAAATGCGGTAATTGTTAAAATATGCAAAACTGTTTTAGGAAGAAAATAAAGATAATAATAAAAAGTAAAAAATAGAAACACACACAAAAAAAGAAAAAAAACTTATAGAGTTAACTTTCTTCTGACGTATTTAGCTGAAGAAAGAGATTTAAGTTATTAGAAAGAAATAGTAGTATTTTTTAAAAAACTCAATAAATATTTAGTATCTGTAGTTCATGTTAGCAGCAACAACTGTACTAAGTACCAAATTATAAAACTATTACTAGTTATAAAACGTCATTACTGAATAATGACACTTAAATTTATATCAGTGAATTGTACGCAAACCTAATAATTTGTAACTTATTGACATGCCACAAATCCATGCAAGTAAGTAACTAACTAGCCTTCATAGTTATTGCTGCTGCACTGTTGCAATGTTGTAGATGTATTTGCGAATTCTATGTCAACAATTTTCATGATTACAGAATTTATATCATACTGCCATTTTTTCTCTACATATGTACATACATAGACAGAGTCAGTCAGTCAGTCAGTCGATATTTCAAGCACGCATTATTATTATTGAGAATCGTGCAAATTATGAAGAAATTGTTGAAATGAATAATCCGGTTTAAAAGATATTAACCAATTTTAGCTACTGTTAAGTTAGTCTAAGTTGGCTAATATATTGCTGAAATACATACAGCAGTTGATTAAGACAACTCAAAAAAAAAAAGAATACAATAAAAGCTGTTAGTGTTAGTTAGTTAAGCTAAAAGTTAACCTAGGATTTCATGATTTCAAAAATATTTCGGCTCCTGCGAACGAGAAACAATCGAATTTTTTTGAACTTCTTATAATTGTATTCTTTTAGTTGATATAAATTCGTTTAATTTTTTTTACAAATTATCATAAAGGAGCAGCAAGCGCTTTTTTGTTGTTTTTTTTTTACGTTTGTATTCGACTTGAGGCGCCTTAATGTTAATATGAATGTCTGTACTATGCACAACGACGAAGTTGATGACTTTGATGCAATGTTGCTGGTAACAAACGATATATAGCAATCATGTTGTCAATAATAAATTTTTCATTTACTCGTATACAATTGGCAATACATTGTCATTGTTGTTGCTGCTTTTTCGATTGCAACTGTTATGACCCAGAAAACATGGTAAACATAGTAACAATAAGTTTCATGCGCATTGAATTTAACAATCAAATCAAAGACTTTATATGTATGCATTTACATATTTTCATATGAATTAGCTTTTCAATGCTGAGTAAAGAGGCTCTTCAAAAAGCTTTAGCTTAGAAATCCTTACTCGTTTTTAATGGAATCAGACCTTGTTTTGCATTTTAAATATGAAATGTAAGATGGTAATACATTTTTTTTTTTAATATGTGACAAATTTCAATTTTATATCTTGGTATTGGATGAATGATGGCTTTTTGGAAAGCTTGAATCATAAATAGAAAACTTATTTCTGGCATTATAGCCAGGTGGGCTGGGCTGTGTTTTGAGATATTCACAATAAAAATTTATTTGTTTTTGGTCATAAAATTTCTTTTAAAATTAATATAAATCCAAGATCAATTCGTTAAATAAGCAAAAATAATTGATAACTTAATGGTTCTTGATATGATGAACTCATTTCTGATATTTATTTTGTTTTAAAACAAAATGATCTCATTGGACACCACTCGTAAAGATTCGTTCTTAATTTTTTAATCAAGCCCCCTATTGAGCACCCCTGGGTCCTATAATGTCTTCGGTTTTGCCTTAGCTTTATCTATGTCCAATCTCGTAAAGATTAATCCAAGTGTTAAACATTTTCTGAGCAATCTCTTCATATTAACCGAAATCAGCACAATCAGTCCCAGAGAAAATCTGAACAAGATAAGAATCATTGGCAACGACAATGCAGGTTTTACATACATTGCAGTCAAAGCATAGATGTTGACCATGTCTTAGCAGTCATTCAGCATAGATTTATGGTAGAATAAAAACAATACAATTCTAATATTAATTAATTTTATTTTACAGACTTAAAAATGGTAAATTTCTCAAGATTAGATTATTAAATTGAAATTCGATTTAATTGAAAAAGAAAACTTGTGAAATGTTGTGAATATTTAAAAAATGATCTTATAAAATATCTTTGAAAAACACCCACAGACATTCATTCTGATAATGTAGGCAAATCGATTTCAATGAAAATGTTCACGCCTATCAATAATTTTGCTACAAAATGCAAAAGGTGAAGACAAAAACTGAAAAAGTTTACAATTGTCATTTGTGTGGGTCCTCGTTTACAAAATATACATAGAACTTAATAAATATTGTTTACTAAATCATTAAATACTCATAATTGCCATGTTCGGTATATTTTTCATATAAATTCATAGTGTGTATTCATGCTACATACAAAATATCCAAAAAATTCAGTAGAGGCTAATGAACTTGCCGTTGATTGTTGTTTTGTTTTTTAAATATATTTTGGATATTGGTTTGCTAATTAATGCTAGAAGCCCAAATTAAAAATGAATTTGCTGCGCTTTGAACTGAACTTTCGCACCCAATAGAGAAATACTCAACAACAAACATTTTTAAGTGATGGCTTCTTACCATACATAAAGTTGCTAAGATGTAAGTTAATACGAAATTAAATTTATAAAAATTTGTAGTATACCACGTTTTATGCAGCGGAATTTCATTAATTAAAAACCTGTTGAAATTTTGTTAATGAACTTGTCTATTTATTTATTTTTTCTTTTCTTTTATTGTGGCTCTGTATTACAAAGCAAAAATGAAGAGTCGGCAAGTTCCAAAAAATATATTAATAAGAATTTTTTAGTTTAATATTCAAAATTACACTAAAATTTAAAAAACAATTGCATTTTTTCGCGTATGTCAAAATAATTGTGATTAAATGCACAACTGTTTTTATTTTATTTAATCTTTTTAATTATGATTAATATTAATATTTAGTGTAGAGAAACAAATTACTAAGAAAAAAAGAAAACCACACGTTTAAATCGATTGTTTTTTTCAATTTGAAGGTCTTATGACATTAACGTTTTGCGTTTCATTTAATTGAAAGATTGAAAATGAATAAAAAAAAATTCAAATTTAGAATCTGATGGGTTTTGAATTTGAACTGAACAAGATATGAAAAGTTTTCTATTTTGAATTATATATTTTTTTAAATGATTAAGATTGTTTAAAAACTGTTAGCCGTGTCTGATCCAGTGTTTTGGTTTAGGAAATGTTTACCTTGCCAAGTTAAATGATAATTGTCAGACAAAAACTTAGTTGATATTAAAAACCCATCTTAAAATTTTAATTTTGATTTTAAAACTTACACCAAAATTCAGGGAAAATCAAAAATAGTATAAAATTTAAACAAAAAATTTAAGAAATATCCAATGAAAAAAGCAAAAGTCAAATAAAAATATCAGACTCATACTCAGAAATTTTAGATATTATAAGACCATGAAATTAAAGCAGTTCAAAACTAAACCAAACACACTCATCATTTTACCCATTAGTAGAAAATCTAGCAGTAATGTAGTCCATACACAGTTGACCTGCAGAAAGACTTTTGCCTTTATATAGATTATAATTGGTTTCCTATATTCAGATGAAAATATTTGTCTTTACTCTTTCGCAATCATCTTATGATGATTTATAGGTCACGGATTAGTAATTTTTTATTATGAAAATATCCTCAAATTGCATTACAGTGTGAATTCAAATTATATCAAATCAAATATGAGTTGGTGCTTTAGGGGAGAGTATTGTATGTTGACCCGGATTTCAGTTTTCTCCATAAACATTTATTAGAGATTAAGACATAACCATTATCTTTCCTTTCACTTTAGTAACTTTACTTTAATTAAACTTCGAATGCTATAAATATAAATTTAACTTAAATTATCCACAGTAAGTAAAGCTCAGCCTAGGCCCTCCATGGGCTGTTGTGCCATTAAAAGTAAGTAAGTAAAAGTAAGTAATTAAAACAAAATTAAACAAAGCATTTAAGTAAATAGAATAGAATACCATCAAAATCAAATTCGTCATTACCAGAGATATTGGTTGGGGCTAAGATACAAAAGTATGAATGCAACCAAGATATAATTATACAACTTGAATGATACAAGTTGAAGTATTTTAAACAGATAAAAATAAAACGTTTTCAATTTTAAAATAAATGAGTATTATTTCCCAAATGGTTCGCAAGTTTTTATCGCAAAAAAAAATTTTTATATTTTGGAAGCTGCAAAGACTTTTTCTTTACATGCTCAATCTTTTAAAGGCAATTGACACTCAGATCAGCGCATGCGCCTCTCTCCTACTACTCCTTATGATGCTTAGTTCAAGCCAAAGCAATAAAGTCGTAGAATAAACAGGCATGCAATATTTATGTGTGGCACTAATTGCCAGCTGAAATCAGTAGAGCTAACAATATTTTACATTTACTAGTTGTAGTTGGAGGTGCATTTTTATTCTATGGTAAGCATATATTAAAATTGTATAATTAATGCTATAAATTTTCCAAAGGTGTACACAATTTTAGAAAGTTGTGTGTTTGCCTCAGGTTTGAGTCACTCAAATAAAAAAAAAAAAAAAATATCGCAAGTTTATATAACTTATTTTCTCAACTTTGCTCTGCTTGTGATATTCTTCTGTAATTTTTTTTATAAACCCAAATGGAATCTGGCCAGTCTTTTTCTTTCATCATATTTTTTAAACATTCTAAAATTGTTAAACTTTAAATTATCCATTAAAAAACATAATAATAAAACATAAGGCATAAATTTTCTGCAATGTCTTCTTAGCAAAACGTTGGGCATAAAATCAGTTTCCTTATTTTTATGAGCCTTTTTAAGATTGTTACATACAACCATTTTCCATCCTCTTATAAAAATCGTAAGTAAAGTAATAAAAACTGTCTATTTTAGCAAAGCTGCAGTGTGATCATTTTTTTATTTATTTTTTTTTTTTTGTTAAATTTGTTTAAGGATTTTATCTTAACATTAAACATTAAAACTAAAAGCAAAATTATCAGCACATTAAATGGAAACCAAAAAGAAATCCACAACATTAATTTCACTTTTATGATATACATTTATTATGTTCGACTAATCATTAATGTATTTTATTTCGCTAATAAATTATCATAAGAAAATGAAATAAATTGCGAAGAAATGAAGATTGCAAGGGCACTAACCTCAGTATGAGGTCAGCGTCCTTAATATTCTTCTTATTAGTTAATTGTCTCATCATCAAATGTTGAATCGGAAATAAATTAAAGAGAACTAAAGCAGGTAAAGATCAACCCTCTTAGCTTCAGTTTCCAGCCTTCGACACCCAGTTGCTAGTTGGGGGCTTTAGCTCACAACCAAGGGGCAATGGGATCTGAGGCACCGGCCAGAAAATTATGACTAGAGCAAGGAATTTCATGCACTTAAAAAATAGAAAATATGCAGATGTGTATGCACTTAAATTTCAATAATTTTGACGAATAACTTTTAAAATGAAATAATATAAAAAAACAGTTATAAGCGCAGATTCAAAAGCCCAGAAATCACTATGTAGTTGTTTTCAGAACAATATCCTTCATTAAATTCCATAATTCTCCATAGTTGATAACATTCATTTATTATATTTAAATATACAAAAATATACACAGTTTTCGAAAATATGCAGAAACATGCATTTATTGTAAAATATGCAAAAATATGCACTAACAAATGAATGTCATTTTAAAGGGAATTTGATGATTCGGAAAGACAACTTAACCGTTTTGCTTTTGAGATATGACTTTGTACATTTAGAGCCCAAGACCCTACCAAGTTCCCTCAATGAGATCTGCATATCTGCGCTTACTCACACATTTTCAGGCTTAGAATGCAATGGATATTGTATATATATAATATATACAATATATTTGACAGTCTTCAGCAAAGAATGTCAACATATTCCAACAGTTAATGAGATTAAATTGCAAAAATCACGATAGTTAGACCATACTCACAGAAAGCTACTCATCGATCGTCAATCGTCAATCTAGAGAATGAAACCCTCAAGGTTGTAGATTACGAATGAGGTCGATAATAACGTGGAGACGTTCACTCAACGAGGAAGCCCAAGGAACTGAATTGAAGTTTTTAATGTATACAATCGAAAAATAACATTCCGGCCGCTTTTATATTGGTAAATATTTTTCAAGTCAAATCACGACCTTCTTATTTTTATTTGAGTAGATCAAATCCAATTATTTGAAAATGTTAGTTTTCAAGAAAATCACAAACTTATTCTTTAGAAAACTGTAGCACCACTCTAAATTTTAATTCACTTAATTTATTTCCTAAACTGAATTTTGGTAGCTTTTATATTAAAGTGTGGAAAGTTCTGGAAAACTTTATTACTTACTTTCAATAAATTAAATTGAGATTCATATACTCAAATGCGCACAAACAAATTTAAATAAAATTTATTATACATACGGTATGTATGTATAATTTAATTTTTCACTTTCTTTCAGATTCTTTAGATCAGTATCTGATTCTAAATGTTTAATTTTCTCGAAATTGCCATTGATAGCAAGTTCCAACAATGAACTAAAATAAAAATATTTTACTTGTGAAACAGAAAAAACAAATACCGAAAATAATATTGATAAATCTGACATAGGGTGAAATAATGAACCAATGAAAGAATTTAACTAAACTTTTATAAATTTACAAATTCTCTTCAAAGCTAATCAAAAGCCGTGCACACGCACCCTGTTAAAAAAATGGTTTTTATTTTTAGAAAATATAAAAAATTACACGTTTTCTTCATGTTCTTGAAGAAACATTTATGAAGAATTCATGTTTTGGAAAATTTCCACATGTGCAAATGGAAAAACCTATGATTTTCTCTTTCGAATGAAAAGCAATAAAATATTCACATACATAAATTTTATGCATACAAAAATAAAAGAAAATATATCAGTAGCGTCAAGAAGATTTAAGGGAATTTAACGAATCTTTAACAAATAAATATTAATTAAAATAAACTGATTGAAAAAAAATAGAACGTTTCTGGAAAGAAGCTGTTAACTTATTTTTTTTTTAAATAAAACGTTTCTGGAGAGAAGCTGACAAGTTTCATTTATGAAGATTCAAAATTATAGCTATTTTGCTATCTCTCTGAACTCTGAACTAAACTGAAAAGCTTCCAAAAGCTCTTAGAAACTCAATAACTAAGTATAATATAACTATGCTGCCTACAGAATTATACTAAATTCTATATTTGAGTATTAAAATTGCTTAACCTAGAAATGCCTATCCACTTACTTACGTATGGATAATTTGCATACTGACAGACAGTTTCGATATACAATATGAACGCAAATAAATTGCAATAAAATACGTTTTTAATGGTTTTTTGTTATTTTACTTTATGTTGTTAATAGAAAACCGGTTATTTCACAATAATATTGTGTAGTTATTAGTAGAAAAAAGGCCTGTGCTGAAGGCAACCATAAAAATCAACTTATAGTTTAAAAAAAAAAACTGGTAATTTTTTACTCATGAACTTTAACTCAATTCGTTTTCTTCAATAATAATAATTATTTGCAGATCACTTTGAGTAAAAAAGCAAAGAATTATTATTAAAATTTATAATTAATAACTATTTTAATTTTTAATTAAAAAATTAATTCCTTATTCGTTTCATAAATAATATGATAAATGACAGAGAAGATTTAAAATGAAAAACATAGTTTTTACATACAATGGCAGACTAAGGTTTTAACTGGTTTATAACGTTTCAATAGAACCGATCCATAAAAAATTAGTTATTGGTTAACTATGGTAATTGATTGGCGAACATATTTACTAGTTATTTAGTAAAATACTAGTACTATAAGCTACGTTTTATTGGTAATCTTGTTTAGCATGTGCCAATAAAACGACCAAGTTGTTAAGTCCCTTCTTCCATGTGTTGTTATTCACAATGGAGATGGAGCTGAAACATTTTAAGAAATATCGATAACTATAGAAATGATTGCCAGTCATTGTGGTTAATTGTTGGAATTGTTTTTGGTTTTTACTCTTCATAAGAATATTTAATTATAATCTCATCATTTATATTTGAGATTTTGTGTAAATTTTGTCATTAAGTAGAAAATAAATGTCTATTTTTATGTTTATTTAAATTTTTACTTACTTTTTTCGCTGTTTTTTATATGTATTGTATGTATTTATATCCTGTGTTTTATTTTTTATATCAAACATTTCACGGTAGGGTTTTTGTGCAAACCAGGGATGTTAAGCAACTAAATAGCTAAATATGCATAAACGCTATAATTATACGTATTTTCTTCATGGTTTTTGTAGTTGCTTTCGCATACAATTATCGCAACTAGTTATATAGTATGGTACATAACTAGTTGCGAGTGGCAAATAAAACGCTGCTGTTATTGTTTTTCAACTCAAATTTTGAATTTTAAATCTTAATATTTTACTTGTGTTTACTTGCAAAGAGTAGAGAGTAGAAAAAAAAATGGACAAGGAAATACAAAAAGTGAGTCTGCATGAAGCCATAAAAATTTCTATGTGAACGAAAATCTTTACTTCTGTAACAAGGTTAATTTATACTATCACCGTAGCTCTCCATGGTCAGTTGTATGGTAACATTTAAAGAAGGAAAGAAAGAAGTTACCAGCAACTCTCTCCTCTCTCCTCTTTACGTTTGATTTTTTATTTAATTTATTTTCCGCCTTTTCGTTTAACTCAGCTGATTTTGACATTCACTGATAGCCGCCATTGTATTGTTTCTTGTACTTTGACATATGGATTGCTCCACCGCAACAACACAAATGTATTTTTATTGCCGTGTTGAAGTTGTTGTAGTTGTACTGCTGCTATCACCTTCTATATAATTTAACCATGTTCGGCAAAGTATAAATCAAGAGCATTCTTCTGCCTCGTATAAAAGAAAGAAGATTGTTCTTAGACAGTGAGCCTGGACACACGAGAGCTTTAGACTTTTTTAGAAAACGTTCTTAGTAAGACAAGCTCTTCTCTAAATTGCAAAATGCTTATCTCAATGATGAGCTTCATGAATCACTTTACATATGCAATTTTGTATAACATTAATTTTCAACACTTTTTTAATCTTATACATATTTATTGAATAATTTTGTAAATTTACCCACGCTTTCTTTTGTTTTTTTCCCTTGCTTTTTAACCTGATTTTAAGAACTTTCACTTTTGTTTAAATCACTGTTTTTTAAATAAAGTGAAGATAACAAAAAAGTGTTATCAAATTATAATTAAGTGCATTTAACAATACAAAATTCACTTAAGTTTGGTTATTAATTATTCACAGAGAAGACCTTCCTTCAAAAAGCCAATGAGTTCTTAAATGCATTAAGGAAATTAATATATTATAGTACTTATATAGTATACATATATATGTATGTAAAATATGTATGTATGTATATGTAACATACTTATGTACATAAGTGCATGTATTTATTTATTTATATGTATATCAGCATATACATACCTACAAACATATACTATATATAATATTTAAAATTTCATTAAAAGAGAAAACTACAAAACACAACCAAGTATAAAATAAAATAAAACACATTAATTTTTTATACAACAAAGAAAAAGAAAAAAAGTTAAACTTCGTTAAACTACCAAAAATTTACCAATTTACATATTATTAATATTTGTCTAATTTCTTTCAAATTTATAACAACAATTTTTTTAAAATTTAAATATGAAAAAGCGAATAAAAAAAGCTTAACAAAGATTAACGGAGTGAAATAAAAATACTCCGGATTTTTTATTATTATTTTTTATATCGATAATTTTCTTTTTGCACCGAAAAGAGTCAATGGTGTTAATATGCAATTACTCATCCCATTTATTTAAATAGAAAAATGATATTGACATTATGAATTCCACTGAAACGTCATATTCTCTAAATCCAATTCATATGCAAATAAGTACGAGAAGTAGCCATCAAACATATTACCGTAAGACTTGAACACCGCATGCGCAAGTATGTATATTAAATGATTCAAGAGGGTTGCCACATTGTGGTGAATCAAACTACTTAGCAATGCTGTGATTACTGACAAACCATCAAGATCTGTCATTACATATAGGCTTCAAAATCACCTTTTGCCTAGAGAGTTCAAGAAGAGTGAGTAACTAATGAAGAAATGTAAAGCCTTTAAGATGGTATAAATACATGTGGTCGCTGTGGCGTAGTGTTAGTGCGTTGGACTGTTACGCTCCAAAATCAAAAAGTAAAAAAACCTATTTTTCTACACAGTACCACGTTTTCACTGCGCTGTTGGTCTCTTTCAACATGAGTGGATGCGAAAAAACCATTAAAAGAAAGAAAGGAAGACTTACGAAATCCAGAGACACCGAGTCTTGCGTGTCTAAATCAAGATTAATGCTCTTTTTAAAACTTTTTGAATTTTGTAGTGGCAACCCTAAAGGTAAATAGCAATGGACAATTCCCATTTCTCACACTACAGATTATAATATTTTTCACAAAATTTCTATTATTTTTTACAAAATCTATTTTCCACCGAGAATAGCAGATATATAGCTGAATTATTTTTTTTGTGTTTTCGTTTTTTGGTAACACTTGCACTTAAATGTGATTACTATCTGAAACTAATTTTTATTTGTTATTTTTGTTTCTTTTTATTTGGCATTTAATTTAATGCCCGTATTTTGTTACCACTTTTTGACCTTCTTCTTTGTTATTTCGTTTAATATATTTTCAAATACTTATTAAAAATTCCTCATTTGTGTTACTTTAACTTTGATTTTGCCTCAATGCTTCTTTAGTTTACTTTGTTTCTTTTTTTTTATAACTCTTTATAATGCGACTTCAAGATTTGAAAGAAAAAATGTATGTATTTCTTTAAACACAAGCAAAGTTTAATATTTATTTGTTATTGAAGTTAAAATAAATTATAAATGTTAAGGAAAATTATGCATATTGAAACTGAGCTTGCAACTTTGACACATCGATTCTGGTTGACTTATAGATACCACTATATTTAAGTAGCGTACGAATATGGCATAGCCCTTCATAAGACGGTTTTTGAAGTTTAGAATAGAAATGTTTAAATTTTAGAATACAATTCTTAAAAACTATTGGGATTATGATATTTATGGCCTTAAACAACTAAGACTGTTTGTTAATTTTAGTCTAATGTAGTATAAAGTGGTCGCTGTGGCGTAGTGGTAGTGCGTTGGGCTGCTACAAAGAATGTCCGGGGTTCGAATCTCAGCACAGGCAAAATAAAAAAAAAGTAGAAAAAATATTTTTTCTAGACGGCACCACCTCTTGGCAGGCAATGGCAAACCTACAAGAGTAAAAATTGCTATGAAAAGCTTTTCACTTCGCCGTTCGGATTCGGCATTAAACTGTAGGTCCCTTCCATTCATGTACAAATATATCACGCACAACATGAGTGGATGCGAAAAGCTCGGCCTAGGCCCTCCATGGGCTGTTGTGCCATTAAAAGGAAAGTAAAGTAGTATAAAGAGATCATTGCAAAAAAAAACGATCAGGTTTTTTGTGTTAAAAGGGATATTTTTTTCAAAAAGCTGGTCTTTGGGTGGTTTGATATTTAATGATTTTAAGAAAATAATTTGATAGCTTACGTTACCGTTTTCCCAATATGATCTTATAAATATAAAGAAATCAACGTCCTAAAAGGGGGAATGGAAAACGTGGCATCTTATGAGAATACAGAAAATTTTAAATTTAAACCATAAAGATTCATGTCGACTTTATGTCAAAATCATTAATAACTCTTGTTTTCTTAATGTTTAATTAGACTTTAATAATTAAAATGATATTTTAGCTTGTATTGTATTTATTGTAACCATTCCTAGGGAAATTATTTTTAATTGTACCGCGATCTAATGCACAACGCCTAAGAATGCTTCATTTAGTATCGGCCTTCTAAGAGATTGGGTATTGTTGCCGGAATGCATGTCCACTACTTCGCAGTTGCTATATGTTCCGAAATTTTTACATTCAAGGAATGTCGACGTTACTTGCACGAGAAAGTGTTCGCTGAAAGTGTTCTTCTTCATTTATTATGGTACATAATCTTAAAATCCGATAACAATAGAAACGTCTTGAGTGAGAATATGACCTAAAGCGGACTGGAGTAGAATTTCTATAAACAGAGATTTTTCACAGCCCGATGAAAGTTTGCATTTTTTGTATATAAGTTCATTCTATTTTTACCTAATTGCGTACTTATTTCCTGCTCTAAGCACAGCAATCAAATTATTTACACACAATACAATTGAATTGAATCACACAAAAACCGAACAAAAATTATTCCAAAACTAAATTACTTGACACTTTGTGATGACATACTTATGTAGTTAGACTTAATGAAAGAGAAACAGAATCAGAAAAACACTAAAGTTAACTAGAACAAAATAAGGCTGACCCAAATGGCAATTCCAGGCTATAGAACAGTAACAGCAGCAAAAAACAGTGTTAATTGAGACGGGTGACCTTTTGAATGAAAAATTTAATATAATAAAGGAAAATTAAAAAACCACAAAAACATTTTAAGCAGCCGCTTCAATTGTGGTGCGCGGATTACGCTTTTTCATACATACAATACCAAACTACTCGCATTTAAGTATTCGATGTCACTGCAACACATCGCTAACTATGCGCAACACAGATGAGGCAACCAGCAAACAATTATTTGAAGCAGTTACCAGGTGTCAGAGTCAGTGACTACCTGCCGCCACCGCAATTCAAATGCTCTGCTGTTTGTTATAACAACTCAAAAATAGTTAGTTATCTACTCTGATTTGTATCTAACAGATTCATGTCTACATAAAAAAAATATTGCTTATGCATTTCTCCAAATAGAAGTACTGTAAGTAAGTAATAGCCCCAGCAGCAGCAGTAACAGTAGCAACACCAATGCCTCTCAACAACAGCACAAAATGCAAATACTGTGGAGTAAAAGAAAAGATTATTGTTGTTGTTACTGAGATATCAAGTGCAGTGCACATGGAATTTGTTACTGCTACACCAAATCGAAATATACAATAAATGTCAAAAGACGAACGAAGAATTGCCAACTGCTGCTGCTGCTGCCGCCGTCGCCGCCGCCGCTGGTGGATGGTTGCTTGTTGCTATCGGCACCTGCAAATGTTGCTTACTGCTACTCACTCTACTCAAACTCCAGTGAGCGAGCAGAAGCTGAAATTTTGATTATTGTTATTGTTGTTGATTGTTATTTGTTGTTATTATTTCAATTGTTGTTGTTGATGGCAGTTGCTTTTGCCTTCTGAACATAAATTTTTCCCCGTATTTGTTTTCGGTTCAAGTGATTCAAATTAGTTTTTTCTGTACGTTGCAGTTAATATAAATTCGAATTCCTTTTTCATTTCTGTTGCAACACATTGCAATCACCGCGCAATCTTCAGCGAAATTTAAACGAAACTATATTTGAATTTAGTTTTGTTTTATACTCGCAAGTATCTACTTGGAATTTGACATTTTAGTCGAAACAATGCGATTCCACTGAATTAGAAGAAAACAGTTTGCTACTGAAAATGTTTATATTAAGGGTATTCCATTAAAGAAGTAAATGCGCCGTAAGTGACGTAAATGATGTAAATTTACTGTGACATATCATGCAAAAACACATTTGCAAATTTGTAAATTTTTTTAAATGGATTTTCCACCCTAAGTTGGCAACTATGTTATCAGCTGTTTACAAAAATAAACAAATCGAAAGGCCATAACTGCGGTTAGGGAACATCAATGAATAATTTTTGTTTTATTTAATATTTGAATGATCTGATCTTTTCTGCTAGATAATTGATACAAACCGACGTTATTTGAAACCCAAACACCGGTGGACATAAAAAGAAGCATACATCCCTCTGGAAGCAGTTATGACGGATATTAAAAGCGAACCAGAAACATTCGAAGTAAAAAATTGTGATCTTATGATCCTGCTCAGAGCTTTAATAATTTTTCATTTTTCACTTAATTTAGGCATCTTAACGTTTTGTTTCTTCGTACCAACAAAATCAATTGTTTCTGGTTTCACTTATTTTTTAAGTTACGTTCTTTGAAAGTGCGTTCAGCTCATCACCGACGTAAACTGTTTTCTTAAGTAGAAGTAAACTTACGCAGTTGATTGAATAATCTTATTATTTTTGACTTTAGTTTATCCCAACCATTTCGGCTAAAGTTAATTTGTCTTCCCTCTTTATAATTATATATAAATTTCATGCAAACCTACAAAAACTTTTGCAGATATTTTTGTAATAAGGAAAAAGCCCAAATAAAACTACCGCCATACCAGGGTTTTATGATCAAATCCAAATGATACATAGGTTGCTAATTCGGTCGAAGCTGCACGCACGATGCACTCAGTCACCTCCCTAACAAATTTTCAGAACACATTTAAGCGGTTACACCTTCAAAAAGCGTGGTGCACGACCAAAGATTTCCGAACGAGATGAGCGCAGTATTACCAACACGACAGGCATCCAACTTTTCTCTTAGGATGGACCTTGGCAAGGAATTATTACTGAACTTTATTTCATAAACAGAATGAATGAAGTTGTAAACTTACTTACTTACTTTTAATGGCACAACAGCCCATGGAGGGCCTAGGCCGAGCTTTTTCGCATTCACTCATGTTGTGCGTGTTATATTTGTACATGAATGGAAGGGACCTAGAGTTTAATGCCGAATCCGAACGGCGAAGTGAAAAGATTTTCATAGCAATTTTTACTCTTGTAGGTTTGCCATTGCCTGCCAAGAGGTGGTGCCGTGTAGAAAAATTATTTTTTCAAAAAGAGAGATTCAAACCCCGGACATTCTGCGTAGCAGCCCAAGGCAATACCACTACGCCACAGCGACCACAAAGAAGTTGTAAAAGGAACGAATAAGTTGTAACTGCAACAGAATTTTCGTTTTAAGTGAAAGAAAATGTTATACCATACATTAGTTGGAGTTTCCGATCTGGCCGGAGCAAAAACATTGGGAACTGTTTTTATTTCAACTTATTCCATATTGCGAATTGGTTGCGCTCTCCCTCTGATAATCTTTTCTTTTGTTTGATACATTTCCTGCATTTCCTTCTATTGAACGAACGTTTTTCGATTTTAGTATTAACCCCCCTCTGAATTTACTATTCGAGGAAAAATATTCATTGGTAATTTAATCCAAAAAATAAGTAGTTGTTTATTGTTGTTCAAATTACTAAATTGACAGGCTCTGGAACCAACAAGTTTATGAATGCATTGAACTTATTTCAGCTTGTTTTGCTAAATACTCTCATACTTACTTCCCTACTAATCCACTTTTATACAACACATTAATCACAACCGTGTGTAGGTACTGGCGAATGAATGTGTCTGTGTGTGAGAAAACTTTAAACCTCATAATACTCCAAATTAATGGAATTATGAGATTTTCAGACAACAACAAAAGTTTTAAAACAAACAGGTTACGTACAGTTAACAAACAATGTCACAACTAAGTATGCTGGCGATGGAGCTGGCACAATTGTGCTGCCTACGAGTGATGCAGCCAGCAGCAAGCGAGCGTGGTAGCGAGATCGCATCACATCCCGATGATGACGTTGATGATGTTCATCGTATTACCAAACTAACAAAACCAACAAACCAATAAGCAAGTAACCATTTCACACCATCTCGAGGTCTACTGTGTAGTGCAGTGTATTGGTTTGCAGCGTACATCACATCAATTACACCAGTAGTAATTATTTTGCACCACGAGTAGGTAAAATGTTGATAAGGCTGAACAGCATCGAGCATGCGCAGCATTTGTTTAAATATGTACACATGTACCCATTTACCTGCCTGCCAGCAAAGAGTCTAGAGCAGTTAATATTTTCGCAATCTCATTGCATTGCATTCGTTGGTTGTTGCGGAAAAAACAGTGTAGTAGCAGGTGAATGTAGTGGAGTGGAATGGAATGAAGGGAGAATGTAGCAAATGTTCATGAGCGTCTATGCTGCACATGCGCACGGACGGACGAACATGTTCGGCATCTTTTTTCCTCATTTTCGCTCTTGCTGTTTTTTTTTCTTATTTATGTACATAAGTATATTTTGTAACTAACTATTGCAAAATTCGTCCACATATGGTATTTTTGTGTGTTTTTTGGAGAAAATTTAAATTTTCTATACTTATTGCATGTGTATGTGTGTAGTAGACTTTGGTTTAAATGTTTAAATGTTCACAGTGTTATTAAATTACGAATTACTTCCGGAGTGTTTTTTGGTAACATTAATTGGTTCGTTGATGGTGGTATATAATTTTGTGCTAGCAATACCACTTGATCTGCTTGTTGTTGTTGTTGTTTTTGTTGCTGCTGTTGTTGCTGCTGTTGTTTTGATTGTTTGTTTCATAAGTCAAGTCACAGCAAGTTGCTTTGGTGGCGTTGTGCACTGAGCGTGTTATAGGAAGAATAACAACAGTTAATGTTATAAATTAAGCGTAAGCGGCAACAACAAATTAAGGAAAACTAATAACACCAAAATAAAATATATAAGACTTTTCGTTGGTCTAGGTCGACTTATAGATGACCTGCAGAGGCATTGTAGATTTTTCCACATATTTTTAAAATATAACTACTACTTAGGCCAAGATACTCCGAATATATTGGAAAAGTTATAAGTATTTTTATAACTGTCAGGTCACTTCTTAAACAATTTTTCAACTTATGTAGGCTCTTTCTAAATGCAATCAGTTCTAAGAAACCGATTCTATGCCACATCTTCGTTATAGTTTTTGACTGGTATAGTTTTAGTTAACACAAAAGCCTCTTCAACTTAATCTTTGATCTCTTATCGAAGTCAGTCAGTGTAAAGACTAAAGGCACAGTTAAAAAGAGACTAACTAGAAAGTAAACAGCAGCATGTACCTATACATATATTCCTGGGATACTGGGTCTGGCCAGAGCATCGCGAAGACTGCTGTAACTCTGGAACCATCTTTAGTCTGGTTAGACTGAACCAGAAAAATTTTATAGTTTTGGTAAGGGCTTATTTTGGCCAGTACTATCTTGCTGTAGCACAGGTGAAGAGACAACAAGCAATTAGAGAATATAGCAATCGCTACTTTGTCCACGAGAAATTAAAATGATCCCAGTCTACCAGCTCATTCATCTTCTCATTGCTATCAATGTTCTTACATATCTATGTCCGGAAACCCATTCTGGAGTAATGTTCTACCCGGAGACACATGACTAGTTTCTAAAACTTTGCATCGGACCAAGTAGTAAGTTATAACCGCTAGTGTTCTGACGTGTGCGTATAGCGCGCTTGAAGAAGGAAAAAACTTTTCGCCGAAATAAACAACTAAACACAACTAATTACAATTGTTTACATAACAAAAATACACGCAGACGCATTCCGCTCGCGCTCGCGCTCGCACCAACGCTCGTTTGCAGACGCGCATGCGTACATTTATCTTTTGAATTGTTTTCATCGTTTTTTCTCAATGTATCTTCTTGGTTTTCAATGTTTTTCTTTTTGTTTCGTTTCGTTTTATGTAGTATTATTTTTTTGCATACAAAAGCCTCTTTTCCGCATCTATAAGTTTGTTTTCATTATGTGCTTTTTATTTAGATGACTATGCATAAAATTAACACACTTAAGTTGTGCGGTTGCCGTCTGCTACCTGCTACTGCTTCAGGGGCTTTTTGTTTAAGTATTCACAGAGCTAACTGCTACTTTACGGAAGATTTTTGTTCAACTGCGAAATAAACGGTTCTTTAGGAAAATATTACGTTGCTAACACTAAAAACCCAAACAGAAACTAAACTCATTAAGCTCGTCGTTGTAGTCATAGTTAGTACTGATTACATACACACAGACAAAATAATAATAATGTAATGAAAATGTCCTTAGGGCCAAGTGCCCAAGTTTAGTTAAACCTCTCATCCATGTAACAAAAAACTAAGCATTAGGAATTTATTAAGGTTAACTACTTAAGCTTAAAATTGCTATGAAAAGCTTTTCACTTCGCCGTTCGGATTCGGCATTGAACTGTAGGTCTCTTCCATTCATGTACAAATATAAGACGCACAACATGAGTGGATGCGAAAAGCTCGGCCTAGGCCCTCCATGGGCTGTTGTGCCATTAAAAGTAAAGTAAAGTAAGTAACTACTTAAGCTATATGGAGGTTGTTACATTGATGAGACAGAACAAAAATATATATTTTCTTCTTTTTTTTTCAAAAAGCATTAATAATGTGTATCTCAATCGAATTTTTAAAATCGTTATCGCTTATAAAACTTGGGTAGGCATAAGATAGGTAATTAATTTATTTAGCTATAACTCGGAAATCTTTTTATTTGGTTTTCCTATAAAAAAGTTTTGTGTGTTACGTTTTACTAACTGTAGTAATAATAATCCACTAATATTTTCGGAAAAATAATACCTACTACCTATTTTTGCTTCTACTTTTTTCTAATACAATTTTTCTGTAATTTTTACTAATATAAAATTCTTCCCGTCAAACTGACGTTTTTGTTTGCATTATATTTAAATAATTTGCTGGTTAAATCGTTTTAAAAATACCACTTAAAAAACTAATTTTCGTGAACCTACTTTACGGATATACGATTTGATGAAAGAGGGTGGTAAACATTTCTTTACTTTTTTATGATTTAGCAAGTTCTTACGGAAGAGTACGAAAAATTAACTAAAATAATACACAGCAGAAGTTTGGGAGACAAATTAGAAAAATTCGTTAATCATAAAGTTCTGTAACATAACAAAATCACTGTAGAAACATATTAAAGATGAAAATGTATTCTGAAGAATACGCGTTAAAAAATAATCTCTATGAAGATAAATATTGTATGGTATGTACAAGGTGTTTTGTTTAGAAGTGTGGTTTTCAAGAAGAAATAAAATGAATATAATTTAATTTTATGGCCAAGAATTTAGCTTTATTATAAAGATAAGGATTTGCCATTATGTTTTAAAAACGATTTCGGGCAAGTGGCCGCCGCGGTAGGTTCGAATAAATTCCAGCCGAGAGACCCAATTTTCGACCACTTTTTGCAGCAAGTGGGCCGAATATTCTCTTCCAAGTCGTCAATCGTCTCGGGCTTATCTGCGTAGGCAAGCGACTACACATAACCCCACAAAAAATATTCCAGCGGTGTTAAATCGCACGAGGAAACGCCACAGGCCCACGACGCGAGATAATGCGCATACCAAAAGTTTCCTTCAATAAATTTATTTTTTCGTTGGCTGTATGGCATGTAGCGCCGTCTTGTTGCAACCAAAGGTCGTAAACATCAACATCCTCCAATTCAGGCACGAAAAAATCATTAATCATGGCTCTATAGCGTTCCCCATTGACTGTAACATTATGACCGGCTTCATCTTTGAAGAAATATGGACCAATGATTCCCTCTGCCCATAGAGCACACCAAACAGTGACTTTTTGAGGATGTAACGGCGTCTCAACAATGGCTTGTGGATTATGATCACTCCAAATGCGACAATTTTGCTTATTAACGTACCCAACCCATTCAACCAAAAGTGAGCTTCATCGCTGAACAAAATGAGTCGCGCGAACCGAACTATTATTTTGGTAATAAATTTGCACGATTTGCAAACGTTGTTCAGGAGTAAGTCTATTCATTATGAAATAGCAAACCAAACTGAGCACAAATTGCCAGTAAGTATTGCCAGATTGAAAACCACACTTCTAAAAAAACACCCTTTATATAAATAATTGTGTATAACTTATGTAAAAAAATAGACGATCAACATGCCAAAAATTCGGAAAATAGTTTTACAAATTAGAAATATAACAACAAAAAAATTGTTGTTAAGAAGAAACAAAATTTAAACTATCTTTAGAAAATAAAAAGTATTTAACGAAATACGCTTGGAATACGTTGGGAAATACTAAGAATTTACTTGCAAAATGTTAAATCTTTTACCGAAAGTGTTAGAAAAATACGTTAAAAATTCGGTAGAAGAGAAGCGCCGTCACGAAATTTGTGAAACATGTGCGTGAAACTGGATCTTTATTGAATAGAACAAAACGTTCTCGTACTCGTACAGTGCGCTAAAAATGTGCAAGAAGAATCAACCACTTCAACTCACTTCTTTGTTGCGAATTTAGCATAAAGAACTCAGAAATAAACCATATAAAATTCAATTGGTACAAAAGCTGAAGCCGCATGACCATCTGCACCGTTTTCGGTTCGCTAATTGGGCTCTGTAACGCTTGGAAGAAGATTAGCATTATTACAGAAAAATCATATTTTCGGAAGAAGCTCATTTTGACTTCGGTGGTAAAGTTAATAAGTAAAATTGTTCTATCTGGAGCTCAGAAAATCCATGCGCGATTATTGAGAAGCTAATGTACCAGTAACTGTGGGTTTTGGTTCTGCGGTATTATTAGTCCATTTTCTTTGAAAATCAAATCAAAATATAATATTTGTAATATAGAACGAAATAAAAATTTATCCCATATATTCTCAAGAAAATAATAAAACCGGACTGATGGATAAATCGACCAGTCAGGCCAATATGAGTTAAAATAAAACTAAAAAGATTGCGAACTTTCGGAATACGTTTTAAAACGAAATACCTTCATGCCACAATATTACTGATCAAAGTTAATACAGTTGAACTTCCCTCTAGCGAATCCGGGAGGGGCAGAAAATTACTTCGTTATATAGAATATTCTTTAGACGGAAAATATGAGTTTATTTTTTAATTTTTAACTAAAGTAATCAGTAATTTTAGTGACACTCTTTTACTCTTTCTCGTCAACAAAGCTTATAATATTTATGTACATTAAGAAAAGCAAACACACTACTCGAGTATGTTGTTCCTCAACTTCGGTAACACATGATTTGAAAAAATTCGTTATGTATAGTAGAGATCTGAAACGCATAAGAGTTCAACTTACAGCTGCAAAATTATTCGTTATAGAGAAAATTTCGCTCTAAATAAATCAAAAGACACTAAAAGTAGAACGGAAAGCTGTGTTATTATATGTATTTGAAAGACTACAACTTCTGATATTTAACAAATTTTGGTTAATCAAAAATTTCTGTATCTAGTTGACAGACGAATTATGCTAAATTGATTGGTTACAGTAAAATGAAGTGACAAAAAGCAAAAGCAAAAGCAAAGCATATTAAATAAATCTCCAGTGTAAAATTTTCTTTTATGACCAGCATTTTTTAGACATCTAATTTTATTACATAGAATTAAACAATAAAGTATACAAGTATACTCGTACACATAAAAAACATTAAAAATTCAGGTTTTTTCTCTTGTTTTCCCTTCAGGAAAAAAATATAAACCCCTTCATGTATCTAGTAGTTGGGATATTTCCCTTTTTAAGTACACTCATACCTTATTACTATGCGGCATATTTTAATAAAAATAATTTAACTGCATAACGGTCGTCTTTTTTATTACTGCCCTGTTCCACTAATTACCATAGCCAAAATTGTTCTTTGAAATATTCTGCATTTATTACTAAAAATAAATTTGCTTTTATTTTAGGGGTCAACATTTCAATAGCAAATCATTGCCATATAATTGTGGTATGGATGTAATATCTCTGTAGTAGTACGGTTACTCGCAAGTATCTTCTATTTTAAGTTAAACTTGAAGCTGTCTGAGCTCGTAGCCAGTGGTACCTTGTCAATATGTAAGTATCTCTCTTATCTGCTGGTTTTCTTTTTCTGACTGTCATTTCATTGCGTCGGTTTTTATTTTGGTAGCTTCAAAGCTGGGTTTGTTTGTTTTTTTTTATTTATTAAATTTTTTTTTTTTTTAACTAAACTTTTCTTTTGTTAGTTCTCTGTTTGGTTTTTTATTTTATATATTTTTGTCATATCACGTTGGTTTATTAAGGCACAAAAGATAGCGCTTCACAAACTTCTGCCTTTTACTTCACTTATTTAGTTTAACGGTTCTCACACTCTAGCTACAAGTAGCTAAGTAGTCTGCAGCAACAGAAAGCAACGGTTCTTTTACAAAAGCGTCTTTTCGTAATACATAATTGTAGAGTTTTGATGCGGGATAGGATCCACCACAAGTAACCAGCAATAGCACCATTACAACCACCGCCACCGCCACCGCACCTGTTGTCTGCTGCTGACTGGTGTTTGTTTCCGCTGCTGCTGGTTGTTGGTTAGTGTTAATTCTTATGATCTTGTTTTCTGTTTGTGGTGATGTTTCTTATTTAATATTACATTGCCATGATTGTGTTTCTTAGCATACACATACTCAGCATACATGATTATAGTTTATGACTCGTTTTCTTGTAAATAGAATGCGTTGCATACAGTTTAATTTTATCATCTTGGGTTCATTAGGTTTGGCATACAATTTTAGATGGGAAATTGCTTTGATTCCCATAGGTAAATCATACCTGTGTCTTTAACAGACGAGTTGTAATTAGTTTTAAGCTCAGAAGCCATTAGGTAATTACCAAAGCTTTCTACTATACACAATTTATAAAATAAATGCTAATAGTGACATGTGACATCACTAACGAAGATGAGGATACGTTATTCGCTACCTTCCATAGCTTCCTTAATTCCTCAACTAACTAACACTGTAAGTAATTAAGCATCCCGGGGAGGGCAGGCGCAGACTTAAGATTTTGTTGGCAAAATAATACACTTAGACAGTCCCTTATGCAGTCGGCAGTACTCTTCAGCGCAAAAACTCACTGTGGTGCCAAAGTGTGAACAGTCCGACACCCTAAAAAGAAATCTACGCTACAAACACTTAAAAGGATGATCTTAAAACTAACTACAATAAAATAAATTTCGTTTCGATTTAATGCAAAATTAGATTTTCTGACTCGGAAAATGAAAAAAAAATGAAAACTCACCTAATTGATTAAATATTTTATTTTTAACGACAACATAAAAAATTAGTAGAACTGAATAATTTTAACCTAAATCAACAAGAATGATCCCAAGAATAATCGGCATTTTTTTTTGGCTACGTCATACCAAACCATTCTTTATATTTTGCCAAAAAATCAGTACACAACATAGGATCTGGTATGACGTACATGGGCAGTAAATTTCATTTTTTTACCAAGCAAATGCGCAATCTGAATGCACAGATTGCTAAATCAATTGATTTTTTTCCAATTGAAGCTAACTTTGACTTTATTTTAAAAAATTATTTCTGTAAAAAGCATAAGCTATATTTGCCTTCAACGGCGGCTATGGTCAGAATGTCTACATCTCATAAACTAAAGCTGAATAAAGAATCCTTCATTAATAAAGAATCCTGTATTAATAAAGTATAGCCAAACCCAGCGCATAAATGTCTCCAAAATGGAATCGCGGGTTGTAAAATTATAATGCCCCACAAAGTTTACATTACATAAAGAAATCTGTTCTAATATTTGCTGTATGAGTTGTTATAAAAGAAAACACCCCCATAGCAATTCTGAGATTTTTCTCCAACTTATTCCCAAGCCCCATCTCAAGCATAATTTGATCTACATTTGCAACAATAACAAAAATAAACTTTCATGCCAAAATCGTAAATAACTGTTATTTTCTGATATTAGATCTAAAATATTGCTGGATCTGAACTTGTTAGTTTATAAATCCAATACTGCAAGCAATCTCTTAATCCAGCTTAAGTTTCATGGTGAATATTATATGTATTCAAGAAGCGCCGGAGATTTGGGCTGGATCTCAACTAAAACTCATGCCAAAATATGCTGGAAATCTAGCTTGAGTTACACGCTGAATATCACATTTGAGATGCGCTGGAGATTTTGACTGGATCTCAATGTTCCGTCGGTTTTCCTTGAGACTACATTTTTTTTCCACTTGAGGAACGCTTTATATCCACACTTGGGAACAGAGAATAGTACTGGAATCCAAGTCTTTCTCAAACGTGATATCCAGCCTGATTAATTACTGGGAAGCCATAGTGAAAATTTAAGACAAGAAAAGTGTCTAAAATTAGCAATTTAAAAAAGGTGTGTGTGTGTTTGTTCACCACTAATCTAATTTTTTTTTTTTATAAATAATCATTGTAACATTTAATTACATGAAACGGAAAAAGAAATGTTAACTTCCCAAGTAAATAAAGGGTGTTTTTTAGAAGTGTGGTTTTCAATCTCGCAATACTTTTTCCGGAGTTGGTCTTTTTAACAGCTGTCACTTGATTTATGATCAGCTTGGTTTGCCATTTCATAATGAATAGACTTACTCCTGACTTACTTCGCGCGGCGCATTTTGTTCAGCGATGAAGCTCACTTTTGGTTGAATGGGTTGGGTACGTTACAAAGCAAAATTGTCGCATTTGGAGTGATCATAATCCACAAGCCATTGTTGAGACGTCATTACATCCTCAAAAAGTCACTGTTTGGTGTGCTCTATGAGAAGAGGGAATCATTGGTCCACATTTCTTCAAAGAATGTTACAGTCAATGGGGAACGCTATATAGCCATGATTAATGACTTTTTCGTGCCTGAATTGGAGGATGTTGATGTTTACGACCTTTGGTTGCAACAAGACGACGCTACATGCCATACAGTCAACGAAATCAATTTATTGAAGGAAACTTTTGGTAAGCGCATTATCCCGCGTCGTGGGCCTGTGGCGTTTCCTCCAAGATCGTGCGATTTAACACCGCTGGAATATTTTTGTGGGATTATGTGAAGTCGCTTGTCTACGCAGATAAGCTCGAGACGATTGACGACTTGGAAGAGAATATTTGTAATTGCTGCAAAAAGTGTTCGGAAATTGGGTCTCTCGGCTGGAATTTATTCGAACCAGCCGCGGCGGCCACTTGCCCGAAATCGTTTTTAAAACATAATGGCAAATCCTTATCTTTATAATAAAGCTAAATTCTTGGCCATAACATTAAATTATATGCATTTTATTTCTTCTTGAAAACCACACTTCTAAAACAAACACCCTGTACATGTCATTTGACAACATTAATTTTGCTAATATTTTAAGGCAATAAATTATGATCATCACTTATGAGCGCATAGCTACAGCAAGCACCAAGAACATTCATGTTTTTGCTACATTTTTAGCTATCCTATGTGGCACTTACCCTCTTACGAGCTCTCACGAAAATCATATCAAAAATATTAATTAAAATCCATCAAGAGGAAATTGCGCTAGTAATTGATATTTGCTGGGGTGTGTAACTAAGTAGTAAGTGCACTTATCTATCGGGGAGAATCATGTCGGTTTAATTAAAAAACTGTGCACAAAGCTAATAACATACAATATTATGATGTTTAATTGATTGTAACCTCATTTACTTAACAGAAAATGATTTCTTCGTAAGCGCTCATAGAAAAATTTACCAAGAAATCATCAGCTCGCAAAATATTAGCACTTGAAATATATGTACATACTCGTAAATACATACCAATCATATTAACTAATAACACCAAAATATTAACGGATTTAAACTGGTAATATGCTTGTCCATAGTCACATACTATGCCTTCATAGCGCAAAGACTTGACCGAACAACTAAAATTTAATAAACTAATGACTAACCAATAATTAGCCACAAATTAGTTATTTCCATGACCTTGAGGTATAAACTTTAATCCAACAATTACCTTATGGTTAAATAATAATACAACAATGGTAGCAAATATTTTAAGTATCAGCCTATATTAAATTTAAGGACAAATTCCATCAATGTTGCTAATGCAAAATAAAAAATAAAAAACTTGTTATAAATTGTTGCAATATAACAAACTTGTCACCAATTTCATGTTTCTAATTAATGCCAAAATACATATCAAAAACTTGCGCAATAATATTGCTGAAAGTGTACTCAATGTTAATGTTTCCTGCTATAGAGCCGTCGCAATCTTGACGGACGACGGAAAATGTGCGGTGTACGATGTGCGCCTCTTATAAAGACAAAAAGTAGGTATACTTACGAGTATACTACATACTTGCATACAAACGAAACGAGTTTTTATTTTTGTATTTTTTCACCAAGTGTATTTATTTAGCGGATATTTTTTATTTTTGTCAATTTATATATGTATTTATTTGTATTTCTTAGTTTAGTTTTGGTCACACAGCTGAAATAATAACAAAGCACCCCACTCACTCACCCATTCACTCCTCTCTCTGACACGGGCTCTGACTCTGGCTCTGGCTCTGCCTCTGTGGCCAATACATATTTGCAGTCGGATTTATTATCGGTGTCACTTTGAGAAACGTAAAAAGACTGTATGTACTATGATATGGCAAGACAGACAGGCGCAGGCGAAGGCAATAAGATACACAGACAGACAGATAGATGTATAAAGAGTGAGTGAAAGATAGACAAGTATTTCAATAGAGAGAGAGAGAGAGAGAGAGAGACAGACCAACGTAATGTTGCAATTTTAAGTTGTTTTCTTTAACAAAAAAAAAAAAACAAAACCATTGAATTTAAAATATCAAAAAAAGGATTTTATTATACATATATACAATTTTATATTCAAATGTAATGATTCCGTCTAGGAAAATATAATTTCGATAACGTTATGACAAGAAAGAATAAGTTTAGAAGCGAGTAAGTCAATTCGCTGCGCTCAACTCACACACTCTACTTATACAGCACCAGCTGTATCCTTTCTAAAAAATTTAAGGATAATCAATTATAAACGAGCAGAAGGTAGTTAAATAAATATGCCTAAATATTAATTGTAGACATGACTTTGGTTCAGATCAAGTTTCTAAGGACATTTATAACTTGTCATCGATGTGCCTGGTATCAATTGGAGCCTTCCTCGAAACATACGTAGCTTCTGCTTCTTCGACATTTTCTATGTAAGTGAAATCTCTACCTCGTTACATAGCGAACTTCTGATTACGAAGAATCTTCAAGCTTTCACATTGCCAATATACAGTAGAATTCGCTTAGGTGTCACTCACCATCATTTACAAGTTTTTTATGTACCTATGCGAAAAATGTTGTCAAACTGCCTCAAAGGAAAAGAGAACTCAATCGATGCACTTAAAACGAAGTTTCACAAGCTTGTATACAATACATTCCATCTACACTTGATTTGAAAATAGAATATTTTTTTATATAAGCTAAAACTTATTACTCTCCAAATCCTGAGCAATTTGAGAAACATTCTTTATGCGTTTTTTTTTTATAATGGAACAACAAAGAGTTTTTCAAGAAAACTTTCACTCCAATAAATTCTGACCCAGCCTCAAACTCTTCACACTTCACTTCGATATTAAAATGACAGAAAAAAGCGTAGAGATATATACATACAATGGCGGTCTCGAAACCGCACCACCTCAAAATAACATGAAAATACGAAAATAATGATTCTTATGTTGGGGGGATATTTATTTTTTTTTTAAATATTAAAAAATTATGCCAAGTGTAAGAACGGAAAAATATTACTGGAGCTCAAAAACGTATTGTTTTTGACAAAAACTTAAATACAAGTCGAAATTTTTAAGAATATCTAATTTATTTTTATAATACACAAAACTTAACAATATCTATTAGTCTTTAAAGTGGTTTTCAAGAACTAACATCAAGCTACCAAAAAAATATCAGTAGGATGTTGCTGCTCCTTTAGCCCGTATTACAGCCATTATGCTTGACGGCATCGAATCACCGAAAATTTGTAGGTTATCTTTGGTAATAACTTCATACCAAACTCTTTTAATGCTAAAATAATTTTTTTTTTAAATTTGGGCTTCTGGTCAGCAACTTTGCGCTTCATAATATGCCATAAGTGCTCGATAGGATTAAAATCTGCGAGTTTAGCGGCCAAGTCAGGTGTGAAATTCCGATGTCCGTGAATATTTTTTCAAATTTAAAAGTTCTGTTTTTAATTTTACATCCTGTAAAAATCAAACAAAAGATAGAATGCAAAATTTGCCGAAAATTTCGTTCATACTGCAGGATAAATGCTCTTCAAGAGCTGGCACTTAGTTTTCCTTTATTACTTGCCCATATTTTTCAGCATTCATAGTTACTTCTAAAAAGTACAAAGGACCACGTACGTAGTAGGAAAAGCATCCCCAAATCATCTGGCTCTGTGGGAATTTCACTGTTTTTACAATACAGTTTTCTTTGTAACGTTCACCATTGGAACGGCGCACGTTCATCAAAATATCGACGCATAGCAGGTTAAATTTGCTTTCATCAGACCAGATGACATTTCGCCACTGCTCCAGTGTCCAGTTTTTATAGTTTTTAGCCCAAGCTAAATGGCTTTTTGCAGGACGCCTTCCATAAAAACCAGCTTCTCGCAGTCTCCTGCGTACAGTTTCATAATATTTACGCAATGATAGGTTTCTAGCTCGGCCCGAATAGTTACTGCAATTTTAAATCGATCTTTTGTGCTAATATTTTTTATAAGGCTATCAATTCTGTTACTGGTTGCACGTTTAGGACCAGATCCTCTTTTTCCTCTCCACGGACTCCATAGCATTCCTTTTGTTTTTTAAAAATGTATGATTATGGAATGTGAGCAACCCACTTTTTCTGAAATTTTCCGATAGGAAAGTCCTTGGTCCAGTAATGTAAGTACAGCGACCTTTTTGTCATGTGTCAGCTGCTTATATTTTGCACTCATTACTGCACTTATTTCACAAAAAACCCTTCTGCGTTAAACAAATGCACTAGAATAACTAATTTCTGTTGTCAACACATTTGGAATAATTTAAGCCGGGAAATCCCCTTTATCGTAGCAAGTAAAAATAAGTAAAATTACCCAAATTTTTACATATTAAAAAAGTGTTGCCAGTGGTGCGGTTTTCGTGACCGCCAGTGTATATACAAAAAATTAGATTTCTTTATTACACAGTACAACAGAAGTTTTTCCTAGCGAGGGCACTGCACTATTCAACTTCTCAGAAGGCATAAATAGCCTGACTTTGTGAATTATTTTTCGTAGAGTTTAGATTAATTTTAGAGTGCTGAAGATTTATTTTAGAATACTGAAAGTAAAAGTATGGTAAAGGAAAGTTATGTGTTACGAAACAATTAAATTTCTTTGATGGAGAACTTCAACTCTTCAACTCCTCTTTTTGGGATCTATAGTAAAAATCTCTTGTACAATTTTCAGTTAAGTGAATCAGGGATTAATTCTGATATTCGGAGGCCTTCTTTCTTTTATCACATTTTTGGGCCAAATGGCTCCAATTCGAAATGAAATTAAGGCAACTGCCTTATGAAAGGTTTGGTTCTATTAGCTCCCATATTTCTTTTCCTCCCTGAAGTTGGTAAGTTTCTAAACTGATTTTTAGACTTTTTGCGATATTTCATAAAATGATGTATGTATGAATAAGCAATATCCTGATTTATTAGCCTTTTAGTAGTTCAAAATAGTTTTCGTGCACATTTTTAATCCAATTTTTATTTTTGAAATGATTTAATGAAACATTAAATAAAACAAAAAAAGGATTTCAACTATGTTTTTCAAGCTTTTTTGGGTACTGGACATCAAAGTCCGAATCTGAATAATTCAGATCTTTGGTTTTCCTTTCTGGTACTTCTCTACCTCCTTTTACTGCTGAACATACATTTTATTTATCCGTTTACAACCCGACCTTCAAGTCACAGCATATTCGCCATTGATGTTTGTCGTAATTTTTTGGGGATAGCTCTAACTTATTTCGATTTAATAACCTCTGTTTATTATTGCGAAAATAGGCGAAATTTTAAAATCGGAATATTTTGATTTGTTCTAGCTTAAATTATTTAATTCGATTTTTTCATTCCTATATTGATTCATTAAGAACAAATGCCCCAAAAATATGGCAACTTCAAGAGATCATAAAAACAAATGTCAGCTAATACAGCCAAACCCCTCGAGTGTTGTATTTGCGCTTAGGCTTTCTTTTATTTCATGTTCCACCCCACTCGGGGTGGAATTTCTTGTGCACAAACATTTTTCCCAAAGAAGGATATCATTATTCTAAGCCATCTACAATCTGTTAACATTTTCAGAAATATTTTTCCCAAATGCTCCCGAAATGCTCCAGAGGGTTTGTGTAGAGATGACAAAGAGCTTTGCCTAAGACGCCAAAGTTGTAGGAGTAGATTTAATATCTTCTCCACCAAAACATCAATAAAAAGTTTTAAGACTTCGGAACAATTAATTTAATTTAAAATTGGGTTTCTTTGTTGTTATTCAAACCAAAAATAACAAGAAAGTCTTAACTAATTTCCAGTTATGCCAATGCAGAGTCAGTCTCACACAAAGATTTCGATATGCGTTTATAATATCATATTTTTCATTAATTATATTTTCAATTGGAATCGATACGATTTCTTAAGAGGTTCCTTTCCATTTCAATGTTTTATTGAAAATCAACCAACAATAATTTATCGTACATACTTCAACACACCGAGTTTCTCTCAACATCATTATTCTTACTTATATTACTTATATTTCTCTATGAAATGTCAACAAGCAATGTTAGTTTCGGCAAATTGGGCGTTTTAACAAATTTTTTATTATAAATAAAATTAATAAATTAGTATAACAAGAAAGTCCATGTTATTTTTCATTGCGTTGCTATGTACGAGTATTTGTTTGGGTCTATACAAGTTGTACGGTAATGTTTGAAGCGAACATTTTTAAGACCGAATAAACGAAATTGAATTTGAAGTTTGAAGTAGTGAAATGTTTTCAATTGCGATGCAAATTGGCTGTAAACAACAACGTCAGCAGCGGCACAATACCTTGTTAAAATTGCAATGTCTGGTGACGGTGGCAGCAATCTTTGTATGTGTATATTTACATAACAAGAGTAACACAAAAACTGGATCTAATATTTCACTTTTTATTTGTAAATACGCTACATACGGTAATTTTTTTTACTAAATCACTGCATACAACGACTACTACTCATTCTTTTTCGAATTTGTAATCGTAATCAACTCTTCTAAAATTAATTTATGCTAATTTCAGACCTAATGAAAATCACTCAAAGTCCTACTGAGATATCAAAGAAGCCTATTAGATTTTAATTTGATTTTTACATGCACTGCACAACATTTTTCAAAGTATGTAATTACAATATTTGCGAACTAATAATAGCCCACACAAATTGAAACTAGTGATACCTAGTACAAAAGCTACATAGCAGGTTTTGCTCCTAAACGTCACACATTTATTTGTATGGCTTCGGAAGCTTTGGGGTGTATGAGCAATTTTTTTTAAACTATTAATACGCATTCAGTATTAATCTCAAGAGTCCCAAACTGTTAATAATTTATCTTTAATGTCTACAGCAACGTAAAAGCTAATTTCCTAACTCATAGTAACTAGTTTTTTAAACATACCATGCCCAAAAAGTACAAATACCGGGTGTTTTAGTGATTAGTGTCCAAAAAATTACAGTTTATCCAAGGTAAATGTAAGGCACGGTGAAATATGCCATTATTCTGAACATGCCAAACCGTAAACCCGCTCTTTGAGATCTCAAATAATAAATTTTAAAAGTTTATTACCTCAAAATTCATACATACTTTGTACTGCATGGTATATTCAAAAACTGTGAATTTTAAAGAAATAAGAGTTTGAACATTTGCTTTTACTTCGCTGAAGACAGTAAAGCGGAGCAGATTTTGGACTGCAACAGGTTCATCTTTAAAGATGCTGCAATTTATAGGTAATTTGATTACTTGACTTTTTATTTGCTCAGCGATATTTTTTTTTCACATCAATTTAATATTAAAAACTTTCCAGAAATGTAACACGTTTGCAAATAGTGAGTAGTACAGTGAGCTATTTAAACACATAATCGGAATTATTCCAATAGTGAAGTTTTTTGTAACTGAGGAATTACTCGACCGATTTTTAAGATTTTCACTAGAAAAAGGAAAAAGCTTCTTAAAAACCACCGCTGCTAAAATCGGCAATAATTACATTAGATTAGATAATATTGACAGAGCATATTCGACTAGAAATCAACTTTCAGAAGCAAGAGTTCGCAATCAAATTCAAAACATTAAATTTTCAATTCCATCAACATATGTTAAATGCATAAATTGCAATAACTTGAGGCACATCAAATTCGATCATGACCGATGGATGACCATGCTTCCATGTCTGCCTGAAGATTTCGAATATGAAAATCGTGCATACTCGTAAAGAAATAGAAAACTATTTATTAATCTATTCTTGTTTCCAATTTCTGGAGCACTTTCATTGCATCGCATTTGCATTACAGAAATTGACAACGATCAATGTGATTTCTTAATAATTTATACATATATTTGCGTATGCAAGGAGAGTAAGCTCCGCATTCAAGTATGTATAAGTACATAAGTATGTATGTACATACTTATATGAAAATTAAATTAATAATGACGGAGGAATAAACAACATATTAACTTGTATCTTTCGGCGTTTTTTTAATTTCCTACGAGAAAATTTTAAATGAAAATATTATAGTTTGTTGTTTTGTTTTTGTGGTATTAACAATTTGCAAATGATCGTTAACAGTTTGTTTTGTACTGCAATTGTTATTTAGTTAATGTTCATATTGCGGCAACATTGCTGTTGCAAATGTTGCGCATGCACGCTCAAGCATACTTAATTTGATATACGAGTATAGTCAAGGAAAAAATATTATTACAACTTATGCACACATTCATATGTAAGTATATCCTTCGTGGGATATTGCGAGGATATACATACATAGGTAGAATACTAGGGAGATAATTGTCTGGGCACTCATGTCCCGCAATTCGCTAAATCAAATGACAGGCTATAAAGGAGAAATTACCCATTGTTTTGGCTCTAGGTACTGCAAGACACCCCATAGTTGATTTAGTTGGAATGGTAGATCTAAGAGGTTAAGCTTTAAAATATTAGGTACAACTTTCCTGAAGACATTTCAGCTAAAAACCCTGTGTCTTGCTAGTTATAGCCAACAAATGAAAATTCAACCATTATTGAGACTCTAGAAGCTAAGGGACTATATAAAAAAGGGAGTTTTAAGGCCATGGTATGATCTAAAAGGCTGTATATTAGGGTATCCATGCCCTTTTATATACATATCAGGTTTATATGACACTATAATTTTACTTACTTGAATATTCCCATACCAGAGAAAAAAGATCCATAAAAAATGTGTGCCATAGCGGTTAAGATTACTATTATTTTGTATATCTATTGTCGTTATTATTATAGTTGTTAACTTGTTAATATCTACAACTGTACAGATAATTTTATATTTTATAAAAGTTTAGAATTACTATTCGTTGTTAATTTTTGCTTGAGTGTATTGAGAAACCAAATCGCTATATTTTTATTAAAAAATTATGCAAGTGACTTGTGAATGTAAATTAAAACTTTGGTTTAGTAAAAGTCAAAAAACAAAACAAAAATACAATAAACACAAACATCAGTTGTTATTGTTGTTGTGGTTCGTTAATGGTTATTTGTATTTATGCTGAAGTTGCATGCAATAAAAGGAGAAGAAGCAAGGAAGGAGGACAGACAGTATTCGAAATGTATCAGAGAAGTCGAGTAAAATTGTAAAAATACTGAATTACCTTTTTAAGAAAACAAAATTTAAATAAAGTCAAATTGTAGAGTAATTTCATGGTATACTTGAACACTTTCATCTGGAGTAATTTTTTGTGTAATTTTAAGGTTTGAGCCAGGAATTTTAGAATGATGCCGATTCATCGAAATGATAATCTACTTAGCACCACTGTACAAAGTGAATTTGTTAATTTAATTGAATTTACTTTATAACAAGAATTTGCACTTAAATTAAAAACAATGAAGTGATACGTAGACACATTCTATCACACACACACACACATGCACACACACATTGCAATCATCATCAGCGCCGTAAAGAGGAAGATGTAGAAAATTGTAAAATATCTGCAACTAACGTATAAATCTGTATGCAGGGTGTTGAATGCCACCTTTTACATAAAATAAAAACTGAATCCGACAACGCATAAAAGAATGAATTCTTTTCTATTCCAATTGAAGAAATTGATACCATTGTATATAAACTTATAAATGCCACTTAGCCACTTTAAAAGAAACACAAGAAGAGTATGGAAGGAAAATACCAATGAATTAAATAAGTTATAATATAAATAAAAAAATGGAACATTTTAAGAAAGAAGAATGAATTGCACTGGTTTTTCTTGGGTACTTTCGCCGACATTTTTCTCGGCATTGATCAAACTTTTTTTTTATCGTCTAAAAGTTTTTGAGAGTTTTTCTCGGACACACTGTCTCGTTTTCTGGACATCAGGGAAGATAAAGTGGTGAATATAATGTGGCAACATTGTTAAATGTTTCGGAGACATGAAACTAAGTACATATACAGGTATTTCATACTCATATTATCATACCATACCATATTTCCGATACCCACATACTACAACTACATATTTTCATCGATTTTGAAGAAATGAAGGAAAGAAAGCAATTTTCGATAAGGGATGTAGAGCGGATGAAATACGCAACTAACTGGTCCAATTGAATAGTGTAAGTATACTCCAAAAATTGCCACTAGAGTTCAACGATTACTGCAAAAGCTGCGGTGCTGTAATCGAAATCGAATCAATCCAACATCTACGTACTTTTGTGGATACTCTGCATTGGAAGAACGACGTCTTCGCGTACTGGGTGGAAGGTTCTTCGATAACTTGCCAGACATATCCGAGGTAAAAATACGGGATTTACATAAATTTATAAAGAGTACCGGCTGGTTTCAGGCTGGTATCATGTTAATTAGGGTCGTGGTAGTGGAAATTATCACAAATCTGATCGAACACTCGTAGATGGTCAGACTAATGTTTGATTGGCGGGAAGCTTAAAACTTTCCTGGTGTCTTCTTAGCAAAAGTTACGAGTATGCAATTGTCCTTTATATATAAAGAATTTCAAATTCTGAATTGTATAAAGTATTTCTATGTATTTATCTGACACCCTGTATGCAAGTATGCACAAGTACATTGATGCATTTTACTTGTGTGAGTACGTGCACAAGTATGAGTATGTATGCATTTGACTATCAACAAAGTTGAACTTAACGAATGAATAATAAATTTAAATCTTATAGATACAATTTCCATTTTGTAAATTATTGCAATTTTCACATTACGGAATTGCTTGTGCTTCTTTCTTTGTGTTGCTGCTGCTGTTGTTGTTATTATTATTGTTGCAATACAAATATACATACATACAATATTATTGCCCCATAAGAGTATAATGGTATTATTATTTCATTATTGCCATAATGCATACACAATATTTTCCTTTTTACTGCTGTTGTTGTTGTTATTGCTATTGCTGTTATGTGATTTAAATGCGTTCATTTAGATATTTTTCAGATTTTTCACTCATTTTAAAAAAAGAAAAATTATGCATTTCTGTCTGTTTCCTTCCACTTCAGCACTTCAAGAGATAGACTACTACTACCACGATGATTTACGATAGACAATGGTAAATGAATGAACAAAGCTTAAACGTAAATGCAGCAGATACAACTGCATTGCGCCATTCACCAATAACCATCAACATTAACATGACCGCACCAACATTCACTGCCATTGTCCATTGACCGTTGTTGTTCATTTACATTGCAAATTGGATTACACTTTATGTCGATGTGTAACAGTTATATCCTATCTCTATCTGCATATCGACCGATCTGTCCATATACATGTACATATGTATATGGATAAATATGCAACATTTTATGCATACATAATAGTTTCTTCGTTTTGTTTACATATTAACAATTATAATTACACTGTGCATCTGTTGCATCTTTATACTTGCCCCGTACGTATTTGATTATTTTACTACAAAGTACAAATCACCAGTTGCATTAAATTATTTGCACGAGACAACGACCAACACGCCCCACAACATGATGATAATGATGAGGACAATAAACGCACAAAAAATTCCAGCAACAGCAACAACAACAGCAACAAAATTGTAACTGACCAACGTAGTTACATACATACTTAC
Organism: Palloptera scutellata; assembly: GCA_958295655.1. NCBI lineage: Eukaryota > Metazoa > Arthropoda > Insecta > Diptera > Pallopteridae > Palloptera > Palloptera scutellata. The sequence continues at coordinate 2,846,005 of OY282450.1, read as the reverse complement.
ATATACTAAATAAATATAGGCAACTGTTTGTTGTAGCAACAGCAATTAGCAAATACCGCTAACTACTGTTTTCTGAGGGGTGGGAAGGAGGAACGCTATAAGTTATAAGTATGGTATTATTGCTAAAATTATATAGAGACCAAAATAAAATTGGCTAATAATTGGCAACTTTCTGGTCGATCATAAATTCAAATTATGTGTTGCATATTAATGCTGCAATTCAAAATTATGAAACAACCAGCCAGTAATTCATACTCATGAGCAACAATATAACAAGAAGTACGTAGAAGAAAAATTGTATTTGAACATCAGCAACAGGGAATTGAACTCTGAAATGTTACGAAATTCTTTATGAGCGTGGTAGCTTTTCACTTCGCAGTTCCGATTCGGCATAGAACTATAGGTCTCTTCCATTCATGTACAAATATAAAATGAACGACAAAAGTGGGTACGCAAAGCTCGGCCTAGGGCCTCCATTGGGCTGTTGTGCCATTAAAAGAAGAAGTACATAATACAGGGGTTTTAATTTTTTCGTTCCTCCAAATACATATTTTCTTTTTTTGACAGAAGCAGCTAAGATAAGACCCAATTTCTGCAAAGTTCTAGAAAATTGCCAGGAGCGTACACTATCTGAGGAATTTTGGTCTACCAATGAACATTTAATGAACAGAATTGTTTTTTTTAATTGTTCCTAATGGAAATGCAATAACTACGTTGCTATACCGCGTACTTAATATTTAATATAGAAACAATATTAAAAACATAATTATTACTACACACTCGCAGTGAAATAAGCACATCTATTTTAATTATGATTAATGACGTTTTTAGGTGCCTTTCTCTTGCCATCTTGCCAGAGGCGAAGAGGAAAATCAAAACATCAATGCCAATATTAGCGGACCTCAAACATTTCTATTTAGAAAAGAATTTTAAATCCCATATGTTGTTAGTGTTCATTTGCTTCAACTTTTAATAATTTCATTAGCTTGCACAGCGTCGCGTCTCCTCCATCGCACTTCATTAAGAATTCATGGTGGCGCCTAATTGATTTTCTGTCTTAACTTTTCCTTTCGTAAAAAGTTTAGCGATAAATCACTTTAAAGAATAGTTGGAATAAATGTTTATGTTGATGAAATAAACTTTGTATATTAATTTTCTGTTGCAACTCAATTAATTTTCATTCACTTTTTGGGCTCGAAATAAACGAATTTATTTAACGTATTTTAGATACAAAGTTGTGAAGATTTTTATTTAAGTTAAATAACTAAATGAAAAAGTTTCCACGTGTGACAGGCAGTACTACAGCCCAACAGTTCAGTGTTCTTCTTCAAGACTTCTGAGCTTTATAATTGTTTGGTTTTAAATGGATAAGGAATAGGATAACTCCAAATTGGTACTAAGTTATACAATACACTGATTATATCTCTTAAAGGAACTGAGGAAATAGTAACTTTCACTATCTTGGGTAAACTGCCGAGCTCCTACCATAATATAAGAATAGTATGCAATCTTCTCTAAGTACATGTAAACATGAAGTAGACAAATATCAGAACACAAATTGATATAATTGAGGCAAATCTTACTTACTTACTTACTTTTAATGGCACAACAGCCCATGGAGGGCCTAGGCCGAGCTTTTCGTATCCACTCATGTTGTGCGTGTTATATTTGTACATGAATGGAAGGGACCTACAGTTTAATGCCGAATCCGAACGGCGAAGTGAAAAGATTTTCATAGCAATTTTTACTCTTGTAGGTTTGCCATTGCCTGCCAAGAGGTGGTGCCGTGTAGAAAAATTATTTTTTCTACTTTTTTTGATTTGGCCTGTGCCGAGATTCGAACCCCTGACACTCTGCGTAGCAGCCCAACACACTACCACTACGCTACAGCGACCACTTACCAACATTAAATTCGAAAGAAGTCCAACACTCTTCATCGCTAGTGCATTGATAAGTACAGCCACAAAATCTTCAAACACTATAATTCATTTTCTAGCACCTGACTTTTATGGCAAGCAATGTGCAGTCAGCGCTGCACTAAGTCTAAGATTAATGTCTTAATATAATCTACTAAATTACTTGTGCCTATCTGACTTGACTTGAGTGCTGGTTTACAGAGATATTCCGGGGAACAAAACTGCAACCGAGATAGCTAGAGACAACACACGCTTTACTCCATTAAAATAAGAGCAGAACGATTATTGTAGTGACTTGTGTAAGTGCGGGATATTGCTCCATAGGAAGACTGGGTTTTTCACTAGGAATGAAACCGAATCAATGTAACGTTTCGGTTTCTTTCTTCAATATTTATTCGGGGTTCGGTTTTGTTTCGATTACGGTTTAGAATAAGTTTGACAACCACACATGAGATATATTACTAAATAGCTTGTAGTATTCTGTGGTTTGCAAACTTAATTACTTACGGCATTATTCTTCACTGCCTTTTTTGACTGTACATACATATGATATACTTTTTTTTGTTCGAGCACAATATTCATCCATAAATGCCGACATGGATTAGCTCTTAATATCGGAATGCTGTGTCGCAGATGAACAACAATCAATACACATGAAATTTAGCGTTTATGACCATAAAAATTAGAAAGTGCAGGATTACAATGAATTTTTTTCTTTGTAGGTTAGAAAATCGCGAAAGAACTATGAACAATCAGTGTTGCCAGACGTTCTGGATAAAGCATCGCCGATGAGCGGCGTCAAATTCAAATTGATTCATTTTGGAAATATAGCAAAAACACATCCCTTTATAACAATGATCGAGAAAATTGTTCTCAAAACCGATTTCAACCGGTTCCAGTGCTTGAATCGGTTTCGATTTCGTTCTTATTGAGCTGAAAATATCGGTTTCGGTTACGAAAAATGAAACGATATTAAACGGTTCAGTTTCTTTCCTTGTTTTTTCATATGGAAATCACTGTAGATATATGAAGAAACGAAAACAACTTAACCTACAAGAGTAAAAATTGCCTATGAAAAGCTTTTCACTTCGCCGTTCGGATTCGGCATAAAATTGTATGTCCCTTCCATTCATATACAAATTTAACACGCACAACATGAGTGGATGCGAGAAGCTTGGCCTTTGGCGCTACATGAGGTCATAGTCGACACTGATAAACTGAAATTCATTGTGGTAAAGACATAACACTTGCGAGAATGGCTGCATATCTCTTTATCGGTGTCCTGTGTGATCGCATTCACTCTCTCATTCTCCCTCCTTCTTCCTCTCACCTATCAAGCTTCCTTCCATTCAACACAATACTCTGCATTCATAGGGGTACACCCTGTGTGTTAAAAATCTGAATAAAAAAATAATAAAAACTTGGTAGTCTTCGAAGTACTGGACAATTTGATATTTACATTTGGCACTAAATCAGCTTCCTGATTTAACCAAATGATTTAAAATTTTTTTTTTTTGATTTTTAGGTTACTTTGTTCTGAAATCTGATGTCCTTTACATCTGAGTTAAATTGGATTTATGGTTAACATTTTGTTCACATACTTGGTTTTAGTATTGGTTTGAGTTTTAGCATCATTTTGAGTTTGAGTTTTTGTGTGAATTTTGATTCGATTTGTGCTCTCAATTTAATCGCCTTTTTATCTGAATTTCGATATTGGTTTTGGTCTAAATTTTGTTTTCTTTTGACTTATCCGAGTTTTGGACTAGTTTCTAATGCGCGTCAGGTCTGGATTTTAATCTGAATTTGGATATAGATATTGGTCTTATAACGAAATCATCCCTCATAGTGGGGGTAGGAGTCTCCTTGACCTAAAACTTTTAACTGGTTGTGTATTCGACACGGATAATCTGCAGTTTAAGGTAATTAGATGTACATAATTAATTTAGAAATTTTTTGTATTTGAAAAATTGTAAATATTCATTGAAAAATAAAATTGTTATTAACAATAAATATTGATGGAAATTAACATGAAAATATGTATAAACACCATTTATGTAAACAGTGCGATTTCCATGAATAATTCTGACTCTCTTTCGTAACGAATGAGTAATCAATAATTCTTGTTTAACAATACAGCGTGAGCTTCCAAATAAAGTTACCTCAAAAACAAATACAACTGCATAAAAGATACAAGTACACACATACCCAGTAACTATATATACATAACAATTTGAGCAAGATATGCTTGGGCAAATTTCACAAATACGCAAAAAATTTAAAAATATTATACCCGCCGTAGGTACTACATGAATGAAATATACAACGATACGATAAAGAAAATGGAATAATAATAAAAAAAAACAAGTAAAAGTAATTATGAAAAAATACCAAACAATGTGAGTCACACACCTCGTATTTGTATGCGAAAAATAATAAATAAAAACAAAAAGGAACTAGCGTAAAGCAGAAGCTCTACTCAACAAGTTTTGCCACACTCGCTCACTCACTCACTAACTTTTGTTCCCCTCATAATCAGAAATGAAAAACAAAAATTCAACACGACAGAACCAAAACAATAAGATCAAGCCCAAGCCATACGTTCAAATTTATAGCAGACGGATAGGTAGGCAGCTTCGGGCATATGCAGATAAAAAACTTTATCCATTACCAACGAGCGACATCAGTTTCCACCGCCGCGCCAACAGCGTGTTAACTTTTGAATGCCAGAAATGGTGTCACAAATCGCTGAACATCACATCATATCGTTGGAAACTTTGATTATTTTAAGAGAATCACACCAATCACACCAAACACACACACAGAAACCACAAAAACCACCAGCACACATGCAAACGATGTCAACGAAAAGTTTTCAAAATACCATATACGATATTCATGCAAATGTGGGAATGCGAGCGGGTTAGGAGTGTGCTAAAGGTGCATACGTACTACAAGTAAATTGCAAAAACAATCTGCATCTAATCAACATGGGTAAACTTTGAAACAACAAAATACGGCGTCATACATACCATATATTCATCTCCACTCGCATCTCCACTTTTGCTAGCTCTGTTGTTTTGTAGCTAAGCGCACTCGGAATTATTGGAATGTAAAGCATGTCAACTTGAATACAAAAGCATCTGCGAAAAAAAAGTGCATAGAAACATGCACTTACATGCTGTTTGCTGGAATTCGCAGATATGATAAAGAGCCATCAGCAAATTTATCGTCAACATGAGATACTTCATATAGCATTGTATATATCAAGGTTGGTAGCTCGGCGAAAAACTACTACCCAACTGCTATAATATAAGATATTTCTTAGAAATTTACATCTGAAATGACTCTAATACCAGATTTATTCTGGACCAAAATATTACTTAATAGTATTTGGCTCTGGTAAACAGATGATAATATTCAATATAAAATGTTTTTCGCCTAAGAACAGAGTCAAGGTTTTAGTCTTGCAGGTCAACACTTAATAAGAGCTACAATTATATTCCAAAGAACAATTTATACCGAGACAGCGGTGGTATTGACATCATGCCCCACTGATGTACTGAACATTGCTGGTGATTCTGTTGTCAATAGATCTTTCATTAAATATTTGAATACCATCAAGCGCCACTATGATATTCCAGTTAGACCTACAATCGCAGTAGCATCCTGATTATCAAATAAGCTTCCTGAACTTACAGACTAAGTAGCGCCGCAAGTTAGCCTTGTAAAATCTTTTAAAGTTTTCTTTGTTTTTAAATATAATTCAATCCTGTAGTCTTCCATTAACTGCTGGAATATTAATTTAAAAACCCATTAAGGTTTAGCAAAGCGGCAATTAAAGCTTTGATTTGATCAGATGTTATGAAAGCGAAACTAGTCAAACAACGTTTGATAAACAAGGCGATATGGCGAGCATATCTCTTATCTGGCTTCCAACCCATAGGAACGTGAGTTAAAGATTTTCTCAGATGACCATATTAGTAAATCATATTTGATTCAAGTAAATAAGTGTAAATATTCGATTCGAGTAATTTTTTCACGCGATACCACATTACAAGTAATTATCTCGGTATCAGGAAAAAGGGTCAGTATCGGAAACTCGATACTTTGGAAAACATTTTATAGGGGAATTTGATTACATTTATATTTTAGTACCATCACTTTTTAGTCTGACGGCTAAATTTTCCAGTTTTTAATTTTTTAGCAATTTGTAGCTTTACATATGTAAAATATAGATACTATATAAATTGAATTTGTTAATTTGTCTCTTAAACGAGTATTCGATGCAAATTCATATTCAATTTTATGTATAATACAATGAGTACAATGAGTAAAAATATCTATACTAAAACTAATTATACTTGAAGAGTATAATATCAGTATTAACTCAGTGAACTCAACAAGTTACAAAATCAATCGAAGTAGAGTTATCATTGAAGGTAAAACATTATCCAAAATGAAACTTGCCCACAACCGAAGTTTGTAATATTATATTAAACCAGTGGTTTTCATTTAGAAAACATCCTAACCTAACCTAACCTAACCTAACCTAACCTAGCCTAACCTAAAAAGAAAATACAACAGAGATATTACGGAGTGTTTTCATACGAGCACAGATTACCCAAATTTAACTAATAATACTTTGTTTTTCTCAATAAATTGACTTAACTTCAATTTTGTGTCTCGTTTTCAATACAGGGAATATTTGATTTGGACGCAACCTTGGCTGAATAGTGCTCACATAAAATCATTCATATATTTGTATGCATTGTATGCGCTAAATTTATTTATGGGTTAAAGTCTAACGCCTACATTTCGGTACAAGAAATACGTAGGTATTTGAAAAAATGGCTTTATGCGCATTAAAGTAATATTTAGAATGAAACTACCTGCAATGAATTATTTTCTTTGTTAGTGTAACATCTGTACCCATATGACATATATTACACATTGTATGTACATATGTAGTAGGTACATTTACTATCCAAAAGATATTGCATTGAATATTTATTGGAGTAACATTATTTTGTTTACCTCTACTATCTTATCTCAAATGAAAGAATGTAATGGATTACAGACTATTGATTTTTGGCTGATGATACAAATGAACTCCAACTGAAATTATATAAGAGTACATATACTATACATAAGTATATGTATGTCCACTACAAAGTGTCAATAAAATAAAAGTCATCCATTCGATTTCTGTAATAATCAAAAAAAAAAAATATCGGTAACAAAATCCACACAGACCTTATTGCAGTGATTTCCCTTATTTCCTAAAAATCATCATATTCTAATGTTCTTTTATAATTTTATGATGTCTTTCTTATCTATTTCAGCCCATCACTATCTATTTGGTTATATGTATAATTCTCATTTATCACAATTTGCTTAGTAAAATATTTATTGTTTTTGATTATTTTGCACTTACCTTTTAACATTGCGGCACCGTTTCGTCACACTTTCCGCCTCCTTTACACTGTCCCACGAGTCGCCGACACCTGACGACGACATATCATCCAAACGTTCTTCATCCTCTAAACCAGAATCCTCTAAGCTGATGTGACAACTTGTTAAAGTCACCTCCTTGCCATTGTCACCAACCTCAATCCAATCTGAAGTGCGGATACGTGCTGAACGTTCCGTGCCATAAGGTGATGAATCGGATGAGCAGCCAGAAGGGCAACGTTTTCTTTGTGAACTATTCGATGACGATTTTAGTGTCTTACTCAAATCATCTTCATCGCCCTCGGCATCTTCAATATTATCAGCATCGACATCATGATCGTCCGTATCAGGATCATGATCCTCAACTGAATTGCAACGTTGACGTGTTGGCGTGGTCGTCGGCGTTGTTGATGCTATTTTATTGCACATATTTACTTTAGAAGGAGTAGCAGCCATGGCCGCAGTTGTGGCAATTTGTGGTGTTGCCTCATTCACAATTTCACTTCTCATGTCTTTTATTGGCAAATTTTCCATTGAAACTGATTTGCCACGCATTGCAGCAAGTTCGGAAATAAGAATCTCATGGAAGGCGGTCTTTTTTTCAGGAGATTTAAGCATCGATTTAACTGGAGATGGTGTCATTTGTTTTGACGTTGCATTGATATTAATGCGTGTATAATTTGATGCTGCTTCCTTATGTTGTGGTGTTGCGGTGGTTGTTGTTGCTACTGCATTAGATGCAACAGTTACTGTCTGAGCCGACGCCACTACCCCTTCTCCCTCTGTTGTTGCTGCTGCTTCTGTCAACTGCATCTGTGCAGCTTTCATACGTTTTTGACGCTCCTCAGCCAATTCTTGTTCTAGCAATGCTTGGTGTTGCACTGCACGTTCATGTTTTGTTATAATAGTAGCTGGCTCGATAGCAACATGTTTCTGCTGATTGACAATAATCTCCGAGAAGAGACGTTCGGCAGCATTCTTTAAATTGTTCTTAATCTCTGCGGTTTTGCCAGTTAAGAAACCAACAGAACCACCACCACCACCGCCACCACTGCCACCACTACTCGTGGAGCTACTACCATTGCCACCGCTGCCAGTATTTATGGTAGTAACATTAGCACGTGCAGTGAATGAATCTAAAGTAGTTTTTGAACGGCGAAAAATACTAACGCCCCCAGATGTGTGTTGTGTGGACGTCCGTGTACTTTTATCATCCATATCTAATGTAGCTACTGGCATTTTAACAATTTTACGTGGTTTGGGCAATGGCAAACCTGGTTGCAATTGATCCAATTGTATTTTACCGACATTCTCAAAGTCTGCTCTGCTCAAACTGAGGCGTGTCTCTTTAAGACCAGCAGGGGTCTTTGGTGAGCCCATCGAATGATGACGATTGAGGCTTACACCATTTGATGACTGCACAATAACAATGCCATTATTATTGGTGCTATTATTGCTAGTGGATGATGGAGTTGGTGGTGGTGTTCCATGTATTCTATTAACACTGACCGTGGTGAACGAAGCTGAAGCCTTCACTGTTGGTGAATTGCCACTAGTGGTAGCAGTAGTGGAAGTGTCGTCATCTTTATTATTATTTGCTCTTGGCTTAATGGTGGGCACATCAGGTGCTTTTCTCAATTTCAAAGGTGGTTTCTGTGCCGCTCCTGGTGTCCTTGCTGTTGTTGTATTCTTTCTCTGTTGCTGTTCTTCATGCTTCTTTAGTAGATTCACTGATGATGATTTATATATAACTGTACGACCAACACCGACACCAACACCAACACCACCACTAGCTCCATTTTGCGTTGGTAATATTGGTTTCTTTTGTATGACTGGGTGATTATTATGTTGCTGGTGTTGTTGCTGTTCTCCTGCTGCAGTTGCAACTACAATTTTTGCTGTATTTGCAGAACTGGTTGCTGCTGTTGTTGCTGTAACACGATTCATTACATTCATAGCTGATTCTCGTTGTGTTTTTAATAAACCTGCTGCCGCTGTAGTATGCTGCGGTCTAGGTGGAACTGGTGGTCCAGGTTTTTTAACCGATATTGTTGCTTGTGGTGTTGTCATTGTTGCTGGCTGGCTGGCTCGCTGGCAGAATGGCTAAATTCGCTGTTCTCTATGTATTTGTAGTAGTGTGTCTGTCTGCCTAGTTGTTTCCTAGTTGTTCTTGCTGCTAACTCTCAGCACTGCTACACAGAATACATAAGTACGATACGCAACTGAAAACTTGTCTTTGTAGGTCACTTTTTGTTTTTCTTCAGTCCCAAACTTGTTTGTTTTTGTTGTTGTTTTCTTTATTGACCGGTATTTTGCATTAAAGCCAACATTTCTTTCCTCTCCCCTTATTCACTTTGGGGTGTTGCTATTATATTTTCGATGCATGAGCATTAGCATCTACCTTCTTCAAAGAGAAGTTCTTTTTACATCTTCATAGGTTTTTTCTTCTTAATTTGGTGAGTCTTTTTCAGAGTGATTGCTAGAGCGAGAGAAAAAGAAAGAGCGCGCGATAAGTCTATTTTGAATATGGGTTAGGTGGTTGTTTGTATGTATGTACATATACATAGTTGTGTGTCTATCTACATATGTATGTGTGAATGTATCGATAGTGACAGCTCTAACGGCTTAAAGCGGCGCTTCTTAACTTGTTTTCTTTACGGCTTCCAAGTAAAAAGAAGAGTTTCAGCATTCAAATATTGGTTATCTCGATTTTTTGTTTAGAAACACATACAATGTTGGTCAAACTAAGCGAGAGCGCATTTTGTTTTTGTATGGTCGTAGTGGACTCTGTTAGAGAATAACCGTGAGTATGTTGTTGTTGTTTTTTTTTGCACTTATGTTGTTGTGCTTCTTGGTTGGTACACTTTGCGGTAGTAGATAAATCACTTCACACTATATACATACATCCAAACTAACACACACAAACACACAATTGCATACAAATACATACATATGTATGTATGTATGTACATTAGAAAAGCTTTTGTTACACCTTGATTTGCTTACATACATAAATATCTTTTATAATATATATTTATATATATTTTTTTTTTGTTTTCTTCGTTTTAGATTTAAGTGAAAGGTTTTCAATTTCTTACTTTGATTTTTGTTTTTTTACTTTATTTTTTCACGTTAGCTTTGCTATGTAGCTGTTGTTGTTTTTATTTGTTTTACTTAGATTGATTATAAGTTTATCGCACTCATGCAACAAAATGCATACATATTACTTTTTCATGTTGTTGTTGTTATTGTTAGTGTGCCTACTTAAATACATGCATACATACAAAAGTAGATAAGTAGGTGATTTTTTGATTGTTGTTGCTTTGGTTGTTAATATTATGGTTGTTGATGTAGTTGATGTTGTATGTATGTATTTACTTGCATTTTGAAAGTACATATTTAATGCAATTGTGGGTAGAGATTTATTATTAGGTTAGGTTGAATGAATAAAGTTGATAAAAATAAATTTGTGTTCACACTTTCAATTCAATTACGTTGTTATCCGAGAATTTTTACGTATTCGTATTTGTAGTCAACATAATTAAAATTACGTGTGGTCATAAAATCGGAGATAAATGTAAATATGTATGTAAGTAAATTACTTAAAAACTGATCAAATATTCGTTATATTTATTTACTTGCAAGTATATTATAAGTTTAATATAAACTAAGTAGACGGATAGCTAAGTTCATATACCAATATTTCCTTTGATATTGTCCTTTAAAGATTTCACCCCTGTATGGAAGTGAGGAGTGTCTATCCTCGAATGTATTACTTGCGTAATAAGGTAAAACCTCTCTTGTCCTTTGCTCTTAGATCATGTGAAACACAAAACGATACAGAGCAAAATTATGATGTCAAAGTTCTTATTTTCTACTTCTTCTATTTTAAAAAAAAACTTAAGTATGAAAATTGAATACGATATTTGGATCCAAGGTCAACACATAAAGCTAAAGATATCAGCTTTGCAATTAAACACACATTCTTCGACTTTCAAGAATATGTAGATTCAAAAGCTGTAATCTGTGATCGTAGGGTGGTAAACGATCCATCACACAGTAAGGATCTTAATATAAATATGTAGCAGAACTTGTTTTTGCACAGATTCTAATTTGTCACAATATATATTATACTAGCGGACCCCATGCACCTTTCACTGTGCATAATTAAAAAAGTAATTCAAAGCAGTTTAAATTTAAGGCTTAAGTCAAATTACCGACATTGGAGCCACCTGAATCAAAGCCTTTTTTGGCAAAAATTCAATCTTACAATTCATGTTTCCAAATGACTTCATTCGGTGCAACGAATATTATTCGTGACAATTTTGTGACCACATTCAAGGTAAGTTGCATGAACAAAATGGAAACATGCTACTGGTCCCGAAATAAAAATGTATTTGAAAATTATGAAAATGATTTTCAAAACAACGTTTTTCCCGCTTCTGATAGTTTTTTTTTATAGATCCAAGGACAAATATATCACAGATTGGGTTCTTTATTGTCCTTTTCTGATACAGAGTATCAGTTTTTACAAATTTATTTTCTTGGTAATTCTGATCAGCAAGTTGATCGTCGATGTTCAATTAGTTCAAATTTGAAGCGAGATGTTATTGAACGAATCCAAACTTTCCTTCAAGAGAATACTGAATTGGTTCGACTTTTCCGTACTGCTCTCGACCAAATGCCTACTGATAATCACAAAATTATAATAAAGGCCGATAAAGTACCATGTGGAGAGCATGCCAAAAGATTTAATGCTCCAACAATGGATGAAGTTGCAATAGTAATAGTTGGTGATGAATTTAATTCTCGAGATATTCTGCTGCATGGAAGAGATAATAGTTCTGGAGGTGCCTCCAATGCCGGTAATTTGACTTTTCCATTAGCACAACATAAACCTGGTGGCTTATTTTTTAATTTGTACGCTTTGCAATGATTACATACGTCATCCATAGCACCAATAACTACAGCTCGATGTAAAGTGTAATCAATCGTCGAATCATAAATGAACGCAGCTCGCTTAAGTGAATGCGTTAAGGGGTTCAAAAGGCATTTTACTCTTTTTGTGGGCGTGGCAGTGCGCGGATTAATAGCCTATGTCCGTCAGAAAAGCATGTACTTTAACATGAAAGTTGAATTTTTGAAAAAAATCGAACCGTTTCCGAAATCATTCATCACACACATAACGTATCTTCATTTTTATATATGTATATATCGATTGAAGACACCAGACAGTTGACTCGTATGCCATAATAGATCTGACTAATGATGTACATATTTAGCGATTTGCCGTTGGATTTCTTACACCATTGCAAATCATAAATCTTAGCATACAGTAAATATGCACAGTAAATAGAAATTTAGAGTCCATAGTAAATCTGAAGTCAACAAATGAATCTAACTGTGTTAAAATAGTTTTTCAAATTATGTACCATATTCATTTGGAAAGGGTTCCTTCAGGCATGATGAGATTGACGATTCCTCCGGGCCCGCAGTTTTTATAAGGACTCTTGACAGTTACACTTCAGCTAAAGCAATTATGTCCACAAAGTGGTAAAAAAAAGCGACAAGATTTTTACGAGAAATATTATATTGTAGGAAAATCGGCTAATATTATTTTCATTTAAAAATGAGTTTCTGGAAAACCTAAAAACAGTTTGAAGACTAAGATTTATTTGTAGAAGCACGTTTCGAAAATAAGATGCCCGTAGCTGATCACCCCCTTCCGTACAAGTTTACATTGGTCTAGGTTCAAAATATCATTAAATTTTTATTGCACCTTTGCACTAAGTTATCCAGACCCTATTAGAAAAAAGAGAAGCAATAGAGCAATTTCGTAAGGATTCAATCTATAATCACATACGATTTTAAGTTAACCGATAGAATTGGTGATACTCTAAAAACTTGCTCTAAAACAGAATATATTTCAAATAGAAGTGATTTCATCCTGGCGTGTATGCTTAGGTAGTTTATTACACTTCACGAAAAGATATAAAACATGTACATCAGTTATAGCGATATAATTTCCCCAGGAGCATATGTACATACATATACTCGTACTTAGTACATTGCTATCCATAATGATAGTCCAGGCAGATTAAAAATATCTTATATAAGTTTTCCTCACTTATAAAATGAAAAGCTCTCTGAACCATATGTAGGAACATGAATTAGCTGAGAGCACATAAGTTAGCTGAGAGAATAAACGAAACGCACGGAAAAAATTCTGGGTCTTCAATATACGGATCATTGCAGCACAGCAGTGGTAACGATGAAGAACAGAAACTATAACTCACCTTTAGCTCCAATTTGTGTTCAAAAGAAGAATCTAGACAGTTTGTCTTAAATTAATAGAAGACTTCACTGATATTCAGAAGAAACACCTACATGCTCAGACATTCATATGGCCCTAGATAGACAGAGACTCAGCTCCGTTTCACATGTTATCGCGATCCCCACAGAAATTGTAGCCACGGCTATCGTGTCGGACTGTAATTGACATTTAAAGCTGATTAACACATTGGCTGCCATGGGTATAAGCTTCGATATGGTTGGTGTATTGTTTCCAGCCAGGTTATTAGTACCAAATATGATAGCCAGTAAGCTCATCGCTTCAGACCCAGCACAATTTACCAAGAACTAAATATATGTACAAGTTAATATTAATTTGAAGGAATTGCAAAGGCTGGGAACCTTCCAAAAAATCATTTTTCATATGCAACAGAATACCTATATATATAGCATGGCCCCGCGTTAAAAACTTTGATGAAATTAGTTGTACCGTCATTGTGTTAAGGCACTTTTCTTTTTCTATATTCTTTTAATGACAAGCAGCCCAAAGGAGGGCTTAGGCCGAGCTTTTCGCATCCACTAATGTTGTGCGTGTTATATTTGTACATGAATGGAAGAGACCTACAGTTTTACGCCGAATCCGAACGGCGAAGCGAAAAACTTTTCTCAGGCAATTTTAACTCTTGAAGGTTTACCAATGCCGCGTAGAAAACTAGTTTTTCCCACTTTTTGATTTTGCATGTTCCGAGATTTGAACCCGGGACACTCTGCGTAGCAAGCCAGTGCACTACCAAATACGCCACGGCGACCAGGGACCGGGCATTCTAGTGTTAAACAATTTGTGTTTGGTAATTATTTTCCAGAATACACTCATAAATAACTGCAATATCACTTGAAATATATACATATATACTATATATACATATTTAAAAAAAAACAAAATTCCCCAGGCAATTACGTCGAAACAAGTTTTCTTTACATTTCAATAATTAATCATCTTTTATTATTATTTGCATTCTCTACAAATTGAATTGGCTGGTGCATTACGAAATGCAATTCAATACCATTTCTGTTGTTTCTTATCTGAGCAAATCAATTTTAATTAAAATTTATCACTTTTTTGTTTTGAAAGTCCAATCGGAACAAGTACAGGTAAATGGGTTAATTGCAAAGTCGGTGTCGGCGACAAATGAAAACTAAAAACCTAAAAGCGACAAGTGGCATTTGCTGAAATTGAACTTACAAACGAAATAAGTAAGTGGCACTCAAAGTATCTGATAGATACATGGCATGACGCCACTGCGATACGATACAAATACCAGGAGTAGTATAAGAACTAAGGTACATATATCAACAACAGCGACGCTGCTGTGCATCTTCTGAGCTGAGTTCGCAATCAAACTCCAAAAGTTCAGCGAAACAAATCAAGTGTGAAACCACACTACACAATTCAACCATAACAACAACAAGAACAACAACAATACTTAATATCCCGAATGCAAATTCAGGTAGCTGCACAACAAAAACGAAAAAAAAACACATTACTTCAGCAACAACAGAAAATCAAAGTTGCTTTTGTAAAAAATTTTGCATCAGCAGCAACTTTAATTTAATTTTTTGTTTCTTTACTTATAAATAATAATAACTATTATTATTACTTTTCGTAGTCGTTTTCTTTTATTATTGCAAGTTTCTTGTTTTATTTTTGTTTGTTTTTGTTTTTGTTTTTTACTTAGCCACTTTTGTAAGAGAAATATGTTAACTAAATAAGTTGCTCGCACTATGGTTTCTTTTGGATTGCACATTTGTTATTATAATTTTTTTGTTTTGTTTTATTTGTTCATAATTACGATGAACACACCCACGTAGCCCAAACCTGTGGATGGGAATCAACTAACTTTGTTGGAATGGAGTAGCACCTGCTGCGTTGCAAACGCTGCCGTTGCTGCCGCTTTTTCTGCAAAGCAGAACGTTTTGCTTTTCTTTTCTTTTTTTAATTAAACTGCCGCGCGTAAAGACACGTTTCACGTTTCCTTTACTGCGACTTCAAATTGATTGTTGTTTTTTTTATCAATGCATGTGTCTTATTCTTATTTTGTATCTCAAAGAACACCAACACACACACACATTCGCCAACAACAATCTGTAATGTATCGCAACGAACGTACACACGCCCGTAGCTCAATTCCAAATTTTATAACCGCTTACCACGAGAGCCCGAAACAAACTAAACGCTAATTGTAAGTCTCAGCTCACACACACCTTCATTCATTCCACGCCATGCCACCAAAGCATCTGGTACTTGCCGTCAGTATATTTGGCATTTTGTTTTGTGTTCATTTTCATAGTAGGCATGGAGTGGTGCACGGTAAGGAGAAACGGAGGGTAGGGTATGTGCTTGTGGTGAATTCGTTGTAAGAGAGTCGCATTATTTCCGTTCTGTCTTTACTCTTGTTTGACTCTCTCTAGTTTAGGTAGTCATTGCAAAATTAAAACCTAGTTTATTTACTCTGAATTTATAAACATGCACTGAAAAAAATCAGTTAAACCTGCAGATGAAAAGTGTTTTCCTGCAAATTGCTAATATGTAGTTAGTATATTCCACTCTTGAACTTAATGCAGTTGCAGTCTTATAATTTTTTAAAATTTTTTCGGGAGCAGCAAAATACCTTTTCAAACCTTAATATTGTCAGTATTGTTTTCAGAAACTGTAATTTAAAGTAAAAGCAAAAGGCATAAGTTTTCGGTGTGAGGCTTCAAAATTCGCCAGATGTGTAGATGGATACGCTTAACCACCATACAACAAAATCTCAATGAAAATTTGATATTAAGGCTTTATCAAATTAAGGCATTTATTTATAAAAGCCTTTAAAGCTTCCTTCTCTCCGCATTCTTTGTGACTTTTACCCAAAGCTAACCCGCTGAGTCAAATATGATTTAAAACTGAAATATGTTTTTTTGAACTGCAGAATATTGCAAGAGGAGGCAGGCGTGGCTATTGCCCGTTGTTGACAATTTTGACAACAATTATTATATGGGCTATTTCAATGAATTGTACCGGATTTGGCTTAATTTGATTCTGAATTTTATTCAATATCACTCTTCAATTACACTTGTTTGGGTGGCCAACTATTCCACTTCATAACTGTGACTTAACCACTTCATAAGTGTGAAAATTGTTTGTACCAGGTTTGGTTCAGAGTGCTTAAGTTTTACTCGAGTTATCGTGTACAAGGACAGATGGACAGACAGACGGGCATGGCTAAATCGAGTCTGCTATAAACACTGATCATTTATATACATAAAAATTTGTATAGGCGCTTGGGGGGTAGGACACAAGGTACAGTTCGTGACAATCACAGGTGCGTCCATGTTCGATTTTTGCTCTTCTATGCTCTTGCTCTTCCCCTGGATAGCGATCTGAAACGCGTCAGTGAGCTAACTACTGTGTGTGGCGGGCTTCTCAGTGGCATTGAATGAATGAGAACCCACCACGTTAAAATATTCCCCTATAAATCCTCAAAGAGACGGCCACGACCGATCATCGGCCAGCTAAGTACTAAGTAAGTAATATGTACTTGCTCATACCTATGACGCCTAATTGTGCGTTACAATATTTTTTCGAACAGGGTGTACCACATGAAGGTAAGTAAAACATTTTAAAACTTCAATAACATACAGTTGCGCTGTAGTAATCA
Organism: Palloptera scutellata; assembly: GCA_958295655.1. Lineage (NCBI taxonomy): Eukaryota > Metazoa > Arthropoda > Insecta > Diptera > Pallopteridae > Palloptera > Palloptera scutellata. The sequence continues at coordinate 2,828,649 of OY282450.1, read as the reverse complement.
ACTCCAAGAAAAATGTATCAAAATTTCTATCGAAATCGGAATTTTTGGTTCATTATTTTGAGTTTTCTTTTTTCCGGCAACAAAGCTCTTACGATGACGGCACACATTCGATTACAAGCTTTTGTTCAACTGTGACTGAGTTGCTGAATTTAAAGCTCCCAATCTCTCTTTTGGGATTAAATGTCGGTAAATGTATTTCATTTTGAGAGTCAAAGGGGAGCGTTCGTTTCGCTGTAAAGTTTTGCGTTGATATTAGGTCTTCTATTATCGTATAACTTGCGCAAATTTTATGTGAATTGATTTAACAGCTCCCTTCGTACATGGATTTGCAAGAAAAGTACAAGAACTTTGACATTACTCTTCTTCTTTGTTTTGCTAAAAGAGGATACCTCTTCATTTTGGAGTTTTAACAAAATTACACTGTTTTTTATTTTTTATTGATGCATTCAACACACAGGTTGTACTCCTATGAATGCAGAGCATTGTGTTGATTGGAAGGAGGATTGATAGATGGGAGGAAGAAGGAGGGATCCGTACTTTTAGCAAAAAGTGCATATCCTCTTCAAATTAAAAGGATTTAATGTTAAATGTTCATAGTATCTCAGCATTAGAATACTTACTTTTAACTTTTAATTTTAATGACACAACAGCCCATGGAGGGCCTAGGGCGAGCTTTTCGCATCCACTCATGTTATGCGTATTATATTCCGTGTTATATGCCGAATCCGAACGGCGAATTGAAAAGCTTTTCATAGCAATTTTTACTCTTGTAGGTTTGCCATTGCCTGCCAAGAGGTGGTGCTATGTAGAAAAATTATTTTTCTACTTTTTTGTTTTTTTTTTGTTTGGGGACACTCTACGTAGCAGCCCAACGCATTGCCACAGCATTAGAATACTACCATACTTATTGAACCGAATGATATGAGTAGGAGTAGCCAAAATACTGGAATTCTGTAGAATTCAGGAATTGGGCCAATGGTTAAAATTTTATCATTGTAAATTTTCGATATGTGTATTATCGAAAGCTCCGTAGGAGCTCCGAAATTGCCTTTCCCGTGAAAACAATATTTGACATCGATATTTCATTAAGTGAACAGCGGCAGGATATTTTACCGAAATAGTAAAATTGCACATAAAATTATTTCCTAAAACAAATATTTTTTAAATCTCAGTGCATTTTTTCAATATTCGAGGCTGAAATAAATTTTGCTTTGTAGCACCTACCAACCATTTCAAATACTTACATGGTTACAACAAATGCAGACGACAGAAAAGTAGATGTTAAAAGAGAAATATGAGAAATTACAGTTAAGAGAGATGCATAGAAAGCGGAAGAGAAACGTAGTGCAAAGATGAAAAATGAAAACAAAAGAGAATCTTGGCACATGTCCAAATACTTTGATTTTTTATTTAAATTTCGGATGCGGATACTTTGATGCATCCGTGTGTAACATTCGTACACACATTCATACAAAGTATACTCGTATATCATATCAAGCGGTGCTGTGAGAGGTGGCTGGCGCGACGAGACGACTCCTTCATATTTAGAAGAAAATTCGAGTGTATGTATGTATGTAATAAGTATACTCTCAACTTCATGGCAATGATGCGACATTTATGTTGAAGCAAAAAGTTTGAAAAGGAAAATGAAAATCTTATAGTTTACAAGAATAGATACCAATTATTCTTTTTCCATACTCCATCTCAATGAAATGTTGTTTTTATATTCGATAGAGCGCGCGTGTTGCCAACAGCACATGTAAATGTTGAAATGCCGGCATCGCAGCTATAGACATAATGTCATGCAGCGACTAACTGACTGCAGCGCGAGGCGAGGCAAGGCGAGGCGAGTCGCGTCGGGTGGAGTCGAGTGATTTCTTCCCCCATGGGGTGTACGCTCCAATGCCGCTGGAATTATTATATTCTTATGTACTATGTATGACTGTTTGTATGTACTTGCATAGATACAATGCATTTATTTTTGAGCTCGTTAAAAGAAGGCCCCCTAAACGCACACGCCGCACTTTCATAGATAGATACGAGTACATCGCTGCGCTAGCTATGAGCGGAAGCAGGATGGAGGGAGGGTGGGCGTAATTTTGAATGTTGACAAATAGAATGGAATAAATTTTATTTGAAAATATCGCTACATAATCGCTGGGGAAATCGGAACATTTCGCTTTCGATTTGGCAAATTGCTGCATTTTCTTGTTTTCGGTTATTTCGTTGCACCTCAATGTTTGTTGATTTGCCTTCAACATTTGTCGCATTAACAACAAGAACAAGAAGAAACGAATTGCATTGAATTGAATGTTTTATGACATGCCGCATTGTAATCTTCCACGTACTCGTACTCGTTCCCCTGCTGTATTATGCAATTCCCTTTTTTGGCTTATGTATTTAAGTAGGTAGGCAGCCGGGAAGACGGTGTCAGCTTGGCCTGGCTTTTTTAATGTATTCTTCACTCCCGGTGACAATGAGGACGCTGTCGTTTCCTACTCATGCCATGATATGCAGTATACTATTTATGTTGTGTGTGTGTAAGTGCATGGACTTGTACAAGTAGACACCATATGTACGAGTATGTGTGTTTGTGTGTGTGTGTGTGTGTGTGTGTGTGTGTGTGCATGGATACTTACTTTTTGCAGTAAGTTAGCTTATTCCTTATTTAAGTCATTTCATTTTTTGGCTCTTATGGTTAAGGCATAGGTGGAACATTTTGTTTTCAAGTGCTTTTAGTTTATGTTTTTCATCTGCCCCAAACTCCCTTCCCCACTCTGGCATACTTCTTCTGCTTCACTTAATTTCAACCCCATTTTTTCTTGGCTTTCCTTTCAAATGAAATTAGAAAATTGTCATGTATCCTTCGTGCAGGAAACCCTAACAAAAAAGGGTTAAGCTTTTTTGGATTCATGTGTTAACTTTAAGTTAAATAGATGCTTTCATGTTTTTAATCTATTTTTAGTACATTGATTTTGCTGAAGATATTGAAGATATTTCACCCTCTAGTATTAGAAGCCATAGGAAAATGTTTGCTAGTGTTTGCATACATGTTTTATACATACTTAAGTATTATGTTTCTAATGTTTATTCAATACTATGTTGAAATATGATTAAAATTTCGTCAATTCTTTATTGGTGCCAATCTTGATTTCAGGTATTATTCGTTTTTCAGAGCACCCCTGGGGCAGAAATTACCTTGAAAGATATTCGGTTTATATTCATCTTCAAAGTCCACCTCAAGTCACTACCCAGCCTCCCAATAGCGCCATCTAGAAAAGTGATCAGACAACCGTCAAAAATTAAGCAATGTCTGCACATCTTTAGTTCCACTTGACTCTTGATCAAAGATTATGCATATGCAAATATAAATAAGGGTTCCAATAAGTAAAATTTAAAAAGCTTTGAATAAGGAATTCGAAACTATTGACAATTCCGAACAGCGTCCGTAGTATGCAATGTCGGGTGCCCGGTTTCAAAGCTTTGCACCGCACCGTTTCAGATTTTACGAAATTAGCAAGACAATACTGTAATATTTTGTTTAGGAGCTTTTTGAAAAATTGTAAGCTACTGTGAAAAATAAATGACTAATTAGCACGAAAGTTTATTTTACATGTAAAAAAATGTAAACAAAGAATAAATCTGTGGCCACAAGGAATAACAGCTAAAGTGGACTTTGAAAATATTAAAACTTATTGTATATTTTCATAATAAATCCGTTTCCAAGATATTGAGTGTGCACTTTGTCGTACACATCACCAAAATGGAGTTTAATCGAGCTCTTCTGCAATTGTGATCGTGATCTGGAAATCATGTTTAATACGTATGATTACATTACAAGTAATTAATGCACACGCAACACTGAAAGTTCTACCAGACAAAATATGGTGTGACGAACAGGGCTAAAGCGGAACAGGTCGAATACGAAAGAGGATGTTTCCGAGAGGAATGGGCTTGGCTATATTTTATGCCAGGCAGAGACCTACTGTAAAGAGATAAAAGCATGTTGCATGCGCAATTACTCTCGTGTGGCCAGGCTCAAAGTCTATCACTGACTGCTCTTTAAACTTTGTGGAGATACACTGCTCTGTTGTTGTCAGTCCAGTGAGCAGAGTGAAGCCTACTCGCTTGAAAACGGACCAGATTTCAGTATCAAGGAGATTATATTCCTATGTTCGAAGTCCCATGTGGAAAATTTCAATACGATAGAAAGTTGATTGTATGAAACTTACTAAATATTCTCAATAATGGTGCTAAAGGAGAAGCTTTTATACATACACATATACTTACCCACTGTGGTCAGATTTAAACTTTGGTTGGAAATAATAATAAAATAAGTTGTAGTACGACTGAGCTCGAATCTATGATCCGTTTATATCTATGACAGAAGTTTTTGTACTCTAAAATACTCTTCCCTCAAACTTGTTTATTTAAAGCTGTTGTTTCCAGTAGGCCGAGTATACAAAGCGCGGTGAAAAATCTTTGAAACGTCTAAAACTTAGTGATACTCGATATGAGAAGTTTTATGACATTTTATCCGAATGGCGAAATGAAAAGCATAGGCATAGGCAACTTTTACTCTTGTAATGCCCATATCTCAAAAACTTAAAATTTATTTTTTCTTAAGTTATATTTTGATTTGCTGTTCAGTTATGTGCTGGCCTCCTATCCTATCTGCCCTTCAAATGAGGACTTTGACTATTGGGATGCCCTGAATATGTAGAACAGTGTAATTGATAATACTTTACAATTATTTTAACATATTCTGTTAGTTTATTATTATTAGTTTTTTAATATTAAAAATAAAATGTACACGTTAATTCCTTCGCCTTACTAGTTTTTACATAATTAATTAACATTTTCTCATTGCAATGCAAATACATAATACAATAATTAATTGGCTTGTTTAAAAATTTCAGAGAAAATTATTGCGAAAAATAAAAAAACAAAAGAAATATAAAAACGAAAATAATGCACAAGCAATGCATATATAAATTATTTAACTTAATTTTACATTTAAAGAAGAGGAAACAAACTGAAGGAAGATGAATTGAACATAAACGGTGTATGTATATGTGTGGGCATGTAAGCATTCTATGTGTGTTTTTTGTGTGCAATTGTAACAACCTTATTTTGGACAAAAAGTTTAATTTTTAAAAAATATTTCTATTTACCTATGTATATAAAAAAAATTGTTTGTATTTTATAACGTTCTGCTTTAATTTGAAAAAGACAGTTCTTCTTCGTTTTTGCATCATTTTAAAATTTACTATATTGCATAAATAATGATCTAAATATTTAGTATGTATTCAATAATTCATCAATAATTTTTGAAATGTGGGTATGCATGTATTTACGAGTATATTGCAGCCATTGTTTGTTTGTATTTGCATTATATTATATTTTATTATTTATAGTAATGGTAGTAGATAGTGATAAAGGTGGAGATTGCTTGCTTACTATTTATGTGTGTATGTATTACAATAACTATACAGCTTTCAATTCATAGTTTAGTTAAAAATTACAATTATCAATAATTTTTGTGACATAATAGAGCGTTTCATATAAACTCAGAAATAAATATAAATTTGTTAAAATTTGTAGGAAATTTGAAAGTTTTCTTACAAGTTTATAAGTTTATGCGATTTACGAGACATTTATGAGTTTATATGAATGCCACTAATACAAATATGTAGTCGTATGTACCTACAATGTAATAGATTCCCAATAAAAGAGTTTAATAAAAACATTAGAAAAAGTCAAACAGACATATCATTCACATCACTTGCTGTCTCGTCTGTGATCTGTTATTTTTATAGTTATGTTTGAAATTTGTAATAAGTGATAATTCAAATAGTTCAAAAAAAGCAAATACACAGAACTTAAGTGTTGAAAGACATTGAAACTGATCATACAACAAAATACAGTGGGTAATAAATATATATATAATTTTTGTGTATACATATGTTAGGTCCAGGCCTCTATGCCCAGATAAGCTTAGTCTGCAATTGCTGTGTAGGGTAAACTACTGTGTTTCGGTTTAGTTTTGTTTATAAAAACTTTGATGGCGCCATTAAAATCGGCACTCACCATAACATAACCACAACCTTTTTTATGTTGTTCAACGAGTGGGTCTGGTTGATTATTTTGAAGCTGTAGAAGGAAACCGGAAAATATAATTATATTTAGTTGGCATGCGAATGAACTTAAGTGAGTGTAATAGCACACACGCACCTTTTCATTTGAAATTTCATCGGGTTCTGGCTTGATGATGGCCTCCGGATGTGGCGCAAAAATGGCACAAGTCACTGTTGCATTATGAGCTTTAATGCCTTCCCAAAAATCGCTGCGATCGCGGCGTACCTGTTGGACGTAGAGCATTTAATAAAATATTGTGAAATAGTATCAGTTCCCTGTAATATCTTATAATAATTTAGCCAAATAATTCAAATCCTCCAACATTTGGCATCAAATATAAGCCGCTTCATGAGCACAATGCAGAACATATGTACACAGGACACCGATACACAAAACCTCTTAAAAATTAGTGATGCCATTTTTAGTTCACTAACTTACCGAACTCAATTTCGAATAGTCGTGATTTGTCTTCCATATGTAAATACACTGATTCTCCGATCCGGCAATTATGTATTTACCATCATGACTAAACGATGCCTTAATTTGCGATGACACATTCAAGTAGCCTTTGTACTTACACGACAAATTCAAATCTCGTAAATCATACAAACGCACCCGACTATCATTCGAGGTAACCAGTATTTTATCCTCGCCGGGCATCGGTTCAATGCCGCTGATTTTACGGCCAATACGATTCTTGCCTCGTGTGGAACGTACATGAATTTGTGTATGATATTTTAATTGATCGGTATTATAGAATATGCATCGGCCATCGTATGAGCCCACCACAGCGAATTGTCCATTCTGGCAGAAATTCGCAGCAGTAATGAGTTTTGTTTGCCCGTCTACCTCATTCCAGAGCGCCACCTTTTTATCTGGTATATTCCATAGACGTAGTTTACCATCTAAGCTGCCGCTTAGGAAGTAACGATCATCACGCGGATGAAAGGCGATTGCGGTGACAAAGTCAATGTGCTGGAAACAGCAGAGGCACTCCTTTCGTGAGATGTGCCACAGGCGCACCGTTTTGTCCATGGAACTGGATAGTATGAAATAGTTTTTCGACCATGAAACATCAAGCAAGTCCGATGTGTGTCCAATGTAGGTGCAGAATGCTTTAGGCATGAAAGGGCCAGTGCATTTTTCAGCAGCAGTGGCCATAGCAATTGCCTCTTCGGCTGAATGCTGTGAGACGAGTGATTCTTGTGAGGGAGTAGGTGATGATTTTTGATCGGCATTGTATTTGGTACGCATGTCCTAGAGCAGGAAATATAGATATGATGGGATTATATGATTCAGTAAAAGCAAACAAACAAAAAAGACCACCTGGAAGAATGGATAGGCATCTTTTAACACCCAAATACGTAATACTTTATCTTGTCCCGCTGTTGCCAGCAGGCGCCCACACGAGCTGAATTTCATGCACCAAACGGCGCCAGTATGTTCGCCATAAAGATCCTGAAAATTTATTATTAATATTTATTTTGACAGCACAAAAGAAGATAGAAATGATAACAACTGTACCCGCAATCAATCACAACTAAAACTCCATCACTCATCGCTCACCTGCACATGCTGCAATTTCGTAAATTCATAGGGTCCTTTATTCGTAGATGAGGCCTTAATCTTAATATTCTGCTCCGGGTTCATAACATCGACAATGTCGGCTACGTCTTCTTTATGGCGTGCATGTGAAACTTCCGAGGCCAATGATTTCGCTTTATCGACAGTCTTACGCATTGTTGAGCCGAAGAACCGTTTAATTCGCGCTGTTTTCTTTTTCAAACGACTACCATCCTCTGCTTCGCCCTCCTCCTCGTCCGGCACCTGCCCCTCGCTGCTAGGCGGTATACCAATTACGCTCTCCTCATCCGATTCCTTTTGTATTACCTCAAGATGTGACGTCAACTTGAGTATGTGCAACGATAGTGGATTCCAGCCTTCGGGCACTGGTGGTGAGCGCACCTCCGACAGTGTCATATTCTCACCGGTATCGAGATTTTTAACAGGAACTTGTTCTAGTATTTCGAAATCGGTTAATTGCTTGCCGGAACTGGTGCGAGTCCGTACATAGATGTTCATCTGCTTGAGAACGTCTTCATCGCCCGCTGATTTGCGTCGCTCTTTATCGCTGCTAGAGCGATAAACAAGAGATGGATACCTGGAAGAAGTATTTTCGAATTAAATAATTGTGAGATTGCGTTGTAAAATTGCAAGCTCAGTGCCCACAGTGTTTTAGAATACGTAAGCGTATCTAAATGAACCTTAGCAAAAATTACAAAATGCTGCAGCATACAAAGTTATTATTTGCAATCGATTGAAATGTGGCAAATGTATTTATTAGCGCATTCAATGAAGTTCATAAATGGAAAGAAAACAAATTAACTTGATTTTCAAGTGCCAAGGACCTTTAAATGAAGTTAATTTATAAATTATAAAAAGCTCAAAAGGATTTCTGAAAGAATACATATATACAGAAATTTACTAAAGTTCATTTAAATGAGATTATTTGATTTGAATTGCCAAACAAGTTGAGTTAAACTCAGGAATTCTACCTTGTGGCGCTGCCCAAACTATTGGAGCCCGTGCCAGCCAGCATGGGACGCATTGCAGCACTATTCATGAGTATCTTCTCAATACGTTCGATCTCTTCTTGCGTTGGCCCTTCCGCCTTGTTGCATTCCTCATCGCGCGGTTTCACCACATAACCACCTTGCGTTGCTTTGTAGAGATTCAAACCTTGTGTGGGATCAATGGAACTGGAAACAAGAAGGGGTCACATTTCAATTACTTTATTATTGCGCTTCGCAAACTTGTACTTACAAATATCTTACGCGCCCTGGCGCTGAATTGCTCTTGGCTGAGTTTGATGGACTCGGTTTCGAATACACCGAAGTAGAACTGTTGCCAAGTGAATGTGAAATACGATTAATGGAACCTCCAAGCGCCGCAGTAGTCACTGGACGTGTATTACAAGTGGAGGGGTGTGCAAAAGATGCAATCGATACAGAAACAACCGTGCTCGATGACGCCGCTGCCGACGAGGCTAAAGACATATTACCAATTCCTGTTGCTGTTGAAGCACCGCTACCGCTTACAAAGGCAACGCCGCCAACACCGCCACCGATACCATATTGCATACTCATGCGACCCCCCGCTGCAGCCAAAGAGCTCGTCTCATTCCAGGACTTTTCAATTTCCTTCACAAGGTCATCGCGTAACTTCTGCTGCACATCTCGGACACTCTTTACCGAACGTGTATCACTGTCTGTGTCCTCGTTGTTGTCAGCAGGCGGAAGACGCATACCTTCATTCATGTTAAATTGTTCCGATGAACTGGTAGAAACTTTACGAGATTTTTTCTTACGTCTTGGTGGTGCAATCGGACCGCTCGATGTGATGGAGTCTGTCGTTTTGGAGTGTGCCAACTTTGTGCTTGCAATTACATCCGGCTCTTGCAGTATAATTTTATTCTGCTGCTGATGTTCTTGTTGTGATGACGCACTAGCCGCAGCTGCAGCAACAGCAGCCGCCACAGCAGCTGCAGCAGCATCACTAGCAACGTTTGCAGCTATTAATGGCATCATGTTGTGGTTATGAGGAGGTGATGGATGTTTTGGTGAAATTCTCGATGCACTCACAGTTCGTCCAGCTGATGTTGATGCTGAATGCGACTCAGCAGTGGTTATGGGTTGAGAGCTTGCGGCACTGGATGTTGTTGATGTTGTTGCTGTTAATGTGGCAGCACTAGCAGCTGCATTTGCCAATTGTTGCTGCTGTAAATGTTGCAGCTGTAATTGCTGTTGCTGCAGCTGCTGCGAACTGCTGGAGGAGATCGAATTCGCCATCGATTCGCGATCAATGCTCAGCGCTAAAAAGGGAACACCAAAGAAATCTAACAAGCACTTTGTAGCATCAATCAGACTCGCACTCACCAGAAGGATCAATACTGCCTGCCAATATCCGTCCAACACGCCCCAATGATGTCATACTCTGAATGCTCATTGTATCATTTTCGATCACCTTGAAGGGATGCGTTGGACGATTGGTGAACACACCATCCGTGGAACTATTCTGTGTCGATTAACATCAAACATTTTTTGTTAAAATGAAAATTAAAAAAAAAAAATCAAAGTGTAGATTTTTAATTTTTTTCTAAAACAATCATCAAACATAAAACATTTTACTAAAAAACTGAAACATTATTTGCTGTTACTACCATATTTAAGACAATAAATTGGTATAGTTGTTGAGTACGTGTACTAACTAGGTATAAATTGAGTATAACTTTAACATTTATTGCGATAATACCTGAGAGTCAGGCGTGTGTGTGTTTCCAGGATTATCATCTTCATCATTTTGCATGTATTGACGCAGTTCAATAAAGCGCTGTCTACCGTACTATAAAAACGAATTTTTTTTGTTTTTTTTTTGGTGGTATTCATAGGGAAATTTAATATATGAGAGAATTGACGAGAGAGCAGAAATAGAAGACGTTACGAAACATGAAAATAAAAGAAAAATATACAAATGAAACAAAAAATCAAATTAAAATATATTGAAATTAACTACTAAGTACAAGTTTATACCTATATATAACCAAACCACTCACATTCACGAAACGCTCACATTAAACAACAAAAAGATTTTCATTTTCCAACGAAAAAAAATCATCCCTTTCTGCATCACTTTTTGCTTTTAAGTAGATGTCAATGGAGAAAGGTACTGTTCGATTATAATACTTTTTTTGGCCGAAAATGGTAGAATTGGACTCGGCCGACATTTGGTTCCAACAGGACGATGCCACACTGCACGCGAAACCATGCATCAATTGAGAGGCGAATTTAGTGAGCAGTTAATCTAATGTTTTGGTGTAGTCAATTGGCCACCAAGATCGTGTGATTCGACCCCGTGAGACTATTTTTTGTGGAGCTATGTTAAGTCTCTAGTCTATAGGGACGAGCCAAACACGATTGCTACTTTGGAAGCCAAAGCCAACATTGAACGCGTCATTTGTGAGATTCCGTCCGAAATGTGTGAAAAATGTGCCAAAATGGGACCTTGAAGCATAGCCACGGGCAACATTTAAGTGAAATTGTCTTTAAAAAGTAAATGGTAGGATTGATTTGTCGATTCAAATAAAAATTTCATTCACTTTTGTAAAATTTCTGTGTTTTTTTTTAATTTTGAAAAACTAAACTCTTATGAAAATCACACTTTACATACTTATTTATTTAAAAAAAAAAATATTGTTACAATAAAAAAATAGAACCATTCTTCCATAATGAGCATAACACCATAGGTTTAGCTTTTCATAGTACTTTAGCTTTTTCAATCCAATAGAAGAACCTTATCGAATTTACTTAAAATCTTACAATAGTTTAAGCGAGAACTGTAAAAAATGTATAAATATTTCATGAAAAACATTGACTTGGCATATTTCACACACGACAATATAGCGACGGCGGATAACCAGTTTCGGAATCGGAATCGCGATTCGAATCAAAAACCAAAGTACAATAAGAAAGAAAAATCCAAAGTAAAATAAACACAAAAGTAAAAGCAACAAAGCGAATTTATTAAATGCTTATGCAAATAGCGACAAAATATTTGTGAATTGATGATTTGTTTATTTACCAATTCAACCACAGCGAAACGAGACGAACAGCGACGCTACAAGCGAAAAGTAAATAAACAAAAAATTCGAAAAATTGGAAGTTTAGGTACCATAAATGAAAGTGTTCACTCACAACGATTGGATTGAGGTGAAACCACGGAAACTCTTGATGGATTACAAAATTTATTGATTAACTAGTACGTGATGTAAAAACAATGTACGAGTACACACATACATAACTAATCAATATGAGAAATGAAAAATGACTTTCACTGCAATGATGATTGAAACGACGTCGCTACGAAACCTTGGATTAAAAATACATACATATATGGAATTTTATTGTCTTTCGCCACTTTCAGAATATGAATGTGTCTACTACTTATATACATACAAACTTATTGTTATCATATTTCAATAAACCATTAACGACAAACTAATTACCATAAAACAATGTGCAAACTTATCATTTGAATTGTGATATGAAATTGTTCGACTGTTGCACTTTAAATACATATTAACGTTTTAAATTATGTGTACAATTAAAATGAAAAATGCCGCATAATCGATAAGATATGAAGAGTCGGCGAATGTCGAAAATGGAATCAATTTTATTTTTACATATTTAACTCAATTGGTGGCTGCTCTCTGATTTGAAGTATTCACATTACATATTTACGAATGTTTTTATCTATAGATAATAATTAATAGGTCGCTGTGGTGTAGTGGTAGTGCGTTGGACTGCTACACAGAGTGTCCGAGGTTCGAATCTCGGCACAGCCAAAATCAAGAAGTAGATAAATAATTTTTCAACACGGCACCACCTCTGGCAATGGCAAACCTACAAGAGTAAAAATTGCTATGAAGCTTTTCACTTCGCCGTTCGGATTCGGCATTAAACTGTAGGTCCCTTCCATTCATGTACAAATATAACACGCACAACATGAGTGGATGCGAAAAGTTCAGCCTAGGCCCTCCATGTGCTGTTGTGTCATTAAAAGTAAAGTAAAGTAAATAATTAATAATATGAATTGGTAGGTGTAAGCGTTGATTCACACTTTGGTGGCACGATACTATTTAGCGTTCCCAAAATATTGACAAAAACTAAAGTAAAAGAAGAACCGAAAGAAATCCGTTAATTGTTGCCTAAAAGCTTTTGTTTTATTAGAACGTGAATAGATATTACAAAAGTTTACTATAGAGAGCGTAGGGGTTTTGCCTGGTTCCCACAGACCGTCGATTAGCTCAAAATTGTTCAGGGAGGAGCCACCTTTAGAATGTAATTAATTATATAATATTGCGTAGTGTCGTTTTAAACTTCCAAGTATAATAATCAATTCAATCAATTATAAATTTTTACCTACTATATATCAACTTCAACATATTCGCATGAAACTTACCGCGTTGGAAAGACCTCACTCAAGCCATTATACGAACAAAGTGTTTTATTTTTCTTCTTGTGTCACCCATTTCTTTCGAACGTTCTCGAATGATTCAGCACTGTGTATAGCAGTGTTGCTATTAGAATAGAAGCTACCAATACATTAAAATCAACTACCATTTGTTCGAGTGTTATCTTCATTAGACAGATGACAAATTTCGATCACTAGTGGTTAAAATTTTTTTGAAGTTTACTTCTTTCTAGATTCAATTGTTTCCTGTTCGCTCGGCAGAAATAAAGCAACGTTTGTTTGTGAAGCAAATGTTGATAATGAAAAAATGTTTGCACTCATGGATATTAAAACATGAATACAATGCCGAGTGTCTCCAAGAGGATAAAATAGGTAAACAAAATAAGGTATACAGCAACAATACTGTAACTTCTGTCCAAAAATTCTACGGTACTAAAAAATACAAGACTCTGCAGACAGTCTAAACTTTGTGCATACCGCACACTCTGTTCGTGCCTGATTTGAAAGCAGTTATTGGGCTACTGCTCCAGAATCTATTTGGTATTTGAAAGGATAATAGAAAACTTTTTATATATCTATTTATTGCTTGTTTTTTATCACAAAATTACGAAGTATTTATTAATTCTTAAAAGATTATTTTAGTTATTTCCAATTCTTCACCAATAGTTTAAACCATTCTTAAAATTTAAATTATTTAAAGTTTATTAAAAAAAACCTTTGAACTACAATTAACTTCACTAACCTAGTGAACTTAAATCGTTGCAGGGCGGTCTCTCTTTGAGGGTCCCATATGCAATGCATTGAAGGAGAGAAGATTGCCAATAACAGATTTAAATCAGTATTGAGCAAAGCATGTAGAGATCATCTCTCTTGTAATGATGCATATGAGATGGTTAAGTCATTATGGATGTGTGCATCCCACAGAGTATAGATTGAAAGAGAGAAAGTATCTACGTTATTTGCCCATATCTGCTTCAAATGCAGAATTTCTCAAGAGTACTTCATTTATTAGAATAGCCATGCCAAACATAACAATTCAATAGTGTAATTTTTGTAAAAATAAGGTCAAGAAGTTTTAAAAAAAAAATTTGCACAAATCTTGATTCTCTATTTCCAAAATTTTGCATTGAACTACAAAAAATTGAGTAGAGAATCCGTTCTCAAAAACTTAAAAAAATAGTTTGCGTGGTTTTATGAAGCCTTGAAATCGGCAATCGATATGATACAATGTACCTAAAACCACTTTTCTGGTGGTATTTACATCCGTTTTGGTGAAGGCTGTCTAGAGACATAATATTTACTTCTATACATTAAACTTGAGGGTGGGCGATGATGAGTGATATATAAATAAATTAATAATTATCAATTTTGTTGCTCCTATTAACACGGAACCGAGTAAATATAATATGATAAACAATATTAGTAAACGTCAGCAGTGTCCAACAGAATGACACAAGTAAGGAATTCATAGAAATAAAGTGAAATGAATGCGAGATTGAATTGGAATTTCAATTAAAAATAATAAAAACATTTGTGTATACAGAATAAAACATTCTATAATTTAAACTTAATGCGAAACAACGACACTCCTGAGGTAATAAAGAAAATTGCTTTTTATTACTATAAAAATAAAAAACAAAGAGCAAATTTAAATCGCCCATGGGCGAAAATTCTTAATGGATACTAGTGTGTGAATAACAAGTTGTGAATTGTGATCATACAATATTTTGAATGAAGGAGGTGAGGCATTTATAAAAATCAATGACTAGCAAAACAAAAGTCTCAACAGTGCCCAAAAATAACGACGACAAGCGACAAATAGTCAGTGGTCATGTGCCTCTAAATGTGGAATGCAGAAATGACCAATGACAACCACAACAGAAGTCAAACCATCCATTGCAATTGGAAATTTCATATGGCAATCAAAAATGCAACAACGAGCAACAAATTGTCGTGAAATTATTTTCAATATGATATGATATGTTTCAATTCAGTTCAAGTAAGTACCTAAATGAATAAATGGTATAGGTTGAAAATCGTTAATCGTTATTTACATTTTTAGTTAACGATTAACTTTTAACGGTTTGATTACCTTCGTTTAACTCAAGTCGGTTAGCTACAACTAGGAATATCTGCTAGCTGTTACCTTGCACTCCAAGTTTCGGGTTATGTGGTTACAAAGTACAATATTGCCAAAGTCGGTAAAGTAAAAAAAATTAAAATGCGTACGCTCAATAATCTTGACTTCCAACAAAAAAAAATCAATAAGAACAACAGGTTGTTTAAAAGCGTCATCCACGGTTTAGTTGATGATGGACTGAAGAGAAACTCCACGGAATTGGTGGCAGATGCTGCCTTTTCGAGCGAGAAAGTGTTGGTAAACTTGTTTATCAAATATAACACAGCCAACCCTAAAGTGTAGTTGACCGTCTTTTTCTCTATACTAAACTTTTGTTCAACTGGTTTTGGAAGAAAAATATATTTTTTTTCCATACAACAATTTGACTTTAAAGATTATCGTTAATTTTTTTTCGTAATTAACAAATTATCGTTAACGACGATTAACTTTTTGGTTAGCGCTTTTCGGGTTAACGGCGTTAGTTTTTTGATTAACAATCACATATCTGCTAGCAACAATGAACGGACGAACAACGCCACCGTCTTCACAACCATCTATCATCAGGCATACATAAAATGAATTTGCATTTCATTTCACACACAAAAAAGTATTCCAACTGAACAAACGAATATATTAGAAAAATAGATACTTTAACATCGTTCATGCATTTTACACTACTCCAACGCCACGCCGACCACCTAACAGTTTTATGAATCAGAACATACCTGCACTGTCTTCGGCTCAGCAAAGGCATCCTGTTTCGGTTCGCGCGCACTAAGACTGAGGCTACTTGTTGGGCTGATAGTGGCTGGAGTACCTGATCCGATGGGTGTGGCATCACTGTCTGATGAGGCATTGACACGTACTGCCGGTTCAGGAAAGACAAATTCCTGTGGTGTTTGTTGCGCATTAGATGCACCTGCTGCAGCTGCTGATTTACGATTACGACTAAAATTAAAGGAATTTATTGTATGTGCGTGTGCTTGTGTGTTTGCCAGTTTGCCCTTCACTTTTAGGTGATTCGGACCCACCTTAATGTAGACAATCGATTTGGCGTTGAGTCTTCTGCATCGAAAAATTCTTCCGAACTATCGGAATCTGTCTCCGGTTTAATCATATTTTCTTACACCAATTTTAATCATACACAATATATTGAAATGTTGTTTTTCTTTTGGTGCAAAAATTTTGTCAATTTTCCTTCGTGTTTAATTAAATTTTGCAGTTTTCCTGTTTTTTCTTTTGGTTTTACGTCATTTTTTCATACTCTTTATTTTTCTGTTCTTGCACTTTTGATTTTGGCACTTCTAATTTTCTTGCAAAATTAGATCAAATTTCAAGTATTAAATAATAAAATTTATTATATTTTCTTAGTTTTACACAATATTTGTGCACATTAAAAACTTCGTTGTTCCAAACTTTACCAAAGAAACGTCATCGCCAAAACGAAAACGAAGAACAATGATAAATTTGTGATGACAGTTACCACAGTGCCAAATTGTTGTTGTTTATTTACTCATTTCTTTTTATACTGCTTTTATATTCAGTGTTGCTACTTTAAACAATCACACACAATCTTACGAGCTTAATTGGCTACCATGCACATGTGATGGGCACAAATCTGGTGTTGCCTGATTTCGTAAAAATATATAGCCATTTAGCCCAATAGTTTTAATTTACTTTGAAACGAAATATAATTTCCGCACAATGACGCGGCGGATCTTACGATTTCATTTTGTGGTTGAAATTTAAGGAAAACTGAAACTGAGTCAAATTTATATTCACTGACGTTAATTTTTTTTCTTTCGAATATTTCAAAAATTACTCAGCAAAATTATTCGCACAAAATATTAAGAACATTGAAAATGAAATGCAAATGCGAATTATTCCCATAACCCTACTTATTATGCCTTTTTTGAACAAATGCTTTTATTACTTGCAACAAAACTTTCTTTCCATTTACAGTACGCTGCACGATTTTTCGATTTCGCAGTTTGAAGAAAATTCTACGATCAATTTGAGTTATAGATCATGACGAAGATGCGCAGAACAAATAATTGTATTACATGCTTATGTGGCATCATGTTGGCTTCCCATTACGTCTCTCACACTCAAACTCAAGTTAAATAATCACATAGAAATAAAACCCTTTTCAAAGGTTAACCAGTTCGAATAATAACCTGTACTTACACAGTCTGATTCCGCACAGATATTTTTTTTGGAGATTAAATAGTCACACCGAGAAAATGACTTCCTACTAAGATTAAAATATGTTGGCTTATGTACATACATTTATAAGAATTAACGTAAATTATAAAAAGTACCATAAAAAGGCATTTAAATCATTGTTGCGAAAATTTTGTGAGAAAACAAACATTCTCATTCTATTGTGAATGAAGATATGAACACAAAGTGGAAGAAGAACAAGCGTGTATGGGCCGGCAAATTGTTTAGCGGTTTGTAGAATTGCAATTAATTAAACTTATTATTATAATTATGGCGTCACAAGGAAATGATGAGCGCGTACCAGCAGAGGAAAGCGATTTGCTGCAAATAAAACCATTGTAAGTGCACATGGCATTTTATTAAATCAATAAAATTAACATACATTATGTAGGGGTGCTGGGCAAGAGGTGGGCAGATCCTGCATTATGTTGGAATTCAAAGGCAAAAAGATAATGGTAAGAATTGCAAATATGTTACACACGGTACAGTACACAATTGTACTGTTTATTTTAAAATTATTTAATTTGCATCCAAAAGCTCGATTGTGGAATTCACCCGGGCTTATCAGGCATGGACGCATTGCCGTACGTAGATTTGATCGAAGCGGATGAAGTTGACTTGCTCTTCATATCTCAGTAATATTCCAATTCATTTCGCATAACTTAATGTCTAATAACAATTCGATTTAATATAGTTTTCATTTGGATCATTGTGGAGCACTTCCCTGGTTCTTATTGAAAACAAGTTTCCGCGGGCGTTGTTTTATGACGCACGCCACAAAGGCTATCTATCGCTGGATGTTATCAGATTATATTAAAATTAGCAACATTTCCACAGAACAAATGCTTTACACTGAAGCCGATTTGGAGGCATCAATGGAGAAAATTGAAACGATAAATTTTCATGAAGAACGTGATGTAATGGGCGTACGCTTTTGTGCATACAACGCTGGGCATGTGCTGGGTGCAGCTATGTTCATGATTGAAATCGCAGGAATAAAAATCCTCTATACTGGAGATTTTTCACGGCAGGAGGATCGCCATTTGATGGCAGCCGAAATACCTACCACGAAACCGGATGTTTTGATAACCGAGTCAACTTATGGCACACACATACACGAGAAACGTGAAGATCGCGAAAATCGTTTCACGTCATTGGTACAGAAAATTGTCACCCAAGGCGGACGCTGCTTAATCCCTGTATTTGCTTTGGGACGTGCTCAAGAACTTCTTCTGATCTTGGATGAATATTGGTCACAAAACCCCGAATTACATGAGATTCCCATTTATTATGCTTCGTCGCTGGCCAAAAAGTGTATGGCCGTCTATCAGACGTATATCAATGCTATGAACGACAAGATTCGTCGACAGATTGCTGTCAACAACCCGTTCGTTTTTCGTCACATTTCCAATCTCAAGGGAATTGATCATTTCGATGATATCGGACCGTGTGTGGTGATGGCTTCGCCCGGTATGATGCAGAGCGGTTTGTCCCGTGAATTGTTTGAAAATTGGTGTACAGACCCAAAGAATGGAGTCATCATAGCCGGTTACTGTGTCGAGGGAACTCTGGCAAAAACTATACTCTCAGAGCCGGAGGAGATAACGACATTGGCGGGCCAAAAACTTCCATTGAACATGTCAGTGGATTACATATCCTTCTCAGCACATACAGATTATCAACAGACAAGTGAATTTATACGTTTGCTCAAGCCGCAGTACGTGGTTCTGGTACATGGAGAACAAAACGAAATGTCACGCCTAAAAATGGCCTTACAACGCGAATACGAGGCAGATACTTCTACCGATATTAAATTCTATAATCCACGTAATACACATTCCGTTGAACTTTACTTTCGTGGCGAGAAAACCGCCAAAGTCATGGGAAATTTAGCTGCCATAAAGCCAGAAGTGGGCTGTAAACTTTCTGGGGTGCTTGTAAAACGGGATTTCAAGTATCATCTACTGGCTGCTTCGGACTTATCAAGTAAGTGAAATCGCGTGCAGGATTTTCCAAGTTTATAAAAATCTTTATTCTCCTTTAATTTTTAAAGAATACACCGACATGAGTATGTCTGTTGTGACACAACGTCAATCGATACCATGGAATAGTTCTCTAACTACACTCAAGCTACTGCTTGATCGCATTGGTGGCGCGGGAACAGTCGAAACAATCGAAGATGACAAAAAACTACGTGCTTTCCACTGCATTGACCTTACTGTGGAGGGTAAAATTATAATAATGGAGTGGCAGGCAACACCCGTCAACGATATGTTTGCGGATTCAGTGCTGGCGTGCGTCATGCAAACCGAATTGGGAGGCACTAATATTAAAAGCTCCAACGTACAACCGAAAGCCGACCGCGCTCATTTCAAGGAGTGTTTAGTGGAAACATTGCAGGACACATTCGGCGAACATTCAGTGCCAAAAATGTTCAGTGGTGATGTGCTGCCGGTGACAGTGGCCGGCAAACGTGCCGAAGTAAATTTGGCTAACTTGGTAGGTTTTCACATTCGAAAAGTAAGCTGGAATCGATTTAATTAATTTCGTTTTGTTTTAGGCTGTGACATGCACGGATGATGATAGTCTGCGTCAAATTGTAAATACAACAGTGCAAAAGTTGTACCAGTCTCTGGTGGCATTAACCTAAATCTTAAGTTGATTTTTTGTTACATAAGGATCCATCAGGCATGAATTTCACAACTTTAGTGTTAGGTTTTCAATAAAAATATGCATTTGAATAGTTTTATAAGTTATATATATAGTTCAATTGTTTTTCACATGTCAAAGATTACTTCTAGCGTTGTGTGCTTTTGGCAATTTGCTCCTTGAGCACCATAATGCTTGCACGTTGCTCTGGTGGTAACTGAGCTATTTGCTCGTCTGATAATTGCAAAACTTGCATTATAAGAGCTGCCTTCTCTTGATCCGAGGCATCATTGGGAATGCCACAGTTGGAGGCCAAACGATTTTGTAACTGTTGCTGTGCTGTTTGCTGTTGTGTTATCGGGCCGGCCACAGCAGGACCTGCGCCACGCAAACGTGGATCGATTTGACGCTGACGTGGATCAGTTGGAAATGCTGCTTGCGCGCTTACTGGCTGTGGTGGCATTTGACGTTGCGCACGTGGGTCCATTAATGGTGGTGGTACAGGATTTGGCAACGAACGCATATCTTGATCGAGATTACGCACCATACGTGGATCCATTTGGCGTGGATCCAGACCAGCTGGTGGAACAGGTGCTGGTACGCCAACGTTTCCCATGGAGCGTAAATCAATATCGCCTCCTTGCATCGCATTGAAATTTGGACCTGGAACAGGCATTGGCGGGCCAGCCATGCCTTGTTGCTGCTGCATGGAATTGGGCATAGGCATACCTTGTGGAGGACCAACACTCATGGTGTTTCCGCCAAGCACTGGAGGCATTTGATTCGCTTTGAACAGCATTCCCTATAATAATAGAAGCATTCAAATGTTTAAAGCTTTGAATATATTCACATTTTCTTACCAAAGCTGTCTGCGGATCGACAATTCGCATAACTACCATTGACTGCAGCAATGCATAAGCTAGTTGCGGATTAAGCATTAACATTTGACGCGCTTCTGATGGGTTATTTTGAATGCAAAGTTTCATCTGTTTCATCAGTTCATACATTTGTTCTGGCGGCAATGAAGCAACTGTTTTTGTGATAATTTCCGGGGCTTGATCAGGATCACAATGCTCGCCGTAGGGATTCTCGACTTGTGGGCCTTGCAGTAGTTGCTGCATTTCCATACGCGACTTCTCCGTACAAGCATTATCTACGCGCAATGTACGTCCACCAATTTCGTAGCCATTCAAATTGCGCATTGCACTTAATGCCGTCTCTTGATCTTTGTATTCACATAAGCCAAAACCTTTGGGCTTCCCACTTTCGCGATCGAAGACGAGTCTAAAATTCGACAATAATTAGATAGCTCCAAAAAGTTTTTGGAAGAAAGTTTAAAACATACTTGAGAGATAATACGGGACCCACTTCACTGAATATCTCCTTCAGTTTTTCCTCCGTAGCTTCGTACGGAATATTACCAACTGTTTGATAAATTAGAGAATTGCAGAGCGGTTTGTCCCGTGAATTGTTTGAAAATTGGTGTACAGACCCAAAGAATGGAGTCATCATAGCCGGTTACTGTGTCGAGGGAACTCTGGCAAAAACTATACTCTCAGAGCCGGAGGAGATAACGACATTGGCGGGCCAAAAACTTCCATTGAACATGTCAGTGGATTACATATCCTTCTCAGCACATACAGATTATCAACAGACAAGTGAATTTATACGTTTGCTCAAGCCGCAGTACGTGGTTCTGGTACATGGAGAACAAAACGAAATGTCACGCCTAAAAATGGCCTTACAACGCGAATACGAGGCAGATACTTCTACCGATATTAAATTCTATAATCCACGTAATACACATTCCGTTGAACTTTACTTTCGTGGCGAGAAAACCGCCAAAGTCATGGGAAATTTAGCTGCCATAAAGCCAGAAGTGGGCTGTAAACTTTCTGGGGTGCTTGTAAAACGGGATTTCAAGTATCATCTACTGGCTGCTTCGGACTTATCAAGTAAGTGAAATCGCGTGCAGGATTTTCCAAGTTTATAAAAATCTTTATTCTCCTTTAATTTTTAAAGAATACACCGACATGAGTATGTCTGTTGTGACACAACGTCAATCGATACCATGGAATAGTTCTCTAACTACACTCAAGCTACTGCTTGATCGCATTGGTGGCGCGGGAACAGTCGAAACAATCGAAGATGACAAAAAACTACGTGCTTTCCACTGCATTGACCTTACTGTGGAGGGTAAAATTATAATAATGGAGTGGCAGGCAACACCCGTCAACGATATGTTTGCGGATTCAGTGCTGGCGTGCGTCATGCAAACCGAATTGGGAGGCACTAATATTAAAAGCTCCAACGTACAACCGAAAGCCGACCGCGCTCATTTCAAGGAGTGTTTAGTGGAAACATTGCAGGACACATTCGGCGAACATTCAGTGCCAAAAATGTTCAGTGGTGATGTGCTGCCGGTGACAGTGGCCGGCAAACGTGCCGAAGTAAATTTGGCTAACTTGGTAGGTTTTCACATTCGAAAAGTAAGCTGGAATCGATTTAATTAATTTCGTTTTGTTTTAGGCTGTGACATGCACGGATGATGATAGTCTGCGTCAAATTGTAAATACAACAGTGCAAAAGTTGTACCAGTCTCTGGTGGCATTAACCTAAATCTTAAGTTGATTTTTTGTTACATAAGGATCCATCAGGCATGAATTTCACAACTTTAGTGTTAGGTTTTCAATAAAAATATGCATTTGAATAGTTTTATAAGTTATATATATAGTTCAATTGTTTTTCACATGTCAAAGATTACTTCTAGCGTTGTGTGCTTTTGGCAATTTGCTCCTTGAGCACCATAATGCTTGCACGTTGCTCTGGTGGTAACTGAGCTATTTGCTCGTCTGATAATTGCAAAACTTGCATTATAAGAGCTGCCTTCTCTTGATCCGAGGCATCATTGGGAATGCCACAGTTGGAGGCCAAACGATTTTGTAACTGTTGCTGTGCTGTTTGCTGTTGTGTTATCGGGCCGGCCACAGCAGGACCTGCGCCACGCAAACGTGGATCGATTTGACGCTGACGTGGATCAGTTGGAAATGCTGCTTGCGCGCTTACTGGCTGTGGTGGCATTTGACGTTGCGCACGTGGGTCCATTAATGGTGGTGGTACAGGATTTGGCAACGAACGCATATCTTGATCGAGATTACGCACCATACGTGGATCCATTTGGCGTGGATCCAGACCAGCTGGTGGAACAGGTGCTGGTACGCCAACGTTTCCCATGGAGCGTAAATCAATATCGCCTCCTTGCATCGCATTGAAATTTGGACCTGGAACAGGCATTGGCGGGCCAGCCATGCCTTGTTGCTGCTGCATGGAATTGGGCATAGGCATACCTTGTGGAGGACCAACACTCATGGTGTTTCCGCCAAGCACTGGAGGCATTTGATTCGCTTTGAACAGCATTCCCTATAATAATAGAAGCATTCAAATGTTTAAAGCTTTGAATATATTCACATTTTCTTACCAAAGCTGTCTGCGGATCGACAATTCGCATAACTACCATTGACTGCAGCAATGCATAAGCTAGTTGCGGATTAAGCATTAACATTTGACGCGCTTCTGATGGGTTATTTTGAATGCAAAGTTTCATCTGTTTCATCAGTTCATACATTTGTTCTGGCGGCAATGAAGCAACTGTTTTTGTGATAATTTCCGGGGCTTGATCAGGATCACAATGCTCGCCGTAGGGATTCTCGACTTGTGGGCCTTGCAGTAGTTGCTGCATTTCCATACGCGACTTCTCCGTACAAGCATTATCTACGCGCAATGTACGTCCACCAATTTCGTAGCCATTCAAATTGCGCATTGCACTTAATGCCGTCTCTTGATCTTTGTATTCACAGAAGCCAAAACCTTTGGGCTTCCCACTTTCGCGATCGAAGACGAGTCTAAAATTCGACAATAATTAGATAGCTCCAAAAAGTTTTTGGAAGAAAGTTTAAAACATACTTGAGAGATAATACGGGACCCACTTCACTGAATATCTCCTTCAGTTTTTCCTCCGTAGCTTCGTACGGAATATTACCAACTGTTTGATAAATTAGAGAATTGCGTTAAAAAAATAAAGATTTTGTTCATGTTTTGCATTCGATTCACTTCACTCACCAAACACAGATCTCATGGATTTATCCATTATACTCTGATCAGAACTTTTATCCGCCATGATGATTGCAGTCCTCTAATTCAATTTCCCAATTAAAAATCCTTTAAATTCTCTTACGTCGAATCGAACAACACCACGATCGCTCTAACCAATTGATGCAAACAAATTAAAAGAATTTTCTGAGTTCCATCAGTGTTGTATTGATTACCACGACACGAAATGAAAACATTTCCATTTCATATCCATGGTTGCATTGAAATGTATCATACATTACAACATAACAAATATTAATTCAAATTGTCATTGAATGTTAAAAATACGTAGACTCTCGATTACGAAATGTTTAAGCTGCTGAAAAAAACGTCGTAGAAGAAGCCTAATCTACTTCGATACCACCGACCGGACGTAATTTTTTCGTTTTGTGGAAAGGGATTTGGAGACGAAATTTCTGCATTAAAATATGTTGAAACAAGAGTTTGGACTATATAAATTCAAGTTGAAAAAAAGTTTTCGAACATATAAGCGGCCTCGCACATGAAAAAATGTGTAGCATTAGTAGCAGACGAAGGAGTGTGATCGTTATCGGTCAGAAAATACGGCAGATTATTGGCAGACATTTGTTGCCAATAGTTTGAAATTGTAGGCTTATGCTTTCATAAACTAACGCCAAACTCGAAATGTATTCCGTGCTTTGTTCATGCGTGCTGCCACATCTGCACCTCCATATTTTGTGATATAGCCGCCAAACTAGCAGAATCTGTCAACGCCTTCAAGTTTTGCATGAGTGTTTCCGGCTAGGCAATTAGACGATTACTTAAGTACGTTAACAGAGATATTTCGGGAAAGCCTCATACTAGATAAGAGTCTAAACTGGAAACAAAACATTCAAACCAGGGTGAAAACAGCTTCAGTGGCCGATTATTCTTCCAAAAGAGTCATTGAAAGTATATTGGGCTTATAACATAAAGTAGTTGTCTGGTTTTAAAAAGCTGTAGTCAGACCTATTTCTACTGCTTTGCAGTGAAACGGTTTGATAGAGATCTCTCGAAATGCAGGTCCACTGCAGGAATTTAGCTAAGGTAAATAAGACTTTCCGTAAAAATTTGAGTGGTTAGACTCCTCTAACGCCCACTTTTGTATAAAGAACTCGTGGCACTGTTATTTATTACGCACTACATGCAATGTGCATACCTAGTATGGTATTTTTAAGTATAAAAGACGGTGGCATATCTAAAAATTGGAGAATTGGAAGTGATTTTGTAACGAAAAATAGTTAGGAAAGAATACGAAGACTGTGAAAAACAATTAGATATTCGGCATTACTAATAAATAAAAATTAAAAAAAAGGTTTTTCATATTACAAACTCTAAAACAATTGTTTGTAAACATTGTGATATTTATATACCATATGGTATATGGCTGTTTTTTTTATAATAATATTTATTTTGTTACTAAGATTTCGATATCTTACCAAAAACAAATACTAAATGCAATTGAAAAATATGTATTTTGTTTTTGACACCAGATTTCAAAAAAATTAAGTGATAAAATGTGCCTATAACAAACAACAATTTTTGATACGATTGATTTTAAAAGAAAAACGACTTATTCTCAAAAAACAGTGTATTGTCTATCGCTATATCGATAGTTTTACCACAAAATTTTATATCCAGAAAGTTCGTTTTCTAGTTTTGACGTTCACTACTTTTTTTTTTACCAATTAACCAAATACCATGTGCCTTTTCAAGCAATCATGTTACGCAGCCATTTGTCAAAAGCAAAAAAAAAAAATCACCTTGGCATCTATTACAATTGAAATCAATTAAAATAAACATGTCTAATCTACTACGATACTACCGACCAGACGTAATTTTTTCGTTTTGTGAAAAGGAATTTCGAGATGAAGTTTTTTGCATCAAAATGCATTTAAACATTTATAAAAATAGTGAAAAACTAAAGAATAATTAGTAGAGAAGTGTTTTTCTAAATAATTTATAAAATTTCATGAGCTTGGACTATATAATTTCAAGTTGAAAAAAGCTTTTGTGTCGCCCAAAACACGAACATATAAACGGCCTCGCACACAAAAAAAAGTGTAGAAGTAGTAGCAGACGAAGGAGTGTGAAAAGGAGAAAAAGATTTCTGTGTCATTGAACGTGCGAACGACTCCGCAAGACAACTCCCGAAGCTGCGGCTTAGGCTCGCTCCCGTGACGAACGGTGTGAAGGAGCAGTGAGCCTCATTTAAAGTATAATAAAGAAGTAGCACCGCAGCAGCAACACACAACTGAACAGACAACTGGCATAAGGACTGAAATACTTTTCTTCTATACATTGTCCTTCCATTAGCAATCTCATCCTTATCGTCGTCAGCTTTGTCTTCGATCTAGAGCAGAGCAAAAGATAAAAAAAAAACCATTTGGAATCCAGTAATTGCAGTACGTACCACAGTTTGTGGAACAAAATTTAATTATCTCCACTGTGCTACGTTCCAAATAAAAATTGTGTTTTCTTTTTAGTGTTAACTGCGTGTTCCACAGTTTGTCGATTATTTTCTTGTGTGTCCCCCACATATGTACATGTATAATAAAAAGCATTCAAAACCAATACATACATATAGTCACAGAAACTTTTGTACTGTGCACTTTCCAGTAAAATTTTACTCAATTCTACCTCTTGAGTGAATTCGGCCAAAGTACTGCATAATAAAGTAAAATAAAACGATGTTGTGTGAAGCTCTGTGTGTGCTGAATATAGCGTAAAGGAAACGAAAAAAATAGAAGAAAAAAATCAAAGCAGTACTGAAATGAAAGAAAATACATATAAAGAAGGGCATACAACAGTGTGAAACGAAAACGATCACCATCAGCAAGAGTAAAAGCAGCGCTGCTGCAGAAACACAAACAGCGACCGCAACAGCAGTCATTGTCGCCATTGATTTGGGTAAGTAAATGAAGTGAAGGCAGATAGGCAGAGTATTTATGTTAATTTAGTATTAATATAATTAATTTAAAATGCATTTATTCGACATTTTGTAAATGTTTCGTCTTTCGTCGTTTCGAACTTATACGCTTTTATATATTTAAACGAAGAATAAGGAAGGAAGAAGAAATACATCTTTCTCTTCTCTATTTTTTTTGTTTTTTCTATATTATAAGAAAAATCAATATTGGTAGCAACTCATTCCCAAATATTTCTATGTAGTCAACATGAGTTTAGTTTTCTATTGAATACAATATTTTCACAAACTTAAATTCATTAGAGTTACTCAGCTCCGCAGAGAGGAGATTTTTCTTATAAAAAATCAAATGATAACAATAAATTAGGAATGGGAATACCGTTAAGAATAATTGTTGACAAGCCCGAGGGTTATCGATAAATAATACAAATAAACCGAAGCCTGTCAATTACATGCAAGATGCAATTTCAATTATAATATGAAGCACTTGGGGAAAGAAGGTGTAAACTAACATTTTGCTTATATGACAAATTTAAAATTTTATTAAATGTCGAAATATTTGCTAAACATAAAAACCATGATATCAGATATGAGAATCATATTTGTTCAGAATGAAATATTCAACTTGATAAAAGTTAAGGGTTTGCAATGTGATCCTGACCCCTCCTCTAGGAGGGGTCTTCTAAGAGCTTCATATATTGACTGTAACACTAACTTAGTAAAGTTTGTTAGAATAATTTACACTTATAAATAAATAATGAAGAATTCCATACTGAGTACAAGTAGCAATTCGATACAGCGTAGTACTTTTGAGTACTCACAACCGATACTTTCTAGACTCGAGTACTTACTAAATAAAATAACGCTTACGCAATAAGAATCTTGAACTCCGAACGGTATTTCAGGGTGTTAAAAATGTTACATCAAATAGCAACATATTTTGAAAATCGAATGGTGTTAAGTTTAAATATCCGAATGAGCATGAACTTTGTATACCGATCGTGGTTCAGTTTGAGTCCCATCAATTTTTGGACGCTCTGAAATACAACAAACAAGATAATTTGAAATCAGTAAAGTATGTACTGTATGTGTTACTATCTACCTTAATTGTATTATCTTCAATGTACATCCACCCTGAAATCATTTTCCACCGTTAACAGAGAACTTCGGTACATGTAGAACAATGTAACAATCGCGTTTTGGCCGTTGTGTAAGTTTATCGAAAAAATCAAATGTTTACGAACCTTCAAAAATGTTGTTTAGTTATTCAGTTATCGCATCATTGTATCGTAACATCAAAAACACAAAGTAATTTGTTGTGGGATAAACTATTAATTTTTGTGTATCATTAAACGATAAGACAAAGGTTTTCCCACTGAACACTCAAGCCGAATTTGGCAACACCGACCAGATTTTAAAATGTAAATATCCTACCATCGGTGTGCGAAATTTTCAAATATTTCTAAATGTATAGAACTGGAAAGTATTTTATTTAAGTTCAAATAACATTAATTTTCATAGGAAGTATTCCTCAGCCCTATGAAAAATGCTACGAATTAAATTTTTTAATACTGTTGGTAGATAGAATTAAATCCTGGGATCTTCCCGGATTTTGACGTTCTTCAGGGAAAAACAATTTTAATTTTTGTCATAGCAAAGATAGAAAAATGCCAGTTACATTACACATAAGTATCTTCAACTTATTTAACTGCATACATATGTACGCCTAGAAACGGCCATAAAAAATATATATTGAAGGATTTTCGCCAGTTTACCATTTTCATACATTTATTGAACCTACATCTCTTTAATATTTATAAATATTTACTTTATATACATAGACACCTGAAGCTGTGTTCGATGGTACAGTGCCCCTTGTATTTTTTTTGTAATAAATAAAACTGACTATTCAACATTACCCGACTTTTGCAAACCTTATTTCCATTTTAACTAAAAAAGTATCTTGTAGTCATCACAGATTTTCTGCACATGTGTTCTCCGTACACCCTAATGAAATCCAAGTGTGAAGAGTTCTTTGCATTCGGTTATTTAAATGTAATAGTGCTTGTTTTGTAACTACCCAGCGGGTCCGATTGTTAGCAGCTCGCATAATGAGTAAAAGGTCAGGGCTGTCAAAGTCAAAATTACGTGAAAGCAGAGCAAAAAATTTAATGTGCGTTGAAATGAAATTACATATTTATCATTTAAAATATTCGACTACATTTGCATCAATACCGTCGTACCCTGGGCTTTATCGTATGTTTAGTTCTTGTGCTTCCATATACACTTCGTTTGGAAAACGAGTAATTAATAATATCAGGCGAATGGTAGGAGCTGAGATCAAAAGAATCGATCGCATTTAGGACATGATTTGGAGACAAGAGTAGACAGCGAAGTTCAGCAGGTGAATCAAAAGGCCAATAAGAAGGATTCCCGGTGGAAATTATTGAAAACTTGTTCTTTATTTGTTGTCATTTATACAGCCTCCTGCCTTTTGAATTGATCAGTCTCGAGCTCCACTAAGAATGCTTTGCATTGAAGTCTCCACCAACAAGGAATCTTGATCCTAATAATTAAAAAATACATACATCTTCATACATTTTGCTATGTAAGTTGTGCCGCCGTTGAAAGTAAACATAACAAAAAGTTACATATGCACATAGTTGTTATTGCATTTTATCCCAATGCATGTAGCTTGGAGATATGGCTTTTGAAATCCATCCAGGGTACTGTAAAGTATGGTTGATTTGATTAGGTTAGCCGATCCATAATGGGCTTGATTATCGGGATCGTTTACGTTTATATGATCCGATATAAATAAGTATACAACATTTTGATTTCCTAGGTAAGATTTTAAAGACCATTGGCGCTCCAAAAAGCTTATTTAAGGTTTATTTGCATAGTTTTGTAATGAGAAAAGACATCATGTTAAGAAGAGTTAAGGTAAGCTCAATTTGTTTATTTAATAAAAATTCTATTTTTTTAAATAGCTCATTATCTCCCTCTTCTTACAGTGTCAGAGTGCGACATATTTCTGAAACTTTCATTTTGATAATTTGTTTGTACTATATATTACCTTCGGGAAGTGTTTTGCATTGGTATTAACGTTAGCTCATTTTTGTTGAATTATAGAATTGTAACTTTGTTTTTTTTTTTGAACCAATTCGTGGTAAATTTAGCAATCTTTGTAGCTTGCAGACAGATGACACATTGAGGTGGGGTACTTGCGTCTTTCGGACAGAAATCTGTGGAATGTCCTAAACCACATTTTACGCATTTAAATGGCATTCGGCAATATGATTTAGTATGCCCGAATTGTTGGCATCGAAAACATGGTGCTGCGTCAGCAGTTTTTCTTGGCGATTCAACTGAAATCCTAGCATTGTTTATGTCTTTGATGTTGTAAATCGTCTTATTGTTGATGTCTGGCTCAATATAAACGAAAAACATTGGTTTCTTAGTAACACGACTTTCGTTCGTGTTGAAAAATGAAAATATTTAATTAGCTACTCTATAAGTTTTTCCTTCTTTGAGCTGATAAGTGTGAAACTGATTTCTTTTTCATCTAGATATTTAATTAGCAGTCTATATGTTTAGAGATCTACAGTAGTTTCAAAAAGAAAGCAATCGGCTTAAGTCACTGAAAAAATTAAGGTATCTTAAAAAAAGTCCACAGCATCTGGAAATGATTAATTATTCATTGCACAAATATATTAATATGGCGTCCAGTCGCCACCATTCTTTGTAATTTCATTACAACGGATATGCATGCTATCGACTTCGCCATATTACCCTAAGAAGCCGTTTCAAATGATTTATTGAACGTATCTTTTTTCTACGTAGTTTTATCTTCATAAGAGCCCAAACAGTTTCGATCGGATTCGCATCTGGCGACTGTGAGGGCCAAT
Source organism: Palloptera scutellata (assembly GCA_958295655.1). Taxonomy (NCBI): domain Eukaryota; kingdom Metazoa; phylum Arthropoda; class Insecta; order Diptera; family Pallopteridae; genus Palloptera; species Palloptera scutellata. Next base: position 2,797,508 of record OY282450.1, on the reverse strand, counting down.
CCAATGAAGTTATGCCGTTTTCCTCTTTCCAACTGCTATACAAGCGACTGCGATGTTTTGGGTCGTTGTCCTCTTGAAGAACCCAATCTCGACGGTATATCGTGGTCATGAAGTTGGCATCCAAATTCCTCGTGAACATGATTAATTTGCGAAATTCTTGTTTTGTGAAGCATCCCCAATCATGAACCTTTCCTGGATGTTTCACTGATCGCTGGAGCATCTTACCGTCTTTAGTGGATCAGTCCCGCTTTTGGATGACAAACACATCCAAAAGGAGGATTCGTCTGTGAACACCACTTTGCTGCAATCTTTATCCACATGTTCAGTTGCCCACTCTTGGCGTTTTTTTAGTTGCTTTGCAGTTAGTGAGGGTTTTACCGTCGTTGCTCGAAATTGGATCTGAAACTCCCTCAAACGGTTTCTTATTGTATTCAGAGAGACATTTATGCCCTTTCGAGCCAATTTCTGTTTAGCTACTTTCAAGGATATGGCTGTATTAGCTTCGAAAATACTCATTATAACCAAGTCCTCCTGTTTCGAGGTAGCCCTGCAAGTGCCGCGATTTGGCAAGTCATCCACATTTTTGTGTTGGTTCCAATGCTGGACAAACGCCTTCCATTTTTTTAAGTACTTCGAAGCACTCAAGTGATATGTCGATGATACGGAAATAAGCGAAAATCCTGGTGAAGCCGAAATTGACAAAGTCCAAGTTTCGCTAAAAAAAATGGAATATACAAGTTAACTCTGATATAAGCGCCCATGTAACATTTACGCTAAGGCGTGGTGACTGTCCAGCAATTAATGTTAAAGACTCTCCGATTCCTAAAACTGATTCCATAAGATATCTTAAGAACCACATCAAAGCTAAGAGCACACACTTAAACATAAAAACTTAAAAATTATATTGGCTACTGGGTCTTCAAATATAGAAATTAAAGTGAAAATTTATAAAGCTATATTAAAGCCAAATTCTTTTGTAAATATTTATGCTATATCTTGTATCATATAGTTCAATGTTCTTCTGCTTAATGTAGCTTAACATCTCCTAATATTTTTTTCAACTTATTTAATTTGCTTATCATCTAGTAGTAGTAGTAGATAGATTGCAAAAATATCGTAAAATTTAAAAAAAAAATGGCAAATATTAATTAAAGGTGTGTATAGTTGGTTTTTGGGTGTTGATAGAAATATAAGGGAATAGGGAATAGGGAATTAATTATATTTTATGCGTAATGCATTTTAAATAAAAAAAAATTTTTGGATTTCTATTTATCGGTACTACAAGTGTTTTATCGGTGATACACTCGTCCTGAATAGGATTTTTTTTAAGTCTAGAGTACTATTTTGTAAACCTTGCTTTATTGGTAGCAATAACGATGGAAACATTTGGCTTCTGGTTGTAGGTAAGGAGAATCACAAACAGCTGACAATATATGATGAAGAGTATATGGAATTTGGACTACTGGTTATTTTGCGTGTTGCAACTTTAATACCTAACGGTGGTTCCGGGAGCAATATCCGTACACGGAGCGTTGTTTTTAACGTGAGAATGTTTCGCACGGACTGGACTTTTAAGGCTTTTTCCTCGAAAAAAGTAATGTCATTCGTATTATGATGGAAAAATAATTTTATATTTTCGGTTAACGAAATGAGTCGATATACTGTTGAACAACGTTGGGAAATAGTTAGAAAATTACGGTCAAAATTCGGTAGAAGAGAAGCATCTTTCAAGCATTGTGTGACATCTTTATTGGATAAAACAACACACTACAGCGTGTGCAACTAAAAAAAAATTGCTGGTGTTGCTCAAAATATGCAAGAAGAATCAACTACATCAACTCGACATCGTTCTCAGGAATGGAACATTTCGCGCACTTCTTTGTTGCGAATTTTGCAGAAAGACCTCGGTATAAAGCCGTACAAAGTTCAATTCGTGCAACCGCTGAACCTACATGACCTTTTTACCGTAAAATCATCTTTTCTGGCAAAGCTCACTTTCATCTCGGTAGTTACGTTAATAAGCAAAATTTTCGCATCTGGGACTCAGATCCATGCCTTCAACGAGTAACTGTTTGGGTTTTCTTTGTAAAAGAGAAAGGAAGATGCTTTACAGTGAATGGTGTGCCCTACCGCACAATGAGAACTGATTATTTGTGAAGCCTATTTTAGAAGATATGGACTTAGACGACATTTTGTTCCAAGAGGATGCCGCCGTGTCATAAAAGACGTGCAATAATCGATATTTTGCTCGGGAAGTGAAAAACGCGTTATTAGCCGTTTTGGTGATGTGTACTGAAAAATTAGATTCATCGTATGGCTACTATAAGGGCAATTGAGGCAGTCATTTGAATGAAATAGTGTTCCGCAATTAACTGAAAGGATTGTATTTCGAATAAAAACCGCATTGAAAAAAAAATTATTCGTTTCTTATTTACACTAAAATCAAATTCAAAATTGTAAATGGTTCACCATGTATAGACAAAATAGCTACTTCTAAGACTAACATTATATGAGTTAAATACTTAAATACCTCTGACATCATCGACGTTAATGAACTCTTTTCTTTACCCCCATAAAGGAAGATTCTTCACAAGATCTGTGATCCAAAATTCATGAAAGCAATAGTTCGTATCGATTGATACGAAGAGAGAAGCAAAGACACATGATTTTCACATTTTATTTACTTATTATTATTTTATCTTACTTCAAAGAGTATCCATTTACAACACAGTTCTAAAGTTTATGAAAGAATTAGTTTGTGAAATTAATTAGGTTAATATATTCGAAAATGTGGTTGACAAGCAAATAAAGGTTTTCGTTTTCGTTTCAATTCTTCAAAAGCCCAATTATTCGCATTTTTAAAGTAACTACATATTTTAAAACTTATTGAATATTTTCTGATAATTACCACAGAATGCCAAACTCATTTTCAAGTTTATATGAAAAGTGATTAGTAATTGGTTTGCATTTTTATCATCCTTCACGTTTCATTCAATCGTCCATTTGCAACTGTTTCCTTTGGTCGCCATTCGCTGATTCAGTGGTTGGTTTGCATGATGCAGGAATTTTAAAAGTTGGTTAACTTCTCGTCTAAAAAACTGAAATATAAAAAGTCCTTCAAAACATCATCTCCAAATTCAAAAAGCTGTTCGAAAGTTGTTCGTACTTTGCACCGCAATCGAAGCTTTGCCTTGTGTCTGTGTGCCGCTGTTCCTGTGACTGGAACTGCGGCGGCTGTGCATGTGTTGTTTGTGTGCTCTGTATCTGTATCTGTGTGCCCCTTAGTTTTTACTAGCTGTGTTGTTTTCTTGCCTCTACTGATAATTTTGTTGATGTTGTTGTTGCTCGTGCGTTTCGTTTGTTGGCAATTTTTCTTCTCCTACTTCTGCTTCTCTTCGTTTACTATGTGTGTATATGTTCGTAGTTTGTTGTTGATATATCTTTATTTAGTGTGTATTACAATGTTGTTTTTGTTGTTGCTCAGACTCATGCTGTTGCTATTATTGTTGCTGTTGTTGTTTTCGTAAACATCACATATACATTGTATGATTAATAATGATTCGGAAGAGGAAGAAGAAGAAGACAATGACATGCTGAGAGAGCGGGAGTAAGAAAGAAGTCACTGAGAGGAGAGTTGTGAGTGCGAATGTGTATGAGTGTGTTTTTGCCAAATTGCATGATGTATGTGTGTATGCATGCATTTACGTATGTATTTATTGCATTGCATTTTTGTTCTTCACTCTATACATGTTTATTTTTATATTGTTTAAGTTTTTTTTTGTTCTTTATTTCGTTCTTATTTCCACTTTTCGTAAGAATGTTTAAAAATTATTATCTTCTCATTTTTTCATTTCTTTATTTTATTTGTATATTTTCTTGTATTTGTAAGTAGTAATTATTGTCCGCCATTGTCTTCGTTATTGACCATGTGTTGTTGTATCTGTACTGAAATAGAAAATTGTTTTCGTAACTGTCATTCACTACCAACATTGAAAACAACATCGATAAGATTTAATGAGAATGATAAACAAATAAATTATGTCTCTCTTCTGAGCTCATTGACTTGAAATTAGTTTTAACATTAAATAATTAGGTAGGTAATAATAATATGTATGTTGCTTTAACATTAACGTTTTTCAAAAACCTCCCAAGGAACAATAAAGTTTTGAAGTATTTTATGAAACTACGGTGCGTGCTTCAGCAAACAGTGCTTGCTATGAATAAGGCGTTTTTTAAAAAATCTAATTTAATTAATTAATTGAAACCATTTTTAAGTTTGTTACTTATGTATTTATTGAAAATATGTATATGCGATTGCGAAATATTTGCGATTCCAGTGTTTCTTTGAAATGGCAAACATTGCTCTACAGAACACAGTTTCAAATACTGAGATTGAATCGCCTCTTTCGTGAACATACTACTTACTAATCATGTCATTCACGAAAGATGTTATTCGACCATTGTTTTGTCCCAAAGAAACAGAACCTTAGATATAGATAAGCAGCAGTCAAGAAATATAAATTTATTATTAAATTATTTTGATCTGGTTTAATGGTTTTTTTTTTGGATCCCAGCATTACACTTTCGATGCTATCGTTATGATTATTATGCAGCCCTCACTTCAACGTTTCCATTCTATTTCCACATTACATTTTCGTAGTAGTGGCCTAGGCAGTCAATCGCTTCGCTTCCATTTACAGGCTAAATGGCACATTTGATGACCCCTAATAATATACTCATTACAATCACAATCACACACACATTGGGATAATTTGATTGTAATAAACACGCCCTTAGGAGTCACGCCCTTCCCTTCCTACGGAGGTGTACCCCTTTTAATTCCTCAATCATTTCCAACGTCTGAGACAGAATGAAAAGGAAACAACTGATTAATTAATTTAATTTAAATCAATTAATAAATTATCTTATAATAAATATCAGCTAAGTTTTTTGTCTTTTCTATTAATTCTTTTCTGTAAACATTGTAATTAATAGATTTAATAAGGATAGTGGTGAATTCAACAACTCCCGTTTCCGCGTTTACGAACAATTTCGACTAATCATAGACCTTAGTGATATTACAAGAGATTTAATTAATCAAATAATATTCAAATTTCTCATTGCCCGAAATTCATGTATTCGTATTAATGAATATTTTATATTTATGTTCTTTCAGTTTTATCTTGGAAAAACATTGAAATATCAGGAATGTTGAAGATGGCTTTACATTTGCAAGGACCCGTTTTATGATTGCAGTTAAAAACTTTTAAGATACGAAAACTAACTGAATTTCGTATTTGCGTAGAATTAATACATTAATTAAAAAAGGTTAAACGGATCGTAACGTAGTCAAAATGATGGAGAACGTGCAGTGTCCAGTGTGCACGCTGTTTCTGCATGCGGGCATGGATCTATCCGATCACTTGGAAACGCATCCCAAGGAACATGTGATTAAGGCGCTGGTGCTTATGACAATATCCGGAGTTGGCGGTGGCATTGCCAATGCTTCTCTCGCAGCTGCATTGGTTGGTGGGGAAAATAAAACCGAAACTGATTCAAAACCAATATTGAAGAAGGAACCCCATTTAAATTGCAATTCTTCAGCCAGCAACTCATCCTCCTCGCTAACTGATTCACCTGCAGCTACATGTTCCTCAAACAGTAGCTTAAATTTCGCTAAGACATTTTCCTCACCAACAGCGGCAGCGAATGCAACTGCAAAATCGGTTACATCCCCAGGAGCAAAATCGCAAAAACAATTACATTTAGAAGCAACAATAAATTCCGTTTCCAGTGGTGGTAATGATATTGTTGGTAATAGCAGTAGCGGTAGCTGTGGTAGTTTAAGTAATAGTGGTGGTGGCGGCGGAAAAGCAATTTTGAACCAACATCAACTAACTGTAAATTTATCGCCATCCTATCGACGTAACATACCAACAACAACTGTAAACGTAAACGAGACGTCACCAGTGATGCCAACAGATTTCAGTGTTTTTGCTGCCGATCATTATCAGCAACAACGACAACAGCTGCAGCACCAGCACCAGCAACAAACAAATTCAGTAAGTCAATTACAACAACGGCACAGTACAACGCTGTCAGCGCCACCCCCACCACCTCTGCCAGGGAAATCAAATCAGATACCAATAACTGTTCATGAGCTGCAACAACAACAAACACAACAGCAACATACGATGATCACACCAGCAACAACAGCAACACATCGTCATCAGCATGTGCATACACATAAACATCAGCCGCAGCAGCAGCAGCAACATCAACAACAGCATAATCAGGCGCAACAAAACTTTAAAATTGTTTACTCTTCAACATTGCCTCCTACACCTCAGTTGCAGGTAAGATTAAATCTTAGCTTATAACAAGTCCATAGGAAGTGAATTCTATTTGATTTGTTTATTTTCAGCTTTTCTCCTATCATTCAACACCACAGCTGCAGCACCAAAAACCACCGCCTGCCTATGGCACTGCAATTAGTCAAATTCGATCTCAAAACAACCAAAATAAGAAAAATGCTACAATAGCTACTCAGCAACATCCACATCATCATCAGCCACACATGCATGCTAGAGCGCAATCACATCTTCTACCACCGCCACTTTCACATCCACCACCGTCAGTCGCGGACGCAGCATCCACCAGCAAGAATTTGTTCCAAACGAAACAAACTGAGTTCTCGCCTCCACCACCGCCACCGCCACCACCTACTCAATCAACAGTCGGTCAGCAGCTGAAATTTACGAATGAAAAACCTATTCAAAATTATTATCAACACTTTGTTAGTAATATTAATAACAATAGCAACAATAGCAACAATGTTACAAACCCTAAATTTTCGTCGACTTCTGTGCGGGCAGCATCATCTTCGGCAGTCGCAGAAGCGGCACCACCGGTATCACCACCGCAATCACCACAAATACACTCGCTTGTGGGTTCATCGTCGTCCTCCAATAGACAAACGAATTCTCCTTTTACTAATATGGCCTCGCAGTCCCCATCATCTGTGTTGCGCTATGCTGAATCGCCGGTTGCACATTATCTGGAACGTGATAATGGTGACTTTATTGTACAGGAGCAACCCAAACATATTTTCGAGTGTGTCGAGAAAGATAATGGTGAATTCTCGGTAATTGAACGCATTTATCAATCACCACTAAGTGTGTTGCACATACACGACGACGACGAGGATGGTGGCAATGATGATAACGAAATAAAAGAGGAGGAACTAGAAGTAAAACCGGATGCCGATAGCAATGATGCAGAGGTTGACGCCAAGAATATGTCAACCGATCAAAATGTTTATCCAAGCGCTGATGATGAAGAATTCATGAGTATAACTAGTGAAAGAGAACACGGAAAAGAGGAAGAAAAGAAAGGGACGAAAACGCAAGCGTGTGGGAAAGAGAACGCAAATGAACATGTAATCAGTAATGGCAATTTGAATATGGAACCATCAACAAGTTCTGCTGCCACCGCTACTGGAACTCTGAATTCAACTTCAATTGTCTCTAGTCCTGTAGCAACAAAGAAAAAATCTACCAAAAATTCAGTGACGGTTATCAGTGATGTTCATCTAAATCTTACCGAATATTTGGATTTGGTCGGCACCATACTAGCATCCAACACTATGGTGAAAGACAGTATGCCACGATCAAAACCAATTCCATTAGTGAAAGTGGAAAAAATTGAACCACTAGATGAAGATGAAATGGCGCAGCAGCCGCAACAGCAACAGAACACAGACATTGCAATGCACGTGGAATCAGCAGTATCAACAAAAACGACGATAATGGAACCACCAGCAAATATCGCCAACAAAAATGAGACTGAAGATTTATGTGCAAATAGTTGTAGTAAAAACAAGACCAGCTTCTTAAATGAAAAGAAAGAGAAACCCTCCATAACAGCGATACAAGTTAAGTGCAGAGGAGAGCATACTGCCATTGGGCAAAATATTGCAGTGACATGCTCCAGTCATGTTACCAGCGTCATACGTATGGCAACAACTAGTCAACATCAGATGCCCCAACAGCAACAAGAACCACAAAAATTTGAATATAATGATAATGATGAAGATGCTGGGACACTGGGTCTTGAGGTTGAAAGTTCATCAACGATAACAGCAGTTGTAGCAGCAGCAGCACATAAGAAAAACAATTTTGATAAAGAAGAAAATATTGCTGAAGATTTATCTCAGCCACAATTGAAAACTGAGGAGGAGCCCATGCAAATTGACGCTGATGATAAGGAACCACCATTGACACGAACTAATAATCCTCCGCCGCCATTAGCATTGAAACGGGGTCCAAAGAAGCTGGTTATTAAACCAAAAATAACAACAAAGACTGATACAAATGCCAATAATAAACCAGGAGACAAACCAGCAGAAGCAGACATTTCGATTGATAAACCCACGACATTTATGATAGCGCAAGATAATATGTATGTAATGGAAAAGCAGGAGGAGCAAGAGGAGGAAAATAAACAGCAAACACTTGATACTCTGCCGCAAAATATTGTAATCAAGAGTGAACCAAACACAAACGCTTACGATGGCAGCAACAACAGTAGCATAATTTTAGAGCAACATTTAAAATTGGGTTCACAACAAATTGAATCCAAAAACGAAGAAAAGCCGTTTATGGTCGAGAATTTTTGTGCATTTACTGAAGAGGAAAGACAAAAAGTGGAGAGGGATTTCCAAACAAAAATATTGCGGAAAATGAATTCCAATAGGAAAGCCAATGCTACAAATGAAAATGTTGTCAACGATGCCCATGTGCTGCTCGATTTTGCTGCAAATTCCATAAATCGATGCCCGGTCACAACCACTGCTATTAATTTCCTTTCTTCTAGTTCGATTTTTACAACACCTCTAACAACAGCAAATGCAGTTAATGTAACTGCTGCAAACAGTAATTCGTTATCGACGTCATTGCGTTGTGATGATGAATATGTTCCCGCAGAAATTGTACAAGAGATAGTTATATCATCCTCGTACTCCTCTCAGTCAGCATCCGATGTTGCTTTGAATGTTACATCTCAATCTACGCCTGCTGGTACCGATTCCAATGATCAACAGCATCAGCATAAGCATTATCAACAGCAACAACAACATACTTTCACCGATTATCCTTTTAGTTTTCTTTATGGTGGTGGTGGTGGTGGTGGTAGTGCAGCAGCTACCGGCAGCGTCACAAAGGGCAATTTCTCACCAATTTATCAACAGGCACATGACGCCACCACTGCAGCTACACTTGCCTCCGGCAGCACTACATCGGTCATCATTGAAGATTCAACCTCTGCACAGGCATCATCATCGCATCATCGACATCAACACAATCGCTTTGACGCCGTACAAAATACCGTAACGCAATGGTATCATCACACCGGCTCCACGGCGAACTCGGATTTCGAGGCAGCTTTGACGGTCGACTGCAGCGCAGCGGTTGATGGTGATGTTGGAAAGTATCTCGATTTGGACACTTGCAAGCGTGAACACATCGTTGGCATTCAAGCGGCTCCATCGTCTACATCGTCCTCTTTCACAGCTGCAACTGAAAGTAGCTTGGCTGGTGGTTGCACCGCAGATGCTCTGAATATACGCACCGATGAGAAAATGCCAGCTAAAGGGGAAATCTCGGAGCAGGAGAGCAATTGCGACATCGAGAATTCTTGGAGCCAACCAGTAAGTGTAGATTTCCCATAACATCAGCCCGATTGATTAATTTTTATTTCTCCTACACAAAGCGCAAGAAAATTTTCCTCATTTACTAATTGATTTGAATGAATTTTTTTTAGCTAAAAGAATTCATATTATTACCTTAATTCAGAAAGTTTTTATCAAATTAAAATGAATCTGCCGAAAATCCTATTTCTAAAAATTTTAATAAGGGCGTTACTAAATTTTCTGAAAATCTTAAATCAAAAAATTTACATAAGGGCGTTTCTGAATTCAGGTAATGATATACAAAGTCAATTAAAATGTTTAAATTTTTATTTTAATCTTACAATTATGATTTTTTGGAAAAAGCAACTGATTTATTTACTTCTCTTTTGCACTCTCTCGCAGAATTAGGGACAGTGGTAATACTGCATGTACTTTCAAGTTGCTGCTGCTACTTTCTATTAAATTGAAACATGTTCAAAGTTCTAAATACAAATCTTTTATTTTATTTGGAATTTTATTCTTAAATTGTGCATTTCCTTTTTGATAAAATATGTTCAAAAACATCAAGAATTAATGCGATGCTTCTTATTGAGCTGGATGTTCTAAAAAACTTTTACTTTTTGGAAAAAAATAGGGAAGATTATGTTTTTTTCTTTACCCCATTGCAAGTTAGTCTCACATGAAAGAGCATCAAAAATTATTAGAAGCTATATCCTTAGATAAAAACGGGACCGCTTCATCCGTTAAGATGAAATTAATTTGATTTTGTCAAATAAGGGCATCACAAACGTTTTTGTAATATATTTGAGAAATTGTCAATCATAGTTTTACAGACCATCAATTACTTGATACAATAAATTATGCAGAAATAAGCACGAAATTAGTAAAGTATAAACTATAACTAAAACTATTAACTATACATGCACGCCCGAAAAACGTTAATGTAAGCAAAACAAGCAGGCTGCAAGCTCGTGCTTACGTTTGCAAGCCCTAGTGATCGATCAAATACGAATACTGGTTATCATAGTTTGCAGTCCCTCGCTGTTTATTGGACATTGAAACGAGTTAATGTCCTACAATACAATGATCGGTTATAAACAAGAGTGGGTACACTGCGCAGCCTTGATTGTAGCATCATCATAAGCATTTTTAATTTTGGTATTAGTCTCGTGTGTAATTGGTAGTAATTCTCTAGTCTCTAGAACTTTCTTAATCATACCATTATTAATTGTTATTATTGTTAGAAAGGCTATGGTGGTAGTAACTGTTAGTTACTTATATTCTTCTATTAATTTCACTACTTAAATCTTTAAAATCAGATGATTACGCCTACTAGTTTCTGGACTTTGTGTATTTTCAACCAGATAAATATTAATTGAATTTACTCAGTATTTAAAAATAATTTTTATATGCGGTATGCGTGTTCCTGTTCTCCTGCCCATATGAAAAGGATTTGTTTTAATTTACTAAGAAAATATCTATGAAGTATCGAATTTATATATACTTGTACAAAAGTTGCCTAGATTTGGGTTCATTTCGATGCCTTTTGATGATCAAATTCAAATTTTAATCGTTTATGCTTCCTTCTTTCCTTTTCATTATGTTAGATGTATAGCGACCTTTCAGCACGCTTCTTCAAATCCTCATTCCCTGGAATATTCCAACAAGTAAACGGTTGGAACCAAGATGAAATATTTACAATTCAAGACTTAAGCGCTCCAACAACAGCGGCTGCTAATGCAAGCAATCGATCAACCAACAAGAGGTAATTATAATTTTCGATTTTTATATTCTTTGCATTAAATCAAGCCATCGACTATTTCTAAATGTGACTTCTATTTTTGCACAGCTTTGATTTTCGTCTTCCGCTGGAAGCAACTACCTCAGCCCCAACAATTGGCAACAATAACAACAACAGCAACAACCACATACAACTATTTGGACAGCACAACGATGTGCTGCCATCGTTGTCAACATCAATATCCACCAATAAAAAGAAGCGTAAACGTGATGCTCACAGTAATAAAGCGACAATCACTCGTATGCAGCCAACAGCAACAATTACTTCACAGCAAATGTTGCAGCAGCAATTACATCCAACACATCTGTATGCAAATCATCAATTGCAGCAGCATCAGCTGCAATCCACCACTACTGCAGCATTGCTGGCTGGTCCATCAACTGCTGCTGCTAGTGCAGGCGTCAACGGCGCTGTTACGGTGGCATTGCAGCAAAAGCAACGGAAAAAGATCTACCAATGCCCGAATTGTGCAGCAGAATTTCCCAAACTTAAGGAACGTAATTCACATATGATCGTGGAACACAATTATGTGCGCCAAAATCGGCGCTTAATTTGTTACGATACAGCCGCAAACAGGGGCCTCAACATTGCGTCCGCGAACACCACTGCAACAATTACAAGCGCCGATTTAGCAGCTGCTGGCATGGCATCCTCGAGTGCTAACATTTTATTGCATACACAAAACAATATCGATTGCATGGAAGACTCGAAGCAGGGCATCGTGAAAATCGAAATTGACAATACACAGCAGCAAGCCTTGCCAACAGCGATAAGCTGCGAAAATATTAATGCCAAGGCAGAATTAGTTGATGAAAAGGAAAATATTTCACTGGTGCCCGCCACAAGCTCGGTGGGCGCAGCAGCAGAAGCAGCTAATGGTGCCAACATGGACATCGATAGGAAACCAAATTTGCAGCCAATTGCCGTCACCACACCAGCCACTAAGCTGGCGGCTCTCTATCGCATGCTCGTGTCATTCAATATTTCAACGCTCAAGCAGAATCAGATTCTAACTGAACTCGAGCAAAAAGAAATCGAGACATCGATATTCTTTTGCTATGTCTGCCGGAAAAATTTCACTTCCGTTAAACTATACGATGCGCATTTAACAGAGCACCCAGCTGAATGCTTCACCTGCGGCAAGAAATTCCATCGTTGGAAAAACTTCTCGCTGCACTTGAAACGCCACTTGGGCTGGAAGGAGTTCGGGTGTAATGTGTGCGCAAAGAAATTCGTTGTGCGGAGTGCACTGGTGGAACATACGCGTATGCATACGGGACAAACACCGCTCAAGTGCAAAATTTGTGGTGAGTGTAACTATTTATGTTATTATAGAAACAATCATTAAACATTGAATTACTTAAATTACAGGTAAAAATTTCAAACGTTATTCCAATCTGACGCAGCATCGTAAGCGCCATGGCAAACAGATAATACGCAAGAAGGAGTACGTTTGCCATTGTGGTGAGGTCCTGCCGTCGAAGGCACGATTCCTCTGGCACAAGGAAACGCACGATGCGAAACCCAAATGCTGCCCGCACTGTTGCGACCGTTTCGTGCATGCTAACTCACTGCGACGACACATACGCCTGGCGCATTCCGACAAATTCGACTACACCGAACCGATGGAGTGCACCATGTGCAATCAGACCTTTGCTAAATCCTCCCTCAAGGCACACATGGCCACCCATTCGACGGACACGCAACACGATTGCAATATCTGCAATAAATCCTTCTCGACTAAGTGGAATTTGAAAATACACAAATGGGTGCATGCAAATCGCACCACTAAACCCTTCAAGTGCGAGCATTGCCCCAAAGCATTTGTGCGTGAGGTCGACTTCAAGAATCACATGAATGCGCACAAACAAATTAAACCGTACACATGTGAGCACTGCGGCTGTAAATTCATTCGTAAGTATAATTATATGCGCCACCGGCGCGAACATCACGGCAACAAGAAGTTCACTTGTGAGCAGTGCAAGAAATCGTTCCATCGCCATTATTATCTTATTGAACACCGGCGCATACACACCGGTGAACGTCCCTTCCAATGCACCATTTGCGGCAAAAGTTCAACAACGAAAACAAATCACAACAAACACTTGAAGATACATCACTCACGTGACCCCTTCACTGTGGAAGCGTAGACACAGCGCTCGCCCGCATGCAATGCGTGTGTGTCACGCCTGCGACGATGTTGGAATCTATGCGAAAGGTAGCGCAGTAGCAACGTGTTTCAAACGTGTTTTACACTCCCCAAACAAACCCTTTCCCCCCATCTCTCGTCCCACTTTCTACTATAAATATATGTGAAATTTAAATATGAGTATTATAAAAATTACTGAATTACATATACATACATAGAATTAGTAGCGTAAGCTAAAAAGTGAATGTAAATGTTACGTTTTGCACTGTTGTTGTAATGTTGTAAATTAAATTCCCTTTTCACAAATGAACAATTGCACGATTGCGAACGAGATAAACAAAGTTTATGTAACCGTACCAGTTCACAGGAACCTTAAGAGTTTTCAGTATAGAGGACGACGACGTGTTCATTGGTTCATTTGGAATAACAACTCCTAAGTCTGAATTTGCTAACCACTTTATTGGTTTGAGAATAGCGGGTGACAGCCCAAATTGCAAAAACCGCACATGAATGGAAGGGACCTACAGTTTTATGCTGATTACGAATGGTGAATTGAAAGCTTTTTCCAAGCCAACTTTTAATCTCGTACATTTGCCAAGAACTGATACCGTATAGAAAAATAGTTTTTGCTACTTTTTGATTTTGCCTGTGCCGTGATTTGAACCCCGGACATTCTGCATAGCAGGCCATCACAGTACCAACTACGCCACGGCGAGCACTCGTTTCGTCACTTTTCCTTATAGGCCCGTGACAAAAAAAGTCTCTAACTTTCTAAAGGCTAGTTTCTTAATATTGGGTCATATAAAAAGTATCCGCGGTTGGTGAACAAAAATTTGTTATGTGGTTGATTTTTAGTGCCTCCGCTATTTCCTTACAGTTTGCCTGTCGATCTTTCTCCAACAGTTGCAAAATTTTTTCGGCTTTTTCAGTGACTTTCAGTGCATCTTTGATATCGTAATGTCTGGAACGGAATTAATTAAACCACTCCTGGGCCCGGCGTTAACTCACAGCATCCTCCTGTAAACCGAACAAATTTGTCGGCATGTTATTGCAGCGGTTTTACCTTTTCTATAATAATAAAGCATCACTGCGTCTTTCTTTAGATATTTCACCCATTTTCAAATCAATGTAACTTTTTAGACTAGCGACGAATTACACAACTGTTTTCTCAGATTTGTGGGTACCAACACGTTTTATATGACCCAATACTTTGATCAAACTTGCATGAAAACCCGGGAAAGTAAAGCAGTTTTCTAAAATTTGAAAAACTATACTGGTTACGTATGCAATAAGATGCATAATTCCGCTAGTCAGTCAAGTCAGATGTTCGTTAGAACAGGAGCGTTCAGATAGGCTCCAATTGAGCATAAAAAAATTGAGTTCATGATAAATCGAGCAAACCTTAAGCAATCTCAACCAAACTTGGCAAGAGGTTAAGTTCTTAAACGGACAAAATCGGTCAAGTGGGCGGGGCACCTCCCTTTCTAATAACATTTTCAAAGAGTGATATTGAAAGTGGTCGCTGTGGCGTAGTGGTATTGCGTTGGACTGTTACGCAGAGCGGCCTGGGTTCGAACCTCGGCACAGGCAAAATCAAAAAGTAGAAAAAAAACAATTTATCTCCACAGCACCAGCTCTTGGCAGGCAATGGCAAACCTACAAGAGTAAAAATTGCCTATGAAAAGCTTTTCATTAAACTGTAGATCCCTTCCATTCATGTACAAATATAACACGCACAGCATGAATGGACGCGAAAGGCTCGGCCTAAGCTCTCCATGGGTGGTTGTGCCATTAAAAGAAGAAGAAAGACATTGAAGAAAATAAAACTAAATTCGGCACACTACAACAAAACTTTTGAAATAACTGTGAACATCGGTGAAATATTTTATGCACAATATTAAAGGAAATAGTATACATATACTTACTTACTTTTAATGGCACAACAACCCATGGAGGGCTTAGGCCGAGCTTTTCGCATTCACTCATGTTGTGCGTGTTAAATTTGTATATGAATGGAAGGGACCTACAGTTTAATGCCGAATCCGAACGGCGAAGTGAAAAGCTTTTCATAGCAATTTTTACTCTTGTAGGTTTGCCATTGCCTGCCAAGAGGTGGTGCCGTGTAGAAAAATTATTTTTTCTACTTTTTTTTTGATGTTGCCTGTGCCGAGATTCGAACCCCGGACACTCTGCGTAGCAGTCCAGTATACATATATCATGATTAATTCAAATTTATTATATAAGTATTAATATTATTATTTCTGTCGAGTATAACTTAATGGCAAGTAAAAGGCTGCGATGTGCACATTTGTGCGATGTGCGATTTGTCACAGATTCCTAACATTTCGATACTGAAACCTTGTTTATTTGTTTGCAATCCTGTGTATTTGAAGAAAAATAAAACAATACAATAACAACGCAAACGTTCTTCCCCTACTCCTAAAAAGAAAAAGCAAAAAATAGTGTTTATCAAAATTTATTGAATTTGTCTTAACTCTCAGAAATAAAATTATCAAATTATTATAAATTAGGCTTAGATTATAAACAAAAGGATTGAGCGTCTATATGTGAAAGAAAATGTTGGTTCGCTTGCTTGTGGTGACAATGATGTCAAATCATAAATATTACATAAATGGAAACGTGCGTGTGTTCAACAAAAAACGTTTTTCTCCAACAGACTGTGTTACATTTATTTGAAAAAGTGTTTTATTTTTGAGAAAAACATATTATTATGGTTTTCGACAGGAAGTTTAATATGCGGTCCAATCAGCTGCATTGTCTATAATTGCTTGGCACCTTTGGCGACAACTGGCAGCTAGAATTTGAGCATATTCCACGGAAAGAGACCTCCACGTACTTTTGAGCAATCAAATACAATGTTTATTTTCTTTTTGGATACCTTAGCTTTCATTAGAGCCCACACATTCGCTAAGGGATTTGCTAAGAAGGAATCTAAGAAGGTCAATCCAAAGTTGTAATATTGTGATCCTCTTTCCACTTGGTGCATAGTTTACTTCTGTGTTGCGGGTCGTTATCTTCTTGTAATAACCAATCAATGTTATTTATCCCATATAATAGTTCAGCTGACTTTAATAGACAATCCTTATACAACTTCAGCATTCTAACGTCATTTATATTTTCCGTGAAGCACTTAAGAAAGTCAAATCCTTGCGCAGAGAAGCATCCATAGACACGAACCTTCTGCGGATGTTGTACACTTTGTTGAATAAATTTTTCGTCATTTTTCAACCACACATGTTTAATTGGATTAAACAACACAAAAGTGGATTCATCTGTAAATATTACTTTGGTCCAATCTCGATCGATGTTTGTGGAAGCTCACTTAGGACGCTATTCAACATGCTTTTGTGAAAGCAATGGTTTTGACAAAGTTTTGCTACGTTTTGTGCCTGATTGCTGAAGTCTGTCGCGAATCGTGTTTAAGGATATATCCAACCTCTTCTCTGATACAATTTTTTTTGCTTCGCTGAAACTGATCATTAATTTTTTTTTTCAAAAAGCCCAACGATGACTTTATCGTGCCGCTTGGAGGTGGTAGGGTTTCGGCCTCTTCCAGGTTCGTCGTCAACATTTCCTGTTTCTGAATATCGTTCAGACCACCTCTTAACAAATGTGCAAGTAGTTTTAAGATATTTTGCAGTTTTTTAACTGACCATGATTTGAGGATGATTTGCTAAAAAGCTCGCTTCGAAACGTTTCTTGAACTGTACACCCATTTTGTTTACACGAGTTGGAAAGTGGAAATTACAAACAGGATTGAATTAAAATGTATGCGTCGACAACCTCAACAATATGTATGTATTTATGTAAAATAGCACACTTATATTTTTTTTTGGAAGCTAACCGAGTAAGAGAGTAACGTTTTTTGTTGAGCAGACTGTATTTTCATTGGAGCATTCAGAACTTAGAGAAATCTTCTTTATGTAACTAAGAAAATATATAAAAGATATTGTATGAAATTAAACTAAACTATGAATAGCTAAGTGTGTATCCAAACCGTCATTCCCCTCCCTCACTTCCGTATTCCGGCGCATTCTATTCGTTATCCCTTACTCTTAAAACAAAACAAAAACAAGAAACAAATGGGAAAACACCTTGTGTTGAAGATAACTGATTCTAAGAAAAACGAAAAGAAAACCAGAAACAAAACGTGAACTATAAATATATTATAAAATAAATAAATATTTTAATTATTTACCTACATCTAATAGAAAGAGGGCCTACAACTCCACCAATTTTAAATTTTGTATTATAGAATTTTATTTTTTTGAATTAAGTAAATTGTAATAAGTTTTTATTATTAGTTCAACAAAATCGAAAAATGATTTTCTTGTATTAATTTTACAATAATTCGCGCCTTATATATATTACATTATTTTAATCGAATGATTGATTGTAATTTTAGTTATCTATTTTGTTTTTTAAATAAAATAAACACAAAATTAAGATTGTAATATTTTATCAATTTGTTATAATTATGATTATTGAAATTACCAATTCTCCTAGTTTCAGTGCAATATGAAATTTTATACATTAATGTATGTACTTTTTAAAAATAAAACATGCGTTATTAATTTTAAACAAGCTAAACTAAACAAACCGGAAAATGATTTCTTCTTTTTCTCTTTTTGTTTCATTTAACTACGTATACATTTAAAATTAGTAAATTTAATTTAGTGAAATTTTATTCTCTTCATATAATTTTATGATATGAATTCTTGAGGAAGTTATTGTGAAATATTCTTAATATGCCTTGAGTGAATTCAAGTTTGTTTGTTAAAATAAGAGACACTAACAAAAACAAGGCAAACACAGATAAAATATCAGACAAAGTGTCGTGACTAAGTGTCGTGCTGCTCCATCCGAGCACTAAAAAGCCACTTTACAGTTCGTAAAAAAAACAAAACAAACAAAAAAAAAAAAACAAAATAACAATCTAAACACAAAATCGATACAATTTTAAATAACAAATTAATTAGTTATTATTATTAATTAAGATGACTTTCTCCTTTAAACAACAACAGCAAATTTAATTCAATAAAAAATTATTAGTTTAATTTTAGTTTAAGTAAATAAAAACAAAAACATAAAATTTAAAAAACAAAAACAAATATCTGCTATAATTAAATATTACAAATACAATTTACAAATACACATGCAAAACGTTATTGCGTAAAAATTTCATTAAAAAACACACTTGCGCATTTTTATTTATTTATTAGAGGGTCTGCACAAATCCATTTGTATTTGCAGAGTACACGCGCACTTTAAAAGTCTGAACACTTTCTTTTTTTATTTGTATTTTTATTTATTTTTATTGTTACATTCAACACACAGGGTTCAGAGCATTGTGTCGAATGGAAGGAAGATTGATAGGTGAGAGGAAGAAGGAGGGGGAATGAGAGAGTGAATGTGATCACTCAGGACACCGATAAAGAGATAGACAGCCACAACCACAGCCATTGTGGCAAGTGTTAAGCCTTTACCACAATGAACTTCAGTTTATCAGTGTCGACTATGACCGCATGTAGCGCCAAAGGCCAAGCTTTTCGCAATCCACTCATGTTGTGCGTGTTAGATTTGTACATTTGTACTTTTGTACTTATTCGAAATGCCGCAAAAAAATGTGTACTCATTTGTGAGAACAACAACATCGTCGAGTAAGTAAATACTAGTTGTTTGGTATTCGGCTGTGTTCGCTGCCAGCGAATACATGTTCCACTTTCTCTCTTATTCGACGAACATCCCGAGAGCGTTCATGTCGAGTTTGTCGCGACAGCGAAGCTGCACAATCTACTGCATGAACATCGTTCAATTTGGTTGTGCTGAGTTCGGATTAATAATAAATAGTTAAGGTTCTATGAACTCCCGAAATTTGGAACATAAATTACGATTTTCTCAATTTACAGTGTACTCGCGGTAACGTGAACTAATTAAAACCAAGGGAGTTCACGTTAGTGAAAATGTTCGCGTTAGCTGTTGTCGATTTTGAAGACGCAAAATAACTTCAAATTACTAAATTCAGGATTTTTACACATTTAAACGTAAAAGTATCTTATTATTGCCATTAGTAAGATATAATTTTTTTTTAATTAAGATTCATAAAAAAACAAAACGAGATCAAAACAAATATTCATGGGTATGGACATACCTATGAAATTGCGAATAAAATTTCACATTAGATTTATTCATCAAAAAAATCTGTAATCTTTTTTCTAATAGCTGAAATACTGGTTTCCCCCCTAACCGCGTAAAAAAAGCGTGTTCACGTTAGCCGGTGTTCACGTTACCGCGAGTGCACTGTATTAGCCGAAAATTTTTCAAATTCCAGAGTTGAGTTAGTGGCATTTATAAATAGAAACATAATGCAGAAACAGTTTTGTAAATCGGATAATGTTTCTTGGTTCCACAATAGGTTCAAAGCTGGTTTCAATTTGAGAAATTAAAAATAATTTTATGAAATTGTATACATATAATTTTTGTTGAGGTCGAAACTTCAAAACTTTGAATCTCTTGAAATATTACTAATATTATTATTTTCTTATTTTACTGCATTCTTAGCTAATTTTGAAGTTTACTTCTTTAGAATCGTTTTTATATTTACGAGGGGGTAAAAGATGCTCGTCGCAGCGAAAATTGTCACGGACATGATGGGCAGCGCCCTCTATCAATTAAGTATGACAAAGAATTAGGATGTAAGTTAACGAGTGCACTCGAAAAAATTAAAGTTGGGAGCCCCACTAGCTCCTTGCTTCCACCTGCAATGTAAATAAAACACAATAATTAAACTGAAATAAAATTTATTACCATTCTTGATGGCTCCCAGATTTTTAATGCCAAACTTATTTTCCTTAATTAACCAATATACTTATTTGCTACTTAAGCTAACTTAGCCTAAACGCGCTGATGCTGCGCTTCCCATACACTTTGGAGTCACGTGTCTGCAGTTGCGTTCCCACGTTTGGTTGGCCATGACTTTAAGGATCGTATTACGGCTGCATGTGCGTGGCTGGCGAATTTGGTTGGCACGTGTTGAGTTGAGTTGGGCTGGAGCGTGTTAACTTGCATATTAATATACACATAAATGAAGGGCCTTCACATATGCACCCACATGTATCTACGAGAATGAATCATACTTGATTGATAGAGGACGCTGCTCGTCAGTTTCTAGTAAAACAAAAATCTTTAGAAATTTGTAGAGCTCAAAGAATGAGCGAGTGTAGACTGAAAAAACAAACGCGAGGCACAAACAAATGGCGGTTGTGTTACGATAAAATCTCCAGCAAAAACGGCTGTTGAGAGACAGCGAAAATGGAGGCCCAACTAATTCAGATTCTGCTATCGTGAAAAAAAACCCAAAAACCAGCACCAGTGTAGACTTCTCAAGGAACTTGAGCCACAACAGTTCGAATTACATTGGAAAAGAACTCGCAAAGACTAATGCGGAGAGACAGCATGAATGGCAAATGAGTTAATTAGAGCCAATAATTGTTTTGTTAATCCAATTTTTAAATCAGGTGATAAAATCTTTATTTGATAAACTCGTAAAATAATTAGGATTCATCGACGCCTTCATTATTACTTTCACATTTGTTGAAATCCGTGCGTGGATATTTACAAGCCTCACGTTTAAAAATATTTTGTTATAGCGTTCCATTTTTTTTTTCAAAATTCTTTTTTATCGACGAGTATAGTTAGCTCATATCTTGAACAGCCTTCGAATACATATATCAAAATTTTAATAGCTAATAGCACCGTTGTTGATCTTGCCTTCGCATGGTCCACTTCGTTCTCACTCAAATGCACATCTACTCGTACTTATACACATTATGGTCACATACATATTTACTACATCTCCTAGTTGTTGTTGCCCTTCTCAGGCTAACGATATATCATAATTCAAATAAATACAAATTAGCCGAATCCTTGTCAAGTATTTTATTCAAAGAATTCTTCATTACAGAACGCCTCAAGCCTTGTTTGTAATTCAAAAAAAAAAAATCATCAAAAACATTAAAAAAAGTTAATAACTTAAAACCAATTCAGGTGATGGAGTACATCAAAATGAGATTAACAAACAAGAGCGGCGAAAATATCGCGCAAAACCGACACGCTGACGCCACATAGCCCACAAATAGTACAAAAGTAAAAATAAAATAAAAAATAATGAAGGAGTGATGAAATTTTGTTAAATCTAAATGTGACTGTAATAGTTTTCCAGAATAAGTGCCTCATAAATAGGAGCTGTGTCGTCTTTGTTTTCATACAGTGTAATTTCCATGAGGTTGACTTCAGATGAATTGCTGCCAGCACCGCTGTGTGTGGTCGTCACCTCATCGGTATTGGAGCATAAGTTCGAGTCCTTATTGATGCGTGCGTACAGCGTTCGCTTGTCCAGCACATTCTGCAGTGCCTGTCGCACATCTTTCTCACGCATGCGTGGACTTGGCGTCAATCCGTGCAATCGTACTCTGAAAGTGCGCAGCGGCCAGTCTCTCACCTCTGGCGGACACTCCTTCAGATGCTTTATTGGCACAGACTCACTATTCAGATAATCCACGTAGAACACATCCGCCTGCTTGGCCACGGGATTATAGGAGCGTATGAGGGCACGATACCATTTTTTGTCTTTATTGTAGCAGGCCAGGCACATTTGACGCGGCTCGATTGTTGTTAGTGGCGGTGCTGCTTTCACCAGTTGCTTAATGCGTCGATGTAACTCCCAGTCACGATACTCAAATTCTGTTAAATGCGGATAAATTTGCAATATGGTTGGTGTAATTATGAAGACAACGCTACAGTTGAAATCGTGCATGCCTGAGGGCAGTTGTGGATGCTTGAAGTTTTCGATGCCGCTGAAGTGCGAGAACACCGAAGAAGTTTCGTTGGGATAAAATTTTTCAAAAGCAGAAGATTCCAGATCCTAGAAAACGAAGTATAGAAGAAGGAAACATTTTAATAGGTATTAAGAATGTGCATCTAGTCTGAGAGCGACTAATGTACACACTTTGCTAACCTGCCGCTTTTTAGTATTGTTAAGCTTTGTGTGCTGGACCTCCTCCTCGTCTGCCTCCTCTATGTTATGCCAGTAATTCAGTGCAAAGCTCTGCTCAAGCTCCACAATATCCTGATCGTCATCATCGATATGCAATGCACCACCACCGCCTTCAATATGACTGGAATTTATACCACCAGCTGCGCTTGCTCCATCGCAGTCAAGTTTTTCGTCATCGTTAGTTACAAAATGATCGATACCGTAGATATTCCCATATTGCATCTGGGCGTGCATACGCTTGTATTCGTGCGAATCGAACATGGGCTTCTTGCGAGGTGGCGCAAACGTAAGCTGATGCTGGTCTTCCTTGCCTTCTTTGACATCCACATCGTCGGCGTCATATTTGTCGAGACCTTTCAATATTTCATCCAAACGAGCATTCACTTTGTCATTGCAGAAGTCATCGTCATCGTAGTCGTCGCTATCTTTACTAAATTCAGCCAACTCTTTGGCTTTAGTAGATTTCTTTTGTAAATGCAAATTCTATGAGGGAGAAGGAAAGTGAAGGAACATTTTTGTTTGTTTGTTGTTTCAATTGTTATCATAAAATATTATTTATATTTAATACAAACACAGATGTTTTGCAAGTTTAATTTTATTGCCATTATTCAATTAAAAATATCAGCATTAACATATTCAATGTCAATAAAACTTTCCTTAAGGTTCCAGTTTTCGATTATCATGAAATTTGATACTTATATCATTACTTAGTATATATTTCATTGATACCACATTAACACTTATTAACACTATCTAAAAGCCAAAAAACTTGCATCGAATACTTTAGAATGGACTTTTACGAACCTTTCGTTCTATCTGCATGAGAAATGGATTATTTTCCTTGTTTTTACTCTGAGGAAGGATATAGGAATCTTCATCAGAATTCACTTCCATAAGCGGCTGCAAATAATTGTACCCCGAAGCTGTGATGCGTCGAACTCTATCAACGTAACTTTCACCGATGAGATGATGACCCAGATCTAGTGGACCGATGCGTATAGAACATAATTTCACCGGTTTCTGTAGCTCTACAGTGGGCACACGTATTGATACAAGTTTCTCCACAATTATTTTGTGGATAATATCTAAAACATGGACAGAATATTTCTTCTCTCCGTTCTTGGGCTGTATACCTTCGATACGATATTTGGATGCAATTGCATGCAAATTCGGCAATGGAGCATATGGCAGCATGTCTTTTGCCTTCGTTGTTTCGATATTGCCATAGTCTATGAATTGTACGCTGTATTCTCCTTGGTCATTTAGTAATTTTTTCACAATGCAACGATAGTAGCAACTATCCAAATGATACTTTGCAATGCACGGCTGATCGATCCGGTAGACAATCTGTTCTGCATTGGGCAGATGCGTTTCTCCGTAAACCTTCATGATTTTTGAGCGTATTTTCGCGAGCAAAGACTCGTCGTAAGCGTCATGCAAATAGATAACGCCATCGTAGTCAACATAAGTAGGAAAGGCGTTAAATATTGACTTAGCAATTGGCTTCGACGTAAGCCAAGCCTCAGGACCAGTTAGAGCCGTTACTGTGGATGGTGAGTGTGCCTCGATATCATCCAGTTCGAATGACAAATCATTGTCTGATGGGGGGGAATGATCGCCATCATCCAACTCGAAGGAACCATCATCATTGGCATTAGGAGATGTTTTTAGCGCATTTTCAATTTCTGGAGAAAGGAAATATTGATGTAATGAAAAATGTGAAGAATCACGATGTATGATATGTATTTTTAACTTACCCTTCAAAGCGTTATTCGTATTGAAGTTTTTGAACCAATCCTCCAGTGATATCTCGCCGTCAGCCAGCTCCTTCTTCAGGAGTTGATCCATTTGTTGTGTGATATCCAGGCGTTCGACCAAGTGAGCCAGTCCCGCTTTGACAAGTATTCGATTAATGTTGGAATGTTTCGATATGCATGGAGCAAGTGGATCGGAAGTTTCAATAGTGGTTCCCCATAAAACGATCGGCAAAGAGCTCGAACCCACCGCGCACTTGCCCTGCAGCGTGGCAGATAATGTTTCAAATGAGACAGCGGAATGTTTAAAACAATCGATTGCCGAATGTGACCATGACACCCTGTCTCCCGTCGGTTCGACGCAAGCCAAATGGCAACGGTGCACCGCATTCGTCACACGATCCCACTGATGATCGATAACGGTAAGCTGCGCGCTACTAATCGAACGAATTGTGGCACCAATGTCTCGCAGAAAGATCTCAAATGGCATTCGGTTATTCGTTTCGTAACCGATTGCAACAATTACGCCGCGATACCATTCGCATTGATCGTCCAACGGCAACGAAGCGGAATAATCATCAATTGAAGTAGTTAGCCAACTTTTGTATTTCGTATAAACGAGACAGTGATCACCAACCAACCACTCTTTGACGGTGTTACCAGAGTGCTGGTGCTCCTGCAAGGGGAACTGGGGTGAATTAGGTACTGATGTGCCACAGGGCGACTTGAGTTTTTGAGCTTCTTGTATTTGCTGTTGAAATTTATTAATATCTGATATCAAATGAACTAGTTGTAAGTAAAATTCACCAGGATTAACAATGTGCACTACTTTAACAGGTGTTCTTTTCAGAATCTTAGTACCACCAGCCGGAACCATTTCAGCGTATGATGAAGCGGTCTTATCAGAACGCAGAGACGTATTCCCAGCAAGATGTGCTGGCATACTGGTTTCTATAGGCAGTTCTTGTAAGGCGGAATTTAATAAGCTGAATTTGGACTTTGATGACTTGAAAATTTCAGCAATTTGTGATGACTCCCCCGTAGACAAACCGTGCCCATATTTTGCCAGCACCGCACCGACGTTAATATCCAAATGTTTCTTACAGATATGAAGCGTAACCTTGTATTCACCCTGTCTGGCCGAGCATATGACCAATTGCAGCGTGGGATTCAAAGCTAGTTGCTTGAATTCCTTGACCGCTTCCCCCGTCCAAGCGTAATCATTGGACTGTAGCGGCTCAATATCCGCCAACATACATCTGGTGGCACACTCTTTCATTTTGCGAAACTTATTCTCCAGAGAATAAATTTGGCGCCAGTGTACCATTTCGATTTTTCCTTCATCAACAAGACGAACTCGTACTTTACCTGAACATTGGACAAAAAAGAAAATTCACCATCAAATTTAAATGTAAGATTGAATAAAAATGTCAAGTCAAAACTAAGCTTATAGCAGATTTTAATGAAATATTTCATAATAAAAGTTGGTCCCAGGAATTCTACAAATGTAATAATGTGTAGAAAAAAAACATTTACATTTACATTTACATGCCGGGTAACGTATACTTGGCGGATTATCAATACCTGCTACATAAATAACAGACTAAAGCTTTTTACTCAAAATATGATGGGAGCAAATTCTTGAAGATAAAATACTAGAGAAGAATATTGTATCCCAAACTCTTATATTCAAGACAAGGATGCATTGATTTGGATGCAAGACAACAGATGAGCAGAGAATATGGAGGGGTACTCTAACTCACTAGTGAAGTGCACCCAGAGATTGTGGAATTCACATTTATTTTGCTCTTTAAAACCATTAATATCAATGATAAGTAGTTTTTGCGTGTACAACTTCTTGTATGAGAATACTCACCACCATCTTTGATGTCATTAACAGAAGCACGATGCCATACCTCGTCTATACACACAGCACAGCTCATAAATAACGTTGCAACATAAACGTTTTCGTGTGTACCCTCGCTATATTTTCGATTTAACTCTTCAAACATTGCCTTTTTGGGTTCAAGTTGGTCCAGCTAAATGTACAAATGATCATAAAATATAATGTAGCTTAATGCGTAGGTATTTTATATATGAATCTCCGAACCTTAATCACGTAAAATTCCTGAGGATCTTCAATGTGTATTACTTTAACAGTCAGTATATCGCCTTGCTGGAAAGTTTGCTTTACAAAACGTTGATTGATGCGTGCCACAGGGGCCATTTTCTAAAGCATAAAATTAAAATGAAATTTGTCTAAATATTTAAAGTAAAACAAAGAATAGTAAAATAAAAACTGTGAAGCTTTCCACCCTCCCCTGCCACCTAACCTGAGCAGTCAAAAATCGTAACCAAATGTTGCATATTGGGTTTTAATTGTGTTATTGTTTCGCCGTCAACTAACTGTATTTCTTTCTCTTTGTTCCTTAATTTAGAATATTTATGTCATTGTACTTTTATGGTATTATGGTATAACGAACACTACGAAATGGCGGAAACAAGATGACAAGATGTTGTGGAAATAAAGAAAAATTTTGTTTTACCGTCTGTCCGTCCGTCTGGTCTTTAGATGAATTCCCTTATTATAATAGGTGACTGACTGTTTAACTGTTGACAATGTTTTCTGTGCACTTTGTACCTTTGGTTGCAGTTTAAAATTCAAAATCCCTGGCTTTTCGAGGGCCAGGCCTGTGTATAAAAAAGAATCGCGCACTGAAATTGGCTCTGGTGTATGCGTAGTGAATATATCAACTTTAAGTGTGCTATTTTTGATTTGCTCAATGATGCTAACTTTGACCGACTTGTTGTGTGTAACTTCGACGAGCAGATTGTTGGCTTCATCGCTCCAAGTTTTGTCGGCGGGCATAATATCGTAGATGGCACAACGTATAGCAGCATGTGGAATACTCAAAATTTTCTCATCGTAGATGTCACATAGTCTGTACAGAGAACAGGAATAACAAACAACAGAAGAAAGCGAAGAATATTTCACTTCAACAATTACATATTAACAATAAAGATCTTACCTCTGCTTTAGTACGTCCAAAGCCAAACCAATATCAACTAAAAATATTCTATACAAATCTTTGGCCAGTATCTTGTTAACCATGGCACGATACCATTGCTTATCTTCGATATGGTAAGCCATATAACATTTTCCTTCAGTGATTGTCTTCGGTACTACATCCTGATGCGGAAAGTTGACATATTTATTTGACAGTTCACGTATCTGTTGCATGGATGACTCCATTTGTATGTAAAAGTTTTCCGGTGATTTCACATGACTGATTCGTGCTGAAATCGTATCCTTAGCCTGTTTTTCCTTTTCCTTGAATGGCTTTAGCACGGTTGCTGTTTTCTTTTGTCTTTGAAAGTGCTCTGCTGCTGCAAGAGCAGCTTTACTGGTCGATGGTAAATCGTCATTTATTACATTGGAATTGATATTTGAGCTACTCGCTTCCGTTGTTTTGCCACTATCAGCTTTTTTCTTCTGTAGATTCATCTCGTTATTCATTCGCTTATGATTATCAGTTGCAGATAGAGTTGCTGTTGAATCCAACGAAATATCTAGGTCCATTGAAAATTGTGGCAATGTGTCGTGAAAGGTGCGTATCAAATCACCATAAATAGGACCAATGCGAAGCGAGATATCCGGATTGATATATTCGCAACGATAGTATTTCGCGAAGTCGTCACGCAAGTCTTGCTGTGTTTCAAAACTAAAATGTGAAATGAATCCAGAAATTAATAAACACATGTTACGAGTAAGCGGGAAGTGCACTCATCATTTTGATACTAACACGAATGGATTCTTTGTAATTTTCGATACTTCTACTTGACATTGTAAATGTTCCAATTGTTTGCTGTAGACTTTGAGTACTTCATAGACTCGTATATCGGCTGGTGGTTTACATTGGTAATATTCCAAAGTTGAACGCATTTTCTGAATGTAACAAACGCATACAAAAAGACTTCTTAAATACTTTTTTTCCTGGCTTAATACTTACGTTTAATACTACTTGTGATTCGTTTAATTGGGTATACGTCTCACGTATTTTAATTTGAGGAAGAGCACATTTGGTATTGAAATCATCAATGATGCGACGCTCTTCATTTTGTAGGAAACTGTGCAGTTGCACGAAGAAATTTGATATTTTGTCCAAAGTTTGTGAAGCGTAATCCTCTAGCTGCATCTCCATAGACCTTACATCCTAAAAGAGAAATATGAAAAGTAAAACTTTGAGATGGAACATATTTAGGAACCTATTTATAAAAGCATCTCAATAAATTTAAAATTCGTAACCAGCGACCTAGAATTGATTTAAATTACTTTTCGAATCCCATAAATTGAATGAATTACCTGTTGCTCCGATAGGAATCAACATTAGGTGTAGACAAGTCAATGATATTAAAAACTTTCCATAAATGTCCTAAAACTATGAAACACGGAACCACACTATTTTGTTCAGGGTAAAACTTCAAATCCTCTAATTTTAGAACGTCGCCCGATAGTTTGTTCACAAAATTCGTCGAGAGTTGGAAGCATCTGATGGCAATGTGGACAGTGTTACCACGCGGAAAAAATCCATAAGGGTTATATCGAAAGATCTTCAAGTTTTGACCAGAATCAAAAAATATATTTACAAAATGATAGGTGGCTATGTTCGGGTCCTGCAGATGTTTCTCATGATATGCACACAAAGTTTCTGGCAACTGTCACGGTTTTGGAATTGGTGAGCAATGAAGGACACGTCATGCCACCCACTTCTTTCCTCAAGGTCTTCGGGTGAATGCTGAATCCATTCGTGTTAGTATCAAAATGATGAGTGCACTTCGCGCTTACTCGTAACATGTGTTTAATTTCTGAATTCATTTCACATTTTAGTTTTGAAACACAGCAAGATTTGCGTGACGACTTCGCGAAATACTATCGTTGCGAATATATCAATCCGGATATCTCGCTTCGCATTGGTCCTATTTATGGTGATTTGATACGCACCTTTCACGACACATTGAGGTTTTGGAAAAAGCTGGATAGATATCGGACATAGTGAGAGGCCATAAGTATTCCAACAGCACCCTGCTCATTCTAACCAAGCCATGACGACGAAAGATTGTATGTCCGAGAATCTGTATGATCACATAACCCCAAACATGTGGCCACCTAGCTCCCAGGATCTTTATCATTTGGACTACTACATAAGGGGCGTTGTTGAACGCCGCGAGACCAATAAACATCCCCACAACACGCTTGATTCCCTAAGAGTAGCTATTACCAGAGTAATGACGGATATGGACAAGGATCTATTGATTCGGGCATACAAACGTTTTCGGTCGAGAATTGAAGTTGTTATTGTATGGTTTATTTTTATATTATTGTATAGTCTAAGTGTCACTAAGTTTGCTATAAAATACAATAAGTTTTCTAAAAAGGATACAAATTTTAGTTTTAAAGTCAATATTTCATCATATACCCTGTGTATCTCCAATTGACCTTACCGAAAGGTAAACTAAACAGACATGCCTTGATGGGAAGGAAGTTTTAAAAATAAACAACAAAAAATAAGTAATAATTAACTATTTTGCACTTTAAGTGGTAGAGTCCTAGTAATAAAATGAGCAAAGTTGATGTAGAAATAACCTCACTGAACCTCATATATTTTCCCAACTTTTTCGGATTTGAACAACACCTTTTACACCTTTTTTTAGTTTATCAGTAGGGACATTAAATTCAAGCACGGACATTTACTTTCAAGCATTTAAAGTTAAAAAACGTAGTAAAATAAACGTAAAAACCTTAGCTCAAAGAAGCAAAAAAAAACTTTAAAAAATAATGTACATTTTAAAAGAATACCACATAAGACTTTTCATAAAACAACTAGGTTTAATTTTTTCTAAGAACTAGCTTTTCTGAGGCTTTTCTAATTTTTGGTTTTGTCTGTGCCGAGATTTAAACCCCGGACACTCTGCGTAGCACGTGAGCGTCCTACAAACTGCGCCACGGCGAACATAATACATAGAAGAAAAGAATAGATAGAAATGAAAAACAATTTGTTAACACACCATAACAATTGAATGAATGTGTATTATTTTACAGTAATCCCTGGTTAATTGAACCACGCTTAATTGCGTTTCCCATTTAATTTATGTACTCAAAATGTACTCAAATTACTCGGTTAACTGCATTTTTCGGCTAATTGAGGACATAAATTATACATTTTCATTGTTGCAATTAAGCGGGCATGCAAAAACAACTAGTTTTTAGGACAAAATGTCAATTAACACACACTTAAAAATTGCTTATTCATGGAATGATATAAAAAATAAATGAATTTGCTTAAAATATAAAGATTCCAACAACAAAAACAAAAGTAACATCAATTCCAATTAGTTATTGTAAAAACAAAAGACTGAAAGAGTAAAGCAATTTGCTATAAATTTTTTAATATTCCACACCAGGTCCAAATCCACCATCGTCTTGTCTTTGGAGCGGAGCACACACACACACATATGATTTTGAAATTGATGAATCTAGAGTAGGCACAGGTACATTACAACAAACACATACATACAAACACATACTTATGTACATTTCAATTAAAAGGAAAAAGTATGTATGTTTGCTGAAATGTTGAATAATGCATCGTGCAACATCAAAAATCTACTCTGTACTCGTATTTAATTGTCAGCATTCATTCAAAATTAGTGCACGAAGAACAACATAATTACAACAACAGCGTGTAATTACTGAAGTAAAGAAGTAGAGAGGGTACATCATTAAAAAAAAAAACAATAACAACAAATACGAGTATATTGAAAGTTACATAAAGTAGTCAGAACTGCCAAAGGCAAAGTAATAATTTAGAACATTCGTTAAATAATTACGATAATAAACTGTTGATTTTAGTGAAAACGGACAATCTCTTAAGAAAGTTTACAGCATTTACCCGAGTACTTCTAGTTCTGCCGTACATAAACACAAACCGAGATATTGGTGCAAAATGTTGAGGGATCCAAATATTCAGACCGTGATAATTCATTACACAGTGCAACATCACTTTTCGGCATCATGCCAAAACCACACTGAAATTTCTCAATTGCCCTTTCATACATAAGACAAGTTTTATACATATAGGGTGCGCCATCTTTTATGTCGGTATGTGAATATTGAATAACTTTAAAAAAAAACAACCGATTTCCATATATGAGGTATTTTTATTTAATTTAGTCCTTTACAATTGATTTGGACTAGTTTTTCAATTCAACATCAATCAGGTGAACGCCATTATTGGCCAATATTAAATGTACCCTTTTTGCTGCGTTTTCCATCACTTTTTCGAGCATCAAATCTTGAGATCTGGGTGGCCAGTCAATGTCGCCATGCTTTGACACCACATTTGTTTGATTTGCAGTGTGGCATGGCGCACCACCTTGTTGAAACCAGTAACCGTCCAGATCTTTCTCACACATTTGTAGGCAGACATAATGAGCGAACATCCATCGATATCGATTTCCATCGATTGTTTCGCCTTCTCTGAAGAAAAATGGCCCAATTATGGTTTTGGTCATGCAATGGTGTTTCATGGATCTCGTGTGGATTCAAATGCAGCAATTTTGCTTGTTAACGGCGACAGAGTGTGAAATGGACTTGTCGGTCTTCAAAATTTTTTTCCAAAAATCAGATGCAGTGTAAACCATTCGAGCAACTATTTGGACGTATTCCAAGTGACATGGACGTTCTGTCGGCAATATTCTTTGAGTTAATTGCGCCAAAATGCTGAGCGCTGTGACGATACGACACATGTGGGTTCTCGGCAACACTCTCTCTTACCGCTTCAACCCGTTCATTGGAACGTCTTGGGCGTTGATGAACTGCTTGTCGATGATCTCCCACTGTACCATGTTCAACAAAATTCGACGCCAAACCACGAATACTGTTGTCAGACGGTGCTTGTTGGCCACGATATTTTCTATGATATGCACGTTGAGTTAACACAACTAAACGACTATTTTCAATATACAGCGTCACTATTTTGGCGCGGTGTTTCAGTGTAAAGCGATTCATGGTTAAAATTATACTGAATTGATGTTTCAAAAACATGTTTACTCAATTCAATCGGTTGATAAGTGTTAAAATTATTGAATGTTTACATACAGACATAAATGATGGCGTAAAGGGGTGTATTTTGATGTCTAGCCATGTATCGTAGCTATGATTAAATGATTTGGATGTCGATTTATTATGTATAATTCTTCATCATGCCGTCTCTTGGCCGCCCTTTGGTTCAACATGAGTTATGCTTGAGTTATTGTCCCATTAAGTAAAGACACAAACCTCATTATTACTTGAAAACGTTCTTTCATATACTCGTATTTCACGCTACCCGGCTGCGCGCCACCTATGATGCAAAATAAACACCGATGTTCACACATCTTCGATCGTTAGCTCAACTCACTCATTTGAGTTTCTTTTTCTATGATTGAAGCGTCTTAATACTAAAGTAGTACTAGTACATAGTATGTATGTATGTATGTAGATACTTATGTACCATAAATTATATTTTTATGCACATATATGTTTTTAAATTACTTGTACACAATTAATGTCACAATACAATAACAACCATGTCAATATTTTAACACTAATGCGCAGCATGTACTCGGAGTACGTAAGTAGATTCTCGCCATGCACATTCAAAGTAACCAACCGTTAGCGCTACTGATGGACGGATTCTCTGATGTTTTATGGTGGACAGACATGTACGGGAGAATATCTGCTCGAATATTGTGCACATTGTAGAGTTTCGTTGTCGTTCTTGTTCGGTCCCTTGTGTCCAAAAGATCAAAAGATAAGTAGTAAGTGTACAATACATAAGTATGTACATATGTATGCATATTGTATCTTTGTTTTTGCTGTTGTCATTAAAATAATTTTATATCTGTACGTTGTGTGATGCAATGCGCAACAGGCAGCAGCATTTGCTCTGTTGCATGCAATTAAGATATTTGCAATATGTTTCTTAGAGTAATGCACGCAATCATACCATAGATATCTGTAAATGTATGGGCATCTGTATGGGCATCAAGAATGTGTTGCTATTTTTCCGTTAATATGTAAAAT
This sequence comes from Palloptera scutellata, assembly GCA_958295655.1. Classification (NCBI taxonomy): domain Eukaryota; kingdom Metazoa; phylum Arthropoda; class Insecta; order Diptera; family Pallopteridae; genus Palloptera; species Palloptera scutellata. Next base: position 2,763,916 of record OY282450.1, on the reverse strand, counting down.
GAAATAGTTGTTTGTACATTTGTGCATTTGTTATGCCTGACTTAATGACAATCGAAAATTACTCTCCGAAATGTGGAATATGAATAAGTGCATTCCCAATGGAACATTTATGTTTTATTTATGTACATACATAGGTGCATAAATAACGGTACATTAGAGCACTGACGTACAGACTTAGAAATAATTTACAGGGGGTTTTATAAAATAAAACGTCAATAAATTATAATATTATGTATAATTAAACCAAGGAATGAAACCTAAATCGTTACCGTTTCATTTTTTGAAACCGAAATGGAAAACGTTTCTTTCATGTGAAAAAGAACGAAAGCGATTCAAACACTGGATCTGGTTCAAATCGGTTTTGAGAACAATTTTATCGATCATTGATATCGATCAAGGGATATGTGTTTTCGGTATTCCAAAATTTATTTAATTTGACTATGAGGCCAGTATGTATGGTGGCGATTGTAGCCGCTCTCACCACCGTTCATCGGCTTGTGGATTGTCATAGTGCTCAACAATTAAGATTGCGTTCATCTTTTTTTTTTTTTTTTCTTTTAATGGCACAACAACCCATGGAGGGCCTCGGTCGAGCTTTTCGCATCCACTCATGTTGTGCGTGTTATATTTGTGCATGAATGGAAGCGACCTGCAGTGTCATGCCGAATCCGAACGGCGAAGTGAAAAGCTTTACATATGCAATTTTTACTCTTGTAGGTTTGCCATTGCCTGCCAGTAATTGTCAATCTTATTTTGATCTATTTCCTTTCAATCCGTAACCGGAATCGAAACACTTGACAAAACCGAAACCGGAACATTGTATCAATTCGGTTTCATTCCTTGAATTAAACTACATATAATAACTTTGCGATATTTATAAAAATGTTCAAGAAGAAAACTCTTTAATATATAAGGAGTAAGATTGAAAAAATCTTAGCACACCTTTTACCTAATAATTTTTTTGGGTGTAAAATATAAAAATTTCTTTGATCTAGTTATCGTTGAAAAATACGTCAGTTATTATTTTTAATGACAAACATGTTGATTTATTGTGAGTTTGATCAAAATGAGTGAAGAAAAAAAAAAACAAAAAAAAAAACAAAAAAATTAAAAAAAATCCAAATTGGTCCTACAAAAAATTGGCCAAAGAATTGAAGTTCTGCCGTCAAACTGTTTCCTAATAACATTGGAAACAGTTCAAGAGAATTTGACCATAGATAGGAAACCTGGTTCCGGAAGAAAACAAGCACCACATGATATTGGGTAAGCCAAGAAAACAGAAAGCATATTGAAAAGATCTCCAAACACATCTGCTAGAAAAGATGCCCGGTTAGCCCAGTGCTCTGACTATTTGGTGCGAGAAGTTAAAGCCAATGCAGGTTTGAAATCATAAAAAGTCCAAAAAGTTCCAGACAGGAATGCTGCAAAAAATTTAGACGCCAAAAGTAGGGCTCGGATTTTAAAAAGGAATTTCATGCCAAAAAAATATTCATGTTGCATAATGGACGACGAAACGTATGTACTGGCAGATTTTACGCAGCTTCCGGGTCAACATTTTTATATTGCTGATGCTCGAGGAAATGTCAAAGAACAATTTAGAATCCAAAAGCAGACAAAATTTTTTAAAAAATTCCTGGTATTGCAAGCTATATACAGTTGCGACAAAAGAAGCAAATCATTTGTTACAGTGGGCTCTATAAATACCGAAATATGCACCAAAGAATGTTTGAAAAAAAGGCTTCTTCCTTTCATAAGAGAGCACAATGTGTCCACATATTTTTGGCCCGATTTGACATCATGTCACTAGGGCAAGAAACCTCTGGAGTGGTTCCAAAGTAATAACATAGTTTTTGTACCAAGAGAGGCCAATCCTCCAAATTATCCGGAGCTAAGACCAGTGGAGAGATATTGGGCTCTTGTGAAAAGAAACTTAAAGAGCACAAAAAAGGTGTCCGACAATATCGAAGATTTTAAAAGGAGATGGGCAAACTGCTCCAAAAAGGTGTCTGAAACAACTATCAAATCTCTAATGGAAGGCTTACCAAAAAAGGTCCACGAGTTCATAAATAGTGGTTAGAACTATAAAAGTTATATTTTTCTGTAATTTGTAAAATATTATCAATTAAATTTAAAAAAAAAATTAAAACTCTAAGATCAACCGTTTAAAAATTATTGAGTTTTATATATGTTAAGATTTTTTCGATCTCACTCCTTATATTTCTTCATAAAAGGTCAGATTAATAATGACTCCTTCAACGAAAGTGTCAACCAAAAAGATTTTAATTAGAGTTCATCAAGTGCCTGTGTGAAACCATCCACTTCTTCTTCCAGTGCCAGTGTAAATTTAGGCACAAAAAATTGCGATACCCTATATTGACTAAACCAGGTTCCACTATATTTGAAGGCGCACTAACAAGAGCTTTCACCGCTGTACACATTACCACAACTGAAGTGCAATTTTAATGCTAACAAATTAAGATTTTAGTTTTCTCTTATAACCGTGAGAATGGCAGGCAGGCAAATAATAAATAAATGACTTCCACCAATTATGAGAATTGACCATCACACGCACGGCGCAAATTATTATTTTTCATTTTCGAATACTTTACATGCACTACTTTATTAGAGTCCGCTTAGCAGCGTATTATGGTAAGCAGGTACCTACTGCTGCAAGACCATTTCGCATTTATTATTTAGCTTGTAAATTTCAGTAAGTAGTTAATTTTTTATTTCTGGCTGCACACTCTAATAATTGAGGTCATTTGTTGGCATGAACATAAATTAATTTTATAGCACAATAAACTGCAAAATTAGATTTTATAAAGTATGCAGACAAAAAAAGCGGGGTAAAGTTTTACCCTCCTAAATTTCTGTTTGAAGCACCACGACCATGTCCCGCCATTATATAAGATGTAAAATCTAAACTTTAATTTCCAATTAAATAAAGCAGAAGACAAGCAATATTAATGAAAAGAACGCAATGATGCAATAAACACAAAGAGCTGCTTCGGTACCCCGCGCTGTCTGTCGCAGTAGAAACGTCGACTTCAAAAAGCTAGAAATGCTACCAGATTCATGAGATTAATATGGTTGACTACATACTTCCATTCCCTAGCACCAACACTCACACATTGCTGAAGGGGGATGAAATTCAATTTTGTTGTTCTTTCAAAGCCGTTTAATTCAGCAGCAACAATCATAATGGTTTAGTCCCAAAATAAGTTTTAGGACGCAACTTCTTTCCATGATATGTCAAACTATGTAAAGTTTTCATGTGCAAACTTGAAAACCAGTAGTCCTACAAAAACTGTTAACCCAAAGTTTCATTAGATGCCAGCTAAATTAGATGCCATCTATTGTCAATTCTTTGGTCCTCTCTCTTTATGGTGTCAACAGATTTTGTTCTCATATGAGTACAATAGTTTAAAAACTTACGGATTCTTGTCAAAATTTTGAATACAACAGCAGTTAAGGAAAATCTACACTTTTTATAAATCCGGATTTTAAAAAAAAATCATAATGACCACGCTACGGTGTTTTACTCCGGGACGTCATCCCACTACAACCTTCTTAGCCAACATAAATCCCGTGGACTCATCCATCGTACCTATACTGATGGCAAGATTAGTGCGGACGTTCTTTGAACATGAAATGGTCCGTAAGTCTGGGATTCCAGTCTTAGACCATTCGACAATCAGACCTCACATAAGCGAGTTTACAGAAGATGCCACCATTTTAGAGTCATTTCAGTAGATAGTGGTCGCTGTGGCGTAGTGGTAATGCGTTGGACTGCTACGCAGAGTGTCAGGGGTTCGAATCTCGGCACAGGCAAAATAAAAAAAAATAAAAAGTTGAAAAAATAATTTTTCTACATGGCACCACCTTTTGGCAGGTAAACCTACAAGAGTAAAAATCACTTCGCCGTTTGGATTCGGCATTAAACTGTAGATCCCTTCCGTTCATGTACATATATAACACGCACAACATGAGTGGATGCGAAAGCTCGGCCTAGGCCCTCCATGGGCTGTTGTGCCATTAAAAGTAAAAAGTTAGTAGATAAAAACAGAATTATTAAGCAATTTTTTTGGAAAAATTTGATTTGCAATGTATCTCTAAAATTCATTTCCGCTACTGGTTTGTGATAGTATAATTTCAAAATCGGTTTACAATTTTTTTGATTGATTTTATAATTTTCGGTATTTTTAATTCTCGTTCAACAACGAAATTAATCTTTGGATAAAATAAATATAAACTTAAACTTAAAAACTGGCAACTCTGATATTTAGGGAGAAAATGAGGTATGGTATACAAAATTAATTAAAAATCAAATCAATTGATGCCAAATGTCAATTTATAAACTAAACTCTCAATGTTCTCATAAATGATGCCATATTTTATTTATTTCTTTTTTGTTAACCGAAAAAATAATATGGAGATACATTCACTTTCAAGTCAAAAAATGCGCCAACAAAATGCAATAAAAATTTTGAAGAACACAAAATAAATATAATTTTTTTGTTAATGGAGCAAAAACCATTATGCAACTACGCTGCAACTGTTGTTGAGCCATTACCAACACCGCTACTATGGTAAATATCATCGTTGATGACAAAGTACGAAAATATTTAAGAGTACTATATATTACGAGATATACTTACTATAAGAGAATATTTAAGTATATAGTGATATTGCAAGATCATCAATTAAAATCGGAAATCATTGAAGAAGTACGAACACATATGAAGTCAGGAAATGTTGTACATACATTTACCACAAAATTAGATTGTGTTAGATTGTAGAAGTAGTAGTAAAAGACGAAGAATAAGAAAAAAATTATCAAACATTAAACAGAAACAGCTACGATACTCGATAACCATCAGTACTTGAGGTTCCACATTCATATGTTTCCCAAATTAAATAAGCGGATCAGTATTCTATGCAACAAGTAGCTACATTCGAAAAAGCAACACAAAGAAAACAATATACAATAAATAGTCTAATAAAAAATCTACTATCACGAATTGAAAAAATTAATCTTTAAGTTATGATGTCAACACCATCAAAAGAATTACCACCAATTGTCTGTATTTTCCTACACCTGCTAACTACGATTCACAATTGTTGATCTGAAAAAGTGATTGTGTTTTAATCGTACTAGTCCTACGTAAAGTACATACCTTACGTACATATTATAATTGCATGTGTACATATATGTGTGTATGTATATAAAAAAAAACAAATACTAGTAATGTCTGTTATACATAACAAAGGCCATTACCGATCACGAGAGGTAGGCTTTACCTATTCAAAGACTAACCTAAGGAAGGAAAAGGGAGAAAAAAAAATTATTTAAAATTTGTTGTTGTTTTCACAGTTAGCAAATCCTCACAATGGAATTGATCAAGCCGATTACAAAGTGAGAGTTAAACAAGGCAAGCTCTAGAACAGCTCAAAGTCACCATATAGACATACCCATGCTTCCATGTGTCATTATAGCACCAAGTTTCGGAATGGTCTTCTTTGACTGCTCTAAAATAACTTTCTTTGCCCCTATAACACAACGATGAAATTACTTTAAGCCCATTTCTGAACAAGAATAGGAATACAAATTTTAGGAATTTTTAGGATTTGGACTTTATTCGCTTTATTCAAGTTTCATCTAACTGTTAAGGAGTTAAGCAAACACCACCGAGTGATCAATGTGTGATCTTGTTTCATATAGATTCTGTGAGTTTTAAATGATAATTTCGTCCATTGAATGAAGAAGTCTGGATCCACTATACTAAAACACAATAAAACAATCAATGCACTAAGGAATCGAGTGTTTCTATGAAATTTAAACTTTATTTCGAAAAATAAACTTAAAAATATTTAAATGTCCCAAATAGAAAGACTAACGACTACGTTTCGAAGAGATCTGCTTTTCGATCCGGAATATAAAGAAGTTCAGGAATTATTGAGAGCAATATTAAGATGAAATGTCAGCGACATTGATAAGGTTTATTACTTTGGTTTCATTATTTAATTTTGTTATTTTTCACGAGTACGTATGTATGTATGTATGTCATTAGTGACATAAATGCATATTGATTGCGTTGGAAATGTCTTATTGCTCGAGGGATGCAGACAATTTGAACTAATAATTCCGCATTAAAAACAACAACAGCCACATGCATTTCCTGCATAAAATTTAAAAGAAAAAACACTTAATTTCATTATAACTTATTATTCACATGAGAATACTAACATTGAAGACAGAAAAAAAAACCAAATGCGTTGTTGCTACTTTTCTGATTTCTGATTTGTTACAAATGACCTATATTTCAAGGCATATGAACTCCGCCATGGTGTTAGGTACCTTACCTACCTACCTACCTACTTATAATATACCATACCTTGGGCAGTGGTAGTATCATACAATCGTATATGCAAGACAATAACAAAAAACATGAAATGGGTGCAACATGTTTTAAAACAAATTTCAACTACATTTTCATCTGAGTAAGTTTTTTTTTTTTTTGCTTTTGACTGGAAATGAGGCAAAATGTAAAATTTGTTATTGCATGCACTATAAAATTGCTGCTATTAAATGGTGCATATAACAAGAAAAACATGCTGCAGAAGTAAGTTGCATGAAGCAAGTAAATATAAATAGGCAATTCGTTGAAATGCGAGGAAAAGAAAAGTGGCAATAATTTCAATTTTTGTTTGTTTTGTGCAAATGCAAAATATATAGAAGATAAATTTAATAATTTCCGTTAATGCTTAAATCATAAATACTCACAAGAAAATGGCAATAAAATTATGCTGGGATTACGTATGTAAAGGGTGATTTTTTAAGAGCTTGGTATTTGAATATTCAAAAAAACACCGAAATTTTACAAAAGTTTATTTGGATCGATAAAAAAATTCCTGCCATTCACTTTTTAAAAATAATTTCACTTAAATGTTGCCCGCGCCTACGCTTCAAGTGGTCCATTCTGAAGGTCCAATTTGGGCACATTTCGGCCGGAATTTCACCAATGACGCGTTCAATGTTGACTTTGGCTTCCAAAGCAGTAATCGTGTTTGGCTGGTCCCTATAGACAAGAGACTTAACATAGTCCCACAAAAAATAGTCTAACGGGGTCAAATCACACGATCTTGGTGGCCAATTGACTGCACCAAAACATGAGATCAACTGCTCACCAAATTCTCCTCTCAATTAATTCATGATTTCGCGTGCAGTGGCACAATGTGCAGCATGCGGCACAATCCTGTTGGAACCACATGTTGGCTGAGTCAAAAAAGTCTGTCATCATCGAACGGTACCTTTCACCATTTCTCCATTGACCGTAACGTTGCGACATTCATCATCTTTAAAGAAGTACGGCCCAAAACAGTGCATTTTTCGGGATGCATTGGTAGCTGCTGAATTGGCTCTGGCTGGATTTCACTCCAAATACGGCAATTCTTCTTGTTCGCGTATCCATTGAGCCTAAAATGAGCCTCGTCGCTGAATAGACTTAGCTTGCGAAACACATTTTTCGCAGAGCACGATTTTTGATAATAAATTTCAATAATTTGTAAGACGTTGTTCAGGCGTTGTTGGTGTACCATTTCATGATGGAATGTTAAACCAAACTGAGCATTTTTTACTGTGACACATGTCAATAATCACGCGTGAACTGTCAGAAATATAAACGTCAAAGACCAAGTAGCAAAAAAATCAACCTCTATGTAAAGTAAAAAAAAAATTTAACCGAAAAAAGGCATGCAATCGTTAGTTTTATGCTACCAAACGTGATATAAAGGATGTACGAAATTCTTCTATATATGAGCAAAGAACGAAATTCGAAAACAACATGGAAAAGTACGAAGACATTGAAAGACCAACAGAGCTCTAAATATCTCAGAGCTCCTCTAGTAATCAAGGAGCTTGACTTTCAAAAAGGTTTAAATACAACTGTAACTAATCAACGCAAACAAAATTTAAGTCATGACTTTAATGCCAAGTGAAACCAACTACTCCAATTCAGCATAAAAGTGAATAGAATGACTATTTTAAAATATACTATGTATGGTATATTATACTATATTATGTATGGTGCTCAGTAAAATATTGAAACTGACACTTGGTGTCAAGTCTCACCTTTTACAAAAGCATCAAATACTGGCTGGTTGAAAATCGCGAAACATATATATATTAGCTTTGATCTACTCTATTCAAAGCTGTTTGAAAAGTCTGTTAATTAAAGGAAAACAAAATTGTTGCCATGCTCAGTATTCAATAAACAAGTTTGTGTCTCAAGTCTTTGGTTTACATTGGCTCCTCGAAATTAAAATTACAATTAGTTACGAACAAAATATTCAATTCTCATTAGTACAATATAAATTAATTAAAATTTATTTTCATAATTGCTTATAATTGTTGCATGCAACAATTAAATAATTAAAAAATTTTTTTTTTAGATTTTTAAAGTTTTTTGTTTTATTAACAATTGCACAAGCAACCGTTGTAATGATCGTTGTTGACTAGCATATATTATTTTGCTATTGTTCGCAAATGTGTGACAGATATTTAGTTAAAATGTTTCATGTTTGATAATTTTGACCGCATTTTTCATATGCGACATCAGTATTTCAAAATACATAAGTACTTTAGCTGATTTGATGATGTGAGTTGGATGTGCTCTGTTGTTCGGCTCAGCACCATTTCACTTTGTTATTTTTAACAAACACAGGAGGAAACTTATTTAAATAAAATATGTATTGAGTGAATGCATTCTTTAAATTTTGATTGGAAATGACTACAACTATTTTTGATGGAAAGATTAAATGTAATCTTTTTGTTTTAAAAGAGTAACAAATATGATTGTACTGATTGATGAATGAAAATGATTATGGATATGAATAGATTGCTTGGTACTTTTTACGACGAATAAAATCTGATAAATACCATACTACAGTTAGAAGGTGAGTTATTTTCTTGTAATTATTTTTTTTTTTAATGAAGTTGTCACGTTAGTGCGAATACATTACATGCACCACTTAATTTTCACAGTATAGGTTTTCGGATCAGTAAAATCAATTAATGCAGTTTGAGTTGAGCTTCCTACCTTTGGAATTTGGTAATCACAAATTGCTTACAAACACAAAATTTACATATATTTTTCATTCATTTAAAATGGAGAGTATGTGCGGTGTTTGTCATATCTTTCTACAGAAATTAGTATTGCTGGTTATTTATTAACTAGTTGCAATAGAGCAAGAATCCATTATTTCATAATTTTTTGTACAGGGTACTTACCAGGTGTACAAGTATTAAACAAGTAATGACATCTCTGTTTCGCTAGGTAAAACTATACGCTCTGTCAAACCAAATCATTGGCGCCATTTCTTCGCATTTAGTTCTGTCAACAGATCATTCAGTTCATAAACAATTAAGTTTCATACAAAAACATTTTTTTTTTCACTAGTAAAAATGTCGAATTTTGTGCCTACAAACTACGATATGCCGACAACATTGATTTTCTGTTTCCAATTGAAGAAATCTGCTTTGGCATCTCATCGAATGCTTGTGGAAGCTTACGTCCAGCACGCTCTAGGCAAAACACAGTGCCACGACGAGTGGTTCAAGAAGTTTAAAAGTGGCGATTTTGATGTGAGAAACGAAGAACGTGGAAGACCACCGAAAAAGTTTGAAGATGCCGAATTGCAAGCTTCTTTACTTGATGAGGATGATGGTTAAATGCAAGAACAACTTGCAGAGCAATTAAATGTGACCCAACATTGCATTTCTCAACATTTAACGCCATGGGATTGATTTTGAAGGTGGGAAGATGGTTGCCGCATGAATTGTCTGAAAGACAGCAAGAAAATTGAAAAACCATTTGTGAAATGTTGCTCGCCAGGTACAAGAGAAAGCCATATCTTCATCGAATCGTTACTGGTGAAAAATGGGTCTATTTCGAGAATCCCAAATGTAAACGATCATATGTTAAGCTCGGTACACCGGCCAAATCGACAGCAAAGCCAAATCGCTTCGGAAAGAAGACAATGCTCTGTGTTTTCTAGGATCAGCTAGGTGTTATCTGGTTTGACCTTCTGAAACCAAGTGAAATAGTTACTGGTAAACGTTGCCAACAACAATTGGCCGATTTGAACCGTGCTTTGCGCCAAAAACGTCCAGAATATCAAGCTAGGCAACACAAAGAGATTTTTCTTGATGACAATGCACCATCACATCGAACAGAACAGACTCGAGAATTGGTAGATTCGTACAGCTGGGAAACCCTCCCCCATGCGGCTTATTCACCAGACTTAGCTCCATCTGACTCCCACTTATTGTCATCAATGGGGCACGCACTTGCTGAGCAGCACTTCGATTTGTACGAAAATGAGAAAAATGGCTCGATGACTGGTTTGACTCAAAAACGAATATTTTTTTTTTGGCGAGGCATTCACAAATTGCCAGAGAGATTTAAAAATTGGCCATTACTTTGAAGATTGAATGTATAACCCTTTCTCTTAAATAAACGTGAATTTTCTTTAAGAAAAAGTACCGGTTTCATACTTGTACACCTGGTAGTTGCCAATTGACTTCTTTGGAAAGGTTAAAAACATGATTATTATATATGTATATAAGTCAGTCAAGTACATATGGTGCTTTATTCTACGAAAAATTCCTAAAGTCAATTGCTTCCTGATTCGTTTCTGTACTTAGTATCGAGCTTAATCTAAAATTGCTACTATAATCCAAAATAATTTTTTTTTATTTTTCATCCGGAAACTTTTGGCCAACAAAAAATAAATGCTATTAGTTTATAGCAAAATTATTAAAATTGTTACTGTTGTTAACAAGAAATTGTATGTTGCTACAACATATTTCTCCTTTGTATGTGCATGTGTAGAAACATTTGTGTCCCCATATGTGCTGGTGTTAAAAAAAAATATATACGAGTATATAAGTATATTATTATAAAAAATAATGTTATTAAAATGCAATTAAATTAGTACTAAAAATAATGTAAAATCTATGTAAAAAAAGAAAAAAAACACCAACATTAGCAATAACGTCAGCAAAATTGTTGGTTACTGTTGATTAACTAAATTAACAATAACGAACCACAAAGACACAAACACTTTGTATTTTGCTGAAATTTTCAATTTATTATTATTGTGAACACAAAAGAGAATTGCAGTTTTAACTTTTTTGTTGTTTGTGGAACTAAGTCTTTCAAACAAAATGTAGATTTTCTATTACCAGGAAATTTATGAAAATATTATGGGAACAATAAATAAAAAAAAAAATGTATTCACTCAACGCTCGTCAGTGTAATTTTGCACACAATTCATTTGTGCGTGTCCGCTATTAGACAAACTTAATTGTCAATAATTTTCGGCAATTTTCTATGCTCAGCGTGAATTGGCACGCTGATAATGATAGTTGATTGTAGTTGTGGTCGTAGTTTGTCGCTTGTACAGGGTGAGCCATAAAGTTCGATGGGCAATTCTATCACTGTTACCGAATATGCCTTCCTAATCAAAACTGATTATTTAATACCCAAACCGAACCTTACGAGGGCCTTTGACATATTTTCCACCTAACAAGTGCAGGCAAGTTTTGAGGTATGTAGGTCTTAAATGGACTGTTAGTTCGGCACGGGAAAACACTTCAATGTTGACGATTAACTTCAAGGCAGTGTTTCAAAGTCTGGATTTTTGGAAATTAGTGATCAAACTTTAAGATAGTTCACAGATATCCAAAGCACTAGATTCAGAATAAATGCAAGCCATAGGCATAGCATTGGTTCAATCTAGGTTTCTCTAGACAATGAAAGGGTTGAAGGATTAATCAGCTCTGGATTTTATTCAGAGGCAATCAATTGAAATTCTTCGGAATAAAATATGTGTTGACATCCTCTTATTTTCTCACCATTGTAGATAGCAGATTGGATACGACTTACCTGTGCCTGCAACTATGGTCAAATTACGACCGCAAAAGAATCAGGTACCTCCTTGACTGTCAATGTCCACACGTAGTCAGACTAATTGCAGCGCTCACGGAATAAGCGGAAACAGAATTGCCAGAATTGGGATTTCAAACCCTTAATGTATATCATGGTTTGGCTATAGATCAGTGGTGACTACCAATGCAATCACACATTGCTTGAATGTATGTATTGAAGAGCTTTCAAAATTTCCACTATAAGAAACCGTCGAGTACATAAGTATTGTGCTATTATCTGCAAATGTTTAATTTAATGTGTGCCGTGCGTTGGCATATTAAACTTTTGGGTTTACCGAAAAAATATTCGGCGAACAAAAATTTAATTCATATAATTTAAGCATTTTTTGTGTAAATAAAGGGTGATTTTTTTGCTAATTAGTTTTTGACTTTTATATTTCTGATAGTTCACGCGTGATGCTTGACATGTGTCAAAGTAAAAAATGTTCAGTTTGGTTTGGCATTTCATCATGAATACAATTATGCCTCAACAATGTTTGCAAATTATTGATATTTATTATCAAAAATCGTTCTCTGTGAAAAATGTGTGCATCTCCAAATGGTCTTCAACGACGAGGCTCATTTTTGGATCAATGGATACGGAAATAAGCAGAATTGCCGTATTTGGAGTGAAGACCAGCCAGAGGCAATTCAGCAGCTACCAATGAATCCCGAAAAATGCACTTTTTGGTGCGATTTCTTCAAAGACAATGAAGGCCGCAACGTTATGGTCAATGGAGAAAGGTACTGTTCGATGATAACAGACTCTCTTTTTTGCCGAAAATGCAAGAATAGGACTCGGCTACACTGCACGCGAAACCATGCATCAATTGAGAGGTGAAGTGAATTTGGTGAGCAGTTAATCTCACGTTTTGGTGTAGTCAATTGGTCACCAAGATCGTGTGATTTGACCCCGTTAGACTATTTTTTGTGGAGCTATGTTAAGTCTCTTGTCTATAGGGACCAGCCAAACACGATTACTGCTTTGGAAGCCAAAGCCAACATTGAACGCGTCATTGGTGAAATTCCGACCGAAATGTGCCAAAATTGGACCTTCAGAATGGACCACTTGAAGCGTAGCCGCGGGCAACATTTTAGTGAAATTGTCTTTACAAAGTAAATGGCAGGAATTGACTTATCGATCCAAATAAAAATTCAATCTGTTGTAAAATTTCAGTATATTTTTGAATGTTGAAAAACCAAGCTCTTAAAAAATCACCGTTACATAAAACATGGCAGCATGAACCTGCTCGCATGAATGTTGATGATCGACTGATCTTTTGAAAGCTCAAAAGCTCTTGTGCACAGGGGCTAGACTTCACATTTAAGTGAACGAAGTGGAGCTGTCATAATCATATGTCAGCACGCGACATCAGAATCTATGGATTAAACTACTGGCTTGTTTTTTTCTTCAATTCCAATTTACTTATGGTAGGCAAGCAATGCTTTAAAATGTGTATACTTAGAGTATTTACAATGTACATACATACTTAAAATAAAGTTTAAGATTTCGAATATTGCATACTGAGGATAGGATTAAAAACAACTGGTTTCGTGTATACTTATATAACAAAAATCTTCACCCTGTAGTTGAAGTATTTTTGAATAGTTTCGAATTAATGAAAATAGATTCTGATTTTTTAATGTGTGTTCCATTGATATACACACACATACAAGTCTACATATATAAGTACAAACAAAAATGCTAAATGCACGAATATAATCGAATAGACGAGTAGGAGTAAAGAATAAACTAATTCATTTCGTTTACTTCTTTTTTAAAATTTTTAATGTATGTATGTTTTTTTAATTAACCTTGAAGTGTACGTGAGTTTAACAGCGATTTTGGATGTAAGTAAGTAAATGTGAAAGGAAGTATTAAGTTAATTCAATAATTAAGAAGTTTTAGTTTAGAGTATCAATTTACCAAATTGAATAAGAGGAGTGGTAGAAGGAGGAGGGAGGGGAGAACGATGGAGGTTACGCGAAACACGGATAAGTACACTTAGATCTATTGCACGTTTGTAGAGTGGATGTAGTGTGACTTTCCCTATTATAAAATGGTGATTAACCACAAAATTGCATTTATGGAAATGTTAACAATCATTTAATTTGTTGCCTTGTACAATATTGTCAATATCAATTACAATTACAACCTCGAAAAAAAAAATATACTATATAAACATTTTTAAAAAGGGTAACTTTTATAATATATATATTATTATATTATATTACAATTGATTTTAGTCCAACCCGATTCTGAGCTTCATGGTGCAAAAATTACCGGGAATTGGTAAATAAAAAAAAATAAAAATTTATTATTCATGCAAATTTATTCTATCGCCTTCAAAGTAGGCCCCTTCCGAACTACTACTACTCATGCCAACGAATAATCCAATCATCAAAACATTTTCCGGAATCGACTTCAGTTCTCGCCACGAATTCTCTTTTATGCCTTGTATCGACTGAAAACCGATGCCTCGAAGTGATAATTTGCATTCTGGGAAAGAGAAAAAAGTCAGCCGTATTCACGGTGGTTTGATGTTTGTTGAGTTTTTGGCCAGAAATTCGTTCACAATGATAGCCTTGTGGTGCAAAATCCATGAGTTTTCTTTCCACAAACTAGGCCTTTTTCGACGAATTTGCTCCCTACAATGCACAGATAATATTCTTTATTTACCGTCTGACCTACTGGCAAGAATCCCGAGTGCACAACACCGCGATAATCAAATAACAACATTACCTAGACTTTTGATCGACTTTGACGGGGGGGATCGACTTTTCGACCGCTTTTGAATGCACTGTACTACTCATATGCACTGTGTGCTTTTTGTAACATTTTCAGCGATTCGCCAGTCGAAATTCCATTTACAATACAACATTTAATGCAAATTCTTTGTTCGATATTTTTATTCACTTGAGACGAACTGACAAAATCGAGTATTGTAAATAAACTAAATGACAGAACAGCCAGCTCAAACTTCAAGTCAAGATAAAGGACAGAGGTTAAACTTAGCGAAAAAAAAAATTTTTCCAATCCCTTTCAGCGGGCAGATATATATCAAAATCTAGGTGTAATATCGCAGAGCTAATTTCACTTTCAACCGCTATTTTAGGCTCGAACAGCAGGGTGGTGTTCTGTAATCAATGAGAAATAAGCAAATTCGCAGTTTGGGATTATGATTTCTTAAAATCTTAATACTTAGAACAATTCCTCTGCTAGATTCAGTTTGAAACTGCGTGAAAAATGCAAGCCCTGTTGAAGAATTAAGATAAAAGTTATTATATTGGGTTATCAAACTGCCAGAATTGGAACGAGTTTGAATATTTTGAAACGTTGCACGCTTTTGAGTCAGAACTCGAATTATGCAATCCGAATAGTAATAAATTCTAAATGAAAATTCTACTTATGATAACGAGGTACTTTAGCACAGATAAAAAAAAATAAACCACATTTGAGAAAGATTAGTACTGCGTGCGTAGATATGTAATTTAGTATCTAAACCACAATTTACTAATTTACTACTAATAACGGTGCTTAGATATGAACTCCACAGACCAAAGCATTTCAGTACTTATGAAAATTGGTTAATAAATATGTTGCAACTTTTCTTGTAATCATTTGTGAATTATTAAATTGAATTTGGATGTTAGAAGATTATTACAACATACATATAAAATGTTAACCGAGATATATAGCTTCTCCCCTTCTCTCCGTAAAAGAAAAAAATTATAAAAATTTTTTAAAACTTTTATAAGATTGATGATTTTGTTATATCATAATCACATCCTGCTACAATGAGCCTGAGAAAATTACCATCTAAAAGAACTAATTAATTTAAAGACTAACCCAAAAAGGTGACTTACTTTAAAGTAAAGTAAACGGCAGCCTACCTAATTAACATAAAAAACACATTTACAAAATAACTAAAGAAAATAAAAAGAGAAGAAACGCTGTCTACATAATAAAATTTATATGCATTGGATTCCTTATTCTGTAGCAACAGCAGTTAATTTACCATCCATTGCTTCAAGACATCGGTGACCACTCCTTCTGTTTTTGGTCTACTGCCGACAAGAGGCCAAAGACATTTTCCCAATGCACGAGCGTATTATGTAAGTAACCAAGTGATATAACAACTAAAGCCAACTAGAAATACAAGGTCGTTTAAGTTGTAGTAGAGTAGAGAATAATGATGCCACAAGATAAATAAAATAAAATTAAAACATAAATTAAGTTACACTCCATGATGAGCAACTATTGTACATAAAGTGGTAAGATCGCAACAACAACAACAACAACAACAACAACAACAGTCAGTTTGGGCAACACCATACAATGGTAAGATCACTACTAACTAACGATCTCATCTATGTACTATGCAACTTAGATTGGTCAGCAATTGTCCGGATTCACTTCATGGTAGATTCTTTGAATGTAATCTACAGTAAGTGAGCGAGAGCACAAGAAAATCAGCATTTAATTAAAACAAGAAATTACCTTTTTTTTTTTGAAGTATCCCACAGGTTTACATAGTCGTATATATAAGTAGAGGCAGTCTTATTTGGCTGTTTGTTATATATACATACATATGTAGTTATGGTATTTAATAGACTCTATTGAACTTAATAACATTGAGTGATCTAGTTTATAAGTTCATTTGAAGCAATGCAACAGATACCAAAGCAGTACGGAGGTCCAGTTATACTTACACAAAACTAATTCCCGGCACTCAGGCTTCTGCTTGAAAATATTGTATACATAAATTTGGGTCGAGAGGTGATTAGTTGTTAGTATGTTACGGCGCGGGTTAGAGAATCGGTGCAGAAACAAAAATATAAAAATCTTACACGACGCCATGGAAAAACCCCAAATGAAATTGTCTAAGTAAAGATTTTCACTTCCACAAAAAAATCTGAGTTCCAAATTGTATCGGATGCGTAATGAAGGCAAAGTCATAAGTTCCCAAATGCATCTTAAACGTAATCGAATCGCATCAGAGCTGAGCAGACGACGCATTAAAAATTTAGTTGATGCATTTTTTTGATATTCTTTTTTTTGAGTTTTGATATACCGCATCGAAACAAGTGTTATGTTATTTTTTTTTTTTTGCATTTTGGAACTCACCCAACACTCTGCTTAGGTTCCCTTCCATTCGTATATAAATAAAATTCGCACAACATAAAAAGATGCGAAAGCCCGGCATTAACCATTTATGGGCTGCAGTGCCATTAAAAAAGAGAAACATGCTAACACCGCGATCATCGTTTGAAGGTGTTAATTTCTGATTTTTCAACAAGCCACATTCAAAATCGCAAAAATCTTAGCTAAGACCATCATCACCTATACACACTTTCTCTCACCGCTTAGGTACCAACCAGAATCAGTTGCAAATCTGTATAAAAAAACATGTCTACCATAAAGTAGGTGAATTTGTCAGAACTAATGTTAATTAATTGTTGTATCGGGAGGTGGTCAAAATTGGTGATAAGTGTACTACTTTGAACTCCTCCAATCTTGAGGGATATTTTTTTTTATTGATATATTGAACACACAGGGTGTACCCCTATGAATGCAGAGCATTGTGTTGAATGGAAAGAAGCTTGATAGGTGGGAGGAAGAAGGAGGGTAAATGAGAGAGGAAATGCAATAACAAAGGACACCGAGAAAGAGATTTACCATTACACCGCCTACCACACGCCGACTAACTAAACCTTTCTTTTCGGAAAACGTGTTTCGTAAAATTGTCAGTATGAGTATAAGATAGCTTGAAATAATGGGAAAACCCTCATAGCAAAGGAAAGGAGGATAATAAAAATTCCGCCAGGACTCAACGAATTAAAATATTTTTATATATTTCCCCTAAAAATATTCTCTTAGAAAAATTATCCGCTCATTGTAGCGGAAACATTAATTTTTTACGGTGTAAATAAATTTCGAATTGTACATTGTACATGTGTATATTATCCAAAATCACTTTTTGCCCGAATTACGTGACATCCCAGTTGGAAATCTGGCAGTTAACCTTTTCGTGTCCTGCATCACTTTCGCCGCTTCACACTCCGTTTGATATGATTCGACAGGCAAACTTCATTGCTTCCCTTTGCATATACTTATACATATAATATTGAAGATGCTTTAAGAAGGCAGAGCATCACCGAGAGTGGTAGTACTCTTCAAATGGGTTATAACAAGTATACCATAGAATTAAACAGATCCCCTATACAAAAGCAACATTTTGGAGGCACGACCACACCAATACAAACGCATGTTGGCTATGTAGGTAAGTAGGCTTTAAAGCTTGCTTTTACAGGCAAAAACAAGTCACGTAGACTACACGTTGGTAAAAATGCAAGCCAAAATACAAAATAAACTCACTCAGAGAGTTTCGCATTTAACTCGAAAAGCAACTTTACTTTTTTGTGATGAGCTTACGAATTCTTTTTAACTTACACTCCTAATTTTGTTTAAAGTGAGATCAGTATGAGTTTGGAAGTTGAAGCTTGAAGAATTTGTAGACGGAGCTCGGTAAATGGATAATGGTTGAATCGAAAACAAAGTAAACAACAACAAAAGACAAAAATTTCAAGACAAAGTGATACTTTGGTAGATACCGATACAAAATATCGTTTTTGGTTTGCTTGTGATTGCAGCATTAAGGTCTGTCCAAATTTGGCAAATATCTGGGGATATGTGAAAGACAAGCAAAATATAATAAGCACAAAAAGAAGTTGTGTAGCAGTGTGCCACAGTAAAACTCCACCACTCCCTACTATTTGCAGCAATTTCGTTGTGGTTGTTGTTGTTGTTGCGACTTTTCGGTAGCAGCTTAAAACTTAAAATTTGCTAAAGCAAATACGCTGTGTATCTGTGTCTGTGCTATCAAAAAATAAATAAAAACTAAAAACAAAAACAAAACTCATCATACTCGCACGGCTTTGTATCTATGTAAGTTTGCAAAAGTTACGAGTACATTATCCAAATAGAAAAAATCGGTTCCATTATGAGATGACTTAAGTGCGCGCTATTTAAACGATATGCATTGTTAAATATTGCAAATACATACATATTTACTTTTACTGCTTCGATAACTACCCCCTCTGCCCCCCTCAAAACCCATCGGCATTCTTGTAAATTCGTGACATGCCAATTTAACCGTGTCGTCGTCGCTTAAGTTTGCATTTCTAAGATTTTGGTGTGGTCGGTCGTCGAATGAACGAAGTCTTAAACTAACTAACTAGGCAAATCTATCTTTGCGACTCATTTTCAAGATAAATCTACATGAAAATCTATGCTTACAATTGCATGACTACCTGAACGGTTCATATACAGAAATCGCTGTCATTGGCTTGATACAAAATTACATTAAAATTTATTTGCTGTTCTAAAGAAAATATTACCACTTTGCGAAAAGTGTCAAGTGTATAAAAATTAGATTCTCATATAAATTTAGCAGAAACACAAAACATATTTAATTTTTAATTGAGAATTTTACTTTTTTGCTGGCTGTTTTTAAGTGCTGTCAACATTTAATTAATTTAAACTCTGTAAGTCAACAATTTGAGACTAGTTGGCAAAAATATACAGCGTTGCAGCAGCAAGCTTATTAAGAAGGTGGCTGCTTTTTCAATAGTGAATAGTGATTGTTGGTGGTGGCACTCTGTAACTTTGTTGGTGTAAAACGTATAAGTTTTTGCTCATTCAAATCAAGAATTCATGTGTGTCCTACCTCAACATTTTCTATAACCGCAGCAAATACAAAATACAAACACAATCAACTGGTGACTGGTGTGTGCTTGGGTTACATAATTTTGTGTTCAGCGCAGTTTTTGTGTTTTCTGTAAAATAATTTCTAGACATTTTGTGCAATTATATGCTATTTGTCATTGCATTAAAGTAAATACAAAAACAAAACAAAACACAAAAAAAAAAAAACATTTTTAAATACAAATATTTTGCAATATAAATAATTGAAATAAAAATTAGAGAAAAATTAATTCCTACTTTAAGTTATCAGGAACTAAATTCGTTGGATTTGTTCGAGAACTCGTATACGTGTCCAGTCCACCTTAACATGTTGCGAAGGTTAACATTTGTGGTGTTGATCATTTTTGGATATTTGCTCATCACAGGTGAGTCTCATATTGTCTTTTCTTTTCAAATTATAAAATGATCCTAATTTAAGCCGTAACCAATGTTATATATATAACATAATAACATGCAGTTTCTCCCGCGAAGTTAAAGAACTTGTTTCGTTTGTAGAGATGCCGCCCCCACCTATTGGGGAACAATTGTCAGGATACTGGTTGAAAAACATGGAATTAACATTCCTTCCATTACGGTGATTCCCGCTCATTGCATTGACGAAAATATACAATTTCTGGTGCAATTAACCGACGAATTTAAGAACATTTTCAATTAGCAAACGTACAATTTTAAAACGGGTGGGTTATAGAAAATGCCAGTGGGCCTATGTCACAACATACATGCGTCTTTTTCTTACTACCGTACTTTTTAACCTGTATCTCTTACACAGTTTTTCATGATTATCCATCGACTAATGCATACTTTACTCATGTTATGCGTGTTATATTTGTACATTAATGGAAGGGACCTACAGTTTTATGCCGAATCTGACCGATGAACTGAAAAGTTTTTCTTAGGCAATTTTTACTCGTATCGATTTGCCATTGCCTGCCAAGAGGCAATGCCACGTAGAAAATATTTCTTTCTACTTTTTGATTTTGCCTGTGACTTGAACCCCAGACACTCGCACTACCAACTACGCAACGGCGACCACATTTATAAAATACTACGAATTTTTATGTTTAATATTAGCCTATTCTCGGTTACATAAATATGAATGTGTATAGTTAAAGTACAAAAAAAAAAAAAAAACAATAACAAAACTTATTTATACTTAATTACTGAGTATCTATTAGATCATTACTTGCTCAAAGCATTGTTGTCGGTGTTGCGAGCCAATCCCACAATTAACGACTCATCTCAGCAGAGTCATAACTAACAGACTCGTGTACGTACACAAATAAGTATATGCGACATAACTTTCAATCATTTGCAGTTATATACCGTTTATGGTTTGTTGTTTGCGGTGTTGTCTTCATATTATCATTTAATTATGCAAAAAAAAAAAAAAAAAAAAATGCATCTTTGCATAATTCAAAATGTATAGTGAGAAATGAGCATGTAGTGATGGTTTCAGGAGGAGGGCGTATATACATACTCTTATATGTGTGTATATGTATGTGTATGTGTATGTGTGAGAGAATAGATGTTACTGGTGTTGTAAAAGAGTGGGTTACTGATGCGAATGCGGATGTTTTGAAAATTCGCCTTTTAAACCAATGACATGTTACCAGTGTAAACTACTTTTTCTATTACGTTTGTAGTTGCTGTTGCTGTGTTGTTGTTTTTGTTGTTGTTGTTGCAGTTATTTCAAATCACACATAAATTTTTAACGTAACGATGTGGCCACATGCCATGTAAACATAATGCAACACACTGCAACTTCTTACGTCGAATATTACCATACCGAGTAACCATTTGACCTTTTAACTACGCCAAAGAAAAGTTAAAAGAATAACAGCTGATTTGTTATATGTACATATGTACTTATGGTAAGTGAGAGGATTTTAATATTGTATGTTATATTAAATATCAAGCAGAAACAGTAAGTAAGACCAAATGGCAAATCTACTTCGACTGATTTCGATAGAAGATCGGTTTAGATATATATCGGATATTTAGAGATATAAATTATGGTACAATCGCAAATGAATTTCTGGAGTGCCAAGCACTCATATTTCGACTACGATTCTTTAGAAATTTGTAGTAACCAGTTCACTTAAATTCGTTAATAGTATGTATGTACGAGGTGTGATCAAATGTGAGGTGTGTTATTTTCAAATTTCGTGAGTTACGTATGTTCGAATTTCGCATTTTTTTTTTCTGTTATGTTGGTACACATGTCTGTTATATATGTTGGCAATACCAACCATTTTGGATTGTCAGTTTGTTTTTGACAGATAAAAAAGTTAGTCGTGTTTGGGTGTGCTCTTCGATTTTTTACTATTCGAAAAAATGGATCAAAGAAACTGTATTCAGTTTTGTGTAAAAAATGAAATTAAATGCTCAAGGACATTTGAAATGTTGACTGTGGACTTTGGCGAGTCTAATATGAGCAGAACACAAGTTCAATTGTGGTATAACCTGTTTAAGGAAAGCCGAGAAGATGTCAATGACGATGCTCGTCCTGGTCGCCCGAGCACGTCAACAACCGATGAAAACATTGACGCAGTAAAGAAAATGATTTTGGATAATCGTCGAATCACTATCAGAGAGGTTGCTGATGATGTTGGCATATCGTTCGGCTCATGCCAATCAATTTTTACGGATGTTTTAGGCATGAAACGTGCGGCAGCGAAGATTGTTCCAAAATTGCTAAATTTTGAGCAAAAACAACGTCGCTTGTGCCAAAAACAAAACCGTTATCATGCCTCAACCACCATATTCACCGGACTTGGCCCCCGCTGACTTTTTCCTCTTCCCAAAACTGAAAACGCCGATGAAAGGGAAACGTTTTGCTACGATTGAGGAGATAAATGAAAAATCGAAACAGGAGCTGTTGGCGATACCAAAAAGCGCGTTTCAGAAGTGTTTCGAGGATTGGAACATACGCTGGCATAAGTGTATTATATCTGAGGGGGATTACTTTGAACGGGACAAGATAGTTGTTGATGAATAAATAAATACTTTTTGAACAAATTGAAAATAACGGTTATTTTTTTGATCATACCTCGTATTTCGTAATTTAATCTAATTGAATAATTTGCATAAAATAGAGAAAAGTAAAAAGCAATATTCATTATTCAGAGGCACTTATACAATGATTTGATACGATTTTGTAATTGAATGAAAATTATAACTTAGCATTTCCTTAATCAGACAAAAAATTATATGTACTCTAAAGCAAAGCCTCTTTAATCGCATTCGTTACGTTTAGCTTTGATTTTTTCATAGCAGCACACTTAACTGAGTTACAAATTGTATACATACATACATACATACATTCCACATACATATATACATAAGACATGTGTACAAGTGTATCGAGAAGTAGGTACTTACAAATGGTGCTTCATTCATACATTGCCTAGTGTAACGCCTTCTATACTTTGTGCTACTACCTCAAAGCAATTGTTAAGTAAAACGTGAAGCACTTAACTCGGAAAACACACACACACACACACAAAATAAATAGAATTAACAATAGCAGCGTACTGCTTGAAAGATTGCCGCTACTTTGTCCTTGTTATTGTGTTGAGATCTTTTTTCCATTGCAGTAGTGAACGTGTTAAATCAATCAAATTTATTTGAATCTTTTGCTTTTCCATTTCAAGGTGCATCCATACTTGTTTAACTTCTTAAGTAGAGAGATGACGATGGAAGGCGACAACATGCGTGCAAACAAATTCATTATTGTTCCTACTCATTTGCTATTTACGTTTTAAATACCGAAACTTGCCCGGGAGATTTAAAGATAAAAGGTAGAGGGTAAAGGAGGTCAGCGGGACCTTTAAAAAAAATTAATTTATATGGAAGAGGGGAAAAATGTGTCTATACTTAATTCTTACATTCCTTTTAGTGTTTCTTGTAAAGCTCTTTTTTTTATCTAATTATGAATTAACCCTCTACTGCATACAAAGCCATATATGTTATTTTGTTTAATTATTTTTGGATGGCGAAGACTTTCGTGTAATGGTCTGAAAGTAATGATTTTTTACTTATTATTTTAATAGCATAGTCCAAAAAAAAATATCTTATAGCTAATGACCACTGCAATGGAAGAATATATAAGTTAAAACCAAAATTTACTCAGATTCGTCGGCCGATACTGCTCCGCGACAAGTAGCAAGTCAAAAAGTTGGCAAAAATTTATGATCAAGTTTTGAAAAATTGTTTCTAAGTTTCGAAATTATGTGCATGTTAGTTAATTATTGATAAAATTTTTATTATTGTTATTGTTAATAGCTCATTTTGGTTAAAAATTAACCATATTTTAAGATAAAAAAAATAGATTTTTTTTTACTAGATGTGGAGGAACTTTATATTAAAAAAAAAAGAATCTCTTAAAAAAACGGTGCTTGTTAATATTATTTGTGCAAAATGTCAAAATGTACTACAAAAACTAATATCTGCTTTTCCATCAGGTTAACAATGCGTGCAGAAGAGGGTTAAAAATTGTGTGCCATAAACTCGAAAACACTAATATTCAAATATTTCGTCCTAAATAGGATATCAAATATCAATATAAAGTTTTTAGTGAAGAGTAGAGAAGAACTGAAACCTTATTGATGAATTTATAATATACAGACTAACATGTTGGAAGCGTAATCCAGGACGATGCACAATAAAACAACACTAGGATAATTAGATCTGTATGAGATTTAGTCCAACAATCGGAGTTCGTCACCATTGACGCTTATATTTTTTAATGAATAAAATGAGTATTTACTTATCAAACACAAATGAGTAAAAGTTATGCTGCGATCTTTTTAGATTTATTGCCTAAAGCTTTTATTTCAAAATAAATAGTTTCATCTAAAACAAACATGATTTGCATATTGAAATCATTTAAATAAAAAAAGATTGTAGGTAATGTTAGTATTTATTTAAATACACACATTTAGTTATTAATTTATGTTTGTTTCATTTGTTTTCATTTAAAATTTGATTTTAATTAATTATTAGTGAAGGTCAGTGTCAATAATTGTTTGTTAGCTTTTAATAAATATTGATTGACCAACGAAGAATTAAACACGAACCGGAACAACAAATACTATTTAATAGTTTCCGTTTTTAAAAAACATTTAGAAACTTTAACTAATATAGTATTATAATTAGACAGTGATGATTATAAGAAAAATGAATTAATATGATGTTACTTTATCACATAAATAAATTTTACATAAAAACATTTAATAGATTTACATATATAAAATTACCACACAAAACTGAGAAACGCTTAAGAATGTACCATATATCAAACGTAAAACTTGTATCGTTTTGGAGGTGATTTGAAAGTAAATTTTATAGAAAAACAATCGTTAGAGACAATTGAAAATTGTACACGGGCATAGTTACTACAAGCAATTGATGCTAGCTTTACACTTGCTACTAAAAGTAACTATCATCAACCACTCACTACCAATATTTTATGTAATATTTCAAGTATAATTTACTCCCCACACGTTCGCTTTAGATACTGACTCACTTCATCTAATGCTTTTATTTCTTGTTTTTTTATGTTCATACATAATTCACTCACTCGCCAGCTCGTAATTCATCATCGACCTGCTGTCGATGCGAATGTCGTGTCTGCAACTGTGCTGGCTACTTACTTCTCCTTGCTTTTTCTTCGAGTCATTATAATTTGGTAATAGTAATTAAGCGTATACATCAAGTGTCTTGTACCAACAACCACAGCAACAAAAACGCGACATCCAAATGTCCAATTCTGTTCACAATGTGCAATGAATGTCCATAAATGTTGTAGCTGTTGCTTACCTTTCATTATTGATGAATTTTTTACATTTAATATAATTACATTTTTTAGTGCTCCTTACCATTTTCATCTGCCGCCTTCTTTTAGAGCTGCAGTGTACCACGGTGCGTATACGTTACATTAATATTCATCAAAAAATTAAAAAAGGAGAAGATGACATTTGACATTTTGACATTTCAAGGCAATCATTTACATTCATTTATTGCATTTATTTACATTTCTATGTTTGTGTTTATAAACGAAAAAAAAAGAGTTTTTTTTTCTATTTATTATTTTTCAATCTGTAGTCAATGATGCATGTTGCCAGTTTGTAGTTAGACCAATTAGCCAACATTCAAAATAAAATGTTTGAACTTTCTAAAACTATATCTATACACACAATAGCGTTTGAACAAATAGAACAAACAACCTTATGGCATTAAGTAACCCTGATGTAGTAAGTATTTAATGCGTTATATGCACACTACAGACACTACAGAAACTTCTTGACTGTGATTGAATATATAAGTATGGCACTTATTTATACTTACACACTTGAATCAAAATCAAATTCTTAGAAGTAAACTCCATACAGAACATTGGTCATAGTCTAGGCTAAAGACTGTTTCGCTCTAAAATTTGGAGACAAATAATTTTGGTACATGTTTACAACAACAAAACGATAAGTACAAACAACCGCTTGAAATAATTAATGTTTATTGAAATATTTCGAGCGGTTTTGAGAAGAAAAAACACCTCTCACTTTTAGGGTTTGCTTGTTATCATCACACAATTACTCGAAGACAATTGCAGCACATTCACTTGTCTTTAACTCGAATGAACATGTTGGTTTTGCAAACTTTCAAATGGGAGCAATTTCAATTTCAATTCAATGCTGCGGATTTGCCATTTAATGTTGAACATTCATACTTGAATTCACATTTGAATTACTTGCAGATACTTCACAAATGAAGTTCAAATACTTTTGACATTTTGGCAGAATAAGTACACTACACAAGGTATGACAATGGAACAATACAACTACAACTACAACAAACAAGCAAAGCACGAACTATGTACCATAGTTTTTTTTTTTAGGTGGTAGTGTGCTTGATTGTGAAAAATGTTTGAATTCATTTCTTATCTTACGCTATGAAGAGGAAAAGAACAAACAGTATGTAAAAGTAAGAGGGATGTGAATTGGGAAATCAACAAAACAAACAACTACAACAACAACATTTGAAGGTTACCTCAAGAAGTTGCGCCCAAGCAGCAACAGCAGCAGCATAATTAATGACATTTAAAAGCAACACCATTGCATGGAGGCAACCACTTACCATCAACAATCGATTCACTAAGCCAAAGTCACAAGCCACGAATGAAGAGACAATGTGAGGCAGTCAGTCAGGCAGCCAGACTGACAGATGCGATTATTTATGGTGCGAACAATGTTATTAGGAAAAAAAAAAATTAAAAGTAGCAGAGAAAACATAACGACAACAGCAACCGAGAGAGAATTGCACAATTGTTCAAATGCGAAAAAGCGCATTAACGTGTGAAAACCTATAAATATTTAAAGAGCTGGAATTACACAAATAACTTAACGCTTTGCATACGATTGTAATTATGAAATCACACAATGTCACAAAACGTAATTTAACAGAGAAAAGGAGGTAGAAAGACTTGACTTCATAAAACAATTGTAATTATAATTAATTTGAGTAAAATCTCATTCAAGGAAAGATAAATGAATAAAGTTTACTTAATTGACACTACAACTGATAAAAGTTGGTCAGTCAGGCCCCCTAAATATGTATGTCAGTGTCGGTGTACAACTCATGGTTCAATCTTATTCGCTGCATGTCATCCACGCATATTGAACCATAGATCTTCCTCTCTAACGCTCCTAACAGCACCTCATCATTGGTGGTGACTCTTCACATCTTTCGGGACTTATAGAGCGTTATTTTCGTCGGTCGAGGGAGGGCTCTGCTGTTTCTTAATTGCCTACTCAGCCCGTGGAACACCTGTTGGCAAGAGTTAATCTCCGCTTGAGACATTATTGTTGTTGTTAATGTTGGATCCTAGGTCAACGAAATCCTTGACGACTTCAAAAGTCTAATTGGCAACAGTGACAACACAAGGTATTTCGTTTTCTCCTCGTTCACCACTAGACCCACTCGACGAGACTCCCTTTCCAGATTGAAGAATGTTGCACTGACTGCCAGCGCGTTGGTGTCAATGGTGCCAATATCATCAACATATGCTAGTAGCATGACACTCTTGTAGAAGATAGTGCCAGAGGTGTCGATGTTCATGTCCGTATTCATTTTCACCGATGTCGGTTAGTGTCAATTTGCAAAGACGAATGGGCTTTCCAGGGGTACCAAATTAGACATAGAGGCGTATAAGTGATCGCTGATCGTGCTGTAGAAGGCGGCGGTGGAATCGCCTTTCTTGTGAAAAGGCTGAGGTTCCAATACACTTAGCAGGCTTTCATCCAGCCATATTCTGCATAGAAGCTCGTGCATACCTTTTGTGAGCTCTTCCCCTCCAATCTTAAACAACTCAGCAGGCAGGCCATCTGTTAAGAGCTCTCATTGTCGGGCGACGATAAGTAAAAAAGGTTGGAATAAAGTTTAGCAAACATAATCTGTAAAATAATCAGGAGACAGACTGATTAGAATCCAAACTTAATCTTATTAAATTTATTAACCCTTGCCCGTAGAGTGGACAAAATTTGAATAATTATGATACTCTTAAGCTAGTTACAACTATTAGACGCTTCGCTCTGAATCAGCACAATCGCTACTCAGCAACTTCTACTCAGCTTTTCCTTTTACTGCATCACAAAATTGTTGTTAGCATAGATTTTTTGTTGCTGCCATACTTTCACTTTGCACGATGCGACCAACTGCTGCCACGAACGTGCAACAATGCGATAAATACAAGCATTTGCCGTCAATACTAATGCAATTATTTCTATTAACTTAAGTAACCAAATAATCCTTTCGAAAATCGAAATGATTTTTGGTTTCCCAGTCACAGAAGAGTTTGGTACTGTACATCATCATCGCGTAGTATCGCGTTTCGTAAGATCACATTTTTTTCTTCAAATATTGCAATTTATTTAATTTCCTTTTCAAATTAAACAGCAACGTGCCACATTTGTTGCATCTACATAAATCTATGCAAATGTGTACGAACTACGAGTACGTAATGCCTTAGCGCATCCACACAACGCAAAGGCAACAAGCAAACATGGAATCGCATTCAATACAAAAAATAAAAATATTATTGCTGTTGGTGAGATGTCGCTGCTGTTTGCCGTTGTGCAATTGATCGATAATTCATTGCGTACATACATGCATCTCCTGACATTCTCTTTTAATACTAGCGCAAATATGGTATATTTCTAGATAGTCATCGTAATATGAAACGGAAGCATTAAGTATGTACATAAGTATGTGTAGTGACATGACAGCAGCATCA
This sequence comes from Palloptera scutellata, assembly GCA_958295655.1. Classification (NCBI taxonomy): domain Eukaryota; kingdom Metazoa; phylum Arthropoda; class Insecta; order Diptera; family Pallopteridae; genus Palloptera; species Palloptera scutellata. The sequence goes on along the minus strand of OY282450.1, from coordinate 2,734,870 downwards.
ACTTTTATTGTCATTCATTGTTGTCACAAACTAACAATTTCTACATGTATCGGTCGTTGTTTGTTTGTTTGTTTGCTTTAAATTGTAAAACTATTCGGCAAAATGACAACTATGTGGTTGTTGTGGCTATTGTGTCTATTGTCATGTGGGCTTGTCGTATGATCTAATGTTTTTGCATGATATCAAATTCAAAGTAACAAGTTAATTCCAATTCAATGAAATTCGTGTATTCTTTTGAATTCTTTCAATACGTGCAGAGTGTGTATTGTAGAAAGGATTCCAAATGAAGGAAGCATATTCAAGTTTCGAACGCACAAGTGTTGTAAACAAGATTTTACGTGTATACGGATCTTTGAAATCCCTGCCATAACGACGAATAAAGGCAATGAGCGAATAGGCTTTAGGTACAAGGTAGTTTACATGGTTAGAGAGAGTAAGCCTTGTATCAAATAGAACACCTAAGTCTAGGAACTCCTCAACCGACTTCAACGCATAGGACGAAACGAACTGACTCGATGATCTTACAAATCTCTTTTGAAAACATTTTTTTATGTTAAGAGTAAATTTGTTTCGTTGACACCAATCAACTAGGCGATTAATGTGCGATTGTAACAGAGCAGTATCAGTAAAATTTTTGATTCTGCAAAAGAGTTTTAAATCATCATCATAGAATAGGTAATGAGAGTGTGAAAAGCAGATTCCAATGTCATTAATAAACAGAATGAATAATAGCGGTCCTACGATGCTACCTTGCGGAACACCAGAAGAGACCACAAAAGACTGCGATTTAACATTTTCAATTACAATGTGGCATACCCTATTATGAAGGTAGGACTACAGCCACTCAAGGAGAGTAGAGTGAATACCTAATGCAAGTTTTGCAATTAATATATTATAAGAAATAGTGTCAAAAGCTTTCGAGAAATCTGTATAAATAGTGTCAACCTGATACCCATTTCGAAATGCCGACATACAGAATTCAGTAAATTGTACCTTTAATTGCGCGATAATGGGTGCAAAAACCGATTCGAACAAAAAGTCTTTCAGTGTAACTATTAATTTGAGCAGGGGTGTACATATTTTTGAAATGTTTAATCACACGAGTTGGCATAAGTGGAATTTGAATATTTTCTTATAGCTAGTTAGATATTGTTAAATAAATATTGGGGAATAAATGTTAAAGGACGAGCGGATCGTAAATACATAATTTCTGCCTTTTCAAAGGTGATTCTCTTCGAATATACCATTACCAAAGGCGAACGAGGTGAAAATATATCTACGAAATTTAACAAGAAACATAAATAGTACGAATAAATAATCAATAACTTATTAAAAATAGTGAATAAATCGGTTCCACTTAATATATTTTTGGGTAATAGTTATCAACATAAATTAATTTATAATAATTCAAAAACTTTTGCCATATTTAAAAAATTAATAGATACGCTACAGCTTTCGGATTAAATCGGCAATAACCAAAATGAAGAACAAAATCGAATCTGCTAGTATTTTTTTGGCTGTATGGCAACCCTTTTTCGCATTTGAGCAATACCTAAAATCATTTCCGCCGATCTTTCCATAAACAGTCTACTGCCATAAGAAACCCTAGAAAGTTGGGTTACCATTGTGAAGCTCCATAAACAGAAAAACAGAAACAAACAAATTCAATGGCATAAATCACAACTAATAAGCATATTGCATAAACATATTGCGTATGAATGCAATTCAATTTCACCACTTATATAAAACAAAACAAAAAAAAAACAAACAAAAAAAAAGAATACAAATTAAAATTTTATAATATTCCTTATCAGTCATCAGTCGAGTTGATCGATTTTAATGAAATATTTTTGAAGCTCATTAATTGCGGTTAATTTGACGGAATAATTTCAATTAACAAATTTGTTACTTTTGGTTTCCGTACTGTATCGTTCGCATGGTACAGAGAAAATGGATGAGGCCCCGGAGCAACAAAACGGAAAATTTTCAGTGCAATTTATATGCAATTAATATAAATCATCATTCATAATTACATTAAAAATTATGAAATATAAATTTGCAAGCAAAAACGCATTTAATCTCTTTGTGATTAAAATGAAAACTCTAGATTTTCGTGCGTGGGTGGGTTCGGTTGGAAAAGACAATGGAACTGCCGAGATGAAGTCGTTGCCGGTTAATGATGACAAGTGCAACTACATACAATATATTGTATACACGAATACAACAGTCAACTTCAAAATAATCATAATATTATTATACATAATTACACAGTCCAACAGCATTTTTACAACAGAATGTTCGTGGCATAAAACTGAAAGAGGTTATTGTGCTGAACATTTCTGCAGAAGAAATTTAGTCTGCCACATCCGGGTACTTTTTAAACTGCATTTTAAGGTGAGAACTACAATGTCAAAGTATTCAATACTTTAAACAAAACAAAACAGAAATTTGATATTTGTTTAAAAAAAATTTACTAAAAACCATCAAGAATGAGGGTAAGGAAAGAGGTAGAGGGTTGATGTTAAAACTTAAAATGTTTACCTTTTTATCAGGAACAACTCGGTCTACGAAATCTGATCTCTAGTGGCAACTCTCATCTTAAAATGCCGATAAATAAACCAGGGCATGTTGGACTATAACTTACTTCACCACAACATTCTCTTTCAGTATTTCTACCATGGTTGCTCTGTTGCACTCAAAAAGTGTTAATTTGTTTTTCAGTGTTTTTAATAAAACGAATTTTTTCAACTTATTTTTTTTCTTTTCTGCTAGCACACAATACAATTTTTATTATTTTTTGTTTGTTTTGATTTCGCCTGTAAGCCATGTTAATTATTTAATCTGCGGATGAACTAATGGACAGGCAAACTGCTCTACTCGTGCCCACAGATACAAAGATAATTACAATAGTTTGCGAAAAAATAAATAATTGTCCAAGTATTTTTTTGCGTTGGCTTTTGGGTGAAAAACCTAGGAATTATCGGTTGGAGCATGGAGAAATAAAATTTTAATTTTATTAAAGCGTAATATTATGAACATTTGAGGTTTGCTTTTTGTGTTAATCTACACTGTGGCACGAGTATATTCGCTGCGTTTTGAAAGTGTGTACCACCAGAAAAAAAGGGTGTGACCATCAATAGCGATATGCAGATAAATATTACTTTACATATTGATAAATTTTTTCGATAAATCTGTTTTCCATTAAAAATTAGTTAGAACTTAAGTCCATTCCATGCTATCTTAGTCTATTATAGTAATTAATTAATGAAAAATAGACTCAATTTCTCTTATTAACAAAATATGTGTATGTGACAGGATATTTAACACATTTAATGAAATGACGCAGTAGTTGTAGGTTATCAAATTGACGGTCAACACCGACTTAAAATTTAAACAATCCAAATTGTTTTTTGTATTCGTTTGGTTGTTCAGCACAGTGTAACGGAGAATGAGTAAATTATTTTTAATATTTTTAAAATACATATTTTTGAAGTTCTATTGTGTGTTTATGTGTGTGCGGGCGTGCCAGCCCAGATTAACCTGGTGGTTTCTGCCTTTTAACCATTGCAATCATTATCAACAATTTATTTAACCTCGGAAATAAAATCTTCTCTGTGTTTTCATTCGCTGATTTATAAAACATTCAACATTGTGAATTAACACAGCAAACAACAAATAACTCATGAAATTAATGCTTAACATAATTTTTAAAACAAAATTTAATTGTTATTCATGTGTGAAATATTTATGTATTTTAATTTTAAATCAAATTATGTTTGCCTATAATTAACAGAGAGATATGCTTATAATTATAAATATGTACAAACGTAAATGAGAACAACTGCAATTTCGTGCCGTTAAATGCCGTTTTTCTGCTACTATGTAAGAGTATATGCTACTACTTACATACATACATCTTTGGGTTAGAGTGGCTGTCCTATATTATGATATATGGTACTAGTACTTAGACCAATGAGCCTAAGTTATGAATTCTCAATTCTTTCGACAGCACAACTGTTTAGTACTATAGAATGCTCCTGCAATAGCCCATGGGTGACCAGATCGAGTTTTTCACATCCATTCAAGCTGTGTCGAATCTTAACGGCGAAGTGAAAAGCGTTTTTTTTTTAGATAATTTAATCTTTTAAAAGTTTGCCTATGTCGACACAAATTTTTTTTAATCTGGTGCGATATGAGTTCAGACACTTTGAATAGGTTCAGCTTACGCCACTGCGACCCTCTATTATACATATATTGTAATGTATTAGGAATACATTACATCTTAAATTCCAAAGTCAAATGTCCTATTTTCAGAGAACTGTGTCATGATTTTTGGTTAAATTTTTTATTTGTTTTTAAGCCTGGGTTTGATTTGAACTGGATTTGTTCTAAATTTGGTCTCCTTTTAGTCTAAGGTTTGTTCTGAATTTTGATTTTTTTTTGGTCTGATCTGAATAATGTTTGGATTAGATATGAATTATGTGTACTTTTGAGGTTAGTCTCACTTTCAAAGTTCAATATGAAAGTTAGAAGGACAATCTCGTTTCCATCTTAATTACATTTTTTAGGAACTGGACCTGTGCGGCAAGGCTAAATTCGAGTAACTCAGATAAGATTTCCACACAATTTTAGTACGTTTTGTAGTATGTACATATGTACAGATGTAATATCTTTGAATGTGTAGAGTTATGTTAACTTCTCTATCACATACGGGAAACCCCACCTTAAATCTTATTTCTTTAACTGCAACATCATGTTGTCACGATTTTTTTTTTTTTTTTTTTTTTTATTTGGACACCAAGCATACACACACACACAGGCACAGTCATACACACAATCGGTTGCATAAACTATTAGCTGGTAGTTTAAAACAATAAAACTAGTTTTGGCAAAAAAAAAAAAAAAAAAAAAAAGTATAAGTACTAACGAAAATAGCTCAAAGCTCACATAAAACACAAAACGACAAAACACAAGTCCCAAAATAAAAAGTGGGTATAGATAGATATGTGTTTATGTATAAAAGTATTGTAGGTACTTATACATTGGAAATATGTTGCTGCATGGAAATGCTCAAACCAAAATGCGTTTAGCTAAAATTTATTATTTATTTATAACGAGTTTAGTAAGTTAGAGCTTTACGTTAGGCTCACGAGAAAAATATTTTCAAAATAATATCATAAAGTCGTTAACCAAATTTAAAGCATGCATTTAGTTGATTTTAATCGTTCAGTAAAATTCGTTTCTATTTCGGTTTTCTACGTGAACAAATGTGCACTTACTAACAATTTATTATTAGAGGTAATGTGTGTTTTTTTTTTTAGAATATTGGCAACATCATAGGTAGATACGACTTACAGATTGGTTTGTGTTTAAAGCTCTTTAAATTTTCTCGAATAAAAGTTCTTATCTGAGTTACTTGCACTGAAAGGTTAAAGCCTTAATATTTAAGAATATTTAATATTTAATGATTAAATGTTGCACAGCACAGTTTTCCGAATGAGTCTTTTTGGTGAAACCAATTAATTCATTTACTCCCAAAGAGTTTAACTAATTGCACTTGTGCATAATTAATAAGAATTAAAGCATCCACAAGCTTCTCCACGCGCACGCACACACATTCTCAGATAGGCATCGTTTGCTTATCTTCCATGAATGCATCTACGAGTATGTACCTAACTACTTATGTATACATATGTATGTTTGTACTCGTATATATGTTCATGTAAGTATGTATACTCATGCCCATAGCAAGATCTCAATTGAAAATGTGTTGACTTCATTTAACACTTAAACAATTAACATCAAAAGGATGTGAATACCTGACATTCGTTGCATGTTTCTTTTTTGGTGTGATTTTTCCTTGTTGTCAGTGGTAATGAGTTTGAAAATTCGAAATTACCGCAAATTTATTAATACATATTTCAACGAGGGTATCCTGGAATGAATCCGGAAGAGGAAAATAATTCATATGTATATAATTTTGGGTTGACTCTTTACTCTTTACAGCCGCAGGCAGCATTCTCGCGATGCATATTATCCTTCTTACTTACGAGTATAAATTTAAACTTGTCGATGACAGTGCGGCGACAGCAACAAAGTAATATGATAATCAGTTTATCAAGGATGCAATTATATAATGAACTGCATTTATTTTAAAATCGCTACGGTTTGCAAATTTACATTTCCGCGGAAAATATACAGTTCTTTCTTTATTTATTATTATTTTGTTTTGTTGTTGTTGTTGTTGTTATTGTTTTTGAAATACAATCACCGATCATCATGTGGACAATTGAGGAATGTGCGTGCTTCCGTGCTATTTCCAACAATTTAATATTTTCGTTTCAATAAAAAGATATTGAAGTTAATTGCAATTGTGCAACTTAACTTGTGTCCTATTCAGATATAACCAAGGAGCCCCTTATTTGTGCAATGCTAAGGGAAGCTCAATTTCCTTGGTATTGTTATTGAAATTGAAATTGTAATGCCTTTTCATCAAATTCCTTATTCAATTCCTTTGAGTTATCATAAAAGAAGGTAGAATGAAGGAAGTAGCACTACAATTTCAATTCCTCTTAATGGAATTGAAATCAATTTAAATTACCATACATTTCAGAGGAATTGAAAATTTCAATTGTAAATTACAATTCCTTGTAATGGAATTGCGAGAATAAAAATTACACTATGGAATTAGAAAAGTAATCAATTCCTTTAACACAATTCTTCTAAAGTACTCGATTACAAATTACAATTCCTAGTACAATTCCAGCAACTCAGAGTGCGGCAACATATTTTTCTGATATGTTTTTTGACTTTGAATTCTTATATGTAAATAAAATAAATTCTTCTTAGAAATGCAGCATTCTCAGTTTTTTTAGGTTATTATGTAAAGCTAAAAGATGGCAAGAGTTTGAAAAGTATGATGCTCACAGAATAATGATAATCTAGAGAGGTCTTCTACCAAGAATTGAAGAGTTAGCTAAGATGATACAAACTTTCAATTTTTACTTTTATATATAAATTAAATGATTACAACAACGATTCAGTTTTCATTTCCATGTTAAAAAACTGCACATGCGTGTGTGTATGTATGTAAATTAAGCTTGCTATTTAGTTTTAATTAATAAAATTACATACATAGATAATAATGTTGGAATATCCCCGTGTTAAAATTAGCAACAAAAACAAAAAAACAAAACGAAATAATACCCCATAACATTAAATCAATGTCGAGAGAAAATTACATATAATTGCAAAAGCAACAACAACAACGACAACCGCAACAAAAACCTAAAATAAATCTCGCAATTTTAATTTAATTCATGGCTGTGATAAAACAACAACAAATTTCCAAATTTGCAACAGAAGATACAAAAATCCACTGCAGGGGTGAGATAAATGAAAATTTGCAAAATGTTTGTATACCAATGTGTGCATTCATTCATTCATCTACTACTTACTTGTATCGGGTGGTCCATCTAACATTTGGCATTTGAATTACTGATTATTTTGAGGGTGGCAACTCTAATGTTAGTTTTATATTTGTGATTAACGAAATGGATCGATATACGCTTGAATAACGTTGGGAATACTTCAATATTTACTTGCCAAATGGTGAATCTACTACCGAAAGTGTAACAAAATTACGTTCAAAATTCGGTGGAAGAGTAGAGGCCTCCACGCAATTTGTGAAAAGTGTGCTTGAAACTAGATTTTTATTGGATAAAACACCATGTTCTCGCCACAGTTACTGCTGGTGCTCATATGAAGATGCAATACAATGATACCGAACAATGATAACTGATTATTTGTGGTATATTTTAGAAGTTATGGACTTAGCAACATTTGGTTGTCATGTCACACGCAACAATCGATCTTTTGCATATGAAGTTTGAAAATCAGCGTTATTAGCCGGTTTGATGTGCATTTCCCACCACGCAGTGGCCGTTTGACTTCGTTGGACTATTGTTTGTGGTGAGCCGTTAAAGATAAGTGTTACGCTAACCATCCCGCAACGATTGAGGCTCTTAATGACTAAATTTATGCAGCCATCGGTCAAGTACAGTTCCATAAAGTCGAAAATGTACTGTAAAATGGGTTGATCGTATAGGTGGGCTACTGCAAGGCCAGCCGAGGAAGTGATCAAAATGAAATAGTGTTCCACAATTAACCGGCGAGATTCTACATTCGAATAATAAAAAAGTGATTGAAAAAATTATTCTAATACTACTGTGGGCAAAAGTTAGTAAGGGTTTTTAATTTAAGAGTTTTTGAAGGGGACGAAATAGATTTTGAAGAATGAATAAAAAAAATTTTAAATTATGAACAAAGTCTTACTAACTTTTGCCCACAGTAGTACATCAAAATCAAATTCGAAATTATAATTGGTCCACCCTGTACATTTGTAAATAATTATAATTACATATTATGATTAATTTACATGAGAATTATTACAGTGAAAACAATAAAATTGTAATTATACACGCGATTGCAGCAAAGTGTAAATAAATAAAAGGTGAGAAAGTTTAAATACCCGTGAATAATAAAAAATAAATAAAAATAAAATACCAACAGCATCAATTTAAATAAGCTTAACACTTAACACACAGAGTAGAAGGGGAAACGAGCTATGTTGCAAACGAGCAAAAATAAACGCGTGAACTGTTACGGCTACGGCTATGGCAGGCAGAGAGCAAGCAGTGCGACGCGGTGATGAAAGTAACCGGTCCCCGCCGTACACCCACACACTCTGCACAGTCCATGCAATGGAGTAATTAGTAGAGCATGAAAATGCGTTGCTCCTCACATTTGCAACACTCTAATCCCATCTGCTGCAGAATCCGCACGCGTGGTGCTTTTTCGCCAACATTGTTGGGTAAATCTATTTGCTTTGGCGCGTTTATTGAGAACAATATATTGGTGGTGAACATGGACACGACGATTTGATGATGATTATATTCCCGTTGTTGTATTTGCAGTAATTCAAATAATTGCGTTTGCTGGATTTGGGAATGAATGAAAAATAAATATTGAAATCGAACGCCATTGGCCTAGCAGCAATTGTGGAGGGAGTGGGAGGGGCATGAGGTAATGTTGGGGCGGCATTATTTGTGTCAGTTTTTACAATTAACATGAGGTTACACAATTGAACAACAATCATGAATCCATCTTGAATTGTAATTAAAAATGCACATTTTATAATTCAGTCAGCTAGTCGGATGACTGAGTTTCCAATTAGTTTTATAGTAATACATATTAGTAGATTAGGTTAAGAAGGCATATCTGGATCAGATCCTTCCACTTCTTTCACTCGGAGATCTGTTACTTAGATCCATTACGAATAATCTTCAGTATATTAATATTAGTAATATCTAATTGTTTTTGCTTCACTTTAGTAGTAATAAGTAAAACAAACATCCAATGGTAAATTTAATGTACTTAAATACATTTTTGAATTTTAAATAGCTATTCTGATGAAAGGCCATAGTTTGTGTCTTTATATATACCAAGTTTGAATTATCGAAACTTTATAATAAAAAGAGTTGCACTCTAGCCATTTCTCTATGTAGAACCTTTTTATTGAAACTAATCGATACAAACTTTACGGCACTTATTATTTACTACTCACTGCTTATATCTCTTCATACAAATAAATCACTTTGTAATTTTCTGCAAAAACAATAATAAATAAACTATTTACCACATCTAAGCGGATTCCATTTCCCAAAGGACTTCCGCTTACTTAGCACAGAGTCTCTTGCTTGTAAAACGGAGTACAAAAACACACTCGATTAAGTTTTACAACACTGTATGAAGCAGCAAGCATGACTTCGGCAATGCAGCAACAACGAGCGTAAGCAATTGTTTAAACTAGGCGAGACGCGAAACACCAAGCAGATTGAAAGTGTTTGATAGGGGTAAATGGGGGCAATAAATCGCGAGCGTTATCAATATTTATTCCATGCCTTGTGTGCATAGCACAGCGAATGAAGTTCAGCAAGATATTAGTTTTCTTTAAGTTGGCTGCAAATAAGTTGGCTGATGATAAGGCGGAGCAGGGAGCGATGATAATGCAGTTTCACGAACATGGAATATTCCTTATTCGTGAGAGATGCTTCTTCGCGCCAGCAATGCACACATGTAATGTAGCAGATAAACTCTACCTAATAAATTTGATTCATTTAATTGCAGATGGCAATTGGTTAGTTAAAGTTCGGAGAATTGAAGCAACAATTAATAACAATCTACTTACTTTAGCATTGCAACGTGGTAAGGTAAATTGCATGCTTGAAGTTGTTTCAACTTCTCAGTGACTAATAATATTTTTTTTTGCATCGAATTGCCGCATTTCCAACCTTTCCAAGCTTGAATTTTAGAAATTTGCATCCTAAGACGCAGTAGTAATGCAGTAATTGATGTTTGCACGTTTTTAAAAGGAAATATAGTGCGAAATTATTAACAATATTAATTGGTATGTTCCTCCACCAGGGCAGAGCGCATTAGAAGGGTTTGAATTTTTGCTTGTTTTTTGTTTTGTATTTGATATTTAAAGTTACTCTGTATGCTTTTCCTAAGAAAAGGTGTAGAGATTTATTTCCAGGGGTAATTATATCGCCATAACTGATTATTGAATTGTTGCTTTTTCTTTTATATTGTTAACTGTGTTTCGATTATAAATTGGTTTAATATGTTGTAGTGATCAACATTCGACGTTTCTATAAATTCTGTAATAGTATTAGTTTGGATGAGTTGCAGGTAATTGTCTCTTGTTGTGCTATATTTGGAGCATTTGAATAGCAGGTGGTCAGTGGTTTCTATTGATTTACAGGCTTCACAAGTGTTATTGTTCACTATGTTCATTCTATTTAGTGTTTCATTGCTTGAATTTATGAAACTAAAAGAAAAGGAAAATAATAAAGGAAAAATACCTTTCAAATATTATGAAGATGAAACGAAAATCACCTGAGTTCAGAATTTTTTTTTATTTGGGAATATTGTTATTCATTGACAAAATCTGCAAAATATTTCTGCAACCAAGAAGCTAAATTTTTCTAGGAGAATATCAACTCGGCACACTTAGTAAATGATTCTTACTTCGCGAACAATGTCCACGATCCATTTTCATGTAGCTAATAAAATTTGTGTATATGAATTTACTTAAATGCCATATAGTATATTTAAAACTTACCATAAATTTATACGTTTTTCATTGATATTCAAAATGATGATGTGCACTTACCTGCAAAGAAAAATTGAGAACGAGTTTTTGAGTTAATTAACGAATAAAAACGAAAATTAACAAGAGATGGCAATCAGAATGAAATTGCATATGTGAGAGAAGGTTAAGGTCAATTAAAAAATATGAATCGATTGCCTTAAGAACAATAATAATAATAAACTAAACTCGAATGTTAATACATAAAATACATAACTATTTACTACTATTTAAAATTAAAATAAAAAGAATTAAAGAATAGTTGCAAAATCCATTGCATTGCACAATCAACGATAACAGTTTACAAAGATGCCTGCCTAACTGTCGTTTACCTTGCAGCAACAACAGCAGCAGCAATAGTAATCAACAGCATATGCGCTACAACCGAAAAAAATTACAACACAAGAAAGACAAAAAAAAAAAACATTTCCATAACTTTTTGAGATTCTAGTACTTAGTAAAAAAAAACATGGATAATAATGAAACATGAAATATAAATAAAAACAGAAAGAAAAACATTTAAACAAGGTCAACAACCAACATCGGCAAAATGTGAATCGCATACAAGGGAGAAGCTGTAAAATATTACATATACTATGTATACGACTAGTCGTACTACTAGTTGCTCGTGTATATTGATTACATCACAAATGCACTTGTATTTCGTTTTTGCAGTTGTTGCTACATAATTTCAGCAACAAAACATACTCGTTTCGTGCACATACAAATTCACAATAGCAGCAATGAGTAGCTGAATGTATCACCAAGAATGAGCATGTAAAATGTGATCAAACAAAAAAAAAAATGTCAACAATAAAACCGTCCGCTAAAAGCGCGAACACACACTCTAAAACTTATTCTAGTCCCAGTAGGAGATCGAAAGAGCTTCCCAGGAACGACCAGTTCAATGGATAAGATTCAATCGATGGAAGATTGATAACCCCATAAGTATAAAATAGTAGTAGTAGTAAATAGTAAGAAATAGTACTTTAGGAGCATATATTTGGTCGCTGTGGTGTAGTGGTAGTGCGTTGGAGTGTCAGGGGTTCGAATCTCGGCAATGGCAAAATCAAAAAGTAAAAAAAAATTATTTTTCTACACGGCACCACCTCTTGGCAGGCAATGGCAAACCTACAAGAGTAAAAATTGCTATGAAAAACTTTTCACTTCGCCGTTCGGATTCGGCACTAAACTGTAGGTCCCTTCCATTCATGTACAAATATAACACGCACAACATGAATGGATGCGAAAAGCTCGGCCTAGGCCCTCCATGGGATGTTGGGCCATTCAAAGTAAGTAAATAAGGAGCATTTAAAACATAAAATCTGGTAAAAATGCATTAAGTCTAGTTGAGAGATGTTGTGAAATGTTGTCAATAGAATTGATATGACCAATTAGGATTGGTTTCTCCAATGCTATGGTTTAATGCCAATTTTATATTTCAATTGGTTTGCGCATTGTTTAAGTATTATAATTGTTCTAATCTTATCTCTTTCTCACTACAACTAATTTTTCATTGCAAATGTTTTAAAATTAAAATTGTATTTTTTCTAATGACTGATTTAAATCAGTCAAATTGGCTTTAGTAATTACCCATGCAAGCACATATGCACTTTCCACATTCCACCACATTTTTTATTTTTAACAATACCTAAAATCGCATATGTACTAAGTGAAGGAACACAACACCCCCAAAAATATATTTCCATACATTTTCATCTTTTGTAATTCTCCATTGGGATTGGATACGGTAGCACACAACACAAAAGCATTACGAAATATTCTTGAGATTTGCAATGAGAAAAAGTCAGCGGTTTCGCTTTTGCGAATTACGATTGTTTAGTAGCTGGTGGTAGATAGGAACGGACGAGTGCTGCTGGCAACAATGACTTTAAAATTTGTTTTCCAATTGCTGCGATACTTTCATAAGTGGGTTAATTGAAGGTGTGTGTGCGTGTACAGCAGCGAGCAACCACAGCACCGGCAGCATTGGCAACAAAATAGCAGCGGTGGCGGCAGCCTTTAGGCATTTGCTCTTAGTAATCTTAATCTTGACATTAATGCGTTCATAATGTGATTCGCAATTTTAAGGCGTAGCGATCGGATTGACGCAATACTTATTTAATATTAAAATCTTTATTGGAAAATAAATAAATATAAACACTTAGTTTCTGAGCCTTGAACCTTACGTTTATTTGGGCGCAGCACAAAAAAGCATCTTTCAATTCAACGCACGTGGTAGTAATAAATTTTAATGAACGTGGTGGAAATTCCGAAATACTTTAAAATATGATTCGATCACTTTATTTATTTAAAAATTTATAAAAAAAATTATATAATACTACAATTTTTGAAAAATATTCAAGTGTAATGAAATTATTGGCAAAAAAAAAAAACCGTTTACCTTTTACAAAACAATTTCTTTAAAAACTTGGTACCAGGTGCTTTGGAGATTTCTCTCGAAAAATAACTTTATAGATTTCGCGATCCTTTATTTGGCACGTTGATAAATAAAGTGACCACTAGCCCTCAAAGAACAAAGAAGGAGTAAAAAATATTAAAAACTGGACTTTTACTCCTACATCATCGCCTTCTCGTTATTTACTCGTATTTTGCATACGTACCACAGTAATTTTTTTTGGCACGACCCCACTAAAACTATAGGTTCTTGGGAATAGATAAACTTTCCAATTCGGATTCGGTATAAAACTGTAGGCCCTTTCCTCCCTTCCTATAAGATCACCCAGCCTATATGACTTCAACATTTCTGGAATATATACTTCAGAATCTTTAATCAGCAATCTATAAAATTAACGTAAAATTTGTCTTTTCATAGATTGCAGTGAAACGATACGCTCAAAACGAGCCAAACGTCCACGAGCCCCAGAACCGGTTAACTTTGAGCCAGAGCCACAACAAGATTTGGAAAATGATGACAGCAGCAGCCAGGAAAAAGATATACCCGAGATACCAACCAATTTTCTCAGTCCATCAGTGCGCGAATATTTAGAACTGGGGAAATCTATACCAGGTAAGAAAAATGGAAAGTGGAAGTGTTTTGAAAAGTCATTAAATATTAAAAGAAATGCTGCCAAATTGTATGCTTTGATGAGAATAAAAACAAGCGAGTAACATTGGACTGGGGCATATGTGGTACATGCCAGCCACAAAACTACTGTTGCCGCTCTGCTCTGCACCACTATTTCATGTTTGAGAATGGAAACGAGTATTTTAATTTATTTATAGGTTTGCTGTTTTCAAACACAATAAATGTTTATTTTGAGCACTTTTCATGCTAAAGTAAAATTAAAATTTAGGATAGCGTGGTCGACTTTTTCCCGCAACATCCTCACCCTGAAGCACACACACACAAACAAGCAAAATGCAATTATTTGGTGTTGAAAACAGAAATGTGTCGTCGTGGTCCATGTGACTCGTTGACGCTGTTACGGTTTTTCTTTTCTTTTTTTTTTGTCGCTGGTATACATTTAAACAATACTGCACGTTTTATTCTGATTTTCTATTGATGATAGTGGAGTTTACGGACGAGGGCAAGCGGAAGAGAAAAAGTAGCTGCTCTGCCGCTTTTATCTACCATACCAGAAAAACTTCACAGTCTTTTCTTTATTTTTATTTCCATACAGCTGAATTTCCATTTTATGATGTGCATTCAACCGCCACCATGCCACAAAATCCACGTGACCATGCACCAACCAACCACCACTCACTTTACTGTCCTCCACTCTAATACTTTTGGCTTTTAAGCGATATGCAACGCATAATAATTGAGCGCTATTGACCCAGGGCTACAGTAAAACCACAAAAATGCAACCACAGCATCATCCACCGCACCTCTCTATCTCTCTATTTCCTCGTTCTGTTTTGCCACTGAATCAGTTTATCAGTTTCGTTGCAACAACAATCATTTTCTACTATATTCCACAAGATAAGTAAAAACAAAGAGCTTTTCTTCTTGTTTTTGTTATGTGGCATGCTGCGAATTTGTAAATGCAATTCAATTCTTTTTCATTTGTGTTCCATATGCGTTTTTTAGCAATGTCCACCAAACAAAACAAAATCCAACAAATACGAAGTTCTAAATAATAAAAATACCCTACGTCCTTCAGAGATGATAAAGTAAGTCATGTTGGAAGAGCGCTTCAATTGATTTAACAGAACTGGAAAGATATGGCAGAAAACGAAGATCAATTCTTCTGATTCGTGAACATACAATGTTCAGCTCGTCACGTAATTCACTCTGAATTGCACTCTGAATTGTTCTTTCACAACAGATCAGACAATTCGACCCCCGTGTTTGACTTGTCCTTTAAATAGTTCAACTCAGAACTACTGCTTTTAAATGCTTATTAAGTAAAATTTCAACATATATTTGTAAACTACCCAAATGCACCGTCTATTTCTCATTTTATTTTGGATCGTCCATTAACTATGAACCTGGTCGATTTTGGGGTCGAATCGACGTGCACGCAATTCACTCTGAATTTCATACAATTTCGATCGTGAATTACGTTCACGGAAAGTGTCAAAAAGATAATTAAAATTCTACTAGGTTCATTACCAGGGTATTTTCCAATAATAATAACAAAACGGTTCTACCCCCGACATTTTGACATTTTGTGGGTAACGACTCCACTCCACTCCAAAAGTCGAAGTCATTTATGTCGGCGACAAGTCAATAAGTTAAAATTATGACATTTGGATTCGCTAACTCCGACTGGGAATCGAAATTTCTCATAGCCCATAATATTTGGCATCCTGGTATTAAAGAGACCCAAGTACACACGACTCATAATGGTAACTTTTGAAAAAGCATATCGATTCCATAGCTTAAGTTCCTATAAAATTTCCTACACATGATTTAGGTGATACCGCAAAGTTTCTGGTAGCTAGTACCTACAACAACTGAATCATCTGAATACTTGAAAAACTAGTGTACTTAATGCATAATTTGTAGGGTACAATGAAGCAAAAACAAAAAATAAATAAATATCCAAATGAAAAAATGCTGCAAGTGTCAAAAGAACTGGCTGAATTCAAGTAACTAATTGGATGATGAGTGTGTCGGAGAGTGCATCTCCTCGTAAATTCATGTATTATAGCTGAGTTTTGTTTTTGTGTTGGTTTTGTTGTTGGGGTTGGGGTTGGTGTTGGTGTTGGATATCTTTTTCCTGTGTTGGTAAGAAAATACATGTGCATCTGCAATTCGAATGTTTTGCATTATTTTTGGGTTATCTTCGTTGCCGGTTGTTTATGAAGTGATATTGATTGGAAGGAACGAATGCAAACATGATGTTCTACTGATTATTCTCTGTTATGTTCTGAAGTCTACGCGTACTAGTAAATGCATGTACTAGTCAGTTTTGGTTATTTCTGTTGTTGTACATTTCTTGATTGCACATTTGTAATTGAGTTACAAAATAAAAAATAAAAAAACCAAAAAAAAAAGGCATAATTTTCTTTTAACTGAGGAGTATATTTAGTGGGTACTTTTAGCATTGTATACGATTATATAAAGCAACCTTTTATAGGTTATATATCTTCAACACCTATTCATTGATTTGGCATTGTCATTATAAATGCAATTCTGAAAAACACTGCAAAACCGTATAATTATTTAGAACTGGAAAAACAAATTTCAAAGTATGCATTAATTAGCATTGGATCAATTTTAATGATAATTAGATTGCATTACAAAAACCGATTTAATGTTTCACAGTTAGCATTGGCATTAGAACATTTAATAGCAATTATAAGTCTATAACTTTAGCAGGAAATAACCGCAATAAAATAAATTTGAAACATTTTTTCAATATTCCAAAGATTTTCAGCCATGATGTGTTCTGAATTCTACTTTCGAGTGAAATTGAAATAGTAATACTTTCAATTGCACTGTTTCGATTGAAATTACACCCTCAAATGGAATTCAGAACATGGCTGTTGTTTTTCTTCTTTTCTAAATAATGCATTAATCAATGCATTTTATCGAACAAATTAGTAACTTCTAAGTCTAATGCTCACATCTAATGCTAATGGTATTTTCGGTGATTAATATTCAATGTCAATGAATTTTTAATGATAAATCAATGCCAATGCAATAACGAAATACAATTTGGATAAAGTACCGAGAGACAAGAAAAAAATTGTACTCCAACTTTTCTTATCGATAGCTTGGCTGCCTTTCAAAACGTGAACTGCAAAGCAAACAGTTCCATAAAGTCAAACTACAAGATATTTACAATACAAGGCATTTCAAAACGGCGCATCACTAACAAAGTTGATTTTTAGTTTTCTTTCTACCCCGTCCATAATGGATAATTTTGCGAAGTATATGGTAAATAATAAATATAATTTATAAGTCTTGCATTTTGCATTTTGCAATGAAAAGAAAGCTGTACATCAACAGTAATGTAATAAATTCTGTAATGCCAAAATAAGCAAAGCATATAAATATTTGCAACGCTATTCAGTGGTGCATACCGCAGTTGAATTGTACTCAAAGATTGTATTACTGCGTTTTGGAAATCAGCTTTAACACCACACCATAGAGATGTTAGTATCGTGTACTTGGAAAAGAGCTAATTTTGAATAAGAAAAGCTGTAAAATCACATTTTAATTGCCATACCTTCTACGTAATATCTTTGAGGGTAGCTCAGTATTTATTACATTATTTTTCATTAACTTTAAGTTTTTCTATCACATTCATTACATATATGTAGCTCACAATAATTCTCTTTACAAACACAAAATGTTAAAACAAAACTTGATGTTTTTACTTTAAAAGGTCGTCCTGGCGTTGATTATCCCATACTCTCAGCCATACCCTATACCAACTTCTACTGTGATGAACAACCGTATCCAGGATTTTTCGCCGACATGGAAACAAGATGTCAAGGTAAAAATTCCCAGCAAGAAAAAAAAACCAAAAAAAAAAGAACATATGCGCAAAATGTGCAGCAGCAACCACTACAAATATTTTCCATTTACGATTCAATTACTTTTAAACGATTAATATACATACATATGTATGTATGTATGTATGTATGTACGCAATACAACAACAAAACAGAACAAAAATTGAAGTAAATTGAAATTGATTTCGAATGTTTATTCTTTTTTATATGAACATAGGTTGGCACTACTGCGACATCGATGGACGCCAGGCATCGTTCTTATGCCCAAATGGTACACAATTTTCACAGGCTGTCTTCGTTTGTGACTGGTGGTTCAATGTGCGTTGCGATCTGTCGCCGCGCCTGTACGCCATTAATGCGAGATTGTATCAGCGCCCGAAAGTGAATCCGACACGGCCACATCGCATTATTACAAAAGAACTGGTCGACGATATTTTCAATTAATTAATTGAGCGGGTGGACAAATTATATTATTAACAACAACAAAAAAAGAAGAGGATATTAAGTTTTATCAGTAAAAATAATATAATTCACATAAAAACAGGAAGTTACAATAACAAAAGATGTAAAAATATTTAGATTTGAAAATATTTCATTCCGATTTATTGTGGCTGAGATGAGCGCTTATGGCAAAGTTCTCTTTAGTGAAACACGCAGAGAGTAAAATAAATAATTGAAATCTAAGTGGAAATGTGCAAGTACTGGTGCAATAAGATTTTTCTCTTTTTTAATATGAACAACTTGTAAAGTATAACTGTAATGTAAAGTGTAAACTTAGAATTCTCTCTTTACTTTGACATTCAAAGTGAACAACAATAGCATTAAGAATTTTATTAAATTAGCGTAAGCTTGAAATGTTATTTCAATCGTAATTCTCATAAAATCGCGGTCAACTTTTTGTATTTTATTATTTGTGTTTTTATAAGAATAATTTTCATCAAATAAAATAAAAAGAAATAATAATACTTACACGCCTATAAGAGAAAGATTGTGGTCCTCTTATTGTTAATTTTAGATATAATTTTTTTTTTTTTTTGTAATAAATATTTACGTGTAGACTCAAAAACATTACACTTTAAATAAATAAATTAAGAACTAATTTAAATTGTTTCATTTTTTTTAAGTCGTCTAATTACTACTTTCATCAGGTTTGCTCAATCGTGACTTACATAATAGGCTGTTTGACGTCTTTGATAATAAAAGAAAAGAGGGTACCTACCAGTTGCAAGCGTCGTACTGTGATTTGATCACACGAAAACGACAGGACGAGTGAATTGGAAATTTAAACTCAAATTTGGTTTCGCCACTAACTAAGGTTTAAGTTAAAATTTTTGTCATATTTGACGAGCTGTAGCAGAAGAAATTTACTTTATTTGGTAATGTTGATATTGGACTATTCAGAAAGTTAAAAAATGTTTATCTGAATTCTTTATTGTTGGGGACTAAAAGTGATATTAATGCATGTCACGTCACTTTTGACTTTTTACGCTTTTGTTCATTTTCAGCATGATTGCATACTTTTAGGGTTAACAAAAAAAGTGGAATTCCAATTTGTGTCTTTAAAAACGTGTTCAGACCTATGTATTTTTGAATTGAATTATTTACTGAAATCAGAAGATAAGATAGCGGAAAGTGATTTAGCATATCCACAAATCCAGGAATCCAACTCTAGAAACTTAAGGAACAAGGCAGAATTAACAGCTTTACAAATCTTGATTAAATAATAACACCAAAAATTTCATAAAAAAATTGCGACTAGAAAACTGGAACTTTCGGAAGAATAGCACTAAAAACTCAGATAATTTCTACTCAACGGAAAAAAAGGCTAAAATTGAATAATCCAACATTTTTGTGAAAAATTCGTCAACATTGAGCTT
The DNA here is from genome assembly GCA_958295655.1 of Palloptera scutellata. Taxonomy (NCBI): domain Eukaryota; kingdom Metazoa; phylum Arthropoda; class Insecta; order Diptera; family Pallopteridae; genus Palloptera; species Palloptera scutellata. Next base: position 2,714,848 of record OY282450.1, on the reverse strand, counting down.
TTGCCTCAACACTAATTATTTTTCGCAAGATTTTTTTGGTGTTTTTCTTAGTTACAGTATTACAAACCTTTAAAATGATATTAAATTTTTTTGGTTTTGACACTATGAATTTTGTGAATTTTATCAGTGGGACGAATCGGTATTAATCGGGTATATTACATGGCAATATGCTCTTTAGATCTAGTTCGAAACCTGAGCTTATAGTGAGTTTATATTTCTATTCCTCCATCGTTATTCTATGACAAAATTTTCAATCTTATAGACCAAAGATTTAAATACACCTGGCTCAAACAAATGCTTCACAACTCGAGTTATACCTTAAACTCTGATTAAAACTGTGCTTAAGCTTTGAAAGAAGTAGCAATGTAAAGGGGCACACATAAAATACATTCCTTTTAGCTTCAAGGGATCGGATAAAAACAAACATATCAGTAATTTAAACCGACAAGTTTATATAAGTCTTTATTTACAGTTCTAAAGAAATAAATATTCTCATTACAGAGCAAAAATTTCCTCACAGACTAAAAAACAATTCATTCTTTTATTTGGAAAATAAAAATGTGTGCAGTTTATTTTGAAAATGGGTCGCTTGAACTTAAGTTCGTTATATGTGAAAATTACTGCATTCCACATAATGACAATGGCACTCACAAAGTCTTCGATGTTTCAGTGAGCTTCCTGCTGTAAGCAGGTATTTACATATTAGCCTTATTCACGATCTGTAGTTTTTGGTCTTGTGTCGTGTATTCTTGGTTTTTGGGGTACATTTTTTAATTTTACAAAAACAAATAAATGCAATTGAAAGTACAACCAATTTACCAAATTTACAATCGCAACACCCTATTGTAACATTGCTTAGTATTCTTTATTTTCTTGATAGTAAAGGGTGTTTTTAGAAGTGTGCGCGCTGCGTCCACTATTCGGATAATGGATAATGCACATCCTCAGAGACGACGTACAGTGCGCACCAAAGACGCTATTGCTGTTGTGGAACAGAATGTCGAAGAAGACCCGAATGAGTCCATCCGCCATCGCGCGGAAGGATCTTGGTTTGCGTTCTCACAAAATCCAACTCGTGCAAGAATTGAAGCCGAACGACCATCAAGCGCGTCGTACGTTTGGTGAATGGGCCCAAAACGAGATGGCCACCAATGCCGATTTTCACAAGAAAATTTTGTTCAGTGATGACGCTCACTTTTGGTTGAATGGGTTGGGTACGTTAATAAGCAAAATTGTCGCATTTGGAGTGATCATAATCCACAAGCCATTGTTGAGACGTCGTTAAATCCTCACAGTCACTGTTTGGTGCGCTCTATGGGCAGAGGGAATCATTGGTCCATATTTCTTCAAAGATGAAGCCGGTCACAATGTTACAGTCAATGGGGAACGCTATAGAACCATGATTAATGATTTTTTCGCTTGTTCGTGCCTGAATTGGAGGATGTTGATGTGGACGACCTTTGGTTCCTTCAATTTATTGAAGGAAACTTTTGATGAGCGTATTATCTCGCGTGGCCTCCAAGATCGTGCGACTTAACACCGCAGGACTAATTTTTGTGGGGTTATGTGAAGTCGCTTATCTACGCAGATAAGCCCGAGACGGTTGACGTCTTGGGAGAGAATATTCGGTTATTACTGACATACGGCTGCAAAAAGTGGTCGAAAATTGGGCATCTTGGCTGGAATTTATTCGAACCAGCCGCGGCGGCCACTTGCCCGATATCGTTTTTAAAACTTAATGGCAAATCCTTATCTTTATAATAAAGCTAAATTCTTGGTCATAACATTAAACTACATGCGTTTTATTTCTTCTTGAAAACCACACTTCTAAAAAAAACACCCTGTATTTACAACGAGGTCGTTCACGATCTGATGTAAAATTTGATATATTTTACAAAAATTACTTCAAAAACTACAGAGCGTGAATACGGTTATTGTATTTATTACAATATACAATACAATTACATTGTAAGTACTTCGCTAACAGATTTCCATTAAGATCTCTCTTTTTTAAATAAAGACGTTGAGTGTGTAAAGATTCTTACGCCCTCTATACTTAAGAAAACACAACATTCATTTACCTACAGTTAGTGAGTCTTAAAAAAAAAAAAATTACAGCGCATAGAAATATGCAACGTAAAATAATAGAGCAAACTCAATTTAGAAACTCAAAGCTTTGATGCCTACACATAGGCGAATTTATTTTTTTTTTTTGTATGAAAAAATGTCACGACTGTAGACTATTTTTAGTTGTTTGCAAAAACACAAAAACCAAAAGCATGTACCACACAATCACACACACTTACAAAAAACAACAAATGAACAAAGAAAAGAAAAGCTAAAAACTGACAACAAGCAAGCAACGCATAATGGCGTAAAAGAGAAGCAAATCAAATATAAGCAAACGGCTTTCGGGCGGCTCAATGGTCTAGGGGTATGATTCTCGCTTTGGGTGCGAGAGGTCCCGGGTTCAAATCCCGGTTGAGCCCGACTAAACTTTTTCGTACGTGTTTTCTTCGCTTCGCTTTTCTTTTTTAATTTTATTTCATTATAACGTAAATAATGGAATTTTGTATCTCAATTTGATTAATAAAAAACAAAAAAACAAAAAAGCAAATAAATAAAAAATTACAAGGAAGGCTGAAACATTAGAGATTAGTTCAAGAGAGTAAATTGCTAACTTAATTAAATTTCGTTTTTTCTTGCTGCTGACACAGCAGAGATGAATGATACTCGCAAATAAAAGATTATCATCTTCACAATGGCCAGACTAAGGTACACCATTCTGCAACATAGGTCGGGTAGGTAATAAAGAAATAAAAAGACTAACTACTGAAATAGTAAATTGGCTAAAAGGTGCAGCAGCAGCAGCAGCATCAGCAGCAACAGAAGCAATCGTGTATAACGACAAATACTACAAGCGTAGACATGGCAGATGTTTCTATAAGATACAGCAAGTAGCGTATGCTTTGGTCGCTCGCTAGCTCTGCGGTGTCGGTTTATAGAATGCTGGAAATTGTTGCAGTTGCAGATAAATACTTGCAGGCTTTTTGTTGGGTTTTCTATCAGTATTTCCTACTGCATCAAAATGTGCGGATAGTTAATGAATGTCAATATTTACATGGCAGATAACAAGTGTTTAAATATTCCGTCAACGCTTATAAATAGTAACTAGTGCTACGCTGTGCTCGTATGGAAAGCAGTTTTAGCCAACATTCTACAATAGAGTTAACATAATAGATTATGCTTGCAGATAGGAATACAGTTACGACAGAGAAAATAATGCGACTACGACTACATTACAAAGCAAGATAAAGAAGTGCCAATTATAATTCATGTTCAGGGTGGACCATTTATAATTGGACCATTTTTCTCCAATGTGGTTTTTCTTATTCGAAAGTACAATCCTTCTGGTTAACTGTGGAATGATTTTTCCTTCAAATGACTTCCTCGCTGGCCTTGCAGTAGCCCGGTGCATTTTCGACTGTATGGAACTGTACTTGACCGATGGCTGCACCAATTTCGTCCTTAAGAATCTCAACCGTTGCTGGATGGTTAACGACTCCCCAAAAAAGTCAAACCGCAACTACGTGGTGGCCAATGCACTTCACCAAAATGGCAAACTTCCCGCGCAATAGATTGATTGTTGCACGGGTTCTGTGACTCGACGCGCCAAAGTCCAAAGTCCATATCTTCTAAAATAGGTCACAATCAGTTATCATTGTGCGGTAGCACAATCACTGTAACTCATCTTCTTTCTTCTTTCTCCATTCTCAAAGAAACATGGCCCAATGATACCGCCGGTCCAAAAACCACACCAAACAAAATCGCCCCCCAGATGCGATAATTTTGCTTGTTAACTTAACCACCGAGGTCAAAGTGAGCTTTTTCCAAGCGTTCCAGAGCCCAATTAGCATGACTAAAACGTTGCGGATGGTCATGTGGTTTCAGCTGTTGTACCAGTTGAACTTTGTACGGCTTCATACCGAGGTTTTTATGCAAAATTCGCAACAACAAAAATTTTTATCAAATAAAGCACATTGTTGCCTAAAGACAACCAATATGAATGAATATCAACTACTCGTATATCGAAACTAGTTTTTTCAATCAGTTGCTCAGAAGAAGCAAAATGGCCAACCTTGCGTTTCCACAACGCCCCGGTCTTAATGAGATAAGTCAGATAACAGCTGTAGTCATCATTTATTATTCTATACACTCTATTACACTGTAATACTTTCAATTCATTGGAAATCATATATGTTTTTTTTGGTAAAAATGTTATCCTCTTGTAAAATTCATCACCACTGTAGCTAATAATGATTTATTGCAGATTTATCGCACAAACATGGAAGCAAAACTCATCAGATACAGTAACCAACTCGTGGTGATAAAAGTGTTAACAATAATAACGAGACCAAATCACACTAATCGTTCTACTCATACATCACACATTCAGAAGCGGTAGTTTTTTTTAACGAATTTCAACGGACCCTCCTCCCGCCCTACACGACCGAGCGGCGCATCCACATAACGTATGGATCGGTGACCGACGCAACCACTTTACACGAAAATATCTAATGAGCGCGTATATCCAAGAATAACTATTCTTTACAACTACAGATATAAAATTCAGCTGTATATCGACTTGGCATGATAAGTAAGTTTTTGTTTTGATGTATTCCAGAGAATCGGAAATGTTGAATAGATTATAATGTTCATTAAAATCTCTACATATTCCACGAAAAGGATCATTTTGAGCATAATTTGCTAAGTTTAATAGGAATAAAATAACGTGAACTTCTACAGGGTATATTCAAGTTTATGGTATGTATTTCGTTTAGTAAATACGAAGTTGATAAAATGCCATTCAAAAGCTTTACAAGATATGTTAAATTCAGCATTTTTTCTTCTGCTTATCAATGTCGGTAGATTAATAAGTTTTAATCGATGTTCATACGGTGGAAGCTTCAAAAGAGTATTCCAACAAAAACTCCTCAGTGCAAAAATATGAAATTGTTTTTGAACCGACTCAATTTTACTTGTGTAGTAATTATATTGAGACAGGAGATACATACTCAAGGATAGGTCTAACAAGTGTAGTGAAAATCGTTTTTGTTGTATAAACTTTGACTAGCGTTCCTAACGAACGAGTTCACACACGAGTTGATAAGTATGTAAGTCAAAACTTAATTTAGAGTCCATTGTCACACCCAAATCAACAAATATCAATACATGACTCAGAGTCTGATCCTGTAAAGAATATTTAGTAGACATAGGTTGTCTCCTTGTAAATGTCATAAACTTACATTTATCCACAGTGAGTAACACCAAGTCGGCACCAGTTTGAAAAATTTTGAATATCTTCTTGCGGAAGTTTTTGTTGGATTATAGAGTTGTAAGATAAGAACAACTTTACATCATCTTTACTTTACTTTTAATGGCACAACAGCCCATGGAGGGCCAAGGCCGAACTTTTCGCATCCACTCATATTGTGCGTGTTATATTTGTACATGAATGGAAGGGGCCTACAGTTTAATGCCGAATCCGAACGGCAAAGTGAAAAGCTTTTCATAGCAATTTTTACGCTTGTAGGTTTGCTATTGCCTGCCAAGAGGTGGTGCCGTGTAGAAAAATTATTTTTTTCTACTTTTTATTTTGCCTGTGCCGAGATTCGAACCCCGGACACTCTGCGTAGCAGTCCAACGCATTACCACTACACCAACACTTTACATCATCAGCATACATTAAAATTTTGCAATTTCGAATAACAGATGGCAAATCATTGATAAGCAAAAGATATAATAAAGTTTCCAGATGTCTCCCTTGAGGAACTCCGGAAGTAACAGCAATGCTTTTTGATACCGCATTTCGGAAAATCACTTTTTGTTTTCGGTTAGTGATATATGACTCTATCCATCTCAAAAGCAAGAGCGGAAAAGCTAGTTTCTTTTGGATCCACACGAGGAATGCGCACAACCCTCTCTGAGCCTGGTCTAGGTTTAACTATAAAGAAACTCTTTCACAATTGCACCTTTTGGCCAGAAGTTAATATCAACGATTTTGTCAAACATCTTAGCCGGAATAATAATTTTAAAGGACGAAAGATTTCTTTGATTTTTCAATTTTAGATTTTAAATTAACTTTTATATCATCGACTGTAGTGTCATTGGAAAAACGAGAGACAAAAACAGTTTTTTTGGGTGCAACTACTTTAAGTTTTTTAGTAGCAGGCGCGACACATGCAACTACTGTTAATTGGAACTAGCACAGCACATTCTGTGATAGATGAAGGTACATTTTTTTTTCAGTTGAAGTTTAAATTTCAATAGTGGGAATAGCTGGAAATTCATCAATAACTATGGGAGATTGAGTCATAGCTACATTTCTACATTTTAAGCAAGACCAGCGAAGACCTCTCCCTTTATGTATAATGTCCGCGATTCTGCCAGAAAGAACTTACTTTACTTTACTTACTTTTGATGGCACAGCAGCCCATGGAGGGCCTAGGCCGAGCTTTTCGCATCCACTCATGTTATGCGTGTTATATTTGTACATGAGTGGAAGGGACCTACAGTTTAAAGCCGAATCCGAACGGCGAAGTGAAAAGCTTTTCATAGCATTTTTTACTCTTGTAGGTTTGCCATTGCCTGACATGAGGTGGTGCCGTGTAGAAAAATTATTTTTTCTACTTTTTGATTTTGCCTGTGTCGAGATTCGAACCCCGGACACTCTGCGTAGCAGTCCAACGCACTACCACTACGCCACAGCGACCACTAGAAAGAACACTAGCACACTTAATAAGAGCGAGGCCATCACAAAGCCAGCAAGACACCTGACGCTCGGATTCATTCTTTACTGTGCAATTTGGATACACGCAACTCATTATTTTATTAAATTAAAACAGTATAAAAAGACTAAGCAAATAACATATATTTAAAACGTTTGGGAACCACTGCACATGTAAACCGTACCGTTTGCAAATATAAATTTATAAGAAGATAAAAAAAAAGATTTTAAATAGCTGCAAATATAAATTACCGTTTGCAGATATGAATAAATGTGTATAATGTTGAGTGTTCAAGATGCTAACACAGTAAAGATACGAAAAATAGAGAAAACTAATTTTTTAATACAAAAATAAGAGAACAGAATTCGCTATCACTGATAAACTATTATGTATGTATGTATATATGTGAATAAGATGGCACATTAAATTAAATGGGAAAAATAAGAAAAATTAATAGCTAAGTTATTTAATTAAAAATTAATTATTTGTTAAAATTAAACAATATCGCCCAGTGGTTCCAAGTCCGACAAATCACCAAACTCGAAAAAAACACCAAAATTAAGATGAAACAAAAAAAAATTTAAATTTCCACAGAGGACAAAAAAAACACGACCGACTTGCACAATTGTCTCTCAATAATCCTAGTTGTGGAAGGAACTTTAGAGCAATCAAGCTCAATTCAGTTTTTTCCTCATCCCAGAGGTTTCCACAAGTTACAGTAATCCAAGTTCTCAAACTCAGAATCTATGTGCCAAGAGGTGGGTAAATATTATTGAAAATAGTCGAATAAAACCTCAGCGGGAGCTTGTTAGCTCGCATATTCCTTATCAGTTCAGAGTGTTTAGCTTAGAACTACTAACAATTCAGTTTTGAATTGCAATAAAACTTTACTGAAATCAATGCAATTGGACACAATAGCAGTCGTGGTGTAGAAGCACGCATTCACTAAGTGACTATGTCAAATCTGTGTTACAATGATTTGAAATTTATGTAAATGATGTAAATTTGATAATAAAAGAAACACACAGCACAATTGAAAGCCGATGCAGTGCAACGTTATCGTGAATGTATTCCAACCTGAAAAAAGTTCACAAAAGAAAAAAAAACTCTGAATGAGGTTGAGGTGAATTTGATGGATAAAAAAAGTGTATGAAAGCGTGGTAGCAATGACTATTTAACCCATCCCCTTTTCTTGCCCTCTCTCTCTCTCTCTCCCAACCCGAAAATAACAATATATTAATATGTAATGTAATGCTCAAAATTGATTATTTCCTCCAAGTTTCATAACCAAAGTAAGCAATAAAAAATATTAATATCGGTACTCGGTCGAGGCTTATTGTAAAATTATAAGTGTTATTTCATTATTTTGTATATTTGCTGCAATCACATAAAAAAATGATCGCCTACCAAATAATTACCAATAATGCATAAAATTAGAAACAAATTATGCATACTCGTATGCACATTTTACCCCAAAAATACTATTTTCGTAATTTGTTCCTATGAAGTTATGTCTAATTTTATTGCTATTAAAATTTTATTTAAAATAAAGTATACATATATATGTTCCATATAAGTGGAAGCCAAGCAGAAGTTTTCATAGCAGTATGCTGCTTAATGCTCCGACTGTGGGGAAATAGTCGTCATGGAGAATCATGGTGAATGTGTTAAAAAGTAATTATATTATTACCTAGTTACAAGTAAAATCTTGCAATACACTAAATATGCTTGGATTGGAAATAAGAATGGAGAACAAATTGCTTTATCATTGGAAAATTTTAATGCTAACGCGGGATTCATTTGACTACCATTGAATTCTTCAATATACAGGATAACTTAAGAAAATGCAGCTGCTTCCCATATATGAGGTATTTTTATTTAATTTGGTCCATTACAATTAATTTGGACTAGCTTTTGAATACAACATCAATCAAGTGGCCGCCGTTATTAACCAAAGCAAAATGTTAATGATGATTTCGGCTCGAATGTTTTAGTTCACCAATGGTCGGAGGCTTGCTGGCGTAGACTTTGATTTCAAATAACTCCACAAAAAGATGTCCGGAGGGGTTAAATCTGGAGATCTGGGTGGCCAGTCAATGTTTCCTTTTTTTGACACAACACGTCCAGGGAATTTTCGTTACAGAAACTGTATTGTTTGATTTGCAGTGTAGCATGGCGCACCGTTTTGCTGATACCAGTAACCGTACAGACCTTTTCCACAAATTTGTGGGCAGATGAAATTAGCCAACATCCACCTATATCGATTCCCATCGACTGTTTCACCTTCTCTGACAAAAAAATGGCCCAATGATGGTTTTGGCGCAAACGTCGGCCCAAGCAGTCAGTTTTTGTCACCATGCAATGGTTGTTCATGAATCTCGATTTCAAAATGCGCCACAAGGTGGTTCCACTAACGCAAAAATGTTAAGCGCGGTGACGAAACGACATATATTGCCGCTCTGCACCACTCTCTCTCTCTCTCTCTTACCGCGGCAATCAGTTCATTGGAACGTCTTGGGCGTTGACGACGATCTCCCACTGTCCCGTGCTCAACAAAATTCGACACAAACGACGACTGGTGTTGTCAGACGGTGATATTTTCGACGATATGCTTGTTGAGTTAACACAACTGAATGACTATTTTCAATGTCGATGGGTTGAAATTGTACTGAATTGACGTTTCGAAAACATGTTACTCAAGTCAATCGATTGAAAAACGTTGATGGCGCATCCTGTAGAAAAATGACAATAAAACGTAACCAGCAGACTGTGAAATATGCATGTAGATGATGTGTACGAATTACCGATTCAGATCCTAGTTTAGAAGTTTAAACATTACACAAAATTTTTGCTGATATTCTTAAAATTTCGAAACTTTCGTTTCCTCAACATTATTATTGGCAATTTATTTTCCCAAAATGTTTTCCTTTTAATGAATTTTCTTCAGAGTTACTAAGTATATTAATCAAACAGGATAAGAGGAGCATAACGAAACCGGCCTTCAACAACGAATCAAATTCAAATACCAGAAGATCTGACACTGGCACATGAATTCCTGTCACTTTCGTCCCATTTTTATCACAAAATAAATTCAATCAAAACTATAATATTACATTTTTTATGACGAGAAACAAAGGTAATAATTTAGCAATCAGGAACGAAATCATCTTTCATAAGATACGTTTCGCTTTAGCAGTGATGTCAAATGGAATAGGGAAACAGAATCTTTCAAAATTGTATGTAAATCGTGCAACATTTGTATTGAATCATAACTCAAACAGCCAGAAACATAACAACACCAAGAAAAAAACAACAACAACATAAGACTACAGAAATTTACTTTGACTTCGTCCTAAATATATGGGCACATCCAAGAGATGACAGCACCAACAGAAGCAGCAGCCGCATTAGCACAACAACATAACAAACAACAAAAAACATCCGCAATGAATGCACAAAATTATCGACAGCAGCAACATTATGCAGCAATGATTATGCTTTTTTGCACTCACTTGTTGCTGTTGTTTCAACACTACAACATTTGCCATGATGACGACTGTTGCTGGTTTAGTTGCTTACTTGGTGATATGTATTGTGGATACACTTGACGATGATTTTTGACAATAACCAGATCGGCAAACAAGTTACTACAACAAAAACAAGAGTAATGACACAGCTACTGCTGCTGTTGACTTGTTGTTGGTATTACACTAGTGGCAATTGCAAGATATTTGGCCATCATTTTGATACTTGTAAAAAAAAAAACCGAAAATGTATTTTAGTCAGGTGTATCTACCATAAAGTTTTCTTGTGATATCGTCACATTATTCAGTGAAAGTTGTTGTTAAAATAATTATGAAATAGGTGCGGTTGAATTCTGTTCAACAAAGCGAATCACCTTTGCCCTTTCCTCTTGTCCAACTTTAATACCCTTAATCAATGCGTAACCTTTGAAATAAGAAATTAAATTATTGCAATATTCATTCTTACAGATTTCATTTTTGGCACCAAATTATTTAAAATACTTGTAATGGCAAGCATAAATAAAAACCTATGATTAAAAGTATTTAGTAACTGCAATCAGATAGCTTTTCATAAAAACATGTCTTCTGTTGTCTGGAACTAACCAATTCAATGCCAAACTACTCGATATTTTAATTAAAGATTACAACATAATAGAGATTCACTTAATTGCACCCGGAACATGCCGACCTTCTTTGTTGCTGCAACAATAACTAATCTCTTTAAAGTGCAGTTTCGATTTGATATTAAATGATTCCAACAGAGCGCAGCAGCCCGCCGTTAAGAAAAATGTACTATTCTATTCCATATTTATAATAAAAAACAAATAAAGGAACCCACCTGCGTTCATTTTAAATACTTAACACGAATATTAAATTTTTCCATAATCCCATTTGGAAACAAAACAAAAGAGCTTAAGCATGAGGCTCAAGCATACGTAGAAGGTGATTATGTCCAGTAACTATTTACGTGTAATGATTAAAAAAAAAAACCAAACAAAATAAAACAACGGATTATTGAATAATGAAATCAAGCGTTTACGCTCCACTGCACTGCGGCTGCCTTTAAATGTTAAATGAGGGCGATGCGGCTATTGTGATGGCGTCAACTGCGTCGCCGCGTTCCGATTTTGTTAACATTTTAAGTGAATGGATAATCCAGAAAAACGCTCAAAGAAATAAAATTTCCAATTTATACACAATAAATATGATATTGGCGTATTAGTTTTTACTTGTGTATTATGTAAACCATTGCAACAATTGCCAATCTCAGATCTATCTTGGTGAATTTTTTTGGCTTTACTTACATTTCGTGCTATTTGCTAAACGAAGTTCTCTGATCTCAATTAATCCCGACCGCCTTCCGCTTCAAGGCACTTTCTGTTCGATGCCCGATTATAGAAAATGTAAGACAATAGTGGTCGTTGTGGTGTAGTGGTAGTGCGTTGGACTGCTACGCAGAGTGTCCGGAGTTCGAATCTCGGCCCAGGCAAAATCAAAAAGTAGAGAAAATAATTTTTCTACGCGGCACCACCTCGTGACAGGCAATGGCAAATGGCAAACCTACAAGAGTAAAAATCGCCTATGAAAAGCTTTTCACTTCGTCGTTCGGATTCGGCATTAAACTGTAGGTCCCTTCCATTCATGTACAAATATAACACGGACAACATGACTGGATGCGAAAAGCTCGGCCTAGGCCCTCCATGGGCTGTTGTGCCATTAAAAGTAAAAGTAAGACAATGAAGCTGCTCGTGAACTAACTCTAACAACATCGCGTGAAACTTTTACCAAACGTTGTTAGCAAGGCTTTCATTAACGACTGCGAAAGCATGTGACGTTTGGCTCTTTGAATTTATGTTACTACTTTTATTGAACGGATCCCGATATCCGAGACAGAACTGGGACCCCGATAAGAATTCTGATCTATACGGATGGTGCCACATCCTGATATAAGTAGATTAGTTGGAAGATCTGTTTGACTCTAGGTTTTTGCGTGACTCCCTAGAGTGCATCATACGAGTTTTGTCTGCCCACCAGCGTTTTGTACAACATTAGCAAACTGAAGACCGTAGAAATTATGTGCCGTCTTCACCGAGTAAGGTCCACTAATGTTTAGCAGAATTCACTCGAGAACGCTCTAGACATTATGAAGCTTCTGCGCTAACAGTCGAGACGAGGTCCCTGAAGGGAATTGTTTTGTCTATCATGATGTATGGTATATGTACTCGTCAGTTCCTAATATATTTGGTTATTTAAGTACCCAGGAATCAAAGAGTTCTCCCACACCGCAGTCACATTAACTTTATGTTGAAATAAACTCACAAAACAAAAAATTAAAAACAAACGGTCATGATGTAGCTTATCTATGTAACCGAGGTCTTCTTCTTCTGCCTTAGTAACATGTAACGTTTTAATACTTTATGTTATTTGATTTGATACACTTTGACTAATAATGGAATTAAGCATCAAAATTTTGTTTAACTTGTACAAAGTTTTTTCTATGAGTGCATTATCATCCAAAACAAACACACTCCAATCCAATCGAGCTTAGGTGCAAAGGCATGAACTGTGAATTACATATTACTTATATGTGTGTATGAATGTATATTCCAGTGAACTGTAAAGTGAGTGCAACCAGAAAAAACGATTCCTCATTTTGTTGTAATTTAATTGCAGCAATATGATTTTTGTGAAAAGTCACAATTGCTGTTGTTTTTGCTTTCTGCAGTATCGGCAAGTTTAGTAAAGTGAATGCACTATTTTAAATGAACAAAAAAATAAAAATGTGAATGGATAATTTTTTTGGTTTCGTTTTCTTTCAGAAATTACTGCAAGTAAACGAGCGAGCAAGTTGGATCGATACCTCGCCATGGACCATAACAATTAATTGGCACTTGAATAATTTTAAAGATTTTGATGTATAAAATGTATAAAATGAAAAATAAATCATAGATTAAAATATTTTTAAAAACATTTCCATATAAAATGTGGTTTTATAACTTAATGTTGCTCACTTACGAATTCGAAGTTTTTTTCCCTCCTTTTTCAAAGTTAATCACTATTCGCTTGTACCCAACCGCAATTTCCAATTCAATTCAATTGATACAAAAACACATTGCGTGCTTCAATGCGTTTTACTTTGATCTCTTTTTTATGAATGTATGCATGTAAAATACTTAATCACTCAAAACTAATACAAAAAAAAAAAAAAAAAAAAATTATAATGTTTTCAAATCATTAAGTAAAAAACTACAATTCATTCATAAATTGAAAAATATTTGAAGTAGTTAGTGATGTAAAAGAAATAAATGAGCACTGAAGAGTTAACGAATTGCAAACTTCTTACTTTTGAAGAAATTACATATACGAGGCTCTAAAGTGGGGGAAAAAAGCTTGAAATGCCTTCGGCTACAAACAGAGGGCATTGGGTAAAATGCAACCCTGGTAGAGGTATGTTACATTCTAAAATAGTATTGAAATTGCTACTACAAGGTGTAACAGTTCCACATCACTATTCGTTAGCCGCACTGCCTACTTTTGTTTCGGCATAGGTTGATGATGGTAAAGAAAAGTCAGTCAGTAGCTACGTAGGTACTGTTGGCGGCTTACACGCATACGTTTACACATAAACATGTGTGTATGTATGTTGTATGTGCAATAGGCTACAATACAGTTTCATTCAGCATAACAATGCAATTTTTTAATTGATGAGAAACTATGCAATATTTTAAGTAAGGAAATATTAAAATAATACTCATGTATCAAACACATAAGTAGTCATTTCTATAGATACACACATACGCACACACATATATTAATGTAAGTATATATGTATGTATATGTATGAATGTACCTCGAACATATAATCTAATAAAAATTTCACCAAATTGTTAAATTACCAGACATCGTTTGAACTGTGTGTGAAAGAAAAAATTTGCACAATTATAGCATAAAAGCACAAGCACTTAAGCGGTTTAGAAAGGTTAATACATCACTTTCAGAGTAAGGAAAGATCAGATAAGGAAACGATAAATTAACGAAATCTCTTCTTATTCACTCTTTTGCTTTCATCAATTTCAATGTGACTGCTACTGTGTTGTGACATAATGACTCTTAAAGATTGATCAATGTAAAAATACAATATTCCGTCCGGATTTTTATCGGAGGTCCATATCAGGTAAAAGTCTTTCTTGAAAGCGAAGAAGCTACACAAAAATTAGCACAGCATTGGGACAAAATGTAGGCCGCGCAAAAATTTCGCATAAAATATATTTAAGGAGTTGTCCTTGAACGTGAATTACTGATTGATTGTGCAAACGCTGTCTATACAAATAAATAATGACTGATGACTTTTGCATTCGAATGATGAATTGCTGGCCTGATGGAAACGTTAATGCCCTTCGGACCCAAGTTCATAAATGCTGCCGATATTCCAGCTTTCTCGTCCGGTCTGCCTAATATATGAGAGCCAATGAAACTAGATTCAACCAGTGTTAGCTTGTTATGTAATGTTGAAAAGTCGTGTCCAATAACAAGAAAACGGGGATCGACAGAAGCCCAGAGTAGTTATATAAAGTCCACCGTAAACTCGGTGTTGTGTTGTAGTGTCAATATAATAAGTGGCTTGGCATCTATGAGTGGTCTACAGTTTAAAAAATTGTAGAGAATGTTGTCTTGGAGCGGGTTATAAAATACTACCTATACTCGATAATATTGGGAGCGGCCTTTTCTGTCAGTTATTCTTGTACGCTGGCGAATTGGCTAACAGATTGTCTACTGAACTAAAAACTAATTTCAACTTAGTTTTAAGTCTGGCAAATGGTAGCCGTGATATAGTTGAAGTATCTGGACATTCCATATAGTTGATAAAAAGTGAAGGTGCGGTTGAAAAGGACTTCAATAGACTGACCATGAAAGCCAGAGTAGCATTTGATGTGTTCAAGAATAATTTGAGCAGATACAGTTTCTCTAAACATTGGGACCGCAAGTCAGTCCCCACTCTACGATAAGACGATGGAAAACCCTGCGAAACCTGAAGAAGGACGTTAGAACAATAGCGTAGTAAGCTTGGCAAAAACTGGAAGGAGCTTAAAGCAACTGCTAAGAGCCGTTGACATTGTTGAGGTCATAAGTCTTTGTAAGAACTAAAGGAAACTAAGAAATCGAAAGGCTAAGCTTCAGGAGGGTTTCTAGTCTTTCTCTCTCTCACACACTTAATTGTTGTCTCTTTTGTTTGGTTAAAAACATGGACAGCAAACGATTGATGCAGCTGCTGCTGCTCTGAGGTTCAGAACCTGTCATTAATATTCGTACATTTAGAATTTGTACAGTAGATCCAACAAGAGAAAACTCCAAATTGTTATGCCTGTGTACATACTACATACTTATACAAATAAGATAAGAGTAAAAATAAACAAAACTAATTGCATTCGATGCAAATTAGTGTGGATTCCATTATATCAACTTCATATGAACTAAAAACACTTTGTGTGTTTGGTCGCCCAAACATCAAGGAATTAAAAGAGTAAAATGTTTCAAATTGGAAAACATTTAAAAACCATCAATAACATCAAAATGTGTGCCTACCACAACAAATTCGACACATGCCAGCGAATAAATTAATTTACTCTAGTAGATGAGTACATATGTACTTGTGTGTACATATGTAAACAGAACCAACAAAAAAGCAAGCAGTGATGAAAATAAAGTACACACCTCGATACATCGAATGATGATGATGTTGATGCTGATGATTTGATAATAAAATGTTATTTAAAAGATGAGCAAACAACTCTTGACACACATCACCACCACGCCCATTTCGTTAAGTGAATGTGTGATAAATACACGAACTGATGACATAATGTCACTTTTGATGAGCTCAACTCAACGTTTCTGCATATGTAAAGATGATTATCATTGTAGCTGTTAATACGTACTACGTACATACATACATTCATACATACATACATACATTTAAAAAACATCAAATAAATTATGTATGATTTGCAGAGGAATTTGTTTTGGTATTGACGTCAAGCGGTGCTCAAGTGTAACTCTGCATTGCAGCTAGAGCAACAATTTCAAGCCACTCATTCATTCAATTTGCATTTATTGTTGCTGTCTAAAGCCAAGCATTTAGGAAATTAATGTTATTTGTTATGCTTGAACATGTCAAATATTACGAGTATGTTGTGATGGAGCAGTTACGTATTTCAGATGTTTTTCACAATTAAATTGCATTTATTTAAGTAGATACACAAGGTGGACGATTTATAATTTGGAATTTGATTTTGTTGTAAATAAGACGCGAATAATTTTTAAATTTTTGTTTTCAATGTCTTCATTATTTGAAAGTAAAATCCTTCCCGTTAATTGTGGACCACTTTTTCCACACAATCAACACTATTTTTCAGTACATACAGACTGTATTAACGGCTCCCCACAAATAATAGTCAAACAGAGGCAAATAGCAATTGCATGGTGGCCAATGCACATCACC
This sequence comes from Palloptera scutellata, assembly GCA_958295655.1. Taxonomy (NCBI): domain Eukaryota; kingdom Metazoa; phylum Arthropoda; class Insecta; order Diptera; family Pallopteridae; genus Palloptera; species Palloptera scutellata. Next base: position 2,698,037 of record OY282450.1, on the reverse strand, counting down.
AAAATGGCAAACTTTGCACGCAAACGATTGATTGTTTCACGGCTTGTGGGACAGCTCCTGTTGGAACCAAATGTTGTCAAGTCCATATCTTCGTTAATAGGCTACACATATGTAATCAGTTATAATTGTGCGGTAGCGAAGACCATTCAACGCATCTTCTTTCCTTCCTCTGAACAACAGCAGCAATTTCGGTTATGCGAACTGAAGGAGTATGGGAACATATTGTTTCATTGAATAAAGATCCAGTTTCATGCACACGTTTCACAAATCGATCCACAAATTGTATGGAAGGCGCTTCTCTTTTCCCGAATTTTCTTACACTTTCGGTAGAAGATTCACCATTTTGCAAGTAAATTGTTAGTACTGCCCAACGTTGTCCAAGTGTATATCGAGCGACTTCCGCTGAAAAACTCTTTTTCCGTCTTAATACGAATGATATTAGAGTTGCCACACTCAAAATAACCTGTAGTTCCTGTTCCAAATATTAGATGGACCACCCTTTACATACTCGTACATATTTATACTTGCACTTACTACTCTTTATATAATATTTACAAGTAGATTGCTAAGAGCTTCTGATAACCATGGTTAATAAATAAAATTCTGTGTGATTTTTTTGAGATCATATTCTTTTTTTCATAGCGTTTAAAAACAGGATTTGAGGATCACATCTCTATTTTGCTTAAAAATACAAGAACTGTTTCGCCTTTTGAATTTGTTAACTTTAACTGCAATCCATTTAAAATTGATGATGGGTCAGGAAAAAAGAGAAGCTTAAAAATGCATATTTTCGCCAAAATGTAATCTAATTTTCACCAACAGAACGTCCTTAACAAGGCAGTTTAGTCTATATTTGATAAAATTTTAGACCAAATTCTTACATACAAATATCCCCATAAAGTCAGATACATCAAAAACAGACTGGAAATAGGACCAAAAATTTAACTAAAAATTAGTCCGCAACTCAATTCAAACGGAAACCAAAAATCAAACCGAAAATCAGATCAGAAATCAAACTAAAATTCAAAAGGAAAGCAGGCAAAAATTAAACGAACGACATACATTCGGGCGCAGCCCAACTTTACATACCTTACACTGTGGAATAGATCGAGACACAGGGGACTCATGTAACTCCCATACTGACATCGCAGAAGAGAGAGTAAAACACAAAGTTTTTACAATTTTTTCCACCAACAAAACTTAACTCCATTTAAAAACGGACTAAAAAAAGTTTCAACTAAATCTACATTCTCTTCATTTGTGACAGATTTATGATTGGCCATACACAAACTTCACTTTGGATGCCCCTCGAAGATTATTTTTTGTGTTTTTGAAATCATTGGCCAAATCTTTAGGACGGCAACTGGGTCTCGGTAATTGAATGAGACGTACTCAAGTCGTGATTCATACATATGTAGATTTATTGAACTGCTGTTGACATAAGACATAAAACTGCGAGAATATTTGCAAATGTTTACAAAAGAAAAAATCTTATTAAGTATAAAATTTCCTATTGCTGCCGCAAAGAAACATTCCACCTGTTTATCAATAAACAAATAACATAAATAATAATAAAAAAATTATTCAATCGGATGAAATTTAAAATAAAAAATCAGAAGGCAACAAAAAAAATAAAACTTACGACAAATCCTTTCAGATTCTTCTTTGTGTGAGCAGCAACAGCAACAGCATTACGAGTATGCTGCTGCAGCATCAAAGAAGCGCGCGGCCAATGAAATGACTCAGAAATGTCAGCGACAATATTGTGTTGCCGCGAATATTTTTCAATTATACCAAAGTCAAACGATCGGTTTTTTTTGTTATACTTTCAAATGAAATATCTGCTTTTTTACACTATTTTGTTTTTGTGCTGGTGCTTTTCTTTTACCATTTTTTGTGTCTCCGTGGAAATGTGGCGATTTGTGAGCTTTGTGGTAACGGCTCTTGCATTTGTTTGTGACACAAACAAGCTCACAAAATGAATGCAGCAAATAAAACTTTCCGCGACTGCTTTGATTCACATTACGTTTTTTATATGGATAGGTACATAGGAGGTGGGTGGGAGAAGTACGACTTGTGTGACTAGGGTGACATGACATTTCCTCTTTCTGGCCATTGGATATCCTATGAATCGATTTATACGGTCACAAACAGTGAAGCGATGCTGTTCATATTTAAGCTGTTATTTTTCACGCCTTTGGCTATGAAACAAATTAAGTTTTTTTTTTTTTTTCATTTTATGTATGTTCTCTTCTTTTTTTAATATTAAAAAAAAAATGAGAGGTTAATACAATTTATGTGGAGTTTTGCTATTTTTAATAGTCATCAGCAACAGTGAAGCTGCAGCAGGCAGCAGTAGGAGCAACCAGCAACATCGCAATATAAATGCCAGCTATTATAATTGAAAATACCACAAAAAAGAAAAGGAAATTATTTTTAATTCCAATTAAAGAATGTTAATATTAATGAAATATAATTCTGGTGAATAGCGGAGAGAATTTGTAAAGAAAAATACTAGGGTAAGTTAGGTTAGAATTGGCTCCAAAAGTTATGCTTATTTTCAAATACTTGCATACCAAGAAGGGTTTTTCAATAGGGACATAACAATTATGTATTTAAATAAAACACCGAATAATTGCGATATCGAGCAGAAATTTAATCGAGGTGTAGTACACATGTTACATTTAAGTATGGAATTCGATATCGCTCATATGACCACCGGGAACACGTTTACAACGATCGATTCATTGGAGCCAATTTTCCACCACTCCATTCCACACATATCGGCCAGAATGTTGTCAATTTCGCGTTCGATATTGTTCTTGAGCTCCTCTAACGTGTTTGGCATGTTTGGCATAAACTTATAATGATGATGATTTTTTGATGAAATTCAAGATTTCCATCATGTCGGAGATGTTTCGGCGTTTAAAATGATCACTAAGCCTCACTTCCTGGCTTAATTTGATTTTGTAAGAGTGTTGTAAGAGGCCAAAAACAATGTGAACTGAGAGATTACCAATTCCTTTGAACATGGCATGGAATCGACTGATTTGAATGATTTTGAACTGAAGCACTTACGGCTGCGATATTTTCGGTACTTCGTGTGGTGCATTGTCTCACTAGCATTTGAACATTCCACAGTGAATATGTTGAGTAGAATTTACTCACTTATAGCACACACAGCTTGTCTGACAAGACGATTATTACGACCGAAAATTGGAGTAAGCGCTCTTAAAATTGCAGCCACCGACTCAGAATTTCGGTAGTAATTTATAACAATTTCCAAACATTGCTCGTTCAAAAACTTATGTTTTCACATTACCAGATCAAAACAAAAATTTAAGGGTGCGTTTTTTTATTATTAAATACAAAATTGTTATGACTTCCATTGAAAACCCCTTTACATACGCAATTGCAATTATAAACTTTCAATGGTCGAATTGGCATGATACCACAATAACAAATAAATCTTAATCTTGTATTATTTAATGCTGCATTGGCTTCAGAAAAATAGAAAGGGGTTAAAAAATGCAAAAAGTTCCAAAATACTGGTTCTGGTTAATCATTTTCATGTTTTGGTCAATGTAAGAAACTGCTTCCCGAAATATGACCAAGATCCAGAAAAGTTCAAACTTAAAATAAATATATATACATACGAACAAAGGTTAACATTATCTAACACAGTGAATTAAAATTCCTGCAAAATTTCACTAATGTTATATTTAGGTACCACATTTCCGTTTACTGAAAAATGCAACTTGAACCTACCCGTTTTTCCGGAAATTCACGACTATACTAAAAATAAGCCTAGTGAATCAATTACCCACAATACTGAGACTTAAAATTAACCAAAGCCTTCATTAATCATAAGTATTTATCTCAGGTAATATCGTAAAAGTCGCTAATGATTAAGGTGTAAAATGTTACTACTTACGCGTATATTAAACGCCAGTGAAAATAATAAGCATATCAATGCTTGCATAGTGACTTTCACATTAAGCGAAAACAAATAATTTGTTTGTTTTATCAGAAGTTTTTAGCCTGTTTAAATAGGATTAAGCTGACCAACCGTATTAGCTTTGGCAGTACAGTACAGTGAACTGTACAGAGTACATCAGAATGTACTACTTACTTTTTTATAATATTTCATAGTTTTTTCTATTGTTCGATTATTTTTTATAGCTTACCCACACACAAAAAAATTTCAATCGCCTCAAATGTACAAAACTAAAGCGATAAAATTTCAGTGAAAAATATGACTTTTAAATTATAATTTTATTTTTACTTAGTTGCTCAATTAGATTTTTATAAAATATCGATTTACTGCTTTCTCGCATATCGTGCGCACTTTCTGCAAGGCAAAGAGATTGAGTTTCTCAATTCACGCTTGATTGCTGCACTGAACTACTGCATATAATAGGATCAATTTACTTTTGTTATTCTCTGTGGACACAATCAGTGACACGAATTGCTTTCGTATTGGGTCTTTAGTCTTTATCTGATAGTCTTGAAATAAAATGATCTCATTAGGTAAGGCAATGGGGGCAAAAGTCGGTAGTATGCACAATGTTTTCAAATCTTAGCTGCACTTCCTCAACTTATTCAAATAAGGCTTTTTATGTTAGTTGATAATATTATGTGAAAACTTTATGAACAGATCAAATACGGACACGCATTCACTGGGAACGTGTTACTGATATCTCTCTTCAATTTTCTGTGATCTTAAGTTGAAAATGTTTGTAGTTATGCTGAAGGTTTCACAGTTATTGTTCAAATACAATTTCCAGCCACTTGCTTACTTACCTCTGCCTACATACATACATAAATCAATCCTTTATAATTAATATGTCAGGTGGTAAAGTTGCGTGCTCACATGATACTTCATTATAATTTGGAAATAGTGAAAACAATTCAAGTTCAACAAAACTTAGTATCAATTCTCATGCCTTTATGTATTTGTACATGCCTAGACCAACGCTATGTGCGATAAATAATAGTTCACAAATTTAGTGCTTGAAACAAATGGGAAGAAACGAAAAAAACTAATCCCTAGTAACTTTTAATAACTAGAGTGGAGTAAAGTGGAAAATGTCTGAAATCTTGCTGGTTAAAAGCAACAATTTTATACTTCGACCGAGAAATTTATGTAGTTACTAACGCTTCGTCAAACTCGTTATTGTAGCATTTTACAAAAAACCAAACAAAAATAGCGAAAAACTTCATAAACTGAATTACTAAATGCCCTTATTGCATAGCAATGAAAAATCTTAAACTAAAATAAAAAGTAGGTATTTGGTGAAAGTTAAAAAAAATCAGCATTTAAAGCATCGTTTAATTAGCAGTGTTAAAATTAATACTTAACAAATAAAAAAGCTGAAAGATCAAATGATTGAATACATTTATTACCACAAATTTGAACGTGCGAAGAGAAGAATGAGGTTTTTTTATTTTTGGATATTACTAAATCACTAAACCCATAAGACAATTAAAAAAAACTAACAAGCTAATTAATTGGTAATGATTAAAGTGTTTTAATAACAATAAAAAAAAAAATATTTAGTAGACAAAAACGTGAACTGGCAGGTGATGAGGTATGCCCCTCTAAAATACATACATAATGTCTTCATTATAAAATAATATGAAATGATGATGGCAGTGTTATTGATGGAAAGAGGCAAAAAAAAACCTAAGCAACCTCAAACATTATGGGCTAAAAAGCAGACAGCCACAACGACCTACGACAATAATATTTCAGAAGCACCTGCACATAAAAAACTTAGGCTCAAACAACATTAAAGCTACGCTAAGTAAACAAAGGTACAATGTGTGCACGAGGGAAGGAGAAGGCGGTAACACAAGTCAAGTGAGAGCGAATAATGTAAACAGAGCGCCAAAAAGTGCAAAA